>CM055958.1:84110031-85336945 GCA_029490685.1 Schizonepeta tenuifolia
CGTGCAAGGTCTCGTTCTTGCCAAGATAAATGTATTTCATGTGCTTGGGTAGGGGCTTCAGTTCCAAGGTAGGTGCTTTTTGCAATGATGGCACCAACCTGTCCTCCGGTTTTAGTTCTGGGATATTGAGTGGTTCAAACCCCTGAGGCTGGATGTTGCCTGGAATCTTGGCATAACTGCATTCCTCTTCATCTACTGGTTCTTCGTTCTGGGCAAGATCCTCTTCTGTTTGCAAGTTGGCATCCTCCTCAAGAACTGTTTGTTGCCAAAATTCCTCTACTAACTCCTCGGTCTCATCATGAGGTAACTCCTCAAGTTCCTCATCAAACTCATCAAGGGGTTTTTGTTCCCCTCCATCCTGATCTCCATCATCTCCACGGATATTTTCAAACACGTAATTCTCCAACTCTTCGTCCGTGGAGTAGTCCTCATCGTTAGAGTCGAAGCTATGTCCATGAACTGACTCTTCCCAAAAATCTTTCTCACTTTCGTACTCATCTCCTTCGTAGAATTGCATCAGAGCACCATCTTCCTCATTATCCTCATGCTGATCAGGATCCTGGTCAAGATCCTAAACTGAGTTGAATTCCGCCTGGATTGCATCTTCATTGTCTTCTACGAAACAATTTAAGCTATTCAAAGTCTCTACTTGCTTTCCACATGCACTGAGGGTGTTGAGGTGTTCCATGGCGTCATCTTGATTTTGCCTATAAGCATCGAACTCTACTACTCCTCCTGCTACTTGGACGGTCAACTTCCCTGTATCGCAATCAATTTTGGTACATGCTGTCCTCAAGAATGGCCTCCCGAGCAAGATCACTGGGTTCTTGATTGCTTTCTTTCCCATGTCAAGAACATAGAAGTCGGCTGGGAATAGAAGATCTCCCACTTTGACCAACACATCCTCCAACACTCCATCCGGGTAGACTGTGGATAAATCTGCTAATTGGATGGCAACACGTGTAGGAGAAAGAGGTCCAAAACTCATCTCGTCAAACATGGCTCTTGGCATCACATTTATCGAAGCTCCAAGATCAAGCATCGCCCTGGGTATTGACGTAGTACCAATCGTGCATGGAATAGCGAACATGCCTGGATCTCTTTTCTTGGTCGGGATCTGGGAATTCATTAGGGCTGACACATTCTCCACATGAAAACGGGCATTATCTAGGTACTTTGTCTTTTTTTGGCACATCTCTCGCAAAAATTTTGCGCATTTAGGCATAGATTGCAATACCATCAACAACGGTAGGTTGATCTCCACCTTCTTGAACACCTCCATCATGTCCTCCAACTCCCTCTGATCACGATCGCGGGCAAAACGTCTGGGATATGGGATTTTGGCCTTGGTAGTGCGAGGAACGGTCCTCTTGGCCAAAGCCTCTGCTTCTTTTTCAGCCTGCAAAGATTCCAGCATCACGTCATCTTTGTCAATTCCCAGTTTAGATCTCTCCATCTTTACGTAATCAAACAAGGGTTCATCCTCCTCATTATCAAAGACTGGGTTCTTGTTGGCCTTTATCCCTTCTTCACACTTTGCTTTTAACTCCTCGTAGATGTCATTGATATCTCCTGAACTCATTTTAGTTTCCTCTACTCGAGCTGGTTCCTTAGGTTGGGTCCTGGGCAACATCTCTGGCAAATTCTTCCCACTGCGCAACGTTACAGCATTAACTTGCTCCTTGTTAACCTCTACTTGGGCAGGAAGTCTACCTGGTTTGTCTTCTACCAACCTTGACAAGGTTTGGTTGATATGCGTCAGTTGAGCTTGAAGGTTGTTGGACTGTCCTCGACTTTCTAGTTGGAAGTTCTCGAAGTCTCTTCTCAGCCTTTGGTTCTCGTTGGTAAACCTTTCAATGGTCTCCTTCATGAATTCCGTCTTCACTGGTTCTCGATGTGGAGGTACATAATTATTTTGATGTTGAGGTTGTTGTTGAGGTGGAGGCACATATTGCTGTTGTTGCCCAACATGCTACTGCGGTTGTTGGTGGGCAGGAGGCATTTGATAATGGTTGTTGCCATACCTCAGGTTCTCATGCTGATTCTGCCTATAGCTGTAGTTGTTGCCATAGTTGTTGTTATTGCCATACTGGAACCTTTGTTGCCCCCCGCCTTGCTGGTTCTGACCTATTGCCTTCACCTCTTCTCCTTCTTCCACGAACCAATTGGGACATTCTGAGGTGACATGTGATGTCGTCTGGCATACTTCACATCTCTTCACAGCTCTTTGAACTTCCTTGCCATTGACCTGCTTCTTCAAATCCTCCATCTGGCTAGACATCTAGGTCATGAAGTCTTTCATGGTGCTGACCAAGTTGTCTTGGTTGCCCTTGCTGCCTTCGTACCCCCCTCTTGGGATATCATCTTCATCTCGTGATTGTTCAGCCATGGCAGCTATCTTCTTGAACACTTCAGATGGTAGTTGATCGACTATGGCTCCTCCACACGCTGCAATGATGTATTTTCTCTCTGATGCCCTTAATCCCTTCAAGAAATATTCGATCAAATCGATATCCTGAATCCGATGTTGAGGACATCTTGCTAACAACTTCTTGAACCTTTCATAGTAGTCATATAATGACTCACTTCCTCCCATCTTGATCGATGAAATGGCATTCCTCCCACTTTGTATCCGGCCAACGGGTATGTATTTGTCAAGAAAGGCCTGCTGCATCTTGCTCCACGTATCAATGCTTCCCTCTGGCAAGGTGTAAAGCCACTCACGTGCCCCGTCAAGAAGTGAGAACGGGAACGTGAGCAACCTTACGTAGTTAGGAAAGGTGTCTTGGGCAGCATCTTGGTTCCTCATAACTTCAGCATCGTTCCTAATAACTTGTCCTTGTCTATCCCCATTGTTCATGGTAGTAGTAGTGGCATTGTTCCTTACTGTGCTAATCGCCATCTCAAAGTTTTGAAGATAAGTCTGAGGATCTTCTCCAGGATGGTCACTGAATTTGGGTAGTATGTGTATCAGCGAGTGCTTGAGCTCCCAATTGCCATCGATGGTGGGCAACTGGATACTTGATGGTCTGATTCCCTTGTTGTCAGGGAACATGATCTGACGTATGGTTCTTTCCGGTGTTCCTGCCATGATTGTTGATGTTTTTGCTTCTGAACTGGATGTTGACTTCTCACTGTCTGAACTGGCTGTTGAGCAAGATTCGACTTCTTGCTCAGTATTCTGATCTTCTGTCAAGCTCTGCGACTTTGAAGATTCGTTGACGCCTTCCTCCAGATCTCTCTTCTTCTTGCGTTGTTCTGCTCGATTTCTCCTAGCTATCACCTCCGGACAAGCACCGTGATCTTGTGGATTTTTGTCACTTCGTAGATGTGGCTTGGGCATAAACCGTGCTCACACAAAAGCTAGAAGAACAAACTAGCTTAAAACCAAGTCCCCAGCAACGACGCCAATTTGACGGAGTGCTGTCGTCACACACTTCGCACAAATAATATTTATAACACCTCTTGCCCAACAAGGTAATAGTCAGCGGCAAACGGGATCGTACCCAAGGGACTCGGCGTAATTTGTTCTTCAGATGTTGCTCAACAAAAAAGTTTTGGTCACGAAGTATCTTAATAACCTGTACTCAACAAATAACAATATCAAATAACAAAAGAGTTTGGATTGGATTTCGAATCCATGATCCTAATTACTCTTTACTTGTTCATCGGTGCAAAGATATTCAATTAACTGATTTTATCACTTGGTTTAAGGCAAAGATTAGTTAACACCCTAAGGTCACGAAGTCACGATGCTAACACACTTAACCTATGTCTAATCAATTTTACAGATCTTGACCAGAAGGCTAGATCTCCTCTCTTGATCAGCAAAGTCACGAAGACATTTCAGTAACGATGCTGCCCAACAGGCATTAAGAATAAACAGACCCAAGACAGCCAAGAGGTAGGTCAATACCGACTGCTCTCCAACACCCTTTACCTTCTTGGGCACGAAAGACACTCTCGTGTTAATCCCAATTTCTGTTAATGACTCAATCTCAATTTCTAGATGGTGATCAATCAACTTCAATATCAATTAAGTCTAGAATTAATCCTAAGTGTTTCGGGAACAAAATTAATTAACGAACTAACACAATTAGACCTCACAAGTTTGAACGAGTAATTTAGAATCACTTCATCTACATCCAACCCAAATAATAAACTTAGCTAGACATAATATTAAATAAGAACACAAAGCAAATAAAGAAAAGCATACTTAGCATAAATCTGGAAAGGGGTTGCTGCCCAAAAGCGTAGTAAGCAACCAGGGTCTTGGCTTCACGCCAACAACTAAAACTATAGCAGTAAAATACGAAATTAAAGTAAATTGCCCTTAGGACTTGTTTCTTCCTCACTTTCTCTCAACCTAGAATGCAGAACTAATCTAAACTACTGAATTCGAAGCCTTCTTACATGATAGAGTCGACCATATATATAGGCGATGAGACTCTAAGGTGTAGGAAAGTTTCCTTGTTGAATAAGGATTCTTCCCATGCATATCATAACCTCCGCCTCTCTCTCTTTCCTTCGCATGCACGATCCTTCTTTCCTTGCGTGGTAGATTTATTCCATGATTTGGCTCGGCTAGGATAAGGAAGGAAACATCTAATCCTTATCCTCTTCCTTGAAGGAAAAGAAATCTGCTGCTACTGCTGGTCCGACTCGCATCCTGCCCTTCATCGTCTGCATCCTGAATTGCCTCCGGTCTTGACCACGATCCTGGTTCCTCCGAGTACTCTGTCTGTTGGCTTAAGGATATGGGGAGGTACTTCCTGACTTGTAGAAAGGATGTTTCGATGTTGCCCAGCTACAAGCTTCCAGCCCTATGCCCATTTGCATCGTATCGCCATCTCAACAACAGATTTTCCATCGGATTTGCCCAGCATCCACCTGTTCTTCCCCTGCACACTATCTCTAGACTTGCGTGTCCTCCCAGACACATAATGACTCGATAAAGACTAAAAACATAAGAAAGAAACAAGAAAAGATGGACACAAATATGGGTTCACCAGCGTGGTTGCAGAAGATGGGGTTGGAGACTGCTGTATTAGATTTGGAACAGGAAGCAAGTGCAGGGAAGGCAGGAGAGAGGCTCAACATTCAATGCAGGCTAAGCTTTGCCGGGGATGACAACGTGCATGGGGAGAGCAATGCAAAGAGTCCGAGTATTGGCGAATACAGGAACCCTCCCTTGGCAAATTATACTGTAAGAGTAGTTGGAAGATTATTTATACAAGTAAGTGAGTAGTGATGAATACAAATTCACATGCCAACTGATGCTATATTTGATGAAACAGGGTGAAACTGTGTTTGAGAGGTTCGCTGTCAAACAGTTTAATTAGATGTCAGTGGCGCTTGCATTCTTAGTAAGCGACCATCACCGACAAAGACAGGCTCAAGAAAAGAAGATGTACAGGGGAAAAGAATTGGATGTTCATTTCTGCAAAGAATTTTACACAACGCTGGCTCAACTTGAGAAGAAACAAAAGGGGAAGGGGAAGGTTGGCGAAGAGTCGCCTGATAGCTGGACTGAAATTATACTGAGGGAGACAACATCACCGGGAGTGGAAGATTTGTTCATGGTGCGCAATAACTACACCACCGAGATCCCTCCAAGCGCAATTAGTGTCAAAACAGGATCACTAATGGCCGATGCACGCCGCAGATCTTCCGCATTTAGGCCATACCGACAAGCGCCTCGTCTGTTGATAGGAAAGAGGCCAGCACCTGAAGCATCAGGCAGTGTTAAGAAGGTGAGCTGGTACGTTTCGGTGTCTCCTCTTGCATTTGAGCCATTGCGATTCGGGGAATCTGGCCAAGACATGTTAGAGTTTCACGAGTGGTACGCCTTTGCTAGCATCGGCGAAAAGTAAGTGATTTACATATAGTAATACTTCAGACTATGGGATGAAGTAAGTGAATGTAATGTATGATTAATGTCTGAATGTATTGCAGCGGAGGGCAGCTGACGACATTAATGCGTGAGGAGAAGGAGATAAAACCGTGGAGATTCCACAACTTGCTCGATGGATCAGAATGGCTAACGAATTTTGTACGAATTTATACACAGTTTATATACGAATTTTTGGCATGCTGAATAGTTTTCAACATTACTGAAATTGGTATGTTAATATTATTTGTTTTATACTAAAGGAATGCAGGCTGGTACTCAACATGATGATGTACAAATTACTGATGGAGCCAAATCAATTCCGCCCCCATTTCACAGTCTTGGATAACAAAGCATGGGTAAGTTAAGTATGCAATAAACTAGCAAGTGTGGAAGTTGTAGCCTTGCAGATTGTGTTAGTGGAATTGAAACTAATTATGGTAGGGTCAATTTTGCACCAGGGGAGGATCAAGGACACACGTGGAAGTTTCATAGCCACTGACCTCTTACCTTATGTGACTGGGGATCGACCACTAGAGAGGCCCGTGCCGTGGAGTTTTGCCGACTATGTCGTCGGAATTGCAAACTTGGAAAACAAGGGTTGGGTCGCATACTGGATAGACTTTGCTATGGAAACAATATAGGTGTACGATTCGATGTGCATCACCGCAAAAGGCTGGCTGACTGTGCAGGAACATTTCCAGGAACTTAGTCAAACTGTGCCTCAGCTAATAATTGCGGATAGTGTCTTTGACAGGCAAGGCCGCATGTTGCATAATCATCATTCATGGGACATCAAATGGTATCCAGGTTGTCCGCAACAAACCAATTTGCATGACTGCGGCATAATGGCGCTAAAGTTTATGGAGTGCCTTGTTGCTGCGACGTCGGTGATGGACATAAATCCGTGGTCATGTGGAGAGTACCGGCGAAGCTGGGTCATCGATGCCTGGAAGTTGAAGCTGGAGGCACAGCTGAACAACATTGCAAACCCGAAGGCAACTAAGGAACTAAACAACCAAGGTAATTGAGGGCAGTGAAGATTATTTTGAAAGAACTCGGTTAAAATGTAAAATGTGCAATATTCGGCAGTTCATAAGTATTTTGATTTTGGGAAAAACTATGATAAAAGATGATGTTTGGTAGAAGATGGGGCCTAGGCCATGGTTTTCGTAAGAAATTGCTGCAGATGTTATCTCCTCCCCTGTAGCAGCAGTAAATGTATGAGGAGACTAAGTATTATGATCAATGTGTAATTACTTGTTTGAAAGGTGGCAATGAGTATGAATGTAATTTACCTCCCATGGGCGGGCCTATAAACATGTAAAATAGAGTACGAAGTAACTGCAATTTGAGTACGTAAAAATCGTAAAAAAACAAAATTAAGCCAATGAGCTGAGGAAAATATGACTTTTTACTCGCACAAAAAGTGAAATGTAAATATTGGATACATGTGAAATAAACA
Organism: Schizonepeta tenuifolia; assembly: GCA_029490685.1. NCBI lineage: Eukaryota > Viridiplantae > Streptophyta > Magnoliopsida > Lamiales > Lamiaceae > Schizonepeta > Schizonepeta tenuifolia. The sequence goes on from CM055958.1 coordinate 84,117,387, forward strand.
ATGGAGCAGTGTAGAAGGAAGAAGAAGCAGAATTTTTAAGTTAATATTAAAACTACAGTAGAAATATGTGTCTTTCGTAATTTTTCTTGTAAGATGTAAAGGTCGTGCTTAAAAAGTAATTGGTGCATTCTAGATGAACCAATTTCCGGCCTAAATTGTACTAAGTATTACTAGATAACAGCACTCCCCCAGGTACTGGAATCTTTCTTCAAGTCATGATTATATTACAGTTGGCATTAGAGGTTACAATTCCCAGGAACCAAAAGGAAATGCCAACTAGGCTAAATGACCAAAAAAACGTGAAATACTTCAAATAGGATAATTTTTATTTGTGAATCACGGGGATGCATATGTTAAAAGGTGAAGATGTGGGGGGGGGGGAATTCAAAATGGGTGCCAGCCAAGGAAAAAAAAACAGTCACTACAAATTGTGCACATACTGCAGGTTCACTTTCTACTTTTTGAAGCCTCTTTTCTGAATTCGTGGAATTCCTTCCTTCCCACAACAAGTTTGACCAGCCAACTATATAGCCACCAAAAGCATGGAGACTATCAAACCAGCATTCTTTTAAGCATCCTCAAGCAGTCTATTTCAAAGCAATGGATGCTAACGAGTTGCGGGGAGAGCCACAAAACTACCGACATGTTGGATTTATCACGCTTGGCAGTCCAATAATAGATGAAGCTCTCGGCGGCGGAGTTCCGTGCAAGGGTATAACTGAGTTCGTGGAAGAGATCGGGACAGGGAAAATACAAATAGCCATGCAGCTATTGCTAACCGCACAGCTGCCAAAGGCTGCAGGTGGGATGAATAGAAGCTCCATGTACTTGCACACACAAGCTCCATTTCCATTTCGGCGTCTGCAGCAGATGGCGTCCACAATGCAAGGCATCCCGTGCAACGCGTTGGATAGGGTATTCGTACGGGCAATCGATTCAGCCGATGCCCTGGTCGACCTTCTCGTGCGACTCGACGTTGTCGTGGAAAGAGACAACGTTAAGATGGTAGTAATCGACTCTATCGCATCATTGTTCTGTGGGCATTTCTCAACCAACACGCAGCAAGAGTTGGATGAGCGCAACAAAATACTGTACAAGATTAGGGCTGTATTGGACCCCATTTCACTAAAACATGGAGTGGCAGTGGTGGTCACAAACCAAGTGGTAGATGTTGTGGAGGATCAACCAATGAATAGCAGGCCACAACCGACCTCAGTAATTTCTTCAGGAAGAAGAGTGCGAGCTGCACTCGGCCTAATATGGGGAACGTGCGTGAGAACAAGGATTTTTCTAACCATGCATGTTGTCATTGGTAATGATACAGACAATAACAGCTGCCCTCGAATGCTGAGGAAGCTATCGGTTGCATTCTCCCCGTATGCACCGAAGGCAGAGTTGGCGTTTTACATATCGACATCCGGAGTTATGGTCTGTCGGCCTTAGAGCAATATGCCAACTAAGATGTTACAATTCTATTTGCATTTCATTAATTCAAAGTAGTGTTGCAAAAGATGTACTCAAAGCAATATATGTATTGGGTAACGAACCAACAAACTAGTCACATTTTAACTCAGTACAATCCAAAATATATCATAAGTCTCCAATTATAAAAACTATAATGTGAACAGATGTAATCTGAGTATTCATGAGTGATGGGGAAGGCTTACGGCTGAGAAGATGGGCGCGATCGTGATGCATCCTTTACCCAGCCAGCGCTGTGAGGGGGTAAGGATTGGGACTGCAACGAACCCCCTCCATCATCTCAAAGGGCACGTGGTGCGGCAGAGCAGGGGTGTCATCTGCAGCATTTTTCGCACTTCGAAGTTACCTATTAACGACAACCCAAGTTCAGAATCATTTCAACGCTTACAAAGATAACTTAACGACAACATTTTATAAATACCTAATAATTGAATCCAACCTATAGACAAACATTACCTTTAGGTTTCTTCCCTTGCATGAAACATTTCCACTCGCGGGCACTAATGAATCCTTTTTCTTTGATAATGTTAGGATCTCTGAACTAGGGGAAATTCACCTCATTGGTCTTAAATTCGTTACGCACCTTGTGTTTTTACTTTGGCTGTGGTAAACCGACAGCATCAAATAATGCCCTTCGCATTTTGTCCATTTGTTCGATAATGAATGACTGTCCGGATTCACTATCGACGCAACTAGACGCCATCTCATACATATGCCTCATAACAGTCTGCACAAACAACATGTAAGGCAGCGTAGACCGGATCTCCAAGCCTCTTCGCTCCACAAAGCATGCATCATTTGCTCTTTTGGTCCATCGCTTTAGTATTTGGGACTCTGGGATAGTGAAATGATTCATGAACCCATATACTTTCAGAATATGTCGGCAGAGAATTCCCTCTGACTCCCACTTTCTACATGAGCACGTGGAAAAATAAGACTTAGTATTGAACGTCACAGTCCTCGTCATGCCCTTCATACTGTTTGTCATAGTGAATTCCATGTTGTCATCACCGAGGTCACACATATCGTGCGGAAGAACCACACTAAACGTTTTTGTGGCTTCAGCCTCAAACTTCTTATACACCTTGCGTGTGTATACGGATGCTGCCTGCACAAATAGAGGGTTCTCGCTCACAAGCTGACCTGGCATCCATATGCCCAATGTGTCCTTCTCCATTTCCTTTCTGCACCAACTCTTCTTCAGTTCTTCATAATTCTTAACAAATTGATACAGATTGAAACTACACTTTTGCACACTCTTCATAACACAATTCGTACCTTCACTTCGAGACGTGGCAGCAGCCCCGCTGTAAAAATGCCTCGAGTGAAAACAGACGCCCAACGTCGACGAAGATTTTACATATTGGTAAATCAAGGAGCTGTCTTGTTGGTCGTGTAACCCATAATCTCCTTCCACACTTCATCGAACCTTGAACGTCACAGTCCTCGTCCTGCCCTTCATACTGTTTGTCATAGTGAATTCCATGTTGTCATCACCGAGGTCACACATATCATGCGGAAGAACCACACTAAACATTTTTGTGGCTTCAGCCTCAAGCTTCTTATACACCTTGCGTGTGTATACGGATGCTGCCTGCACAAATAGAGGGTTATCGCTCATAAGCTGACCTGGCATCCATATGCCCAATGTGTCCTTCTCAATTTTCTTTCTGCGCCAACTCTTCTTCAGTTCTTCATAATTCTTAACAAACTGATATAGATTGAAACTACACTTTTGCACACTCTTCACAACACGATTCGTACCTTCACTTCGAGATGTGGCCAGCAGCCCCACTGTAAAAATGCCTCGAGTGAAAGCAGACGCCCAACGTCGACGAATATTGTACATATTGGTAAACCAAGGAGCTGTCTTGCTGGTCGTGTAACCCATAATCTCCTTCCACACTTCATCGAACTCACCTTCTGTCTCCACATCATTCATGTATCTATACCAAAGCTTCTTGAATGCAGATTTCTTATTAAGCGACCCAAACTTTTTGACAACATTTCGATTGATATGCCATTGATATAAACGGTGTTTTGCATTTGGAAACATGGTCTCTATTGCCTTCATCATCGCCATACATTGATCAATGAAGATTACCTTAGGCTCTACACCATTCATGGACTTCAAAAACTCCTTGAACAGCCACTCTAACGAACTGGTGGTCTCATCAGACAAGAAACCCATGCCGAAAACAATGGTGAATGTGTGGTGGTTAATGCCCACAAACGGAGCACATATCAAGTTATACATGTTTGTGCGGTATGTAGTATCCAGGGATAAAACATCCCCAAACGCTCGGTAATCTTCAGCATATCTCATATCACGAAAGAATAAGTTAACTAGACAACCGTCGCCATCGGTTTCAGCATTCCAATAGTAAAATGGTTCTTCATTAGCTTTATCACGAAAATACTGCATCACACGGATAGAATCAGCATTTTGCAGCATCGACTTCTTCCTCTGCCTCGCAAAGTGATCATAGGCATCTTGGCGGCTAGAACCAAGGTTTTCAGTGCCACCAACCGCTTCTCCAGGAATCCTACTGCGCCACTGATGCCTATGTCGGATGCCTGCAATGCTTCCAGAATAAGCGCATTGGCTGTTGATAGATTTCTAGATGACCGCAGCATATATGTCATCTCAGATGCTACTAACCCATGGTTGTGATCGGTTAAAAAAATGCTCACACGCCATGGCGAGCCCACTGACCGAGAAATTCTAAGTTTTGCCTTGCAGCCAGTCCTAATCAGTATTTTCTTGTATGAAGGAATTGCCTCCTTCTGTCGTTTTGTATCAGGTTGTCCCGCACAACAACACATGAACTCTTTCCACTTGATCGTATCACTTCTGCCGACATATCGCTGCTCACCCTTCCGAACACCAAAACCTTTTAAGCGACCATATTAACAGTAAAGTAAATAGGTTTCATCCAGATCACGCACATTTGCACCTATACAGAGACGCTTCTCCACATTGCACAAAATAATATTGTCCGCCTCACTCAACAAACCATCATCACCCAAGTTGGTGTTTTTCACCACAAGATTATCACCAACAACATCCGTACACAACTCATTCGAAGCCGGAAGGAGCAGCTCTTCCACTGCAATCTCATTATCATGACCCACTACGTGACTGTCACAGTCTTCACTAGCCCCTATTTCTCCACCACCAATTTCTTCATCTCCATTACATCCAAGTCCCTCCAAATCATCAGCTAGACCTCCATCATCACCATCCTCATCTTCGGAATCACTAGCCGTTAATCCATCAATTTCATCACCGCTGGTATTGTTGTCGATCTCATCACCACTAATATTGTTGTAGATTTCATCTTCACTTGGATCCTCATTGCCGAAGGAATTAATTGATTCCAGACCCACACCAGAATTAAGGTCAAAATCCATTACGTCGAAGAATTTCTGTAACAATTGTCACAAAAAAAAATCAACATTGCACGTACTAATTAAAATACAAACTTGTTGTGAGATTTAAAGACCATAATCATCACTAAATGGTCACATCAGCTGCAACTGAAATACAAAAAATAAACAGCCCATTTCACAATTAACAGACAAGTTTACATATTCTTCTGATCAAACCAACATGAAATTTTAATCGTTATATTAACAAAAAAAAATACAAATGTTATCCATGCAAATTAACACCGTACTATACTACATTAATAAACACACAATCAATTTATGCAAACAGCACACATGCAAATACTTCTCACTCTCAATATTTGCCTATAATATACGACACTTCCTCCACATACAAAATACAACTAGGGCACAGATATGGACCTTGAAAGAACAAATTAGTCGTAGAAAAATATTAAACCATACTCAGTGTTGGTAGCAAAAAAATCATTTAAATCAATAGATAATTCGGGCCAAGAGATGAAAAATTTCCGGTATCAAAATTAAACTCTACTTTATGGCTACTTAATTGCACAAAGGTATATGATTCCAAATTAGTATAACCAAAAAATCGATTACACTAACCGTATTGAATGACAATCGTGGTCTATAGCCTCAAGAAGCAACCAGTGCAGGAAACAATTAATGAAATAAATTTCTGCAGCTGCAGCCTCCCGATTTTTATGTAACAGACACATAACTTGTAGCTCCAGATTCCTCCAGTAATAATCCGCGATATCCACAAGCTATTCGACCTCCACAGTATTCGAAAAGTAATGCATGATCAAAGTTTCTTGAATAATCGGTGCTACGGCGTAAATGGTATGACTGTAAAATTTTGGGTATTTAAGGAGCTGCGGGAAGACGCTCAATTCAAAAGAGCAGTTGGGGAAGACGATACAAATTGCACATTTGATACGGTAGGATCCACAGTACAGTGAAAAAATTAAATGTGTTTTGACTTTCGGTTGCCACGTGGAAATATTACCCAACCACGGTTCAAAATATAAATTAATATAAAGGATTAAAAAATTGCAGAAAAAAAAAAATAAAAAGTGCTGCTATTTTCACGTGTCGGCCATCCAGCTGTGTGTTTCATAGAAACGGTGGGTAGCTACAATTTAGCATGATAAACTCAACAAAGAAATAAATGCATGCTATTTAGTGTATTTACCCAATAGACAAAGAGTGAAACATTGAAATAGCACTTTTCAAATATAAAAGATGAATTATGGTTTTTATTTTGAAAAAAACTCAAAATAGCCTTTTTAGTTTGTTTTGGACTTTTATGCCCTTCATGTATACAAGAAGGTTACATTTAACTTGTATCATATACGAAGATTAATTTCATGTATGAATTTCTGGCAAAATTTTTCGACGACATTTTCGGGCGAAATTTTCCAGCGAAAATATTCCGTCGAAAATTTTTCGGCTAATTTTTGATGAACTCATATTTGTATCCATCTTTTCTTGTGTTTTTCTTGTAGTTTTAGTCTTTATCGAGTCAAAGTGTGTCTTGGAGGACACAAAGTCGAGAGATGGTGTGCAGGGAAGAACTGGTGGGATCTTGGGCAAATTCGGTGGAAAATCTGTTGTTGAGATGCTGGGATGGTGATACGATACAAATGGGCATAGGGCTGGAAGCTTGTTTTTTTCAACGACATTTTCGGGCGAAATTTTCCAGCTAAAATATTCCGTCGAAAATTTTTCAGCTAATTTTTTATGAACCCATATTTGTATCCATCTTTTCTTGTATTTTTCTTGTCTTTTTAGACTTTATCGAGTCAAAGTGTGTGTGGAAGGACACAAAGTCGAGAGATGGTGTGCAGGGAAGAACAGGTGGGATCTTGGACAAATTCGGTGGAAAATTTGTTGTTGAGATGCTGAGATGGTGATACGATGCAAATGGGCATAGGGCTGGAAGCTTGTAGCTGGGCAACAACGTTCTATTCAATCTACAAGTCAGGTTGTACCTCCCCATATCCTTGAAGCCAACAGACAGAGTACCCGAGGAGCTAGGATCTTGGTCAACACAAGAAGCAATACAGGATGCAGACATCGAAGGCAAAAAGTGAGTCAGACCAGCAGCAGATTTCTTTTCTTTCAAGGAAGAGGATAAGGATCGAATATTTCTTTCTTTATCCTAACCGAACCTAATCAAAGAAGATATCTACCGAGTAAGGAAAGTAAATCGTGGCTGCATGGATGAGAGAGAAGGGCGGATATGCATGGAAGAGACCTTTTCCAACAAGGGAACTTTCTAAACCCTAATTCTCATCGCCTATATATATGGCCGACTTCACAATGTAATGTGTACCGTTTTTATTCGAGTTTCATAGTTTAGTTCTGCATTCTAAGTTTGAGAGGAAATGAGGAAGAAACAAGTCCTACGGGCAATTTACTTTTGTGTTTATGTTTTCTGCATTAGTTTAGTTGTTGGCCTGAAGCCAAGACCTTCGTTGCTGACTTTCGTTTTGAGCAGCAACCCCTTTTCCAGTTTATGTTAAGTATGATTTTCCTTATGAGTTTTGTGTTCTTTTTTTAATATTATATCTAGCTAAATTTATTGTTTGGGTTGGATGTAGATGATGTGATGGTAAATTACTCGTTCTAAACTCGTGAGGTCGAATTGTGTGAGTTCGTAATTTGATTTTATTCCCGAAATACTTAGGAATAACTCTAGACTTAATTGATATTGACATATGCTTGATCACTATCTAGATATTGATATTAAGTCATTAACAGGACTTGGAATTTAACTCGAGAGTGTCTTTCGTGCCCAAAAAGGTAAAGAGTGTTGGAGAGCAGTCGGTATTGACCTACCTCTTGGCTGTCTTGGGTCTGTTTATTCTTAATGTCTCTTGGGCAGCATCGTTACTGAAGTATCTTCGTGACTTTGTTGATCAAGAGAGGAGACCTTGCTTTCTGGTCAAGAACTGTAAAATTAGATAGACATAGGCTTGGTGTGTTTATATCGTGACTTCGTGACCTTTAGGGTATAAACTAATCTTTGTCTTAAACCAAGTAATGAGATCGAGTAATTGAATATCTTTGCACCAACAAACGAGTAATGAGTAAGCAAGATCACTGATTCGAAATCCAAACCAAACTTCTTTGTTAATTGATATTTCACTTGTTGAGTTACAGGATATTGAGATTCGTTTCAATCAAAACCCTTTTTTGTTGAGCACTACCCGAAGAGCAGATCTACGTCAAGTCCATTGGATTCGCCCTTCGTCAATTTTTCTGACGAAAATTCCCAGCAAAATTTTCAGGCGAAAATTTGAATCATACACGAAGCCTAACTTCATGTATGCATCATACATGAAAATTTATCTTCGTGTATGTATCATACATGAAAACTTATCTTCGTGTATGACACAAATTTGTTTGTTTTGAAGGCAAAATTTTTCGTGTATGATGCATACACGAATCTTAGACTTCGTGTATGATGCATACATGAAAGTCAGTCTTCGTGTATGTATCATACATAAAAATTATCTTCATGTATGATACAAATTTGAACTTTTTGGAGGTAAAAATTTTCGTGTATGATGCATACATGAAAGTCAGTCTTCGTGTATGTATCTGTAGGAACCGAAAATTTAAGAAATATTTATTAATTATTTATATTTATTTGATGATGGAATCTTATAGTTATCCATATTAAAATAAGTTATTTAATTGATAAATATGTCTTTATATGGTGATAAATATCTATTTCTTTGGCAACAAGTAAAGGATATACGTCAATATTTAAGAGCCAATGATATCGCGCCACCTAAGCCCTTAGAGCCCATGATGGAGTCCAAAGCCCACTCAACTTCTCTCTTCCTACAACTATAAATAGGGGTCTCTACACAACTTTAAATCACACCTAAAAATCATCTTCAAGAGCTCAAGAATTGAAGAGAGAAATTCTCCAAGATTTCTCTTTCAATATTCAAGGTATCCCAGCGAGATTCAAGGCGTTCTTCGTGGAAAGCAACGCGTTCTTCGGCTGAAATATCTCAAGTGGTGTTTGATCCGGAAACAAGGTGCGAGTCCTCCAAGTCAACGTTATAAAGCTCGACACTCAACGTTACTTCGAAAACAAGACAAAAGTCCACCGCATCAACACCACCAATCACAAAGCTCAAGTCAATGCCATCAACCTCAAAGCTCAAGTCAAAGATCAAATCAAAGCTCAACGTTTACCTCGGAAGCAAGGCGAAAGTCATCCGTATCAACGTTACAAAGCTTAAAGATCAAGTCCAAGGAGATCTAGAAGGCATACTTCTACAAAAAATCTCAAGGGCTGACCGTTCGAGGGTCAAGTGAAGAGAAGAATCGGAGGATCAAATAGAGATTGAACCTGCATATATTTTGAAATTCTTATATTTGTATGCAACCTTGTGTTTATTGAATAAATACAATATTTTGTGTTTACAGATTTTGGCACGCCCAGTGGGACAATCTCTACCTCTCATCTCTTCTCTTCGCCAAATCCAAAGAAGATGTCTACAAGTCTTGAGGAGCAAATCGCGAAGTTGACAAAGCTTGCAGAAGGACTTGCCAAACGCTTAGAAGAACGAGATGTTCAACTCGCAAAGCTGGAAAATGCAAATACTTTAGATATGAGAAGCCAACAAGCAAAGGACGATCAAGAAGCCAAGCTTTTCATGGAGCCATAAGATGGTGACAAATCTCCGACTAAGGAGCTTGAAGTCTCTTCCAATGGACCGATGCGTGCCGATCAACTCAAAGCATTCATCAAGAAGGCAATCAAGGACAAATTCAAAGGGACCTCCAAATCATCATGGACTTATAGCAAGCCATACACTCAAAGGATTGAAAGCTTGAAGATGCCGATCGGCTATCAGCCTCCAAAGTTTCAACAATTTGATGGCAAAGGAAATCCAAAGCAACATATAGCCCACTTCGTGGAGACTTGCAACGACGCTAGAACATATGGAGATCACATGGTGAAACAGTTCGTGCGTTCTTTGAAGGACAATGCTTTTGATTGGTATGCTGATTTGCAACCAAATTCAATTGATAGTTGGGGGCAATTGGAGCAAGAATTCTCCAACCGCTTCTATAGCACTCGAAGGACGGTGAGCATGGTGGAGCTTACAAAGTCAAGTCAATGTAAAGACGAGCTCGTCATCGAGTACATCAATCGTTGGAGGGACTTAAGCTTAAATTGCAAAGATTGCTTGTCTGAAACTTCTGCAATTGAGATGTGCACTCAAGGCATGCATTGGAGTCTTCAATATATCTTAAAAGGAATTCAGCCAAAGACCTTCAAAGAATTGGCTACAAGAGCTCATGATATGGAGTTAAGCATAATCGCAAATGGAGTTGAAGATCTTTCGATTGAAGAGGATCACAACTTTGAAGAAAATCAAGAAGCAACCCATGGGGGCAAATCTCCTAAAGAAAGTTCAAGTGATGAAGAAGCTACAAGTGAAGACGAAGAAGATGCTACAAATCAATGAGTTTATACTCGTGCTTAGGAGTTTATAGACCTTTTACAAAGCTCAAGTCTTCACTTGTAGTCAATGTCATCAACACCACCAATCACAAAGCTCAAGTCAATGTCATCAACCTCAAAGCTCAAGTCAAAGCTATCAAGTCAAAGATCAAATCAAAGCTCAACGTTTACCTCGGAAGCAAGGCGAAAGTCATCCGTATCAACGTTACAAAACTTGAAGATCAAGTCCAAGGAGATCTAGGAGGCATACTTCTACAAAAAATCTCAAGGGCTACTTGAAGACCGTTCGAGGGTCAAGTGAAAAGAAGAATCGGAGGATCAAATAGAGATTGAACCTGCATATATTTTGAAATTCTTATATTTGTATGCAACCTTGTGTTTATTGAATAAATACAATATTTTGTGTTTACAGTATCATACATGAAAACTTATCTTCATGTATGATACAAATTTGAATTTTTTGGAGGCAAAATTTTTCATGTATGATGCATACACAAATCTTAGGCTTCGTGTATGATGCATACATGAAAGTCATTCTTCGTGTATGATGCATACATGAATGTTAGTCTTTGTGTATGATGCATACATGAAGTTAGGCTTTGTGTATGATTCGAATTTTCGCCGGAAGTTCATACATGAAATTAGTCTTCTTGTATGATTTAAATGAAACTTATCCTTCTTGTATACTCATTAAGGGTATATTAGACGTTTTACAACTCAAAGTGCTATTTTACAACTTTTAAACTTAAGGTGACATTTTAAATCTTTTATTTCAAAAAAGTACTATTTCACAACAATCCCTCGTAGACAAAAACGATCCCGATTCCCGACATGTTGTTGCTTTTGAAATTAAAATTATTTGCTGTTATTTCTGAAATCACACAAGGTGCGTAAAAAATGGATATACATATATGTATGGAGCCAGAGACTTAACGGTCTTAAATTATGAAATTTGATTCAATTAATTGGAAAAAAGTTGGACCGTTTCATTCCCAAATAATTTGAAGGTTGCCCAAAATAATACTAAATTATATTAAATTGAAACGTTTTAATCATCGACGGTCACTCTTTCTAAAATAAAGTTCCTTCTAAACTTGTTTCCTTGATTTTATCTTTACCAAAATTCAATCTTAATTGCACTAAAAAGCCAGAAACGATATTTCTTCAACGTCGTAGGCTTGAGATTATCTTTTTTATTATATTTTCCATTTTAGGATTAGACCAAAAAATTTAATTTTAATTGCACTAAAAAGCCAGAAACTATTTCTTATGCATACACCAATTTGAGATTTTAGATAAAAAAATATTATTAATTTTCATGCCAATCTGCAATCAGCCATTGCAATTTCCTAAAATTTTTGTACAAGAATTTTGTGCTTTATGCAATTAATTAATTTGGGAGATAAAGATTAATAAATAAATACTACTATTATTTACTATTTCACCTATAATATTAAATTATCAATGTGATTTTTGTAACCGCCAATTTTTATTATACAGCTCCAAGATAATTAACAAAGGAAAAAATTAAAATATTTCCACTGAGGCATGTGGATGAATATGGTGCTTCTAATCAACTTGACAATTATTATATCGATATTAATTATTTCTGAACTTCCGTTATTTATTTTGTGTAATTTATTATTGGACTTTCATATGCTTCAACTGAATAAATTCTAGAAATCGAATTGATAGTAATACATTAAAAAGAGTGATAGACACATGAATACTTTGGAGAGTATTGGTATACTTTACTATTAAATCATTTGTTCTAGTGTCTATGATTTATTAGTATGTGGAGTATGTAATAGTCCTTTTACTTGAGGTCATTATTCATTTTATTTGTTAAGTGGTGTACTTTGACCAAGTACAAAGCTTGCACTCTGAAAAGGGTAGATACGGCTTGTATTGGGTACATTGTGAGGCAAATGAAAATGGTAGTTGAGCCAAGAATAGGATTCATTCCTCGATTGGAAATTCGAGAAGAACACTCATTTTCTCTATATTATTTGACCATTAAGTCATTGGCCAATGCAAAAGATATATTCAATTAAAGTAATTGAATATGATCAAATGGGTCATATAATAAAGATGAGATAAATTGATTAAGCTGTTTGGATAGACACATGGCAGATCCTAGGCTTAATCGAGTGGTTCGTGAATGAAGGGATATTACATAAACTTCATATAAAGGTAAAGTTTACAAAATCTGCGTAAACGTTCTTCATATATCGAGGTCGCTATACAACACCGTCTAGGAGTTTTGTATAGACTTTAATTTGATTATCGTCGATAATGGAGGCCTATAGGGTCACACAATATGTGTTTTGTTGATCTGCTCAAGGGTGCAAGATTAGTGCGTGATATTGATATCCAATGCTAGATCAAGTGGGAAATTGAAAGAAATATGATCTAGAATTAATTAAATATAGTTTTGGATATATATTAATTAATTAATAGTTGGACTATTAGATTAATTAATTGGAGAGAGAGAGAGAGAGAAATATCCGTAGTATTTCTAATTTTCTACAACTCGAATTAGGAGGATGCATCTAGTCGCGGTAGACGAATCTGCAATGATTTTTGTGGGACTAGCAATCATTTGAAACTAATTAATTGATTAATAATAGGATGAAGCCTTAAATGATACTCATATTTAAAAAAAATGAGTGATGCTAAATAGCCATAATATGGCTAGCCATAATTCAGTTAGCTATGTAAAAATAAATCGATTTAGATAATTTTTTGATTTATTTTAAGAAGTATAAACATATATTTTATGTTATTATCATATTATTGACTTAAATTTTGTCATAAGTGGTGTAAATATATAATTCTTTCATTCTTTCAATAAAAAGCTTTGTATTCACTTTATTATCTATATCGACATTTTTATTGCCTCAAAATTCAAATATTATCAACATAAATTTGTATAAACTGAATATTTAAATTATTAGAAGTCATTTAGAACTTAAAATTATAAATAAATCATTTTTTTCTCTTATTTGAATAAAATTATGGGTAGCCATAATATGGCTACATAGATTTATTCAACAAAAATAATAGTACTCATACTACATGACACACCATCTCAGAGTTCAGGGTTCAAGGAAACAATTAGTGTATATTTAACATTATAAAAAATATAGCATTCATACTACATGACACATCATCTTATATAAATCCTACTAACCTACTTTACTACACAATATCCACCATCACATCTATAACTTTATTAATATTATAAAAATATTGCATTCACATTACACTAAACATTCTTTTTCTACCAAATATCTTTCTTCTTAGTCTCTATACCAATACGAATTAGACCCTATTTCGTAGGATAGAGCGAGTATAATAGTATTACGTGAGTATTACGTGTTCGAGAGGTGGGTGGCCATAAAACCAATTTTTAATCAAATTGAATTTTCATGGACGCCAATTGCCAGCGCCTTATTCGCTTTAGCCCACTAATTTACGAAGCCCGACACGCTCTCTCTCGCTCTCTCTCGCTCTCTCTCGCTCTCTCGGTAAAGTTATCTATTTATCTATCTATCTATCTATTATTATTATTTTTTTATTATCTATCTATATCTATTTATCTATATATTGTATAAACAAAAACGATTCTACGTAAAAAAAAATTTATATTGCGCGTCTCATAATCCTCTGTTTTTATTTATCTAAATTCTTAAATTTTCTGAATTTAAAATCAATATTTATTATATTTATATTCTATATTATAAATTATTTGGAAACAAAATCTTAACAAGATAAAATCTTCAAAAATCAATATCTATCATATTTTATTATATAATCCTAAATTCTCATGTCAATCTCACGTTTTGCATATATTTTACATATCAATTTATATACTATTTTAAATCATATTATTATTATTATTATTATTATTATTATTATTATTATTATTATTATTATTATTATATCAATTACGACAGTTCAACTTAACGGGAGGATTCCGACTTAGAACCATGAGGGTAGATGGGTCTTTCCAAACCGATGGTTCAACTTTTTCAGAATTATAGTCGACAGGAGGATTCCAACCTTCAACCATGGAGTAGAGAGCCGATTTCAAACTTGCCCACAAAACTCATACAAAGTATAAAACTTAAAAATAATTAATGAACAATATTTTATTACTAATTATACTAAAAAATAATTTCCCGTCGATTTTCGATGGGTAACACACTAGTTATTATTAAACAAAAATGACTTTATAAAAATCTAATGTGGCATATCTCATATCCCTTCGTTGCTCTTATCTAAATTCTCAAATTTTTGAAATTTAAAATTAATATTTATCATATTTATATTCTATATTATATGTGATATGGAAACAAAATTTTAACAAAATCAAATCTTCAAAATCAATATTTCATATTTTCATATCATCATCATTATATTATATAAACGAAAACGATTCTACGTAAAAAAAATCCTATGTAGCACCCCTCATATTACTCTATTCCTATTTATCTAAATTCTCAAATTTACTAAATTTAAAATTAATATTTATCGTATTATATTCTATATTTATATATTACATGGAAACAAAATCTTCAAAAGATCAAATCTTCAAAAGCGTTATCCATTATCACCGTTCATATTTATTTATTCCTATTTATCCAAATTCTCAAATTTTTTGAATTTAAAATTAATATCTATCATATTATATTCTATATTTATATATTACATGGAAACCAAATCTTAAAAATATCAAATCTTCAAAAACGTTATCCATTATAGTCTCCATTCCTATTTACCTTAATTCTCGTATTTTCAGCATTATTATATACAAAAATATATTATATAAAAATATATACATGTATTCTCATATAATAACATTAATACACATCCACCACTATCTATGTTAATTCTCACGTTATATTATCTCATAATCAAATTAAATTCTTTAAAAAATATATCAAATTCTTAATCAGTTTCATCACATATATATCAATTCACGCCTCGTGTGTATATAGAAGCAAAATTAGTTCTTACAAAATCATCAAGTATATATTTTCTTAGCCAATATAATTTCTAATTTAATTTAACAGAATAAATATGTTTATCAAAGAAATAATCAATTCCTAACTAACAGTTCAACTGATTTTTTTAATAGACGAGCCGATTCCGATGAAAACCGTGGTGGCTCATTCTTAAAATTTATTTATTCTATCTTTTATATTATGGGGAGGTTCTGACTTAGAACCGTCGAGTAGACGGCCCGACTCCGATCAAAATCGTGGGATAGACGGGCCGATTTCGATGAATACTGTGGTGAACGGGTCAGTTCTGACACAGAACCTTGGGGTTAGACGGGTCAATTCCTAACCAATAGTTCAAGTGATTTTTTTATTTTATATTAAAGTCATAATGTAGGATTTGGGTCACCTTGACATTCTTCAAAATTACTTCTCTTCTCTAAGTCAATGTGAGATAAAGGATATTTTATATTATGGAATAGTGATTTCCCGTCGAATTTTGACGGGTTATACACTAGTTATTATATAAACGAAAATAACTATACGTTAAAAAAATTCTATGTGGCACCCCTCATATTTTTCCGTTCTTATTTATCTAAATTCTCAAATTTTATGAATTTAAAATCAATATTTATCAAATTTATTTATATTTTATATTGTACTACTATATGACATGGAAATAAAATATCAACAAAATCAAATCTTCAAAATTAATATTTATTATATTTTAATATATTCTATATATATAGTGAACGGCATCTTTTATAAATTTTACATGGTACTATATATACATGATATTTATTTACACTGTTTTTTTATATTTGACTCTTTGTATACTGAAAATTAAATCACAAAATTAAATTTCAGATGATGACTTAGCAAAATAAATCTTTCGCATCCATACTATATGTCATTTATGTTTCTATTAAATTTTCTAAATATAAAATCATATTTATATTCTATACACCATCACTCAACTATCTATCTATATATCTACCTATCTATCTATTATATAAACGAAAATGACTTAACGTTAAAAATCCGATATGGCATCCCTAAATCCCTCCATTCCTAAATTCTCAAATTTTTTAATTTTTAAATATAAAATAATAGATTTTAAATATCTACAAAATATTATCTCCACATTGGTTTTCAATGAAAATTCACCTATTGAAAAGCCAATAAATACCTAAAATCAATGTGTATTTTTTTCATCTTTTGCACCACCAATTTTATTTGGCCAATTCATTAATAAATTGGCCGAATAAATGGTTCCAACATAATTTGGCTAATATATTGGTTAGTCGAATTAAAATTTGAAATAGTCTAATAATTTTTTTATTTAATTTAATAAAAAAATAACTAATTTTAATTTGGGTAATTAATTAGATGGACGGGCCAATAAATAATAGATTGTAAACATCTATAAAAATATTAGGGTAAACTCTTTATAAATGCGAAACGAGCCGCGCTAGCCTATTCGTTTTTCAGCAGCAAGCTACGGTCTAACGACTCCCTAACCTAGGTTGGGACGAAAACTAGGGTTCCAAACCTATCTCTAATACCTTTTGATAAAAGGTAGAAATTTTTTACACTCTTTTATAAGAGTATAAATTTTCTATACCAAAATCACTTAAAAAACTAAAATACCCTTACTTTTAATAAGCAAATAATAAAAAAAAAATTAAAAAAACCCTATCATATGCGGTCCCCCACTTTCCCACCCCACCACACATAACTTTCTATCTCTCTCTCTCTCCCTTAACCATCAAGATACACACGAAGGCGCACACATACACACACACACGACGGCAATGAGTGATCAATCCAACCACGATGGGGAGTCAAGGGCATCGACATCTACCTCCGGCGAGGAGGAAGTACGACTCGTCGACAACGAACCACCGGTTAGTGCTAAAATTCCACACGAAATTGAATTTTGGGTTTGAAAATATATGCTTCTAAGTGTGTGTTTATGTTCAATTTATTGAATATGAGAACAATGTACATGATTTTATGAGCATTAGAAGTGTTATATCTAAGATTTGTTAATAAAAATTGGGGTTTGAAGGTGAAAAATGGTGAAAAACAGGCTGCCCACGGTGGGTGTTTATGTACCCACGAGGCACCCATCGTGGGCACCCGGTCGTGGGCACCCCGTCGTGGGCAGTCCCGTCGTGGCCACCATGTCGTGGGCATCCCGTCGTAGGCAGCCCCGTCGTGGGTTGCCCCGCCGTGGGTTGCCCCATCGTGGGCAGCCCCATCGTGGGTGTCGAGGGACTGTTTTATAGGCTTTGAATTTTGTGATTTTGTTGAATTGAGCGATCAAACTTCTTTCCTTATAGTTTGTGTGTTTATATTTGCAGCCCGATTGTGATTGGATGAGACCTAGATTGCGTCATCATAACAAATTAATAAATATATATTGTCATAAGACTCTATTTAAAGAAATAATGAAGGTATTTCGACACTTTACGCGTAATCCAGTACGGTATCAAGAAATGCTTGATGAATTTACGGTGGGAGTTGTTGGCCGTCTCATTAAACATAAGAGGCTTGGAAGTACAAACAGTGCCTTGCATCACTTATTGGCCCGTCAGTTGAGAGGTAGTGAGATCCCCCCGAATGAGACGCGGTTCCAAGCTTCACAGCACGCGACTATGCGTGCATTACTGGATTGAATTTCAGAAGGACAAATTTCGACCCAAATGCGAAACATCTCCTCCGGCCCGACAGACTTTTCCATAGAGTATTGAAAGGCCGCAAAACTAAAGTCATAGAAATGCATAATATGTTTAAAGATTTATAGTTGGGAGATAACCTCGAAGACTATGTGAAGGTAGCTAAGCTCTTAGTTTACTACCGATTTTTTCCTCTGTCGTGAACATAATATGGATGTCGAGGAATGAGCATGGGTATTAGTTGAGGATCCGGAAAGTTGGGAACAGTTTCCGTGGGGTGATTACACATATCAGTCATTCACTTACTACATCAACAACACCGCCAAGAATCCCAACCAATGTGACATTGGAACTTATCACTTTTACGGAACGATTTGGGTTTTACAAATTTGATCTTACGAGTGTATTCCACTGTTGGGACGGAACTGTGGAACCCGATCAGCCGCCGTTAGAGTTCCTCGATGTTTTATGTGGACTACGAGATGTCTTAAAGCATATTTCAGCACCTTCTTCAAGAGAGAGGTATGTGTCTTGCCTTTATTTTTATAATATTTTATCATTTATATTACATGTTTAATTTGTGATCTAATAATAATTTTACATAACTTGTTTAGGGTCTTGTCACACATAACACGATGCCTATTCTCGCGGAAGACATGGACGAGCTGTATTGGTTCAGTCTTGACTCAGTGTATCATGTACACTGGGAATCTCCAAAAAAATTAACAGAGAAGAATACAGAAAAGGTTTCCCCAAAAAATAAGGTGAAAAAGAAGGGAAAATTGGCGAAGGTTGCGGAGATGGTGGGGAAGATAATTAAACCGTCCTCATCGGCACAGAAAATCCTAAAACGACACCGACAGAGCACCCCACCACAAGTACATACAGCTGAGATAGCAGAGCCGGTCTATTAGGAGAAATCGGAAGATAGAGTGTGTTGTGTCCACGGGCGTCCTTGTCCTGACCACGCGAATGACGACAGAGATGATTACATCGATCGCCGGCTGAGGGCGGTCTTGATGGACGAGTCTGACAAGGGCTTCTTTGCTACCTTTTCTCGGAAGCTCTTTGTTCAAGTGAAGGAGTATTTTGGTCCGAGGCACAAACGATCTGGGAGCCCTCCACAACACTCTGTTGGGAGCTACAGGAAGAGCCTTGAGCCACATCGTCACTCTGCAGAGGTTTTTAGCAGACACAGAAGGATTCCGGACTCGCCTCGTCACTCTGCAGCTGCAGCTCTACACGGCCAGCACAGTCGGCATAGTCACCACTCTCCTCACATCCCTGAACGTACCGAACAACCGATGCACCACCTGTTAGGGCAGTCGTTTGACCTTATACCCCACCAAAGCGAGCCACCTAAGCAGCCGTGGGGTATCAGCCTGCCCACCAGCAGGAGCAACCGATGTTCTTCGGCTACAGCAGTAGACCGCTGCATCGGTACGACCCTCCGATGTGGTAGCCTCCGATATTTCGACCTCCCATCTGGCAGCAGCAGTCAGTGGTTCCAGGAGACGGCAGCAACAGTCACCTTTTTCCTACTGCCGAGTTCACCCCACATGAGCAGCAAATTCCCTACCATCCTGAGTACCAGCAGGTGCAGCAGTCTTTTCCTACTGTAGTGGACACCACACACGAGCAGCTCAGACGGCAGGTTTTCACCTGTTAATATTCAGTGGTCGTCATCCTCTGACAAGGAGTCTGCTGAGCAAGATTACGAATTGACGGAGCTAGAGGAGGTGCAAGGTCATCGTAAGATAAGATTGTCTGCCGCCATACAGACGCCTTATTTGGCCATGACTGCAAAGGCCGTGAAAAGGTTGAAGCGTATGTACAAGAAGCATAGAAAATCAGGAGAGAATGCTATAATCACAATTAAGATGATTGACCACATTGTTGTACAATCTGTTTTCGATCGGCTGGAGGATTCTCGACAAATGATGTGGGCAGAGGTACAATTCTATCTTTATTACAATAATACAAACTTATTTGTATATTATAACTAACAAAATTAAATAATATTACAGGAGATAGAGCTGTACCTAAACTATATGAAATTCAAAGTGATACATTTAGATAGGTTGACAGCTGATGGAGTATGTGAGACAACCACCGTTATAGTCGGTACTGGCTTCTATGTAAGTATTTCTCTTCGATTTATGTAAATCTTGATTTCTTGATTATATTAATATTCTTTTTGATTTATGTAATTTTTTGTTGTATTCCTAGAATTCTTTAAAAAAATGAGTGGGATAGGTTGTACCCTATTGATGTTAATGGCCAGAGAAAGAAAGTTCCTCCAGGGCTTAGACTATATACTAATTGGCGCGTACCTGATGCTCTTATACAAATGGTTGATGGCACAGAAAGTGAATTAGCAACGCCGTGGTGGCAAGCTAACCATGTAAGTTATTATATTTTAAAATAATTTCATATTTGTAGTTTACTATAATTTGTCTTTTTTAATATAGTTAAATTGCTCTTTGTCGTGTACATGTCATAACAGTGTGCAATATCGGGGGGAATCATTAGGTCACGATACGCATTTGTCTGAAGAATTGGACTGTCGAGCTGTATGACTCGACCATGATCCATCACAGAGAAACGAACGTGCGCGAGGAGCAATTACAGTGTGTGATCGATCGCTTACCTCTACTGTTGCTCGCATCAGAATACTGGGAGCAAAATTCCCACAGGCAAAGACTCAAAAACCCTCCGTTCTTGATTAAGATGCCTGAGGAGGAGCAATTCATCCAGACCGACGGGACAAATTGTGGCCCATACTTTCTTATGTATGTTGATCACCTCATCAATTTAACATCGACACATCGTAATGTGTCAATTGATGATAGATACATTGAGAAATATAGGTATTTTGTTGCAACTAGAATATTTTTGTTAGGAGTAGAGGGTTCGGTTTGGGAGAGAAAGCATAACTAAATTCTCATTTTTGTAAATATTTGAACTTATTTTATATGTTATTTGAACTTGTTTAAGATGTGAGAATGAGGTTGAAAATAGCAGGTGAAAAACATCACTTCCTGGGAACCCACGATGGGCAACTCACGATGGGCAACCCTACTATGATGGCCATCGTGAGCAACCCACGATGGGTGCTCACGATGGGCAGCCCACGATGGTGGCTATCGTGGGCACAAGAACATGTGTGAATTTCATTTTTTGTTCGATTCATTCTTCGATTTTGTTGTTTAGTGCTTCTATAATAGCTTATTTTTCAATTTAAAACTACTTAACAATTAAATCCAAACACCCACACATGACCTTCATCTAATTCATTAGTAAATCAGGTACTTCGTACAAACGTTGAAGTAAGTGATAAATAACCGTTATCAAAGAATCCCTACATTATACCTATATTATATGATACATTTTGTTGATTCAATAATTACTATTTCAATTATGTTACATTTCGTGTAAAATATAACTTACACTCTACGTACAATGTTGGGATTCTCTTGATAATAGTTATGTATCACTTACTTCAGCGTTTCTACGAAGTACCTGATTTACTAATGAATTAGATGAAGGTCACGTGTGGGTGTTAGGATTTTGTTGTTAAGTAGTTTTTAATTGAAAAACAAGCTATTATAGAATCACTAAACAACAAAACCGAAGAAGGAATCAAACAAAAAATGAAATTCACACATGTTCTTGTGCCCACGGTGGCTGCTCACCACCGTGCCCACGATGGCCACCATCGTGGGCTGCCCATTGTGGGATACCATCGTGGGCACCCATCTTGGGCACACATCGTGAGCACCCATCGTGGGTTGCCCATCGTAGGTTTCCAGGGAGTGATGTTTTTCACCTGCTATTTTCAACCTCATTCAAGTATACTCACTCACATCTTAAACAAGTTCAAATAACATATAAAATAAGTTCAAATATTAACAAAAATGAGAATTTAGTTATGCTTTCTCTCCTTATACAAATCATAAATTTATCTTAAACAACAAAAAAAACAAAATATTTACGTTTCACGATAGGGACATTTCCTCGCATCATGGTCATCAAGACGACAAATGCTACACTTTTTCTTCCGTCGACGTCTTTGCCTTACCTGTTCTCCCTTGGCCTCTGCTATATCTTCAGGAGGGTTATTCAAGTCAACACCACTGAACAGGATGGATGTTGTGCAAGTCTTTTTGTTGTGGCCCCTTCCATGACACCTACCGCATACTTGGGGACGTCTCACCAAATTTTCTACTGCGGATCATGCACGACTATCTTTTGGCTGCCTAGCCTGACGTACCTCATCCATAGGAAGACAAACGATTACAGAGATCTCCGAAGGCACAACCCACTCATCTGGATGCAGTATTGGGTTAATATGCTCCATATAAGTCTCTCTAAATGTCTCCTGTTTGAAATAACGACTTACAAAATCGTACACAAACAAACCGTTATCTGCATGCCTGTTAAAAAATTAAACGAAACTGTGTTACACATCTAAATAAGAAAATGACGACAATTTCAATATATGCAAAGGCTAAGCTAAATGAAAGTTGGTGCAACCAAACAATATTTAGTAATTGAACATGTTACCTTATAGCGGCAACAACATGGCGACATAGAATCAAATCTAAATCCCACGCTCGGCACGTGCATGTCCAGGTTCTTAGATCAACGTTATAAGAAACATTTCTTTCTTCAACCTTGTAAACATGTGTGATGGTGTTTCCTCGAGCTGCAAGGCGGGTACCGTGTTGCACGGATAAAAAAAGTTGTTCCAATGCGTTCTCTGTCAACTCATGATCTCTGGATGCTCATCGGTCCATTTCTCTACAATGAAACGGTACATCTCAATCATCGAGTGCACCGGGAGATGCCTCGCCCATAACATACGAGAGTTCAAACATTCGGCATAATTGGAGGTCAAGAAGTCATAGCGTCGGACCGGACACTTACACTTAGCCCACCTCTCCGGTCCAATGTCAGAAAGCCGTCTGTGAGCTCCGTTGGGGCTCACTTGATGCAGTTTTGAGAACAAATTGTCGAACTCTTCGTGACGATTATAATATGTTGCAACTTGGAAGATAGTGGCTACGTACTTTCCGTAGGGCGTGAGATTTTTCTAAGGTAGTGGTAGCACAACCGGTGGAATGCATTCGGGTAGACGGCTCGAACTGCATTCCTAATGCTCAAATGCTGGTCACTCACAAACAGTAAATCATCTGGAGGGTTGTAGCATCTGCGCAGGTTGGAGAGAAAATATACCCACGACTCATCATTCTCCTTAGAACCGAGGCCAATTGCAAGGGGGAAGATATGGTTGTTCCCATCCAGCGTGACGGCTACAAATAAAATTCCTCGAGTCTTTTCCTTAAGATAGGTCCCGTCCACTACAAGCACCGACCGTAGACACTTATCAAACGCTCGAATACTCTGTCCAAGCGCCACAAATAAGTGACATAGCGAGCCCTCGACGGTCATCTCCAAGTCATAAACAATTCTCGGGTTATGCTGCTTCAACAAATATAGATACGATGGGATCTTCTGATACGACGAGATATGATCGCCATACTTATTTTCTATGGCTATATTTCTCGTTCGGAGAGCAAAACTGTATAGAATGTTAATACCAAACACTCTACACATCTCTTCCATCATCTCTCTTGACTTTAACGTAATCGCCTCGCCTGTCAATCTCTTGGCAAAATAAAATGCAGCAACATCAGAAGATACTGATCGTGCAGCAGCACGATTCAAATCGTGGTAACAGGTGTGATCCAAGGATAACTTAGTAATTCTCCAAATGGTGCCGCCCTCAACAGCACAAATCCTAAAGTTGCAATTCTTTCTGTCAGTCTTGCATAGGAACGTTGTACGATTGTCAGCCGAACTGTTGGGAAATTTATTAGTAAGAGTTTTGATGAATTCCAAAACCGACTGACCCCAACCGAGTAGATGTTGCCAGAACCTATTGTTAGAAGTTAGGCTCGCTGTTTGAGCAAAGTTAAGATTTTATCTTTACAGGTCTCCAGCTGAAGATGGCAACAAGGCATCACTCAGACAGAACATCAGTTGTCAAGAAATACAACTGAGAGCTCATATGATCAGATGCAAAGAGGGGGAAGTCTTCAGAACATCAGTTGTGAAGGAAAAATAACTGAGCGTTCATCAGATGAGAAGCAGTAAAGGGGAAGAGAACATCAGATGAAAGAAAGCCATCTGAGCGTTCAAACCCAACTGACCAGATACAAGGAAGACAACTGAGTGTTCAGTTTCAGAACATCAGTTGTAGAACTCAACCAAGAAGATCAACAGCTTGAAGATGAAGACAGCTGAGAGTTCAACTGTTAGTTGTCAGATAGAACATCGGCTGAAGAACAAGCTAGCTGAAGATCGAAAGTCTTAACCGACCACTCCTTGTTAGAAGTCCGTTGTTAAGATTTAAATTTCAAAATGGAAGTCACGTGAGGGTTCGACCGTTCAGTCATTACCCCATTTGGCCCAACACAAGGATAGCTCAGATGGAAAGCAGAAGAGCACAAATGCCATATTGGGAAAGTCTGCAGAGATCAGAGACAAGCCATCGCTTTTAAAGAACAGAGATCAACAGCTCCTCCAACGGCTAGTTGATACTCTCCGCCTATAAATAGAGGCCCTCATTCATTCGAAGATACAAGACACACACGCGAGAAGAAACCAGAGAGCAAAAGAAAGAGCAATATTCTTCACGAGCTAAACTGAAGTTAATCTCTTAGAACATCACTTGTTGAGAGTTCTAGAGTTAGTTAGTTTTGTGTCTTTAGATCGAACCTTGAGAACATCACTTAGTGAGAGTTCATAGAGAGTTAGATCATAGCTCACATCCCATTCGAGCTTTTAGTTGGAAACACATTTTTCTTTCACCTGAAAAGGTTTAGGATCCTACTCTTCCTGCAACTGAGTAGTTAGGTCGTTTAGTACCCGTAAGCTAAACTGTAAGGTTGATAAGTACCCGCAAACTTATCCATAACGGTTGCTCAGCCCGCGTAAGCTGAGTGGATTGTCCAGAAGAACTTGGACAAAGTTGTGTGTACTCACAACTCCCCGTGGACGTAGGAGGGTTATCTCCGAACCACGTTAAATCTCTGTGTGCTAGTGTTTTTCTTTATTCTGTTATTTCTTGCATTCTTAAATGTCTGACTAACCAGCATACAAACTTCATTTGCACATTTTCAACTGTTTTGGTTTTTGACCAACCGAGCATAAAAGCGTGAGTTGTTTTACGAGTTTAATCTCCACCACATTCCGCACAGCCTCACTCTTCCAGCTGAGGTTGCTTACTCAGCTGTGAGATTCCAACTGAGTCTTTTTACTCGGTTGAAGTATTTTTATCAAGGTTAAGTTTTAAAATCCTAACTGGTGTATTCTCCCCCCCCCCATACACCAGTAACTCGTTTCGGGACCATCAAGTGGTATCAGAGCAGTGGTTCAAAAGACTACTGACTCTGTTTCACAAGGTGTGAATTCGAGAAAGTTTCTTCAGTGGTCAACTGAACATATCTTTTTTTTTCACGCTAGTGCATTTTTGCTTGCATATTTGCTCTGTTGTTGTGTGCAGATGGACGTCAAGGATAAGATCGTGGTAATGTTCTCGGTTGTAAATTATACATCCTGAAGGACACGGATGAAGAAGATTTTACTGTCGAAACATCATAAGATGCAACAAGTTCTTTCTTCCGGACTGATCATCATCAAAGAAAGAATAGCTCGGACTCCTACAAATCCCAACGATGGGGATACAGTTGTGGAGCTTGTGGAGAAGCAGCCGGAAGACTACACTCCAGAGGAAGCCAAGGTGAGCCAGTTAGACATCTGGGCTCAGAGCACAATAATGTCCACAGTTGGACAAGATTATCTGCCTTGAATAGAGGAGTGTGAGACTGCAAAAGAGATGTGGGACATCCTGGCATCGCTGAGTGAAGGAAGTGATGAGACGAAAGAGAACAAATTCTCGCATGCATGCCAAGACTTCGACAATTTTTGTCTGAAGACAGATGAAATAATTGATCAGCTAGAGCTTCGGTTTATGGACATCCTCAGGAGAATCCAGTCCATCCGAAGAGGAAAATACACACTAAGAGAAATCAATCTCAAAGTGTTATAAGCTCTACCGGCTGAGTGGGATACTTTCACCAATATCCACGAGAGCCGAGCTGACCTTGGTGAAATGGGAACTGAAAGATTGTTCTCAATCTTAAAGGGAAATGAGTATAAGGTGAACCAAAGAAGATCTCAGTCCTCGGTTCAGACGAGTCGACTTGAGGATGTAGGTTCAGCCTCAAAATCAGTTGCTCTCCGAGCTGACTACTCAAAATCGAGAACATCGAGGCCAACCAGATCGGCTGACACGACTGCAAAGGAGCCAAGCAGAGAGGAACTGCAATAGAACATTGCAGCCCTGTCAAAGAAACTAGCCGACATGGACACTCGGTTCGGGAAATACAAACGATTCTACAAATCAAACCGAACTCGAGACAGTTCAAAGCCTGTCACCAACGGTTGCTTTGAATGCGGAAAGGAAGGTCATTTCAAGGCTGACTGCCCAGATATATCGAAGAAAGAGAGAGATGCGTTAAGGGCCAAACAAGCTGGAAAGAACAAGGCCATGGTTGCAGAAGAAGCAGCTGACGATATGGACATCTTCACTGACACTGAAGATGAGGATGAGCTGACTTCCACCAACAACGCTACCGGTTAGGATCAATGCCTCATGGCTCTTGGAACCGACCAGGATGATACTGAGGTACACTCTAATCCTGCTAATTTAAATTCTTCAAATATTTCTAACATGCAGGAATCACTAGACGAAGAGTTGGAACCCTCCTGGAGTGATTTTCAAGAACTCAGTGAGGAACTGCATCACCAATCGGTTGAGTTTAAGAGTCTTCAAGCTCAGTTCGCTAAACTTGAAGATTCCTTAACCGAAAAGGACGATCTGATCAAGAGCCAAACCGAGAAGATTGAGAATCTCAAGAGTCAATTGAATGAGGCTATGGCTCCAACTGATGAGGAGTTGACGAAGCAGATCAAGGAACAACAAGATCAGTTGAAAAATCAAGAGGCTCAGATCGAGTAGCTGATAAAGAAGTCAGATGGACAAACCGAGCAGATAACTGTCCTCGTCAAGAAGTTGCAAACTGAGAAGGACAATCTAATCAAGTTGTATCAGTCATCCAAGATCATAGAGAATCTTATCAGTTACAGCAAACAGATGGATGACGTGCCAGGACTCGGTTATGATGTGATTAAAATAGTGGAACCTGGGTCACCACAAAATATTTCAACCTCCGCTTCTCAGCAAGCTCAACCGATCAATGCAACCACAACTGAGAAGGGAAAAGGAACAGTAGATGAAGGACAGAATGTTCCATCGGTTGGGACATCAACCGAGAGGGAATGTTCCAAAAGTCAGAAGAGGAATCAGAGGCGTCGAAGACATAATCGCAACCGAACTCAAAATCAGAACCGACCTCTGCATCAACCTCAGAGTCAACAACAGAAAGAATGGAACCGACCGTAGAACCGACAAGGGTTCAATCATCTGAATCAACAGTGGCTCCATCCCCAGTTCAACCAAAGGTTCCAACCGAGTCAACCGATAAGGAACAGGTCGAACAGTTGGAGATACTCATGCCACAACATGAATCATCAACAGGGCATGAACACCTATCAACAACACTCAAGAAGTTGGAATCAGAATCAGCCACAAAGATTCCAACATGGCGTCCGATCATTCAGACAAATCAAACAAGATAAAAATCGCCATCAAAACAGGGGGAATGCCTCACCTCCTAAAGCTCAACATGGGAGAAATCCAACTCCTCCCAAGAAACAGAACATCACTACTAACAACAAGCCTAAGGATAACCGAGGTGTTGTTATAGTTGATGATCAAGGAAAAGTGATCTGGAATGATAAATCCATCCGAGTATACAGGGAAAAGCGACGCACAGTTTCAGGGGGAACTGGTTCTAACCCTCCAGGACCCAACTGAAATTGGGGACCTAAGCGAGTTTCTCTTTGCAGGTACAGGAGAAACAGCTGAGGAAGAAGAAAGCGTCTGCAACAATGTGGGTGATGGATAGTGGATGCTCGAAACACATGACAAATCTGAAGGATTTGCTTGGAAGTTTCGTGACCCTCAGTTACTTTTGGTGATAACTCAAAAGGTTACACCAGAGGTTACGGTGCCCTTGAAACCAATCATGTTTCAATTTCTAATGTCTCTTATGTTGATGGATTGAAGCATAACTTGCTCTCCATCAGCCAATTCTGTGATAATGGTTTCTCTGTCAAGTTTGATGCACAGGGTTGCAGGGTTAAAAATGTCGGATCAAAGCAGGTGATATTGTTGGGAAATCGATCACCAACAGGGAATGTCTACTACGCTGATTGGAACAGCAGCCTCCCTGACACCTGCTTGCTATCAAAGAGCAGTTCAGATGTAAGCTGGGTGTGGCACAAAAGGCTCAACCATCTGAACTTCAAGACAATGAACCGACTCGCCAGACAAGAACATACAAGAGGCATACCAAACCGAGTGTTTTCAACAACACACATCTACAGTGCGTGCCAGCTGGGAAAGCTCGCTAGATCCTCCTTCCGGTTGAAGTCAACTCCCTCAACCGACCGAGTGTTACAGCTGATCCATATGGATCTCTTCGGGCCAGTTATACCAAAGAGCATGAACAGGAACGAGTATACCCTGGTTGTAACTGATGACTACTCAAAATATACGTGGACCATCTTCATGCGCCACAAGAGTGAAACCCTAGATGAGCTGCCCAAGCTGATGGATCAGATATCGAACCAACAAGAGATGAAGATCATGTCTATCCGATCAGATCGTGGAACGGAGTTTCTAAATGAAACCATCATCGAGTTTTGCGAGAAAAATGGAATTACCCATCAGACATCAGCTGCGCGTACTCCGCAACAGAATGGAGTAGCTGAGCAAAGGAACAGAACGCTGAAGGATGCAGCCACATCCATGTTAGCCAGCTCAGCTCTGCCAAAGAGATTTTGGACTGAAGCGGTCAACACTGCATGCTACACTCAAAACCGGTCTCTTCTAACCAAGCGGTTGGGAAAGACACCATATGAGCTATGGAGACGCAGGAAGCCAGATATTTCTTATTTTCGCGTTTTTGGTTCTAAGTGTTATATTCACAACAATGGGAAGACTCAGTTGAAAACTTTTGATGCCAAAGCTTCGAAGGGCATATTTCTTGGATATGCTGCTCGGATCAAGGCATATAGAGTTTTCAACAACAACTCTCGTATTGTGGAAATAACACCTCATGTTAGTTTTGATGAATCTTCTTTTGAGTACAGGGAACAGGTCAAAGAACAACAGGCAGATATACAAGCTCCACCTGTTCTCACAAGATCGCAAGCTCTAAGGGAAAAGAACCTAGCTGAACCACTGGTTTGGGCAACTGAGGAAGAGGATCCATACTCCTCTGAAGACGAATGCGAAGACCCCAGCTCATCCCAAGGGGGAACTTCAGCTGATGCTCCTCCAACTGCATCAGCATCCGAAGCCCAACCGAGTCCGGTTCAAACTAACATCAATGTTGAGGATCCAGACTCAACAGCTGATCAATCACCAGCTCTGAAGACTCCAACTCAAATTACAGAACAGCCACAGTTGGAAGAAGAAGGAAAACGCAACCGAAGATGGTATGAAGTTCATTCCACTGACAACATCATCGGCGATCCAACTGAGGGTGTGCGTACAAGGAGCCGAGTTGCATATCTAGAATCAACCGAAGAAAATTCCAACACTTATGCCCAATATGCTGAGGAGTTGGTTGTAGCTGATGTACCAGAACCGAAGAATGTTGGGGAAGCTCTCAACTGTGTCCACTGGACAACAGCCATGCAAGAAGAACTGAATGAGTTTCTACGCAACTGTGTATGGGAGTTGGTAGAAAGACCAAATGGTGTCAAGGTGATTGGATTGAAGTGGATTTTCAAAAACAAGAGAGACGCCATTGGATTCATTGTGAGGAATAAAGCAAGGTTGGTAGCTCAAGGATACTGCCAACAAGAAGGAATCGACTTTGAAGATTCTTTCGCGCCAGTTGCAAGGCTGGAAGCCATCCGAATCTTTCTAGCTTATGCCGCACATCACAAGTTCAAAGTGTATCAGATGGATGTGAAGTGTGTATTCCTCAACGGAGATATAAAGGAAGATGTGTATGTTGAACAGCCTCCTGGTTTTGAGAATGGAGATGGAAGAGTGTACAAGTTGAAGAAAGCTATCTATGGACTAAAGCAAGCGCCAAGGGCCTGGTATGACACTCTTTGTGGTTTTCTTCTGAACTCGGGATTCAAACGAGGATCAGTTGACAAAACCCTGTTCACCATCAAAGTTGAAAATGATATACTTGTAGTGCAAATCTACGTGGATGACATCATATTCGGTTCCAAGTCAGAGGAGCTGTGCAAGAAATTCTCAGATCTTATGAAGGAGAAGTTCGAGATGTCAATGATGGGCGAGATGAATTATTTTCTTGGATTACAAGTGAAGCAGTCACCAGAAGGGATTTTCATCAATCAGTCTAAGTATACAAATGAGCTCATCACCAAGTTTGGATTGCAGACAAGTAAAATCATAAGGATCCCAATGAATACTAACTGGAAGATTGAGCCTGGATCTGAAGGAAAGCTCGTGGATGCCAGCAAGTATAGAGGGATCATCGGTTCTTTGCTATACCTAACTGCAAGCCGGCCAGACATATCTTATGCAGTTGGAGTGTGTGCTCGATTGCAAGTCCAACCAAGAGAAGCTCACATGTTGGCAGCAAAGAACATCATCAAGTATCTGAAGGGAACTGTCAATGTTGGGCTGTGGTATCCAACTGACGACAATATCCAGCTGACCGGATACTCAGATGCGGATCTAGCAGGAGATCGATTGGACAGGAAGTCTACTTCTGGACACTGTCAGTTCATGGGAAGCAAGCTGGTTTCATGGTTCTCCAAGAAACAAGCATGTGTTGCTACTTCTACAACCGAATCAGAATATATGGCTGCCGGAAGCTGTTGCATGCAAGTGTTGTGGCGGAAGCAACAACTGAGAGATTATGAAGTTGCAACTGGACAGGTTCCCATTCATTGTGATAGCTCGAGTGCCATAGCTATCTCTCTGAATCCTGTTCACCATTCTCGGACAAAGCATATCGACATCCGTCATCATTTCATCCGAGATCACATTGAGAAGAAGGATGTGTCCATGGAGAAGATCACAACTGAGATTCAGAGGGCTGATATCTTCACTAAACCTCTAGTCGAAGCGCGGTTCAAAATGCTATGTGATTTACTTGGATTGTTAGATCCACCTGATAAGGAACCAGCTGAGGTAAAGAGACAGACATCTATCTGAGGGGGAAGCTCAGATGAAGGGGGAATGTCAGATACGGATTGCAAACTGAAGACATCAGACGTGAGCTGAACAGACGAACTCGAGTCAGCTGATGGTATGCGGTAACTGAGGAACTCAACTGAGGTATACAGCTGATATCGACATCAGCTGGCAGGTAACATTTATGACTGAAGGTGTTATGTTCTTAAATGAGAATGTTTGAAATAAATTCAAACATTCCTGAGCTAGTTAGTTACATTAAAATAGCCATCATGTCGCATTAAATATAAAGTACGGCTGAACATCCATAGCCTACTTTATAGTGCAACTGGGCTGACATGAAACTGTACACCTTCTCACGCGCTGGTTGGAACTTGGATCAAAACGTCAAGTCAAAGTTAGTCAACAGTCGCGCAATCTCAGCCGTTGATGGTTTCACGCCATTTAACCCCAGCCGTCGATCTCATCCGAGTCAAAGACCTATATAAGGCGAAAAATCAGGAAGATATCTCCTACTTTCCTCATTTGTGCTTATCAAATTTAACTATTCATCATCTTCCAGTTTTTGCCTAACTTGTTTCTGCAAAAAGATCTTCTTTCCTTTCCTATATATATTCTCATTGCAGTGATCTTAAATGGCCCCAAAAAGTAAGAAGATGGCTTCATCCGGACCTTCCCTCGTCCCCACCACTTATGAAGAATCATTTGATATGTTGGTATCGAAGATACACTTCGAGCAGATCCTCTCCGACGAGGATCTGGAGTCGCCAGTCCTAGCTCCGCTCGCCAGCACTCTCCGTGAGAACGGATTTCTGGAATGGGCCAAGCTCTGCCCCTCCCACTTGCTCAGGCGCCAAGTCGGAGAATTCTACGTCAATCTCGTTCGCCCCCTTGACAGTTCGGAGGGAGTCACTACGGAGGTGTCATGCCGTCAAAGAGATGTTCCGGCAAGGATGATACGTCGTGTCTTCTTCCCCATCGACGTGTCCAATGTCCTCCGGTACATCATACCAATCAACCACACCGCCACCGAGTTCCTGGAGAATATTACCGACGAACAGGCGGATGAATTTCTACAGGATGCTTTGATCGAGCCGAAGCGGTTGAGGAGCAACATGCAACGGACAAAGCTGAAGCCAGAACACCGCCTGTTGTTCGACGCCATGTCGAAGGTAGTGTTCGGATACAGTGGCACGTTCGGCGACATCAGCCGACCCAAACTGAAGCAGCTGGTGGCCCTGGAGCACAAACACCAAATCAACTGGTTCCAATACTTCTTGAACCAGTTGATGGTGGAAAAGTCGAAGATCTCCGAGACTACAACCGAGTCTGGAGAGAAGCTACTGAGTGTGAAGGGCACACTCAACTTCGGCTGCAAGATTTCCGCCCTCATCTTCCTCGCAACAAAGGACCGCAACATGGTCTGGGCTGACTGCGAGGAGACGCCGCTGAAGAAGCTGTTGCTGTTCCCGACAGCCAAGAAAGCACATGAGGTGCTGAGGAGTGTCTACACTCCTAAGGACAAGAGGGAGTCGGGAAAGCCAGCTGAGTCAACAGCTGAGGGGGAACAAGCCGCTGCTCGCCCCGCCAAATCCAAAACTTCACGTCGCCGAGCTGAGGCTGAAAAGGAGTCGACTGACGAACCTGCCCAGAAAAGGTTAAGGGTAAGGTTCAAGAAGTCCACCAAGAAGGCAACTGAGGTGCCAGCTGATGAGTCAGCTGATGAGCCAGTTGAGGTTTCAGCTGAGGAGCCAGCTGAGGAGCAAGCTCCAGCCAAGGAGGGAGCTCAGGTTGAGTCAACGCCTGCTGAGGAGCGTTCCAAATCCAGCCGCTCGGCTGAGGCCGCATCATTCGAGATCGTACCTAGAGCCCCCGGAGCTGATGAGGTTGAGGTCATGGAGACGTCGGATGCATCATCCTCATCTGAGGACCTCGAAGATGTTACCACCTCCCCCACCGCAGGAGAGAATGTCGTACCGCCCCCAGAGCCTCTTGCTCTTTCTAACCAAACCGAGCCAGAAATTCCGAGCACTCTGCTCGATGCCAACATCGTGACCGTTCCTTCGGCCGATGTTGAAGAAACCATTGAACCCTCTTCCCCAACTGAATCCTAAATTTCGAGCTCTCAGCTCGATGCCAACGTTGAGACCGTTCCTTTGGCCAACGTTGATGACACCATCAAACCCATTGCCTTCGATATAGACCCACCCCAAATTGATGAAGAGGCCAACCGCCAGGCAATCTTGGCTGAGTATGAAGGCAAACTGAACTACTGCTTTCGCAAACTGATAGGCATGTTCCCTGAGGCCAGCTCGATGCCCATCTTCGCCATGTTCGGGACTGAACTGCTCTATCAGTTCAGCATGATATTCAGCTACTGGTACGTCAAGGAGAAAATCCTGAGGATCCACGGATGGGACAGGTTGAAGGTGGAGGAATCCAACCTGAGGGTGTACTTCGACTACAAGAACCTCGAAGTGGCCTACAACCAGAAGGTGGCTTTGCTCCGTCGTCGCCTGGATCTGAGTAAAGCAGAAGGAAAAGACACCAGGGAGTTGTGCGACAATCCTGGTGTTGTACAATTTCTTGACAGTATGTTGGGCAAGAATGCCGACCACATGGAGGATGTCGATGAAGCTGACGAGGCTGCCAAGAGAGAAGAAGCAAAGCTTAAGGATTACCTGGCTAGCCGAACAGCCCTGGTTGTAGTGGATCCAACAGCCCAGGCACAACAGCAACAACTGCCTAGACCCTCTGATCAGCCAGTTCACTCCACCGATGCTATCTGTGAACTGATCACTGAGAGGGTCAACCAGCTGAGGCATGAGCTGTTGTCCAAAATCGAGCACAACAAGGATGAGCAAGCTGACAAAATGAATCAGCTGATGGAGGAAAATGCATCCTTGAAGAATCAGCTGGAACAACTCTCCACCTCCCTACAGCAAAAGCTGGAAGGCCTCTCCACTTCTACCAGCTCGGACGTCAAAGATCTGAAGAAGGCGGTTCAAGGACTCAGCTCGGACTTCAACGTCTTCAAATCAGTTGCTGAATCTAATCTGGCAAAGTCCCAGCAGACACAAGACCAGGAGTGGATGTCTCAGTTTGAAAATTTTCGAGCTGAGTTCATCACCCTTCACAAAGATGTCTCTGCAACCTTTGCCGCCTTGAAGAAAGCTGAGCAAGAACGCCAGGACCTGGAGCTGGCAAAGAAGGTGGAAGAAAAAGATGTTGTGGACGAACTCTTCTCCCGAGTTCAACAAGCTGAGGCCAAGCTGACCTCCCTGGATGGCTCAGTTGCCACCCTTTTGGATGATGCCAAAAAGAGGGAAGGAAAGGAGCCAGCAGCTGTTGCTGGACAGGGGAAAGGTGTTCACTTACAGCAGGGGGAAGAAGGAGTGCCAGTTGAAACTCAAAGGGAAGAGGCTGAAGGAGTCGGAAGAGCAGGAACTTGAAGTCTCCCACGACCTCGTAGTCAAGCTTACGGCTGAGCTAGATGCTGATCTTGACGGGATCTCAATTGAAGATTGCATCGAAGCTGCAAAAGCTATGGGGGAGTCCAAGGAGAAATACTTGAATCCCTCTTGGATCAAGAAGTTCGCTGCTGATCAAGCCAAGAAGGTGGCCAAGTTTGAGAAGGAACTGGCTAAAATTGAGAAAAATGTCGACAGAAACAAAGCCAGCCGAAGCGTCAGAAGGATCAACAAACATCAGATGAAGGCTGAGGCTAGGAAGAAGACGCAGCAGCTGCAGAGAAATGCCCCGCTCCAGTCACGGTTCCCACATACTGACAAGTGGATGAACACTGAGTGGAACGATGACTGGGAGCAATTCAAGCACGAGTTCATCAATGACTTTTACTACAGGAAGGTCTACTCAACTGAAGACCCAAGGTAAGCCTTCAAGGAAGCCTTGTGGGAGCTCAGATCTGGGGATCCTGGAATGTTCAGTTAGTTTCAAAGAGCCATGGTGAAAGCTCAGCTGGATCCCAACACTGTTCCGGTTCCGCAAAAGGTCAGATATCGCCCTCAGATGATCAAAGGCACAAGTACTCCAAACAGAAATGCGATCATGGCTGAGGCGAGAAAAGTGTGCAAGGAACATGGTGTCAACACTGGGATCGAGTCAGCTGCGAAGAAAGAGATCTTTGACCGTATCTTTAGCAAGTACGGTCAAGTGTATTTTTGAGCTGATGTAGTTTTTGAGCAACTGATGTATCTTTAACTGTTTTGTACTTATTCCTGTAATCATCAGTTGTAATGAAAACTTCAAGTATATATACGATTCAACTTGACGTACAATATCTCATTGTCCAAGCTATGAATCGCAGTCTTTTTAATACTATGTTATAACTGTGCTAACCCTTTGATGTTTTATCTTATAGACTGTCTAGAATTTCAGCTGAGATTTTAGATAAGTTAGTGAGGTTTAGATCAATAGTGGTTTAAAGTTGTAAGTGGTTTTGGCATCATCAAAAGGGGGAAATTGTTGGGAAATTTATTAGTAAGAGTTTTGATGAATTCCAAAACCGACTGACCCTAACCGAGTAGATGTTGCCAAAACCTATTGTTAGAAGTTAGGCTCGCTGTTTGAGCAAAGTTAAGATTTTATCTTTACAGGTCTCCAGCTGAAGATGGCAACAAGGCATCACTCAGACAGAACATCAGTTGTCAAGAAATACAACTGAGAGCTCATATGATCAGATTCAAAGAGGGGCAAGTCTTCAGAACATCAGTTGCGAAGGAAAAACAACTGAGCGTTCATCAGATGAGAAGCAGTAAAGGAGAAGAGAACATCAGATGAAAGAAAGCCATCTGAGCGTTCGAACCCAACTGACTAGATACAAGGAAGACAACTGAGTGTTCAGTTTCAGAACATCAGTTGTAGAACTCAACCAAGAAGATCAACAGCTTGAAGACGAAGACAGCTGAGAGTTCAACTGTTAGTTGTCAGATAGAACATCGGCGAACAAGCTAGCTGAAGATCGAAAGTCTTAACCGACCATTCCTTGTTGGAAGTCCATTGTTAAGATTTAAATTTCAAAAAGAAAGTCACGTGAGGGTTTGACCTTTCAGTCATTACCCCATTTGGCCCAACACAAGGCTATCTCAGATGGAAAACAGAAGAGCACAGATGCCATATTGGGAAAGTCTGCAGAGATCAGAGACAAGCCATCGCTTTCAAAGAACAGAGATCAACAGCTCCTCCAACGGCTAGTTGATACTCTCCGCCTATAAATAGAGGCACTCATTCATTCGAAGATACAAGACACACATGCGAGAAGAAACCAGAGAGCAAAAGAAAGAGCAATATTCTTCACGAGCTAAACTGAAGTTAATCTCTTAGAACATCACTTGTTGAGAGTTCTAGAGTTAGTTAGTTTTGTGTCTTTAGATCGAACCTTGAGAACATCACTTAGTGAGAGTTCATAGAGAGTTAGATCATAGCTCACATCCCGTTCGAGCTTTTAGTTGGAAACACATTTTTCTTTCACCTGAAAAGGTTTAGGATCCTACTCTTCCTGCAACTGAGTAGTTAGGTCGTTTAGTACCCGTAAACTAAACTGTAAGGTTGATAAGTACCCGCAAACTTATCCATAACGGTTGCTCAGCCCGCGTAAGCTGAGTGGATTGTCCAGAAGAACTTGGACAGAGTTGTGTGGACTCACAACTCCCCGTGGACGTAGGAGGGTTATCTCCGAACCACATTAAATCTCTGTGTGCTAGTGTTTTTCTTTATTTTGTTATTTCTTGCATTCTTAACTGTCTGACTAACCAGCATACAAACCTCATTTGCACATTTTCAACTGTTTTGGTTTTTGACCAACCGAGCATAAAAGCGTGAGTTGTGTTACGAGTTTAATTTCCACCACATTCCGCACAGCCTCACTTTTCCAGCTGAGGTTGCTTACTCAGCCGTAAGATTCCAACTGAGTCTTTTTACTCGGTTGAAGTATTTTTTTCAGGGTTAAGTTTTAAAATCCTAACTGGTGTATTCCCCCCCCCCCCCCCATACACCAGTAACTCGTTTCGGGACCATCACGAACGTTTCGATCTACACTCTAAAAAGTTCTTCAGATGATACATTCCAACAGTGATCCTCAAGTCTTTCTTGGACCTAAATAAGGCCCCCACTTCAATTTCCCCACGCACTGGTGGTGGTTGCTCGACCCACCCTAATCTCCCTGCGCTGTCAGGATCGGGGAATGGAATGATCCAATTACGCATTGCCGCAAATGCTCAGTCTCGCGTTCGGACTGATGGTCCGATGTGAAGTTCCGATGACCAAATACTCTGTCCATTTGTGCCGGTTGTCGCATCCAAGCAATAAAATTAATAGATAGTGAATCAAGCAATTCTTTACGACGATCATCTGCTTCGTTTTCGGACGAACTCGCCTCATCTTCTTCATTTTCGCCGTAGTCACCATCTTCATCCTCATCTTTTTCATATTGCTCATGTGAGTAGGGCATGCAATTGTCAATGTCGTGGTGCTCAAATTCGGAGTTGTTACCACCAAAGTTAATCCCAGGGGCGGATGAGCCACCGTAATCAACGTAAACCTCCGGATCGTCTTTCTGTTCAATTAACATACGCAGTAACTCAATATCACTCCGCAATAAAACTTTTTAGGCAACCCACGATGGGGCAACCCACGATGGACCATCGTGGGTTGCCACCGTCTGTTGCCTAAAAAGGTGTCCATGGTGACAACACACGGTGGCAACCCACGATGGCCCATCGTGGATTGCCACCATGGATTGCAAAAAATGGGCCAGAACATGAAGAAATCTTATACACACGACAGTGAATATATTTGTACGGCTATTTTACTTCTAAAAACGTTTCTAAACATGCAAATATACTCTCTTATGACTAAATATCAACATATAATTCATGTACATGAAAATTTTTTACCATCGTGTGCAAAAATGAGTCCATCGTGGGTTGCCACCGTGGGTATAAAAACTCGTCGAAAAAATCATATTTTACGTGGTTAATATAGTAACATACCTTCTTTCTTCCCCAGAAACACAAAAGTCTTCCGTTTAAACTTTACCTTCTTCTTCTTTTTAACTATCGTGAGTTTTTTTCTTGGCGACCCATTTCTCTCTTCTTCTCTATGTCGTGAGTTTTCAACTTCGTGTGTTTGAGAATTTTGCACTACACAATTGTAGTAGTTGTTGTGATATATTAATGAGAGCAAACAACCTCTCTTACAAATCATAAATAAGTATAGTTCAAAATTTAATATGTTCAAGGTGGTGAGAATTATTTTTTTTTCTTTTGTTTAGGGTTTTGGGTTCAAGGAAGAAGAAAGAAAAAAAATATATAAGTCAGCCAAAAAAGATAAAAAAAAAGCTAAAAATTAAAGTCAACATGTCAATACCTTTAGTTGGGGGTAATTTAGTCTTTTTATAAATTTTGGTATAGAAAACTTATACTCTTATGAATGAGTGTGAAAAACTTCCATATTTTATAAAAAGGTATTTTAAAATACATTCTCACAAAATATTATGTCCCATATTGGTTTTCAATGAAACTTCACCAATTGAAAAACCAAATAAATACCTAGAATCAATGTGTATTTTTTTTCATCTTTTACACTACCAATTTTATTTGGCCAATTCATTCATAAATTGACCGAATAATGGTTCCAGCATAATTTGGCTAATATATTGGTTGATCGAATTAAAATTTGAAATAATCTAATAATTTATTTGTTTAATGTGATAAAAAATAACTAATTTTAATTTGAGTAATTAATTAGGTGGACGGGTCAATTCCCAACAGACGGGTACCTCAACTAGGGTCTCACACGACACATCTCCAATTCTCCATTCTTTTGGTTTCAAATTAATTTGGCAAATTGGTTGGCCGAATTAAATTTTGAAATAGTCTAATTATTGTTTTTATTTAATATGATAAAAAATAATTAATTTAAAACTTGCCAATTATAGACGGACCAATTTTCAACCGACGGGTACCTCAACTCGAAATCCCACATGACACACCTCTATTCTTTATTCTTATTTATTTTAAATTTTTTATTTTATGCATTGTTTCCATGTATTTTTTAAAATCTCAAAATCGCCATCCATGACTTAATTTTTACATTATTTGTAGTCGAGTTTCCAACTTTCCATAATTCATAATAACAATTAGTGAATATTACTATACAGTTAAGGACGAGAATAAATAGTACAATCAATTTTTTTTATTAAATTTTGTGTTTATATTAATTGTAAACGAGTTTCATAAATTATACACTTATAAACCAGATCACTGGTCAACGGGCCGCTTCCCACCCGAACTGTGGTGGTAAACAGGTCAATTTCCAACTAAGAATGAATAATACAATCAATTTTAAATTAAATTTTGGATATATATATATATATAATATATATATCTAAACAAGTTTCATAAATTATGCACTTATAAATCAAAATCGTAGTATTGGGCCCCGGTCCGGAACTATAACAGTAGACGGACCAATTCCAAACTGACGGGTATCTCAACTTGGAAAATTTTTCATTTTATGAATTTCTATCATTTATTTTTTAAAATCTAGAATTGTCATCCATGAATAATTTTTACGTTATTTGTAGTTGGATTTTCAACCATAATTTATAATTGTAATTAGGGAATATTACTATACGGTTAAGGACGAGAACGAATACTACAGTCAAGTTCTTTTATTAAATTTTGCGTCTATATTAATTGTAAACGATTTTCATAAATTATGCACTTAATAAACCATAGCACTGGTTAACAGGCCGATTCCCACCAAAACTGTGGTGGTAGACGGATCAATTCTCAATCGATGGGTATTGCTATACGGATTTTTTTAAAAAGGAATACAAATGACTAATTTTTCAATCGAGTTTGAAACAAGAATGAGTATAAAAATGTCAAAAAGTTTGAATAATCCTGACACACCATCTCGAATTGTTTGATTAATCGTCTTCGTTGGAAAACGTCAAATGTGTAGGAAAATTGACATAAAAATTACTAACGATTTGTCAATGGGCCAGTTCCGACCCGTAATGGTGCGCGTAGAGTGGCCGGTTCAGTACCAACGGGATAACATTTATTTTTTTATAATTTTATATTGAATTCATAAAATGAAGAATATCTAGACAAACTTTCAAAAAATATCATTAAATCAATGTGAGACAAATAGATATTTGATATATTAAAAAAAAAGAACCACCTCAATTCTCAAATAAAATCAACACAAGATACTCTCTCTGAGAAGTAAATAGCTTTTGTCCTACATCAATTTTGAGAAGGAAAAAAAGCTTTGAAAATTATTTATGAAAATAGTGTGAATTAGATGTGAATTTTTTTTAGTATTACTTTAAAAAATTAACAAACAATACATTTCTTATACTATCAAATATTAAATTTTATTAATATTATTACATAATAATTTTCTTTCGATTTTCGACGGGCTATACGCTAGTTTTAAATTAAATTAATCTCCGTTATCTCTCTCTCCCGGTAAAGGGTTTTTTTTGTTTCGAAAGGAATTTATTTTATGTTGCGATTTATAAGTAGAATTTTTTAGAAATGTTTATTTTTTTTACTTTTTTTTAATATTTTGTAGATATTGATTGACTAATAAGCTCGTTTAGTTTATATATATAGTTGCATGTTATCAATCGTTTTAAAATTTAATTTTTGATTATTTTATTTTTGTCTCAAACTTGTATAGTACAAATAAACTTATAAGCTCGTTTAAATTATACCGTATATATATGTAAGTTCCTAAAACCGTTTAAAAATTATATTTTATTTATTAATTATCGTCTCAAACTCGTATAGTAGTATGACTAATAAACTCGTTTAGATTTTATTCACACATGCATGTTCATAACCCCGTTTAAAAAATAATTTTGCTATTTATTTTCTTCTTGAACTCGTATAGTAATACGACTGATAAGCTCATTTAGATTTTATATATACGTGCATGTCCCAAACTTCGTTTAAAAATCGATTTTACTATTTATTCTCATTATAGAAATCGTTAGTGATCATTTTCCTACCTATTTTCCTACACGTTTGAAATTTTCCAAAGCAGCTAGCTATTGACAGCAACGAAACACGACGATTAATCAAACAATTTGAAACGATGTGTTTAAGATAATTCAAATGGGATGAGAAAATGCACGTTAATTTCAAGTATTTATAAATTTTTTAATAGTTGGGATTTCATTTGAAAAAACAACTGGAATAGAAGATCCATAATTATAATTATAATTATAATTTAATATATAGATTTGATTAACAAAAATTAAAATTACACAATTTAGATAAAAAATATAATTTGAGGGATTAAAGGGTGTCATATAGGAGAGATCGCCTTGAATTCGTCTTCTTTTATAGATATGTATGGAAATTGAGAATATATAGTATTCATATGGTTATAATGGGCATTGAAACCAATATTTGACTCACCATATTCATAAACACAAATTTTGGCCAACAATTGCATTTTTGGGACGAATTTACCCTTAATAAGGAAGACACGGGTCGAGGGTATGTTCACGGGTGGGTATCAGGATTATGGTACTATTGGTACATCTGGTACAAACTGAGTCACTTGTACCAACTGACAACAATTTTTCTTTTCATCAATGGATGCTCTATTTCTAGTGATTTAATCGTTTTTCTGTTCTGTTCATCATATTAGGAAGTTAATTATGATCAATTTCATCCCAAATTTTGTCCAAATCGCTCGAATTTTGGGAAAAATCGGTCTGTGATTCAATTTCTAGGATTTTTCAGTCACCGGGATGTTATTTCCGTTTTCCGGTGCCATCGTCGATTGTTTTTATTTCTGACGCCACATTGAGGCCGCCTTGATATT
Source organism: Schizonepeta tenuifolia (assembly GCA_029490685.1). Lineage (NCBI taxonomy): Eukaryota > Viridiplantae > Streptophyta > Magnoliopsida > Lamiales > Lamiaceae > Schizonepeta > Schizonepeta tenuifolia. Next base: position 84,159,711 of record CM055958.1, read on the forward strand.
GTGACTATGTTGGTGGTGGTGGTGAAGCTCGTCGTCGTTCGCCGAAGTTATTTCCGATGCGTGTTTTTGAGTTTGTTGTTCGCGACTTGGTACTATTGGTACAAATGGACTCCGTTCGTACCAATTCTACCACAACTATAATTTGGCATAATTGGAACAAATTAGACCATCTGTCCCAATTATACCAATGGAACAATTGGCACTAATAAGAGCATCCACAGTAGTGTTAAGATAGACCTCGAGTCTATCCTTGGGGAAGGTGATTTCGGTAGGATCCCAATGATTAGATAGACCCACGTAGAAAATTTGATAATGGGCTTCATATATAGACCCCGGGTTGATTTTTTTTTTTGTTGTTTTTTTTAAATTGTTAGAAAAATAAAAAAATAAAATAAAATAAATTAATGGGACGAATGGGGAGACGCCACGTGTCCCCAATATAAGTCGAAGTGAAGTCGAGAGAGGTGTCGAAATAACGACACCACCCTTGACACCGCCGATTGACCCTGGCTCCAACAACGATCGACCCCGGCTCCAACGGCGGTCGACACCGTGGTGCCGATGGAGGGGTGTCGAGCGGGAGATCGACACCGGCCATAGAACCCGCGCCGTCTAAGACTAAAATTGTATCAAATGTAGCACAAAAGTTGGAAAAAAAAAAACAAAAACACGAATTGAATTGGGCACATTTAAGACTAATAAGACTAAATCCGTACCAAATGTATCAACTGTACCAGAATCTTGATACTCGCCAGCGATCCGATTCGTGACCCGCGAACCGACTGATCACGCATCCTACATTAAGAATATTTTTATCTCAAATTTCAAATAATGGCCGAAATTTGTATCTATAAAGAAAGTGAGTCAAAATTTGAGTTTTAAATTTTCAATTCCCATTTTAACTATTCTATAGTTGACTCTTGTACGAAGATTATAAAATCTACATGTCCGCATGCATGATGCATGAGAGTTCTGACTTCGACGGGAAAATTGCGACCTTTTAATTTATATTATATAATTAAACTGTATGTATATAACCATGTTTCCATAATAAGACGGTCAATAATGTAATAATATTATATGTAGTATGTATTTATATTTACAAGATAATTTAGACAAACGTCGTACTTGGAGTATTCTCCCATAGTGGCATTTCATTCAATGGCAAAAAAGAGTTGGAACAAAATAACTAAAGTTAATAATGCTTTTTTTTTCTTTTTATAAAAGAAATGCCTATGTTCTGGAAAATTATTCACATAGGTTAGGCAAAGCTTATCTAGAAAAGTTTTAAACAGTCTGTGATCACATAGCTGTTGTCGTTTTTTCTTTTCCTTATCTGTACATGTGCCCGCCGGTGACGAAAAATGAGCTTAGTTTTGATTATTATTTAAATGACTAATTATGCGGAAAAGCAATTAATTACTATAGGACAACAACAGTCACTATTTTAAATAAAATTTATATTAATATAATTAGGAGGCGTTTGTGGAAGGGGCTTAGGCCTTAGGGAAACCATTGAGGTCCAGTCAGCCTACTGCATATAATGACAATAGTAATTTATTTGAATTACTCTTCTCGACCTTATTGTCATCATTTTTTTATTTAAATGTCTTCCTTATATTATCATCTTTTAAATAAAGAAAGTTTTAATTTTTTAAAATCTTTCAAAAGTGATGGAACTTACTCACTTTCTAATCTTTTATCCTTACTTTTAATTTTCGTGTCAAACAGTAACATGATAATATCAAAGAGTCGAAAGGAGTAATAATAACAATTTATACCGAAATTACCCACCTAATTACATATGTTGGCATTGATGTTAGCAGGTTATTTTACAGTGCCACCTCGTATAACGGACACACTAGTAAATGTGATCATCACTTTTCAAATTTACACTCCATCCGTCCCATTATTCTTAGCCCGTATTCTTTTTCGGGCTTTACTATTATTCTTGTCATGTTTCCTTATTTGGAAATAATTAGGAGATGATTAGGGTTCAATTGATTTGTTGAACAACAAACTTTATATCTTTCATTCTACTTTTACACCTCATTTTTTGTGCATTCACTATTCTCTATCTCTCTACCCACTTATTCCACTTTATACTATTCACAATCTCTCTACCCACTTTATTTCACTTTAAAAACTCCATTAAATATATCTTTTACTCTTAATTATTTTCTCCTTAAACTCTGTATTCAAAAGAAACAGGCCATGCATGGTGGGACGGAGGGAGTACTAAAATTTTGACACACCATGCGTAAAATACGATGAACATTAATTACTTATATTAACATGCATGTGTCATGAACATAAACCGTTTTATACATACTAGTAGAGAGATACGTGCGTTGCACGTATAATCTCTCGTTTAAGATAATTAATTTATTAAAAATATATTTGTAAATAAAAAAAGGTTGTAACATATATTATTAATTTTGACTATTAACTTCAACAATTATTAGCGAGTAGGTGCAAATAGGAATGATAATGAATTTGGTATCTCTCATCAATTATTTTTCTAATTCAATTTTTTTTAAATTATCACTACTAATAACTCGTTTCAAATCCGATTAAAAAATAATTTCATTACTCATACCAACCTTACACCTATTTGATCCTATGGTTACCTGTTAAAATGGACACTACATAAAAAGTAAAAGTAGCAACAAATAATACTAGAAGTCATAATTAATACATAAAATTAACATAATTTTTGCAACAATATAAATACGTACTAAGAAAATTTAACATAAATCAATTTATAACTTCGTCATATGGTCATGCATGACCAACAAACCTTCATATTTTAATCTTACAAGTAAAATTAATAGAAAGAGGAGAAGTAATGACTATATTCATTTCAATCCCTTTTGTCATTTCCTTCCAAATTATAGTGTATTTTATTAGAAAACAAGTTGAGGTTAATAGTATTGAAAATTAAAATAAATTAAAGGACTCAAGGCAGCGAGAATGATAGGAAATGTATAAAAGAAAAAGGATTTTTATGTCAATCTTAAATAAGCAAATTTATCTATAATTTAAATGTGTACCATTTTAAAAAAATTATGACGCTGGTAAAGAAGATATGTTATAATTTAATTAATTTGATTGACGACCTTAGTACTTTATAAAAATCAAAACGCACATTATGGTGTTCCAATCATATGTAGAAAAGTTGTCCCTAATATAATTTGTGAAAATAATTTCTAAATCACAAATCATAATATAAATAACCTGTACTCTGAAAGTGAAAGGGGATTATTATTACAAAATATATTTGTTTGGGATTTCCATTTACAATTAACCAACAAAATATTTGAATATTGAAATATTAACAATAAAATAATATTCTAAAATAAATATGTTTAATCTCTTTAATGGTTCTCATATCTATATAGTTAATTAATTTTAGAATACATAATGATAAGGGGTATACAAATTTTCAAGTGTCCCAAGTATCAAGTTTTAATTTCTCACATCTTTTTTTCGTTATCTCTATTTTCTTTTTCAAATTTAGTATATCTATATATATATATATATATATATTTTTAATTTACATTATATTTACATATATACATAATTATTTAAAATTAGATTTTAATTAGTTTTGTGTATTCAAGTGATAAGATGAAAAAATAATTGTCATGAACTATTTCAACTTTAATTTGGTTGAGATTGTGATTACCAATAAATATAGATTTAATTACATTAAAAATTATTTTTACACCAAATTGTAAATTCAGTTTTATCATCTTCAATGGGATGCTTTTAAAGTTATTGAATTAATTTATCAATCATTAATTTATATATTCCCGTCATGAACCATAGTGGCTAAAAATACTTCATAATTTTGTGTAAGAAAAATAATTTATAAGTGTAGATGTTGAAAGAAAAGAAAATATTTTCATTTGTGAAAATATTTATCAAAGATTAATATGGTAGTTTTCATTTGTGAGCAATTACATATAATCTCTCCACTATGCAAAACAGAACTGCTTACAAATCTCCAAGACCCCATTTTAAACTACGAGATCACCCCCTTCATTTTGGAGTGACGGAGGGATTGTAGCCATCATTATTTTTAATCTTAGTTTTATTTTAATACTTAGAAATTATGATGAAGATTTTCAAATTTTCAGATTATGCAAAAATCAAAGCCCAATTTGTTGTAGCACAATTACATCAATCATGCTTATTTCATTCAGTTTTATGGTGTAATATGATATTATGCTTTAAAGCTATGAAATTTTTTTATCAACCACTAATTTCTTGACTCTCATCATAATAATCATGGCTGCAAACCTATAGGTACTTTATAATCAAATTAAATAATAATTCTAAACTAAAAACGAATTACACAAAAATATATAATTGCAGCGCAATAATGTAATCTCGAACTATCAAAATATATGTGCCTTTTCTCTTTCACTTTTGGACAATAGAACATGTATGACTACATTATTAATTAATATATTAAGTCGAGTTATAGTAGGAGTAGGACTGCATTATTAAATTATAATAAAAAAAGAGTTATAGTAGGAATAGGATTATATATATTAATTATTCATAATATTTTTATAATAAATTTAATATAAATTTACACTATTATTCTTAAAATAAATTTAATAATAATGATATATTAAACAAATTAAATTTTATAAGAATCCGTTATTTTATAATAGGTATAGATACTACAATACTACCCCTATCATAAAACTAACTAAAATATGACAGATCACTACACAAATACCTTTAATCATTATGGAAATAATTACTATATTTTCATACCTAAAATTCCACATGCACAAACCTTTCGTCGAAAGAAACGTGATCTCACGAAATTGCCCTTGGGAGAGGACTTTTTGGGAACAATTTTCATTGAAATTTGAAAAATATGAAGTGGATACTTTACTTCATAATACGCTAAAGTAGCTTCCTTGCCGCATAAAGATAGTAGTAGTAGTTAATACTCTAAATGATTAATAAAAAAAAAAGTATAAAATATCTATATCTATATCTATATTAAAATAAAATAATTTATTTTTTATTTTAAGTTAAAATGTCATGCAATCTTATTTATTTAAGTTATTTTTTCAAGAACCTCATATAACATGTACACAGAGTACCATCTTAAAGTATGTTTTTGTAACTTTTCACATTACTATTGATTAAAGATGATTTGAATTTCAAAGTTCAAAATCTTAACATAACATTATAAATCGAAACACTAATTAAAATACCGTGTAGTGCAACGCGCTCTGGTAAATCGATAGGTAAAAAGAAAGATACCTGAATGCGTTTTCTTAGCATTATCATCTCGATCATGGAACGGATATTAGAAGAAAAGGTTGAGTTAGTTTATTTGCTATGAAGCAACAAAGAATGATTTGAGGAAATGTAACTCTGTAGACTATTATTATGGAAAAAGTAATTCTTAGCAAATTACTTTTTTGGAGTTAAGAAAACTGTCATGATTTCTGAGATTTTTTGAGATGTTAACTAGTAACAAATTTAAAATCGGATTATTTTACCGAAACAAAATCCAATCAAATGAGCAAAAGGCATTCAAAATTTTAGGTGGCCAATGGGGGATCGATATTAAGTAAGATTTGAAATTCAATTTCATATCAAACCTCCACATATTGTGTCACATAATTTCTTGTGTATATTGAAGTATGTATATTTGGTAAAATTAGTATGGGTTGAATGGGATCATAAAAATTATGATCCAATTGAATTTCGAATAAAATCAACCCCGTTGGAAATGATTTTTGGTCCAATAAGCTCGAACAGGCACGACTTTGATCTTGTTTAAACTATTATTAGTAGTACTTTGTTGGACGACTTGCATTGCATCAATCTTTACGTGTTAGAAAGATTTTTGTTGGACGACTTTTGCACTCGAGCGGTGGTCTCAACTCAACTCTCAATCTTTATAGAGAATCGTTAATCGTTTAGTTTAAAATCCCACAAGTTGGAGATTCAACAAATACGGAATCGGAATTGCGGAAAACGCGTTCTACTACTTCCCAAAAATGTACTAGTAAAACTCTCTCTTGATTCTCTCCGACATTTACTGAATTTTGAGAACCAACAAATCTTAAACTATCGCAACTACGCAACCGCTGTCAGTATATAGACACAGACACATCTGATCTGCTAGCAGCAAATTCATTCACACAAAAGGAAAAGGAAAAGGAAAAGGAAAGAAAAGAAAAGAAAAGAAAAGAAGAGAAAAGAATTCCCCTCTCTCTCTCTCTACAAATTCTTCCTTCAATCTCATTCATTATTTACTCCACAACACTTGAGAGAGACAAGAGATGGATTCTTCAGATCAACGCCGCAAGCGGAAACGCTTCCTCAAACAATCCTATTCATCCTCATACTTGCTGCCCGTAAGATTTATCATCGTATTTCTTGGATTCCTGAGTTTTCTCTCTCTTCTTTCCTACACCAGCCCCTCCACTTCTTCCGCTCTCCGCCCAGTTTTGGTGGCTTCGAGCTTATCCCTATTGTCGTCTTCCACTTCGAGAACGGTGAAATCCGTTCGAGAGTTGAGTAATTTTTTCTCACCGCTGAAAATCGAGAGCAGGGTTCTGTTTCCCGACCACGTTCTGGTGTTGGTGAGCGGTGGCAAGCGATATGGGTCGACGCAAAAGAGCGTTCTTGATCGATTGGAGTGTGTTTATTACAGTAAATCCGATGGGAATGTCGATTTTGTCAAGAAAAATGTGCTTTCTGTAGATGAGTATGATGGGTTTAGGTCGATTGTGAGGTGCCCTCTTGCTTCCAAGAATTACTCAAACGTATTGCATTTGAAGAAGAAAAATGGGATCTTGAGAGAGAGAGCGGGGGTTTTGTTGAGAAATCAGACGGTGGTTAAATCATGGGACAATGTTGCATACGCGGCTACTCGAGATGGGGAAACTGCTGTTGTGTTTGTGAAGGGATTGAATTTGAGGCCGGACAGAGCGTGTACTGATCCCACTCAGTTTAGCTGTCATTATAAATTAGGGGGAAAATGGGATAGAAATGGCGGATTCTCTCTCTCTACAAGGGCTGTAACAGCTGCACAGGAGGTGGTGAGGTGCCCTTTGCCCAAGAGTGTGAGTGCAGCTCTTGATAAGGGTCGGGGGATTCGTGTCGCCGTCGGATTGATGCATAATCGAGCTCATGAGCGCGTGCTTGTGCCGTCTGTGGCCAAGATTTTCAACGATGGGAGGATGAGGAGGGAGAGGAGATTCGAGCTGTGCGTGTGTACAATGGTGTGGAATCAAGCCTCAGCCATCCGCGAGTGGATCAAGTATCACTCGTGGCTAGGAGTCGAGAGATGGTTCGTGTATGATAACAACAGCGATGATGGAATTCACGATGTTATTCAAGACCTCGTTGATGAGAATTACAATGTGAGTCGCCATGTCTGGCCGTGGATCAAGACTCAAGAAGCCGGCTTCTCGCATTGTGCTCTACGAGCAAAGGATGAATGCAGTTGGGTTTCATTCATGGATGTAGATGAGTATTACTACTTCCCATACTCATCTTCTGGCCATGAAAGATTCAGAGCATTAGGCCATGCACCTCAGGGCTCGCTCCGTGCATTGGTGGCGAACCTCTCGTCTTCATCGAGCAACATTGCAGAGATTAGAACTTCCTGCCACAGCTTTGGCCCATCAGGCCTCAAATCACCTCCCTCACAAGGAGTCACCGTTGGTTACACCTGTCGCCTACAGAGCCCCGAGAGGCATAAGTCGATCATTAGGCCAGACGCGCTAGACGACACCTTGCTCAACGTGGTGCACCATTTCCACCTGAAGAAGGGCTATAGCTACCTCAATTTGCCTCAAAGTAGTGCTATGATCAATCACTATAAGTATCAAGTGTGGGAGGTTTTTCGAGCAAAGTTTTACAGGAGAGTTGCTACTTATGTTGCCGATTGGCAGCAGAACCAGAACGAAGGTTCTAGAGATCGCGCTCCTGGGCTGGGAACGGAGGCCATTGAGCCGTCTGACTGGCCGCAGAGGTTCTGTGAAGTGTGGGACACAGGGTTGAGAGACTTTGTTTTGGCCAATTTGGCTGATGTTTCAACTGGTTTGCTGCCATGGGAGATGCATTCTTTGTCGTCTGTTTGAGTCCGTTGGCGTTGAGACGGCCCTTGTAAAGGAGATAATCACAGTATAATATACCCATTCTTTGATTGATTGTTTCATAACTTGTTTCTCATTTTTCGCTTCTTTTAGGCTACTGATCACCAAGGCCTTAGATTTTGGTAGTTTGTGACTCTTGTGAATTGTAACTTTGTTCTTTGCTACTTTTTACTGATTGATTCTGAATTAATACGAGTTCCTTGTTTTTCACTTTGGTCTTAGATAAACTTCATTTTACAGAACTAGACAGCAGTCTAGTTTCATGCAGTCTTCTTTGATGTTCAAGCCCCAAAACTTGAACGTCAAGAAAGGCAGAGCTCCGAGAATTATGCAAGAATCCATGTTTAGTTTAGATGAATTATATGATATCAGAATCCATGTCAATTTTCGTGTGCACTGATCTGACAGCATTGTGATCCTCAAACATGAAACTGACCAACAAAGTTTGGACCTCGTTCCAGTAATGACGGGGATCAAGTAGGAGAACAACAACTTCCTCGGCCTCCATCAACTGAGGTTAGCTCTAATTTCATGCTCTATTTCACTCGCTGATGCATATAATTCCTAGTTTTTGCAGAAAATGGGACACGATTTTTCCTTTAAAAAGGGGTAAAGTTTCTGTTTCTTTGATGTTTCTGATGATATGTCCTAACTATTTCAGGTCAATTTGTTTGAGTCAATGTGGTCCAAAGAATAGGTAAGGAAAGGGAGGAGTGGGTCCAGATGTCTTGGACTTATCAGTATCCAACATTTAACTCATTATTGATATCATTGTTTGAATTGTCTCGGCCATAAAAATCAAGACTAATTATATGAAAAGAAGCTGCAGATCTCCATTCTGATGTCTGAGGTGGCAGTGAAGAAAGCTCCGGTTTAGACAGTAGACTGGGTCAAGAATAATTGTAGTTGCCATTAATATGTTGTAAGCTTCTTTTGATTGAATATATTGGATCTTCTACACCAATATAGGAATCTGGTTATAGATCTGATCTGAGACCATGAAAAGGTTAAATACAGTTATCTCTTCACTTGTTATCATAACCTCGTTGCTGTCTGTTCAAAAAATGCCTTATGCAATGGACTCAATAGCTGCTAGTCATGTCATTAGAGATGGAGACACTATAGTTTCACCGGGTGGAAGCTTCGTGATGGGCTTTTTCAGCCCAGGAAACTCCAAGAATCGGTATGTAGGCATATGGTACAACAAGAAATCAGTAATTACAGCTGTTTGGGTTGCCAACAGAGAAGCTCCACTCACAAACACATCAGGTGTGTTGAAATTCATTGAGCCAGGAATCTTGGTTCTTCTCAATGAGTCTAATGCTGTTATCTGGTCAGCTATTACGTCGTCTCCTGTGAAGACACCAATTGCTCAGCTGCTCGACTCTGGAAACCTCATTGTCAAAGAGGCGAATGATGATGATGATCCCAATAACTTTCTCTGGCAGAGCTTTGATCATCCAACCGACACCCTACTTCCTGGGATGAAGCTTGGTTGGAACTATGCAGCTGACGTGGAGTTCTACCTCTCGTCGTGGAGGAGCTATGATGATCCAGCATCCGGAGATTATACATACCACTGTGACCCCACTGGCTATCCACAAAATGTTTTGAGAAAAGGTAAAGATAAGAGGTACAGCACTGGACCTTGGAATGGCCTCACCTTCAGCGGTTTACCCGGATTAAGGAGAAATCCGATTTTCAAATTCGGATTAGTTATGAACAAGAATGAGGTGTACTATCACTATGAGCTTGACAATAATTCGGTTATTTCAAGGTTTACTTTAAGTGAGAGTGGTGTTAGTCAGAGGTGGAGTTGGAATGATCAAACACAAAGTTGGCAAATTTACCTTACCGCACCTACGGATAACTGCGATTTTTACAATCTTTGTGGCTCGTATGGCGTTTGTAGGACGTCTGTGTGTGGATGCTTGAACAAATTTGTGCCCAAGGATGAAGAGAGCTGGGACAAGGGGAGCTGGTCGAGCGGGTGTGTTCGTAGAACACCTTTGAAGTGTCAAAGTGATGTGTTCTTGAAGCATTCCGGTATCAAACTGCCGGACACAGAACATTCTTGGTATAATCGAAGTATGGATCTTGAGGAATGCAAGGAATTATGCTTCAAGAATTGTTCTTGCACAGCCTACGCAATCATAGATGGGAATGCAGGAGGCCATACGTGTTTGCTGTGGTTTGGTGACCTTATGGACATCAAAGAGCTGTCTGCAGATGGACAAGACATCTACATTCGGATGGCTGCTTCTGAGTTAGGTAAATTATTTCGTCTGAAGCAGTTTGTTGCTGTGATATTTGTTTATGTCATATAATGGAAAACAATCAAATATGAAGTTGTCTGAATGAAAACTTTTGCAGAATCAAGAGGAACGAGAGGGAAAGTAGTTATCGTGGTTGTGGTTGTGGTGGCAACTACGTTAGTTCTGCTATGCATAGGCCTAATCCTGTATTCTCAGAGAAGAAAGAAAATCGATCTTTTGCTCGGGAAAGGAGGTAGGCAAGGTGATCTGCTTTCTGAAACAGATGCCAGTGTTGTAACGTCTCTCTCTTAGACCGATTCTATAAGTCTATAATCTCTACGTCTTTCGTGTTGCAGGTAGCCTTAGACGCGAAGATGTGAAAGATTTTGACGAAGAAAGTCATAGCAAAGACTTGGAGCTGCCTCTTTTTGAACTGTCAACAATAAGTAAAGCTACTGATGATTTCTCACTCAATAGTAAGATTGGAGAGGGTGGATTTGGACCTGTTTATAAGGTAAAGAGAGTTTATTATTTTGATTTTTTGTAAATTAAGATGCTTGTAATAAAACAAAAGTCAAATACCCTTTAGGGCCTGCTAGAAGATGGGCAGGAGATTGCTGTCAAAAGATTATCAAGAACTTCACTTCAAGGAGTAAATGAGTTCAAAAATGAAGTAATCTGTGTCTCGAAGCTACAGCACAGGAATCTGGTGAAGCTTCATGGATGCTGCATTTGTGGAGAAGAATACCTTTTGATTTATGAATATATGCCTAATAGAAGTCTGGACTTGATCCTTTTTGGTAAGGAGTATGACTCGATAGATAGGTTATCTATGTTCGATCTTTTCACATTTTTGTTGATTGACAGATCCATTAGGAAGCAAGTTGCTTGATTGGCCTAATCGCTTTCACATCATCAATGGCATTGCTCGTGGCCTTCTGTATCTTCATCAAGATTCGCGTCTCAGGATCATCCACAGAGACCTCAAAGCCAGCAACATATTGCTGGATGCAGGCATGAATCCCAAGATTTCAGACTTCGGACTAGCAAGAAGCTTCGGAGGGAACGAGACTGGAGCCAACACGAGCAGAGTAGTTGGAACATAGTGAGTTTCTCAAATCTGTGAATGCAGCAGCTACTTTTGCTGAAACTTGATTTTCTTGCAAAATATATTTCTTGCAGCGGCTACATGTCCCCAGAGTACGCAGTAGACGGGCTGTTTTCGGTGAAATCGGATGTCTTTAGCTTTGGTGTTCTAGTGCTGGAGATTGTGAGTGGCAAGAGGAACAGAGGATTTTCTCACAAAGATCACTTCCTCAACCTTCTTGGACATGTAAGTGATGCTTCTAGAACAAAGTTTAATCTTAAATCAAAAGTTAGAACTGATTTTGAGTTAGTACCCCTACTGTCCCCGAATAAGTGTCCTATTTCATAATTCTATAGAAAAATAATGTCAAACTTTCTATTTTTGCCCTTATTCTCAATGCAAAATCAAGGTATATATACGAATTACGGGCACTTATTTGGGACGGAAGTAGTATTTTGAACAAAGTTGGGAATTATGAGAAAGTGATGCTTCTTGAACAAACTCTATTCTTTACATCGGGCGTGATTTTGAGCTTGATTTGGATAGGCATGGATGCTCCACAAAGAAGGGAACGCGTTGGAGCTGATCAAGTCTTACCCCATCGAGCCCGACTACATATCAGAGGTACTGAGGGCAATCCACGTTGGCCTTCTGTGCGTTCAGCAAAGCCCCGAAGACAGGCCAGCCATGTCTTCAGTAGTTCTGATGCTGGGCAGTGAAGGCGAGCTGCCTCAACCTAAAAAACCTGGGTTTTTCACAGAACGAGATGTAACTGACACCGAGATGTCAGTCAGTAGCTTGAGCACTCTACATTCAACAAATGAAATGAGCATTACAATGCTACAGGCTAGATAAAGATCAGTGCCTAGATTTTTAATTAGATTTTCCGTAAGTAAAGTATATGCATTTTGACCATCAGATTTCTTCAAGGATTTTATCATTAGTTGCTACTCTATACAGCTTGTGACTGTGACCATAGTCGTTCATGAAAGCACACTAGAGAAAACTATACATAATTTTGGTCATAGTAGTTTAACACTATCATAGTAGAGCAAGAGCATGGTCTCGACATGAAGAAGGCAACATAAGTAGGAAGATCTGCAGATACAATTGTTGTTAATTTCAGAACAAGCTTTCTCAAATGAGGCTTCGTTTTGGTTCCCTTTCTGGAATTTGTCGATGTAGTAAGAGAAACGTCATCAGCAGCATGATCTTTGGGATGGTAGAAGATGAATAGCAGCACGTAAGCCCTGCATCTGGCTCAATCAAATAGGTTTTGAGTTCTAGATTCAGTTGCTTTGACCTCTGACCTCTTGTTCCTGATGAAGTTGCTCAGCATGCATGAGAGAGAGAGAGAGAGAGAGCAGGAAAAGCGATACTATTCATTTTTTAGCGAGAGAGAGAGGCCTTACAGGAGAAGTGATACTATTCATTTTTTTTAGGGCAGCGGTAGAACTTAAATTTGAGACTTCTACTGGGTTGGATGCCCCCAAAAGGAACAAGTGATGCGACCATTTGACAAACTAGTTATACCCTGTATAATTTATTAATTTCTTTGCCATATGGTTCATAATCCGTAGAGAGGGTTTTTTATTTTTTTTTAATTTTTTTTTTTTTTTATTTTTAAAAAGAACACACAGATTTTAAACTTGTTACGACCAATGATGTAGTTCTTTTCCAAAGTTGGTATATTATTTATGACCTTTTACTTTAAAAATCAATGGAAAACATCAACTCATAAGAAAGCATTTAATCTGTTAAACGTAATAGTTATATAACACCGAATGAAACATCCCTAAACAAACAGAAAGCACACCAACACTCCAATTTCGGTATCTTTGTTCACTGTGTGTGTTTGATTGGTATTAGAAACACACATCACCATCTACACGCAACCATGATGATGAAGATGAACTTGCTGCTCAGAGAGAGAGAGAGAGAGAGGCTATGACCAGCCTTTTAACTCATCTACTATATTTCAGAACTTTCATTTCCAAGAAATCATGAAAAAAAAAAAAATTGTCCGTCCCTCACCATCACTTCATTAACTCAAATATCCTCCATTCTCAGGGGGCAAAAAAAAAAAAAAAAAAAAAAAATTCTAGAACCACTCCGAGCAATGAGTTTATTTTCAATGCTATTGTGAGATTCTGAAAAACTGATATCCTAAGAAAGCCTTGTAAATTACATAAACACCATAATAAATGTTTTCCAGCTCTAGGAGGGGACAATATACAAAATACTCTGTGCCTTGGTTAGTTACCGGTGTGAGTATCTCAATCGAGAACAAAACGGAATTCGGGAGCCGGACCTAACTCCAAACAAAGAATGATGTCGACAGTAATCCTCAAACAACACTCTTATGTTAAGGCACATCTACCGTAATATTTAACTGCAAGCATGCCACGGACGAACCTTAGTGTTCACAAGAAGTAGTCTGGAGTCTTGCGAGTTGTGTCGGGCTCAATCTGACGAGGAGCTGGGTCAAACTGAAGGAAGTTTTGATCCATGTTCTCTCCGATTTCAAGTATTGCAGCCATGTTCCCACAACGGTAGCAGTAGTTTGGGGCACTAAACACTGTCACCACATTCTTGTCCTACAAAATGAAATGGAAGCAAATGAATAAGTTTGGACTGAGGATATGCACTATAGTATCATTTCAGGCGTAGTCCAACCTGACACCAATTATAACCCTCCATGACAAGCTGGTGAGCCCTCGAAATTAGTGTGAGGCCGTTTGTGTGGTTGAATTGAGCAGCTATATCCTGTCCAAAGGTGTACCCAGCCCCACGTGGTGATATGCCCCAACCACAGCGATCATCGGGATCGGACCACAAAAGGTCGCACATTGGTCCTTCATGTGGAACCTAACAAGGACATTAATGAAATAAATTTAGCTGGAAAAAAAAATAATAGACCATTCTATCCTTCTAAAGGTCCACGTTTATACCTCCTGTATGCGGTCTAAAGCTCGAATATTATCTAAGGTATCTAGTGATGGTGAAAGACCCCCATGCAAACAGAAGACCTATAATAAGACCACAAAGCATCAGATATAGTAAACATGCCATGATCAGTACAAAGGTGTTGTGTATCATCAACCAAACCTGACTCTCAATAAGTGCTGTCAACGGCAAATAATCAAAAAGATCAGTGAAAAACTTCCATACATTGGCATTGCCATACTTCCTCAAGCACTCATCATAGAACCCATACCTGGTGCAAGAAAAGGTACATAATTAATCCAGGGACATTCCAAATCCAGAAAAATCCACAAAATCTATAACTTGTGTGCTGAATTATTGTACGATTCTGCCATTTTTTTATTTTACACCTTGGCATTTTTTAGACTGCATGCAGTCATGTACCTAACAGTTAGAAGAAACCTTACATTTCTACACTTGCAATGCTGATCATAAATCCTAAGAGGAATTCCCTTAAAAATAAAAATAAATCATACAAGGACTTGAGACATGAAATATTCATTCAGTTCTGTAGCATTTTTAGGCCGGAAATCTTTAAACTATTACATATTATACAACAGAACCACGACATTCCCTGTAAGAGAGTTTATGCATCAAATCACATCTTATTCATGTAAAGTCCTACAAAAACACGTACATACAGATATAATCACACTTGCAATGTCCCTTTGGTGAAAGCTAAGGAAAAAGAACATACAAGAGACTACAATATAAATACCGATCTAGGAAGCCTATATAAAATAAACAGCTTGTAAGCCCATTTTTCCAAATGGGGCATCCAAACAAAGCACGGTTTACAAGAATCATATCCTTCCTTCAAAAGGACAAATTCGTAAAGCAAACTACCTATCTGCATACCTGCATCTATAAGGACAACAAACATAATCATCTGAGAACATTCTTATATTTCCAAGTTCACATTTGGATGTCAATTACAGCCTAATACTGCAAACTCCCAGAATAGGAGGTTATGGAAATAAAATCCTGTATCATTTCCATATCATTATTTGGAATTGGACATCAATCAAAGGCAATTTAACCAGAACGCCATAAAGGAATAAGATAAAGGTCGTACACTTGAGTTATTTGCCGGCTTTCATGGTTTCCTCTGAGGATCGTGATTCTATCTCTATAACGGACTTTCAAGGCCACTAAGAGCGATACTGTCTCCACTGAGTAGTACCCACGGTCTGCAGTATGCATGTTTTGTTTCAGATACGTTGATGCACTTAGCAAGAACAAATGACAGAGAAATTACAGCTCCCAAAAACGACTGATTTAGCATTAGAAGATCACATAAAGCAAAATCGATTAAGGCAGACGAATATATAAATAAAAATCACAAAGAAGTAAATTTTGAAAAAAGAGGGGAAAAGAAAAGGAGTAAGAATCGAAGCCTCCATTAGAGTAATGTTCTATATGTGCCTTCAAAAACTATCCCATGAATAAATGTCTATACCGTTAATCTCAACGTCATCCAGGAATAAATAAATGAACATGCCATCCATGAATAAATAGGTGAAAATTATACATTTCTGAAGATAAACTTCCTCAATTACAGGTCAACTTTCCACGTAAGCATTCGCGTAATAGAAGTGAAACAACAAGATAAAAACAATTTGGTATCTTGACATCAACCATCATTCAAACGGCAAATAATGCAATCAGCAGGGAACAAATACACAGCGCTGCCATTTATGCAATTCGTAATGAACAATACACAACCCCACCTTTAATACAATCATCCAGGAACAGTAAATGAATACGCCATCCAGAAATAAATAGGTGAAAATTATACGTTTCTGAAGATAAACTTCCTCAATTACAGGTCAACTTTCCACATAAGCATTCGCCTCATTTAAGTGAAACCACAACAGTTTGGTATTTTGACGTCAGCCATCGTCCAAACGGAAAATAATGCAATCAGCAGGGATGAGGGAACAAATATGCAACCCGGCCATTTATGCAATTGGCCGCAATGAACCAACCCCCTGTATCTAGAATAGTTTGCTCCAAAATATCAGATGTTTATGTGCATGGAAACTAGAAATTTATACATATATTAATTTGACTAGTGATCAATTTACAGAATAATCCTGCTCAACACCACATCAAACATCTCAATAAGTAATCTCCAAACTTCACAGGCAATGGAAAACTGAATAATTAGCAAAAGAATCAGCTTCACAAATTACAGTTTGCATCAGGCTACACAAGATACTAAAGGTTCATCTTCCACTGGCAATATCCTCGAGACTAACCAAGGCGCAAACACATGTTAAGCTACTAATCAATTACAAATCCTCACCCTACAAGTCAAAACTAAAACAAGAAACAAAACAAAACAAAACAAAAAAGTCACAGAAACACACCAAATTTACCCAAACAAAGAACAAGTTAAGAAAAGGCGTCTCAAAAACCAAATAGCAATGGTAAAACTCACCGACGTAGTCCCCCATGAAGAGATAATTCGTATCAGGAGCATTGCCGCCAATCCGGAACAGCTCGATCAGATCGTAAAACTGTCCGTGGATATCGCCGCACACAGTGACAGGGCATTTCACCGGCTGCACATTCCACTCCTCAACCAGAATCGCCCGCGCCTGGTCGCACAAAATCTTCACCTCCGCCTCCGCCAGCGGCTTGCACTCCATCAATTGCTCTATTTGCCTATCCAGATCCCCATGCCCCGGCATTTTCGCCTACTTTTTTCTCAAAAACAAACTACCAGCCTCTTAATTTTCCGATCTAAAATTCTGAAACACAATAACAGAAAATTTATTCCGGCTGCCGAATCAACCGAGATCTAGAACTTCTTCATGATATTTTAGAGCTGCAACTCGCGGCCATTCTATGAAGACAAAAAAGCTGATAAATAATTCAATTTTTTTTCCGGCATATAGGAACTGTATAGATACATTCCATGGAGATATCTCTGTGTGTGTATGTGTGTGATGCGGTGTGTGCGTGCGTGAAGAACAGAGACGAAATGGTGGAATGCGAAATGAAACCCAAATGAACTCCAAATGAAAGTAAATTAGAAATTTCTCGCCCCGGGATCCGCCGGGTCAAACCAAAACGGTGCATGACACGTGGCAGCTCGGCTAGTGAGAAGGGTTTGCTAGCCTGCACACTAGCGTATAGCATCCGTTTGAGCCTGGCCTAGTTGTATGGATCAAATCTAATTTTCTGTATTGGGCCTACGACTATTTAATAGTGGATAAATTTTGTTTTCTAGGGGCGTTTACTAATTAGGATAGGATTGACTATTCTTATGTCATGATTTATTTAATTTCACATATGTAGTTTCAAATATGATAAATTATCATGTGTGATGAGATATCCTTGAATTTAATTCTTAGAAGTAAATGCTTGATTAGCCTATATTATTTTTATCTATCCAGTTTATCCTGTTTAGAGCATTCACTACGGGTGTCTAGTAAAACCTAGGTCTAAGCACTGGGAAGCGTGATTTTAATGATTGGTGGTGTTGAGTTAGACATAGGTTGATTTCTCCACTATAATGGGGTTGAGTAAGACCATGGTCTAAGCAATGGGAAACGTGATTTTAATGATTGAATAGATTTTATTTTGTTGTTTTTTTTATTTGTAATAAATATTATAAAAATTAACTTAATTAAATTCAGAAATTAATAAATGACAATTTTATTAAATTTAAAAAAAACTACAACATACACTAATTAAAAAAATACAATAATTAAAAACTACTACATTATAATAATTTAAAAAAAAAAAAAAAGACAACTACTCCTCCCAATTGAATTCCCTTGCAAGTTTGCGGCTAACATTTTCGTACCTCGCCTTTTGCTCGGGATTCATATGCGACGTGTCGGCAATATAGATATTGAACGCCCACTCCTCCCTCGATTGCTTGTTGAGGGATGCCAACTCTTCTGCCGCCTGCTCCAGTAGCGCATTTTTGCCCTTCTTCCCCTTCTTCGCCGCTTTCACTCCTTCGGGTCGAACCTGCAGAGTGTTTGCATCGCTCGCGGATGTGGTGGATGCGTTGCCGCTGGCAGACGAAGTGTACTTGCCGGATTCATTTATCTTCGTCCGCTTTGGAGCTGTTGGCTTCGCCGGGTTGGTGAAAGTCGGGATATGCCTCAAGAGCTCCCACGCAGCCCTATACGGGAACGGTTTGTTGAACTTATCGGCGTACAAATCTTGGGCCCTTGTGTATAGATCGAAGTCGTTCTCCCCGCTTCCGAGCTGGTTTTCTTCTTGGATGTAGATGGCGGCGAAGTTCTGGATCTGTTTCTTGGCGCAGCCCCATGCGCTTTTCATCGCACTCTTCTCTCTTGGGTGGGCGGGAGCTATGAACTCGTTGAAACGGATCATTATTTTCTCCCAAAACGCGCTTGAAGTTTGGTAATTGCTGGTGATCGCGTCCATCCCGAAGTCAATGTAGCACCTTGCGAGGTATTCAATCTCAGCGGGCGTGTAGTTAGGACCTCGTGCTGGCTTATTGTGCTCGTCGGATGAGGCCGCGGCAGCTTTCCCCTTGCGGCGTGCCTTGCCCTTCCTTTTGGCCGGAGAAGTGGCCGTGCTTGATGTCGCGACAGCTTTCCCCTTGCGGCGGGGCGGGGGCGGTGGTGTTTGCTCGTGTTCATCCGATTTCTCTTGGTGGGAGCCGTACGCCTCTTCCTCTTCCTCTTCCTCGTCCTCCACCTCAACATGGTCGTCGTCGTCGTTGAGGTTGAAACGTCTGAGTCGAGCCGTACCCACTGGGGGCTGTGAGAATTGGGAGTACCCGGATGTCGGGGGTACTTGAGAGAAGCTTGGCGACAGCGAGAAGCCCGGCGCAGGCGAGAAGCCCGACGCAGGTGAAAAGCCCGACGACTGCGAAAAGCCATAGAACGGAGGGACTTGGGAGAAGCCCGGCGACTGTGGAAATCCAGCCGACGGGGGGAATTGGCCGTACCCCTGCGGCTGTGAGAACTGCGAGAACCCAGTGGCCGGAGGGAATGCAGAGAAACTCGGCGACGGGGAAAATTGGGAGAAATCCGGCGTCTGCGAAAAACCACCATACCCTGCAGGGGCCGAGTATTGGCCGAAACCTGGAGAAGATGAGAATTGGGAGCTTGGATTCGCCGGATTGGGAGGTGGATTCGCCGGATTTGGAGATTGGTTTGGTGGGATTGAACCAAAAGTTTGCGAATACCACGAATTAAACTGATCGTCGACCATTTTTTTGCACAAAATATGATGTGAAAGAGTAATTTTTTGTAGGGAAGATTGGATGAAGAAAGAAATTTTTTGGTGTAGAATGAATGAGATGAAGGGATATATATAGTGAAAAAATGGGATGTAGCCGTTGAGGTGTATTTAATTTTTTACCATTATTTTTTTTTTATTCAGAAAATTAAAAAAAAAATGACGGACCAATGGGGACACGCCACGTGTCCCCATTTTTTGACGTGGCGGAGTCGAGCGAGGGATCGACCTCGCCATCGCCTCACCGATCGACACAGGGGGTGTCGATCCCCCGACAATGGCGATCGTCACAGGGTGTGTCGAGTGGGGGTGGGTCGAGCGAGATCGACACCCCATCGACACCCCCCGCTCGAACTTCGCTGTAAGTGCTCTTAGTAAACGTCCCCTTAGGATGTGTTGTCCTACAATAAAGATGGGGTAATTCTAAATATAGTCTCTATTTTACTTTCTATAGGTCCATATATAAATAAATAAATAAAAATATATGGACATATTATTTTATCCAACTACAATTAAATAATAAATTCTACGAACATAAACCCTATTATTAATAGTAATAATTAAAAAAAAAAAAAAAAATCATAGCCCCCAACCCCTAGCAGGTCGGAGTTGCCGGACACATATAATTCATAATTTACATTTGCATTGAAGAATTGAATTGGCCAAGCCTTTTGTATAATTCGTCTTCATCCACAGTTCTCTCACAATCTCTCTCTCTCTCTCATCCATCACAGATACACACTTCAGCCCCAGCGAAGCAGAAGCAATTAGCCCTTCACTGTAGTCGCTGCCGGATTTACCTTCTCTCGCCGATAATGTTGGATAAGTTTTTAAATTATGGGCTCTATGTCACATCCCGGTTCCCATAAACCGAGACGCGACAGAGGGGTATGAAGAAGCGGGAAAGAAAGGGGCTTACTTTTTGCACATATAACAATTTATTCACAAATTTAATAAAGTGAGACGACCAAACCGCGCTACACCCATTAAAATAAAAATATGGGGTAAACTTGTGTCTAGCATAACAAAAGGAGTCGAACATCCACTTCATCAAATGGTATTACCATGAGTGAGTGGGAATTCGAGCGTCCAAGAGAAGCTGATCACAAGGCACTCTCCATCAAAAGCAGTAAATAATGCAAGAGAACAGACAACAATAATTTATAGAATAGTTAACATATATCTACATATGTCAAAAAGATTTAGCTACTATTGTTTCAAGGCATTATTCAGAGTAGTTTATTTATATAACACAGTGAAAGCAAATAAACAATAGCAACCCCTGCCTCAGTCCTGCGCCTCACCACCTGCTTCCAATCCTGAAAACATTTGAAAACATTTGGGCTGAGTACGAAAGTACTCAGTGGGTGATGCCTTGACATTTTATAAACTAGCATTTTATCTATTTAATAATGTAACAGATGGTTTTAAAAATCAAAGCCCCATCTGAATACACAAAACATAATTTTCATGAATATGTGTATTTCCGACTGATTACTCGAGATCCCGGACCGCATGTCACCGACGGATCTAAACTAGTACTTGGGACAGAGTCCCTGAAGTAACATAGTTAACTTTCATAGGCCAGGAGCCTTTGCTCAAGACCGCTAGCTACAATACAATGGAGATCAAGCCATTGCATTGCAACGGGGTGCGCACAATACTCAGCTAATACCTATGTACTCAATATCTCGATTGATTAACTAGAGTAATAATTTGGAACACACATAAAGCATTTTATGGATAATTGCATTTTGACATAATATAAAGGGTCTAGCACCCAAATATTTACTTTGAAAACTTTTACCCACTTGATAGAGAATTCAATGCTGGATATTAACACCAAGACATCATGATCACACAAGCAGATACGACGAGCTTATGTTGTAAGATAAATGAGAGAGAATAGAAAACTGAACGATGAAAATGAAAATCTTAAGCGCCTATAAAAGAAGAAACAAACAGCTGTGCAGCAAGCTACTGCGATGCAGAAGCAGCTGAGCAATAAGCTGCTGCAAGGCGGAAGCTGCTGCAGTGCAGAAGCTGCTGAGCAGTAAGCTGCTGCGAGGTGGAAGCAGCTGTGCAGTAAGCTGCTGCAAAGCGGAAGCAGCTGCGAGGCAAAAGTAGCTGTGCAGCAACTTACGTTTTAAAACCTTTAAACGTGTCTAACTTTTTTATGCGAAATCCTTTTTGAGCGAACTCAACACCTATGGACTCGTAATAAAATACTCTACACAACGACTATAAACATGATATTCCATATATAACTATTAATTAACAAATATTATAAAATTAATTATTAATATCGTATTGACAATGTAATAGAATGTATTATTTCATATTTATATATGTGATTATATGCAACCTGTTATAGAATTATTTTGGCTATAATTATACGTCTCATTAGTTTATTAATAAGTTAATTCCAAAATTTGATTTTATGAAATTAGAAAGATTATTCTGGAGTGTAAATACTTTTATAATATCATAAGAGGTAAAATACTTAAGACAACTAGAGAAATTATCGAGAAAATTTGGGATATTACACTCTAAGCTCGCAAATCTGTCAAATATTGAAAGAATGTCTTGATGGTGTCGACTATGTATTAAGGAGGCAGCTACAGTTTTAAATCTAAAAGAAATTGCAGAACTGGTGGCGCCGCCTCAACTCACAGCTCCGACAAATAGCCATTTTTGTGATTAATTTTCTTTAAATTAATCTATGACTTTGGGGGTTATGCAAATACGGTTTCTTTGCTCTTTTTTTAGCAGATTGGGGTTTCTTTACTTCATAGTGTACGTACGCTATATACGTATTATTATCTGGGCTTTATTTATTATTTAATTTAATTATACTCAGAGGTTTGAGGGATATGATAGTAAATTTATTAAATTTTTAATTAAATTTTTAAGTAAGTGGCTATAAAGAGTAAAATGAGGGTTGTATTTAGAATTACCCTTAAGATGGTTTGTGTGTGTTAGCCTAGTGGTAGTATGGTTAATGCTCGGGCCAAAGATCACAGGTTTGAGTCTATCGTCACGCGGTATTTAAATTTCCTTGTAATATGTAGTTAAAAAAAAAGATGGTTTTCGGAGAATCAAATATGATTTTGGTAATTATCTAACTCACGCGATATTTAAATTTCCTTGTAATACGTAGTTAAAAAAAAAGATGGTTTTCAGAGAATCAAATATGATTTTGGTAATTATCTAAATAATCGACATGCGCATCCTCTCAACTGTCTATAGACCTGAATGAAATTTAGTGGGAAAAAATGACCTATGTAATGGAATAAAGGTAAAAAGGAAATGAATCAAGGAATGATATTCCTATGGTTCGTATACACGAGAAATTAAATGATCATTCTTATACTATAATAATTATTATTATTTTTATTATAATTTTTATAGTAATTAGTTAAATAATAATTATAGTACTAATAAAAAGTGTTTATTTATTAATCCAATAATAATAATTTTGAAAATTATACTAATTATAATAATAAGATAATAATGCTAATTATTAAATTAATTATAAGTAATATTACAATAATAATAATAACAATTATTACTATTATTATTATTATTATTATTATTATTATTATTATTATTATACTCTCTCTATCCACGAAGCAGTGTCATACTTACCCATTTATATTTGTCCACAAAAAAGTGTCTTACTTCACTATTTTCCAATCACATAAGGTAATATTCATAACAACTTCCCACTCAAAATAAGTGGGTCATTATTCCACTTACAACAACTTTAACTTTACTCACAACAAGTGAGACCCTTATTCCACTCACAATAATTTTAACTCCCTGATGGAGTCCAAGGATCGTTGTTGGTGCAAGATCCGGTGCATGTTCCTGTTGGTCCAGTCACAAGATCTCGAGCCAAGAAGTTCAAGGAAAGCTTGATGTGTTTAATTCAAGAAGTCTATGATCAAGAGTTAATTAAGAAGCTCATTGGCGATGGAGTTTTGGATAGCCCAAGTTATGTTAATCTTATCATGTGTGAGTGGGCTCAAGTTTGAAGACTTGTTTTGTTTTGTTTTGTTTTGAAGACTTTATTTATTTTCGTTTAGTTGAGTCCATTAGTGTTAGTCTTTTTATTTTCGTTAGTTGGGCTTGTTTAATTGATTAGTTAGTTGGGTCATTAATTATAAGCTCATCCATTAAGTAGTTTCCATCTTAGAATAGGGTTTGATTTCGCCTATTTATACAGACCATGTAAGGACGCCGTTTTACATACTTTGATTAATACAAACATGAGTTTTATTCTCTCTTGAGAGTTTTCGAGTTCTTCTTGGTTTAGCCAAGTCGAGTTCATTATCCGGCGAATCAACGAGTCAATCATCTCTCGTTGTGTGTCATTCAGCGTCCCCAAGTTGCTGTATCGTCATAGCGTTGGGTTTTAGGGATTTATTCGCCTAATTCACTTGTGACAAACAGATACAGAGGTTTTGGGATATCCATCAATTGTATTTTGTTCGAGTCTTCCGCGTGCGTGTGCCGAGGAGCATATCATTTTGGTATCAGAGCCATGTTTCGTATCCAGGTTCTTCGTGTTCTTTGTATCTTCGTTTTATTTTTCTGTCCAGTTTTCGTCTTCGTCGTCGTCTTCTATCCAGTTCGTCTACGTCTGTCTTCCAATTTCATTCGTGTCGTCGTTAATATTAAAAAAAAAAGAGTCGTCCAGATCCGTCCATATCCGTCCAGATCCATTATATCTCTCTTTCCATATATTCATCCATCTTTTTATACACTTACCATATATAACCACCATATAATCCATACCATACATTCCATCCATATCTTATTACACTTACCATATATATATATACCATATCGCCATACCTTACAAGCTATACCATATCTGCTCGAAACTTCCATCCGACTCATATCATTACCAAAATATATGCTCTAAGAGACCATAATATTCATCTTACATGCCCTTTACCACAAATTCCAGTTTGACATAAAAGTGGTCGCCAAAGGCGCCTCGTTGAGAATTTGATCTTGTTATTTGCATTTTTCCATTGGGTTCCTTGGATCGTATAGAGTCTTTTGGAGCAGTTTCTGCATGCACTTTTTCCGACTTTTCGGTTGCGTCTCGTAGTGATTTTCGAGTTCCTTGGGTCGTGTAGAGTCGTTGAGCACGTTTCTGTGCAACGTGTTTTTGGGTTTCAGTTTTCGTTTCTTCGTGTCGTTCTGTTATTGGTTGTTTCGTTGTTAGTTGGTGGTAAATTCAAGTGGTAGATTGAGAGGATTCGATTCCTTAAGAGGGAATTTGAGTGGAAAAAGACAGGAGAGTGTGAGATTATTAGAGTGAAAAGAGCCATAATTGAGTGATACACGAGTGCCGAGTGAATCATTATTGAGTGATACACGAGTGCTTGTGAGGTGGTGAGGTTTCTGTATTGATTTTTACTAACGTTTTCTTGTTTGAGTTATGATCGCTAAGTTTCTACCAAGCAATATTACCCGCACTTTATCGGGTTATTGTAGTATAAATTAACGAGTTATCGTATCCTCAAGGACTATTAGCCGAGTTTTTAATGAAAATGAAATTCGTGCACATTCCTACTATTCAAACTTTTAGACAAATTGAATTTAGCTTCATACAAACTCTTAAACAAGAAATCAAAGCTAAATAAGCAATTAAAAGACAAGAACATGCAAAAACGACAAACACAAGATCAAATGAACGAACGAGGAACAATAGAGAGAAAGGGTTGGTCCTAGGGATTTATTCCAATTCTAGATAGCTTGATCACAATTTCCTAAATCATGCAAACCATTTTAATCCTCTAATTAAGAAACAATTACCAAAGTATTTACTAATCTCTCTCGACAATTAGCAAAAGCGGATTATTACAATGACTCTCTCGATTAAGACTCAAGACGCCGCAATAACTCCAAAAGGCACAAAGATCTTAGGCTCCCATGTAAACGATTATCACCTCTCAAGTCTCCAACCAATACATGATGTGAATTTTAGATTCCATGCATGCAAAAACCTTTTAGGAATTTTCACAAACACTTGACATGCAAAAAGAGTGATCAACAATTTTCACATGAATCAAAACACCAAAATCACAATTAATTAGAATAAGGTAAGGAGATTCAACAAGCTATGATCAATCTATCATCAAATCATCATAAATCCCAAAGACCAACAAGAAGTTTAGCTAGACATGAATGAAATCAACACAAAACAATAGAGAAATGATTGCATAATTAAGAAACTAGGAACTCAATGATCAAATCTTCAACAAGTCTTCAAATCCAACCTTAATCAACTATTACAATAAAAGAAAAATGTTTAGAACCCTAATTGGAAACTTTTTAAAATGGAATTTATAGTAGGGAAAGTGCTCTCCCCGTTTTGGGGCTGCAATGGGATTTATATAGGGAGTAGAAAGTGCTAGTACATGTTAAAATCGCAAAGAGGGAAGAAAAACACGATTTTGGGCAAAAACAGTAATTTTCGGCGGTTCGCCCCTGTTTTTCCGGAGGTCTGGACCGGTTTTCGGCGGTCCAGGGCCGGACCGCCGACTTGATCGCCGATTTGGCCTTTCTTCTTGGCTCGCATTCCAGTAACTTTCAGAGGGTAAATCGGCGGTTGGGGATGATTTTCCGGCGGTTCAAGGCTGAGCCGCCGGTTTTCTCTTCTGGACCGCCGGTTCTACTTGTTTGTTCTGTTCCGCCCCGTTTTCCACCTTTTCGTCCTGTTTCTTCGTCTCCGCTCTTCTATGACCTTTCCCTTTCAACTTAGCCTCCTACGTTCAACCTACACACATGCACAAGCACTACCAAAACGTGACAATGATCCAAAATAATGAAAATAATACCAAAGCAATAACGATTATCGACAAAACAAGGCAAATTGAGCTATGATAACATGTTTAATTGCTACAAAAATAGATGTTTATCACTCTCCCAAACTTAAACATTGTTCATCCCGAACAATATATTCAAATAAAGAACAAAAACATCGCATGGGGTAGCAACTTTGGATCCTAGATGCCTCAGATTACACAAAACAATTTGAAAGTCAAAACCAAGCAAACCGTCATGATTCCACACAAGTCATAGGCATATCAATCTTGACTCTTCAATCAATGAACCTTACATGGAAGTGTATCTCTCAACCCTCAAAATGTATGATTATGCACTCATCAAATTCATGCAATGCACTCTACTCACCATAGGCTTGCATATCGTCTAATATCTCCATTGCGACACGTGACATGCAAGAACAAGGATCACAAAGGACTTTTTCTTAGGTTGTAATGTAAGCACGTTGGTTTAGGAGGGAAAATTTGGCTAAGTGACTTAACAAGTTCAATCACCAACCTTATTTCTACTTCAAAACAAACATAGAATCATTCTATCTTCCTCCCCTCCATGCACTACCAATTCAATGGACTTCAACCACAATTTAATTCCCTTACGCTCACATTTTCTTCCTTTTACAAATCTCAATTTTCAAGTGGAAGACATTTCAATACACAACGAGACACATTTTTGTTTCACTTCCACATTCTTTCTCTTTTTCACTCATCATTTTTCTTTTCTTTCACATTGAGCTTATGGGAAAATTTTTCTTCTTTTTAATGCCACAAGTCCATTATAACTACTCAAACCATCATTAAATCATCATTATACAACCCACCCCGGGTACCCTTACACAACAACACCCCCCTTTACTCCGGTTCATCAAAGAAATGCCAAATCAAGCTCAAAAGGGTTAACAATGGACAATAGAGAGCACAAGGATGTGTTTAGGATATGAAGTGGCTAACAAAGATAGCCTAAGGTCATTTCCAAATTCTTGCACAACCTAGCATTCTCAACATAGATCCAATGCAAGTTCTAGGAGTGAAAATGCATGCATGATCAAACTCACAAAAACAAAGGTGCTCCATTTGGCACACTAAAGCTCAAGTCTCACGGGTTTTGTTCAAAAATCGAAGAATCAAATCATCAAGCCATCAACCCATGCAAAACCAATCAAGCATGCTCAATTCCAACCCAATTTTCTCAAAAACAAAACATTATCATCATAGGCATCTCACCACAGTTACATGAGCAATGCACAATCAAAATCATAACAACCAAGCTCCAAATTTTAAAATTCTCACAAATTTCCACAAATTCCCAAAGTTTCCAATCCTAACACAACTAAACAAGCAAAAATAACCAAAGCACACCAAACTCAACATCCCAAGCAAAACACACACATATTTACAAACGTCTTTGTATTCATCTCACCCCTCTCCCAAACTTTTTCGAAACCGAAGGAAACGAAGAAGTTTGAAGGGAAGAAACAAATACAAAGACGGGGATACCTCTCATTTGATCATTGGGGGACGGAAGCGGGGGCCATGGATGGCCTTCCTCAAGCTGAGATGCTTCAAAGCGATGAACGAGATCCAACAACTCTTGTTCATTGACGAGATCCTCTTGATGATATTGATCTTGGCGGTCAAATAATTCTTGGTGGAATGCGTCATGCCGATCGAATTATTGTTGTTGAAAAGCTTGTTGCTCCGACCGTTGCTCTTGTTGGAACCGCTCCTGACGATCATAGAGATCTTGTTGGGAACCTTAAAACTCGGCTCGGTGTTGTTGTTGGTAATTTTGCCAATCGGCCCTTTGCTCTTGATGAAAGGTATCTTGCCGAGCGTAAAGATCGTCCCGAAATTGGTCGTAACGAGCATACATCTCGTCTTGGAAGGCTCTTTGGTTCCCCAATTGCATTTGTTGGGCTTCAAGCATGTCTTGTTGCCGAAGACGATTGGTTTGGATATCGTGGCGCATGACAACAAACTCACTATCCCACTGAGTGCAATAGTTGTTGATATGCGCCACTTGCTCCGGCATACTCGCAAATTCTTCCCCATAAAAGGTGTCGGGTCCCGCCGGTCCGCTATACATGTTATAGGGTCCGAAGGACCCCCCAAAACCTTGAAAACTGCCTTGGAACCCCCCTTGAGAGCCTCCTTGCGAGCCTTGACCTTGCTTAGAGCCTTGACGCCCTCGACGTCGTTGCAACTCTTGCCTTCGTTGTTCAAGACGGGCTTCCCGTCTTGCTTGCTCCCCCGCATCATCATCATCAGCATTGGTGTCGCCATCTTCTCCTTCACCATCTTCTCCGTATTCACTCCTACTACTACCACTCGCCTCTACTTCGACCCTTGGATTACCGGCCGCTAGAATAGCCATCTCATGAAGTGGCGTATCCATCTTCCAATTTGTGCGTTGGTTGAAAGTAGTAATCTCTGTGAGGACGGGGTCGGGTAATAGAAAGATCCCCACTACCTCTTTCTCTTCCTTCTTGGGCCGATACTCCTTGCTTTGGCGGAAAAGATAAGGCCGAGAAGCGGAGACAAGAACCTGCATATTCTTCAACATATTGAGATCCATGGCTAAATTGTCATTGAGCTTCTCCCATTGATCGTATTCGGGACAAAGGAATTGAGCTATGGCCGAGATGAAACCACCGCAACAAAGGACGCCCGACTATTGATGCTTTTGAGCCTAGAGTTGGTGGAAGAGGAATTGGCCCAAATTAAGCCTTGTATAGTTGAGCATGTACCACATAACTTGCAGCTCGACACTCCTGCATGAGCTATTCTCGTCCCTTTAGAACATCGTATGGGCAAGTATGCGTTGAATCACCCGAAAGACGGGATTGCGGAGTAGGGTGGCCTTAAACTTCCCTGAAGAGTAGACTTGAGATGCAAAAGTCATCTCCTTCCATAACATTTTGGGTTTGAACCCCCGTGGCTTCTCACAATCGCCTCCATCCGGGCAATTGAAAATTTCATTGACTTGCCTCATGGACAAGGAGTGTGTCACATTCCCAATCGAAAATATACCGTCTGAGGACGCTTCACTTGAGCGGTTGGGATAACCAATGTGGAGAGAAGCTCGTATGAAGCTCGTGGGCATGTAGGCCACATCCCCGTTAAAATTGAGCCCCAACCTATCCGGTCGAACATCTCTTTTACATTTTTCCATAATCCAAGATCCCTAAGGACTCGCTCATCCGGGTACTTGCAAGAGGCGAGACCTTTTTGAGCCCCTCTTCGAGCTAGATGGATAAACAACCGCTTGTGCTTTCTTGAAGGTTAGATACCCCAAAGAATGAGGGGTGGTATGGGCTATCATCCGCTTGCCTACGGATGACGTGGGCTTTTGCTTCTCCTTCTCCTTTCCTTTGCTCCTACCCTTGGAAGGAGAATCTTCAAGATGTGGACGCTTATCCGCCTTGCTTCGACACATTGTACCTATACTCAATCAATGTGGTTTAGTTTCCAATCTCTAAAACAATATCGAAATTAGCTCAACCACAAATAAATAGCAAGACAAGTTCCAAATAATGAATACATCACAACAATCCTTCCATCTATGTAACTAGACAAGTGAAGCACATACCAACAATATAACATCATCCATATCACCAAAATCAATCAATTCAAGCTCAACTACAACTATCAATCCAAAATTTAGATTCTAAAGCATGCATTCACCATCACCAAATCCCCTAAACAAATAATCATGCTATATTTGCACCAAAACCTCCACAAATTATGCTAGAAATCACTTAAGGGCACCATAATATCATCACAATCAATAAACATCCTCAAGTAATATAATAACATGCTCAATGCATAGCCAATTGACAATGTAGCATGATTAATTAGACAATTAAGCACAAAAGTCCCAAAAAATTTGAAATTAAAGCCCTAGAAAATTATCCAAACCTAAAAATGAAAATTACACAAACTAACAACAAAAACTAAGCATAAAAAATCATAAAAACAAGAATTAAAGGAGCAAAAATACCTTAACAACGAAAATTTAAACAAGAGAGGGCTAAAACTCCAAAACTTGGGTGTGAGGATTTGGGTGGATGAAAACCACAAATTCTTGGATGGAAGTGTAGATTAGGGGATGAGTATGATGTGTGTGGAAGGATTTTGGGAGATATGGAGGATTGAAGGAGGAATTTGAGATGGAAAGTATGGAATTTTCGTGTGTTTTGAAAGGGAGAAGAAAAGAATAGGTGAAAGGAGAAGAAAGAAAGAAGAAAAAGGGAAGAAAAGAGTAAATCCGCACGACTCGACGGTTCGAAAGCCAATTTCGGCGGTTTGGACCCAAAATCGGCGGTTTGGGCTCAAATCGCCGGTTCGACCGCCGGTTTTGAATTTGTGAAGGGGGATCGAGTCCAGTGACTTCCGGAGGGCTAACCGGCGGTCTGGACATGAAAATCGGCGGTTTGGCCTTGAACCGCCGGTCCGACCATCGATTTGAAGATTTCAAATGCCCCAAAATTCCAGTAACTTTCGGAGGTCGACCTGGCGGTCTGGACCCCAAATTCGGCAGTCTAGCCGTGAACCGCCGGGTCTGACCGCCGATTTACACTTTTCACGTGGTTTTATTTATTTATTTTTTTTACAAGAAAGAAAAAGCTGAAAACGAGACAACACTTCAATCAAACGAGCATGCCGACACATTTCTCAACCAACTCAAGCACAACTCAAAGATCAAACACCAAGGCATAAGAAACGAGAAGGCAAACTCAACTTAAAACAAACAAAACCACCAAACCAACAAATTCAAGACTACCAAACCAACACAACCACAAACTTAACCAACCAAGCCAAGCCAAATCAAACCAAAACAACACATATTCACATCCAAGATCAAACACCACCAAAACAAGCAACACGAACTCAAAACAAAAAGAAAAAAACCAAAAGCAAGTAAAATGTTGGGGTGCCTCCCAACAAGCGCTTTGTTTAACGTCTAAAGCTAGACGATACCTCAACTTTCAAGGGTCGTTTAGAAGTGTGACCGTCACGTTCCGGTCCGGCTCACAATTGATATACGGCTTGAGACGATGCCCATTCACCAAGAAGGTTTCTCCATCGGCTTTGAGAAGATGATATGTGCCATTTCCATTGCTCTTATAGATAACATAAGGCCCCGTCCACCTTGACTTCAATTTGCCCAGAAAAAGCCGGAGACGAGAGTTATAGAGAAGAACCTCATCTTCGGGGGCAAAATCTTTGGAACGAATAGCCCGATCATGGAACTTCTTCGCCCTCTCCTTGTAAATCCGAGAGCTCTCAAACGCCTCATTCCTCCACTCGTCAAGCTCAAGAAGCTTTTCAAGCCTTGTATACCCGGCCTCCTTAAATTCAAGATTAATCCGTCTTGTGGCCCAATATGCTTTGTGCTCAAGCTCAACCAACAAATGACATGACTTCCCAAAGACAAGTTGAAATGGCGACATACCTATAGGAGTCTTGTAAGCGGTTCGATATGCCCGCAATGCATTATCCAAGTGACTTACCCAATCTTTTCGATGTGCCACTGATTTTTCCAGGATTTGCTTAATCTCACGATTGGCCAACTCGGCTTGGCCATTCCCTTGAGGATGGTATGGAGTGGCTACTTTGTGCTTCACTCCATATTTAGCAAGCAAGCTCCCAAGCCACTTGTTGTTGAAATGTGACCCTCCATCACTTATCAATGCCCTTGGGGTGCTAAAACGAGTGAGAATATTCTTTTACAAGAATTTAAGCACCGCCTTTGAATCATTCTTGACCGTTGGAATTGCTTCCACCCAACGAGACACGTACTCAACCGCAAGTAAGATATAAGTATACCATTGAGACTTGGGAAAGGGTCCCATGAAGTCTATACCCCACACATCAAACAATTCAACTTCCACCAAAATGTTTTGTGGCATCTCGTCTCTCTTGGAAATGTTTTCCATCCGTTGACACCTATCACAAGATTTCACAAAAGCATGGCAATCCTTGAAGATAGTTGGCCAATAAAACCCGGAATGGAAGACCTTGATAGCGGTCCGATGGGCACCAAAATGACCTCCACTTGGAGAGCTATGGCATTCCTCCATGATTCGCACCCAATCCGTTTGCTTCACATACTTCCGAATGATGCCATCGGCACATCGACGATAAAGATTTGGGTCCTCCTAATAGTAAAACTTCACATCATGCAAGAATTTCTTCTTTTGATAGTGGGTAAGATCACCCGGCACTTCACCAATAACTAGAAAATTTACGAAGTCTGCAAACCAAGGTGTATAATCCACCAACTTCAACACTTGCTCATCGGGAAAACACTCATTTATCTGCACCTTTAGATCTTCTCCTTCAACCGGATTTTCAAGGCGAGAAAGATGATCGGCAACAACATTTTCACATCCCTGTCTATCTCTGATTTCCATATCGAATTCTTGAAGAAGGAGAATCCACCAAATAAGACGAGGTTTGGAATCCTTCTTGGCAAACAAGTATCTAATAGCCGCATGATCCGTATAGACAATCGAATGTGTGCCCACGAGATATGGTCTAAACTTATCAAAAGCATAGACAACCGCCAAAAGCTCCTTTTCGGTGGTGGTATGGTTCATTTGCGCCGAATCAAGGGTCTTACTTGCATAATATATGACCCGAAACAATTTATCCCTCTTTTGGCCCAAAACGGCCCCTACGGCCCAATCACTTGCATCACAAATTAGCACAAAAGATTCATTCCAATCGGGTGAAATCAATACGGGGGTAGAAACGAGGGCCTTCTTCAATTTTTCAAACGACTCAAGGCATGCATCATTAAAATCAAACTTAGAATCTTTTTTCAACAATGAGCAAAGAGGCTTTGATACCTTGAAAAAATCTTTGATGAAACGCCTATAGAATCCTGCATGACCAAGGAAACTCCGAATGGACTTCACGTTTGTCGGCGGGGGAAGCTTTTCAATGGCAACTATCTTGGCTCGATCAACCTCTAGCCCGTTTTTTGAGACTTTGTGGCCCAAGACAATGCCTTCCTTCACCATGAAATGACATTTTTCCTAATTAAGACAAAGGGAAGTCTCTTCACACCTTTGCAAAACTTGAGAAAGGTTCTTCAAGCAATCATCAAAAGAAGACCCGAATATCGAAAAATCATCCATAAAAACCTCCATAATCTTCTCAATGAGTCCATGGAAGATCGCCATCATGCATCTTTGGAAAGTAGCCGGTGCATTGCAAAGACCAAACGACATCCGTCGACAAGCAAATATTCCATAAGGACAAGTGAAGGTCGTTTTGTGTTGATCCTCCGGAGCTACGGCAATTTGGTTGTAGTCGGAATACCCGTCCAAGAAGCAATAATACTCATAACCGGCTAGCCTATCAAGCATTTGATCGATGAAAGGAAGAGGAAAGTGATCATTTCTTGTGGCCGCATTCAACGCCCTATAGTTGATGCACACTCTCCAACCCGTTTGCAAACGAGTGGCTATTTGTTCACCCCTCTCGTCTTCTACAACAGTGATACCTCATTTCTTGGCAACCACTTGAGTCGAGCTAACCCACTCACTATCGGAAATGGCATAGATATTTCCGGCATCAAATAACTTCAAGACATCTTTCTTCACAACCTCTTGCATAACCGGATTCAAACGACGTTGAGGTTGGACCTTTGGCTTTGCATCATCCTCCAATAAGATCCGGTGCATACAAATAGAAGGGCTAATTCCCTTAATATCGGCAATAGACCATCCAATGGACGACTTATACTTTCTCAACACCCTCAACAACTTATCTAACTCCTCGTCATTAAGAAATGAAGACACAATAACCGGAAAAGTCTCATCCTTACCCAAGAATGCATACTTGAGGTGATCGGGTAGTGGCTTCAACTCCAAAGTCGAAGAAGAACTTGGCTTGGGTGCTCCTTCCAGCACTCCTCCTTCAATAGGCGTATAGAGATCTAGATAAGCCAAATCCTCCAAAGGAATTCCTTAATTAGCATCCAAATAGGCAATAGACTCCAACAATTCATCACACGCCTCATCCAATTCCGAATATGAGTGAATAGAATCAACAATGCAATGCTCCAATGGATCTTGAGAATAAGATGAAATAGAGTCAATGAACTTACACTCTTCAAGCTCCAACTCTTGAGGTTTATTCATGGCTTCATAGATCGAAATAGTCATCTTCTCATCATTATAACGGAATGTTAGCTCCCCATCTTGAACATCAATCAATGCCCTCCCGGTTGCTAAGAATGGGCGGCCAAGAATAAGTGGAGTATTGTCATCTTCGGGCATGTCAAGTACCACAAAATTCGCAGGGAATATAAATTCTTCCACCTTGACGAGCACATCTTTCACTATTCCCCTCGGATAAGAAATAGAGCGGTCGGCCATTTGCAAGGCAATCAACATAGGCTTCATCTCCCCGATTTCCAACCTTCTAAAGATCAAGAGAGGCATAAGATTTATGCTAGCCCCCAAGTCACACAATACTTTTCCAAATGTCTCACCTCCTATAACACATGCAATAACAAAACTCCCCGGATCCTTTTGCTTCAAAGGCAATTTCCTTTGCAACACGGCACTACATTCCCCCGACAAATTTATGGTCTCAAATCTCCCAAGTTTCCTCTTTCTCGAGACCGCATCTTTCAAAAATTTTGCATAACCGGGCATATCTCGTAAAGCATCAAGTAAGGGAATGTTGATTTGTACCTTTTGAAACATCTCCATGAATTTAGCAAGATTTTCATCCATCTTTGCTTTAGCCAATCTTTGAGGATAAGGGGCTTTAAGAACCACCTCCTTGCTTGGTTGAACAACTTTGGGAGTCACCTCTTTTGGGATTGGAGGCTCCTTGATCGGCTCTTGAAACTTCTTCTCTAGAGGAACGGCCTCCACTTCCAATTCTTTATTCACCACCCCTTCTTGCTCTTCCAACTCCGGGTAATTCTTGTAAGTAGTTCCACTCCTCAATTGAATGGCATTGCATTGATTCTTCGGATTCACTTCCGTATTGCTTGGAAATTGACCCGACTTATGTTGAGAAGCCGCTTGATTAGCCATTTGACTTACTTGCCCTTCCAACATCTTCATTTGCTTAGTCAAAGCCGAGACGGTCCTTTCCAAACTAGTAACCTTTTGCCCGGTCGCTCCCATAAAAGCATTTTGGTTTTGGAGAAGTTGTTGTATCATTTCTTCCATGGTCGGAATGGGCTTCTTTGGCTCATTGATCATCCTTTGAGAAATAAAGAGTCTGGATGGTGGAATGATAGCATTGTTCGGATTAGCATACGACAAATTTGGATTCCTATAATTTAGATTATAGGCTTGATTCCCCGGAGGATAACTCGAACGGTTGTAGTTACTATACCCCCGTTGATTGACAAAGTTGGCATCCTCAACTTGTGAATACTCTTCACCTCCTTGATGCATTGGTTGAGCCACCATCTTCACATCCAATCTTCCTTTTCTTTTAGCCTCATAGTCTCTCTTGAGCATGGTGAATTGCTCCAATAAATCATCATATCTTTCATCCGAAATAGAAGCAACTCTCTTTGAAGAACTCCTCTTTTGTGGCCAATGAAAACTATTGGCTGACATTTCCTCCAAAATCCGAACCGCCTCTTCATAAGGTCGGTTAGTCAAGCCACCACGACGGTGGCATTCACGACCTCCCTTGTATGACTAGTAAGCCCTCGATAAAAGTTCAAGATTTGTTGCTCCTTTGAAAATCCGTGTTGAGGGCATCTCCTCAACATCCCTTTGTATCTCTCCCATGCTTCATAGATTGATTCGTCTCCCGATTGAGAGAAATAGGAGATGTCTGAAATAAGCTTTTGAGCACGTGAAGGCGGGAAATACTTGGCTAGGAAAAGTCGACACAAGTGCTCCCAAGTGGTTATTTCCGAACGGTCGAGGGTCTTGTACCAAGCTTTGGCCTTGTCTCGTAGAGAAAATCTAAAGAGTCTCAATCGAATAACGTCATTTGAAACCCCTTGAATCTTGATAGTTTCACACACGTCCAAAAAGGCACTCAAATGAGCATTTGCGTCTTCATTGAACCCTCCTCCAAATGACTCCGCTTGCACCATATTGATGAGTCCGGGCTTTAGCTCAAAATTGTTGGCGTTGCACCGATTGCCCCAACCTCCATCTTGGAACATGTTAACTTGAGGTTCAAACATTTGGTTGATTGGCGGCGGCGGTGCTCTATCTCGTTGAGCTTGTTGCTCCGTCATTTGACGGCGAAGCTCTTGCATTTGGCGCTCCAAATCGGCCATATTATTAGGCCTTTGGTGCTCCATTGCCTTCCTTCTTCGTTCTCGGCTAGCCCGCTTGTGAGTGATTTCAATCTCCAAGTCCAAATGAATGATTTCGCTTCCTTTTTCCTTGTGATCATGCACCAATTCACCAACACAAACCCACCAAGAACACACTTAGCTTCAAACTACAAAAATAGGTAAAGTATGTTTGAATTAGTACTCTAAATGCAAAGATCATTAACACTATAAACTCTAAATAGTCCCTGGCAACGACGCCAAAAAGTGATAGCTAAGTTTCGACCAAGCAATATTAACCGCACTTTATCGGGTTATTGTAGTATAAATTAACGAGTTATCGTATCCTCAAGGACTATTAGCCGAGTTTTTAAAGAAAATGAAATTCGTGCACATTCCTACTATTCAAGCTTTTAGACAAATTGGATTTGGCTTCATACAAACTCTTAAACAAGAAATCAAAGCTAAATAAGCAATTAAAAGATAAGAACATGCAAAAACGACAAACACAAGATCAAATGAACGAACAAGGAACAATAGAGAGAAAGGGTTGGTCCTAGGGATTTATTCCAATTCTAGATAGCTTGATCACAACTTCCTAAATCATGCAAACCATTTTAATCCTCTAATTAAGAAGCAATCACCAAAGTATTTACTAATCTTTCTTGACAATTAGCAAAAGCGGATTATTACAACGACTCTCTCGATTAAGACTCAAGACGCCGCAATAACTCCAAAAGGCACAAAGATCTTAGGCTCCCATGTAAAAGATTATCACCTCTCAAGTCTCCAACCAATACATGATGTGAATTTTGGATTCCATGCATGCAAAAACCTTTTAGGAATTTTCACAAACACTTGACATGCAAAAAGAGTGATCAACAATTTCCGCATGAATCAAAACACCAAAATCACAATTAATTAGAAGAAAGAAAGGAGATTCAACAAGCTATGATCAATCTATCATCAAATCATCATAAATCCCAAAGACCAACAAAAAGTTTAGCTAGACATGAATGAAATACACACAAAACAAGAGAGAAATGATTGCATAATTAAGAAACTAGGAACCCAATGATTAAATCTTCAACAAATCTTCAAATCCAACCTTAATCAACTATTACAATGAAAGAAAAATGTTTAGAACCCTAATTGGAAACTTTTTAAAATGGAATTTAGAGTAGGGAAAGTGCTCTCCCCGTTTTGGGGCTGCAATGGGATTTATTGTTTCACCTCATTTTGTACTTCATTTTGATGTGTAATTATGTGTCAAGTGATCTTTCTCATATTTTGTCCGATTTTATTGTTAAATCCATTGGTTCTAGTTAATCTCGCTAACATATTGGTTTTGCAAGAATTATGCGAGAATAGACGAGAGATGGACAAAAATGAGAAATTATGTGACAAATATTTGAGGAGTTTAACTTGATAGGATTGAAGTACGTCTCGATACGAGTTCGTAGGCGAAAACCGTGCGCAAATCGGAGTTCGGACGAGAGAGATATGATCGAAACAAAAAGGGCGCGCAAAGCTGAAAATGTTGGACGCTCGCCTGTGACTACTGGCGCTCGCCCATGTGCATCTGGTAGGCGCTCGCCCGTTATGGGCGCTCGCCCGTCTTTTAATTGTGAACATGCGAATCAGTAGCAGAGAGCTACTATGGACGATCGTTGTCCTTCGGCGCTCGTCCGTGTGTAGATGTGAAGCAGTGTGTCAATCGTTGGGTACTGGGTGCTCGTTCGGAGCAGGCATGTTGGCAAGGGAGCCAACGCTCGTCCATGTCTAGCGAGCGTCCAGCTTTGGCGGTGCTCGATCCCTATAAATAGGGGTTTGGACTTATTTCCTACGATAGATGTTTTTACTTTTCTTTTGTTAATTTCTTTTCAGCCGCCATCGATAAGCAATTTTCTTTTCGTTACAGTATTATTCTTTTATGTTTTAGTTAGACTTCTTGCTTTCGATTCATCCGGATTTTGTGACAGATTTCCACTACGAATTCAGATTTAATTATTGTGAGTTTCTTTCCGTTCTTCTTAATTTATGTTTATGATTTATTTTGTTCTTAGAATTAGGGTTTATAATTTTGTCTAGATTAATTTGTCTTTCAATTACTTAGAACTAGAACAACAAACCCCAAACAATCTTTACTGCTTTCTTTTTATTTTCTTTTTCTTTTTGCAATACAATTATTGCCCTGTTAAGTCTTCCTCGAGAGATACGACTTGGGTTGATTAATTTATGCTACTTTGATTTCGTTTAATTGCGGGCGACTTTAGGATAAATTTCAGTCGAACAAATTTGGCGCCGTTGCCGGGGAAGACTTTAGGGGATTTTTGTGTTGCACCTTTATTTTTATTTTTCTTGTTGATTTCTTTTCTCCCCCAGTTGCGTGTGATGTGTTTTCTTGTTTTTGTGTATGCAAGAACTATGGAAATAGTTTAGACATACTGGGGGCATTCTTTGAGTTGCTGGAAACCGGAGAATATGCAAGGTTACCAGCCATATTGGAATAATGAGTCGAGTTCTGCGTGGAATCAAAATCAATGGCAGAGTTTGGGTTCATCATATCAATTCGGGTCATCTTATGAGCAGCAATTGCCATACTCGCCTCAACAGCATTATTTTCCTCCTCAACAACAATACTTTCCTCCTCAGCAACAATACTTTCCTCCACAATACTCATCTCAACAACTGTCATACTCGGTGCAACAAGCTCAGTTCCAACCTCAACATGAACAATTCCAATATCTTTCTCCTCGACAATCCTCTTTGGAGGATGCAATGAATGCTTTTATTCTAGAAAGTAAACAAGCGAGGGAGTTAAAAGGAGAGGCAATTGAGCACATCACCACACAAATTGAGCAGACTGTTGAGAAGGTGAGTGAGATGCTGCAACAGAATTTGGCGGAGGAACTTCCATGACAGCCTTATCATGATCATACCGACACTTATCTTAGTGACGGCAAGAGCGATGAATTGGATGCACACGAGGACACTACCTTTCAAAGGAGCATGAATTCTGATGATCATGATCCAGAGGAGTTGACCAGTCCAGAGGCATTGGATGAAGATGACTACCTCATGGAGCCGATAGTGCTGGAGGATGTAGAGGAGCTATGCGATAAAGAACTGAATGATGAGACCGAGCATCTGGTTGAGCCTGTTGTGGTGGAATGTGCAGATGAGCTATGCCTGCCGGATATGACGGATGGGAAAGGGAATGGAGAAGAATATTTGCCAGTGTTCGGGTTTCTCAAAATTACTACCAAATTTTTCTCTTATTCTAATTTTTATTTCATACCATCTAATTTATTTCTTCAGAATTGCTCTTTCTTTGATGGTACTGACACAGTAGTTGATGGTCGTTTCTTGCAAGGAGATTATGAGGACTGTCTACTGGTAGGGCCAGTAGAAGTGCGAGATGAAGATGAGCGAATCCAAGCGATAGAATGGCTCAAACTCGAGAAGGAATTTGGATAACACCGGTTCCCGTCGGCTGGCGACGTTAAAACTTAGCGCTGCATGGGAGGCAACCCACGGTTTGGTAATCGTTATTTTCATTTTGTGGTGGATGCTATTTGTTTTGTTTCTTCTTTAGTTCTTTTGTGTGTTTTTGGATTTTGCCTCGTGTTTTGGTTGTTTTCGCTGTGTAGGTTGTTTAGAGTTGTGGATTCTATGCCCTCGATTACTCTCCGATTTGACCCTCTGTATCACCCTCTATCCCTTTCTCTTATTATTGTGACAATGGGGATATTGTTTAATTTTTCTCGTGGGGGAGGTGTGTTTCTCTTGATTGTTTATCTTGTTTGTCTTTGGTTTATTTTATTTCACAATTGAGCTGCGAAAGTAGGAATTGAAGTTTATAGTTCATGCTTTGATTTGCTTGATTGATCGGGATATTTTGTCATGATTTGATTGATATGGTTGTTGCTTTTCGATTGTGGGACATTTCATGCTTGGATGATTGAAGCTTGATGTTTAATTGTGGGTGAAAGGTGAGAAAATTTTTAATTTTTAAAGAATTGTATCCCGAATATTGAGCTGTTAATTGTTAATTTTGTTAAGTTAAGTTGGGAGGCTTCTGCTCTTCTGGGGACCATGAGCATTGGAAATCACATGAGGATACTTTAAATGACCTCTAAATGTTCACACCTCATGAATTTTGGCCATATAACCCGACTTGACTTGAGAATTTTATGTGTTTTCTTGGTTTGAAATGTTTGTGATTTGAAGGGCTCTACCCCTCTTTCTTGTCTATTCATTGAATATATATTGTACGAGAAATGGGTATGGGAAACCACGCTAGGCGGCCGGAATTTTCCGTGATTAAACCTAGTGAATTTTGGCCGGACCTCACTTATTAATTATGAGTAAGGATTGGCATAAATTTGGGATACTTGTTGGTAGTTAGAGTTTTCTCACCTGGATTTTGCAGTTGAATGTTGAGTTGATTGAGTTCTTGTGTAAAGGACAACTCATTGTTTTGTGGTGACTATATTTGGTGGATGAGTGATGAATTTGTCTTGAAATTGAAAGTTTATTGGAGTATGAACTGTTTGGTTCAATTCATTACTTTTCCATTTTGATTTGAAATGAGATTTGCTTGAGGACAAGCAAGGTTTTGTGTGTGGAGGGGTGTTTCACCTCATTTTGTGCTTCATTTTGATGTGTAATTATGTGTCAAGTGATCTTTCTCATTATTATTTTGTCCGATTTTATTGTTAAATCCATTGGTTCTAGTTAATCTCGCTAACATATTGGTTTTGCAAGAATTGTGCGAGAATAGACGAGAGATGGACAAAAATGAGAAATTATGTGACAAATATTTGAGGAGTTTAACTTGATAGGATTGAAGTACGTCTC
Source organism: Schizonepeta tenuifolia (assembly GCA_029490685.1). Taxonomy (NCBI): domain Eukaryota; kingdom Viridiplantae; phylum Streptophyta; class Magnoliopsida; order Lamiales; family Lamiaceae; genus Schizonepeta; species Schizonepeta tenuifolia. The sequence goes on from CM055958.1 coordinate 84,201,419, forward strand.
GATACGAGTTCGTAGGCGAAAACCGTGCGCAAATCGGAGTTCGGACGAGAGAGATATGATCGAAACAAAAAGGGCGCGCAAAGCTGAAAATGTTGGACGCTCGCCCGTGACTACTGGCGCTCGCCCATGTGCATCTGGTAGGCGCTCGCCCGTCTTTTAATTGTGAACATGCGAATCAGCAGCAGAGAGCTACTATTGACGATCGTTGTCCTTCGGCGCTCGTCCGTGTGTAGATGTGAAGCGGTGTGTCGATCGTTGGGTACTGGGTGCTCGTTCGGAGCAGGCATGTTGGCAAGGGAGCCAACGCTCGTCCATGTCTAGCGAGCGTCCAGCTTTGGCGGTGCTCGATCCCTATAAATAGGGGTTTGGACTTATTTCCTACGATAGATGTTTTTACTTTTCTTTTGTTAATTTCTTTTCAGCCGCCATCGATAAGCAATTTTCTTTTCGTTACAGTATTATTCTTTTATGTTTTAGTTAGACTTCTTGCTTTCGATTCATCCGGATTTTGTGACAGATTTCCACTACGAATTCAGATTTAATTATTGTGAGTTTCTTTCCGTTCTTCTTAATTTATGTTTATGATTTATTTTGTTCTTAGAATTAGGGTTTATAATTTTGTCTAGATTAATTTGTCTTTCAATTACTTAGAACTAGAACAACAAACCCCAAACAATCTTTACTGCTTTCTTTTTATTTTCTTTTTCTTTTTGCAATACAATTATTGCCCTGTTAAGTCTTCCTCGAGAGATACGACTTGGGTTGATTAATTTATGCTACTTTGATCTCGTTTAATTGCGGGCGACTTTAGGATAAATTTCAGTCGAACATTTATATAGGGAGTAGAAAGTGCTAGTACATGTTAAAATCGTAAAGAGGGAAGAAAAACACGATTTTGGGCAAAAACAGTAATTTTCGGTGGTTCACCCCTGTTTTTCCGGCGGTCTGGACCGGTTTTCGGCGGTCTAGGGCCGGACCGCCAACTTGACCGCCGGTTTGGCCTTTCTTCTTGGCTCACATTCCAGTAACTTTCGGAGGGTAGATCAGCGGTTGGGGATGATTTTCCAGCGGTTCAAGGCTGAACCGCCGGTTCTACTTGTTTGTTCCGTTCCGCTCCGTTTTTTACCTTTTCGTCCCGTTTCTTCGTCTCCGCTCTTCTATGACCTTTTCCTTTCGACTTAGCCTCCTACGTTCAACCTACACACATGCACAAGCACTACCAAAACGTGACAATGATCCAAAATAATGAAAATGATACCAAAGCAATAACGATTATCGACAAAACAAGGCAAATTGAGCTATGATAACATGTTTAATTGCTACAAAAATAGATGTTTATCAAGTTTATATGTCAAAAGACGGTAAACAGGTTGCAGATGAGGCGGGTCAACCTATTGGTGACCCAAAGGTGAAGTTACTGATGGAGGCACTGACATCAGAATTGGGGAGGATGTTAGAATCAAAGAAGGAAGGGGTATATGACAGACTTGACCTGATCGAGCAGTCTCAGACCAGAGAGACCAATTCCAACTGAGATCGAGGTAGTAGAGGAGGACGAGGTGGCAGAGGACGTAGAGGTCGAGGAGGCCGAACTGATTATGATGACTATGTAGAGGATACAGAGTTTGATGAAGACGATGAGGGCAGTTGGCATACAGGCGGCGACATAAACGCTCCAGATAACTATCTGGGCAACATCAAGATGAGCATTCCCTCCTTCCAAGAGAAAAATGATCCAGAGCTGTACCTAGAATGGGAGAGAAAGGTGGAGCTTATGTTTGACTGCCATAATTATTCAGAGATAAAGAAGGTGAAGTTGGCAGCAGTGGGGTTTTTGGATTATGCACTTGTTTGGTGGGATCAGTTGGTGACTAGTCGGAGGAGAAACGGCGAGCCACCTATTGAGACTTGGCGTGAGATGAAGGCAGTGATGAAGAAGCGATTTGTACCTAATCATTACTACCGAGAGCTATACAACAAGCTGCAGAGTTTGAGGCAAGGCAATAGAAGTGTGGATGAATACTTCAAGGAGATGGAGATAGCCATGATTCGAGCCAATATTGTGGAGGAAAAAGAGACGACCATGGCGATATTTTTGGCTGGTTTGCAGTGGGACATTCGAGATAGAGTGGAGTTGCAACACTATGTTGAGCTGGAGGATAAGGTCCACATGGCCATTAAGATAGAGAGTCAGCTCAAGAGGAGGGGCAACAACAACATCAATCAAAGACAGAGTTCGGCCAGTTGGAGGCAATCCCAGTCATCCTCTAGTGGTTCCTCATCAAAAGGGAACCAATGGAGAAAGGAGGCGCCACCGACAGAGGAGAAGAAGCCGTTCTTTAAGCCACGAGTTGAGACTGCGAGTTCAGCAAATCAGGCCAAACCAACAACCCCTGATAGCTGGAATCGAGACAAGAAGTGCTTCAAGTGTCAGGGATTTGGGCATATCTTGAGTGAATGTCCGAATAGAAGAATCATGATCTTGAGAGATGATGGTGAAGTTGTGACTGATGATGAAGATCGTGATCTGGAGATGCCAGCTTTGGAGAAGTCCAACGAAGAAGCTGAGGAAATTTTACCTCCTGTTGGGCAGTTGTTCGTGACTAGGAGGGTATTGAGTGCCCAAACTCAACCCGATGAGAGAGAGCAGTGAGAGAACCTCTTTCACATGAGGTGCCATGTTCGAGATAAGGTGTGCAGCGTCATCATTGATGGGAGAAGTTGCACGAATGTGGCTAGCGCATACATGGTTGAGAGATTGGGGCTGCTTGCGGTGAAGCATCCCAAGTCGTATCAGTTGCAGTGGTTGAATGAGTCCAGCATCATCAGAGTGGTGAAGCAAGTGAAGGTTCCTTTCCGCATTAGAAGGTATGAAGATGAAGTGATGTGCGACGTGATTCCAATGCAGGCGAGCCACATCTTGTTGGGGTGTCCGTGGCAGTTCGATAGGGGAGTTACTCATGATGGCTTCACCAACAAATATACCTTTGAGTACAAGCAGAAAAAGGTATCACTTGTTCCTCTTACTCCTAAAGAAATTTATGAGGACCAAATGCAGATGCAAAAAGAGGCGGACAAGGTGAAGTCCAAGGAGTCGGTCGAGCCGAAAAAGGAGTGTGAGATGGTGCATAATTCATATCTGGCTAGACCGAGAGATTTGAAGTGGGCTGTGAGGGAGGAGAGACCGATGTACTTGCTGTTGTATAAGGAAATTTTGCATAGTGATAACGATTTCTCTTCTCTACCCCCTTCTATTAGTTCTGTTTTGCAGGAATATGATGATGTCTTTCCCGACGAGATTTTCAGGTTTACCACCAATTCCTGGGATTGAACATCAAATTGACTTTGTTCCCGGAGCTGTCCTTCCTAATCAACCAGCTTATAGGACCAGTCCCGAGGAAACGAAGGAGCTGGATCGACAAATCGGTGACTTGATGGCAAATAGGGGCGCGAGAGAGAGTATGAGTCTGTGTGCCATTCCGGTTTTGCTCGTTCCAAAGAAGGACTCATCATTGAGAATGTGCTGTGATTGTAGAGCCATCAACAATATTACGGTAAAGTATCGCTTTCCTATTCCTCGTTTAGATGATATGCTTGATGAGTTTCATGGTGCTTGTTTGTTTTCTAAAATTGATTTACGTAGTGGGTACCATCAGATTAGGATTAAGGAGGGTGATGAATGGAAAACTGCTTTTAAGACAAAACTTGGTTTGTTTGAGTGGTTGGTTATGCCTTTCGGTTTGACTAATGCACCCAGTACTTTTATGCGTCTTATGAACCATGTTTTGCGTGCTTTTATTGGTCGATTTGTTGTGGTTTATTTTGATGATATTCTCATTTATAGCAAGAGTCGTGATGAGCATGTTGAGCATTTGAAAGCTGTTTTGGTTGCACTTAGAAAAGAGAAGTTATATGCTAACCTTAAGAAGTGTGTCTTTAGTATGGACAAGCTTGTGTTTCTTGGTTTTGTTGTTAGTGCACAGGGTGTACAGGTTAATGAAGAGAAGATACGAGCTATCCAAGAGTGGCCTTCACCGAAGAATGTTGGGGAAGTTAGAAGTTTCTATGGACTTGCTAGCTTCTATCGACGTTTTGTACCTCATTTTAGCAGTGTGGCAGCACCTTTGACGAAAGTTATCAAGAAGAGTGCGGAGTTCAAGTGGGGCAAAGCGTAAGAAGATGCGTTCCAGTTTTTGAAGCATAAATTGACTCATTCCCCGGTACTATCTCTTCCTAACTTTTCTCAATCTTTTGAGATTGAATGTGATGCTTCTGGTGTTGGTATTGGTGCAGTTTTGATGCAAGAAGGAAGGTCTGTTGCGTATTTCAGCGAGAAGCTCAATGGACCGACATTGAGTTATCCTACGTATGATAAGGAGCTGTACGCGTTGGTGAGAGCCCTCAAAACGTGGCAACACTATTTGTGGGCTAAGGAGTTTGTTATTCACACCGACTATGAGTCCTTGAAGCATTTAAAGGGGCAGAACAAGCTGAACAAGAGGCATGCGAGGTGGATGGAGTTCATTGAAACGTTTCCTTACGTCATCAAATACAAGCAAGGAAAAGAGAATGTTGTGGCTGACGCACTTTCTCAAAGGTATACCTTGATCTCTACTTTAGATGCTAAGTTGCTTGGTTTTGAGTGTCTTAAGAGTTTATATGAACATGATGATGAGTTTGGTGAGATTTATCGAGCATGTGAGCAATCTGCTAGTGGAGAGTATTTTAGGCATGATAACTATCTTTTTAGGAAGAATAAGTTGTGTGTTCCTAAGTGCTCTATACGTGATTTGTTGTTGCTTGAATCTCATGGTGGGGGTTTAATGGGACATTTTGGCATTGCTAAGACTTTGGCTATTTTGCAAGAACATTTCTTTTGGCCTCATATGAAACGTGATTTTGAAAGAATTTGTGCTAGATGTGTTACATGTAAGCAGGATAAATCTAGAGTAAATTCCCATGGTCTTTATACACCATTGCCTATTCCTAATGCACCTTGGATTGATATTTCTATGGATTTTGTGTTAGGCTAGCCTAGGACTAAGCGTGGTCGTGATTCTATCTTTGTTGTGGTTGATCGGTTTTCTAAGATGGCACATTTTATTCCATGTCATAAATCTGATGATGTATCTCATATAGCTGATCTGTTCTTTAGAGAGGTTGTTAGATTGCATGGCATGCTTAGGACTATTGTTTCTGATAGAGATTCTAAGTTCTTGAGCTACTTTTGAAAGACTTTGTGGTGTAAGTTAGGTACTAAGCTTTTGTTTTCTACTACTTGTCATCCACAAACTGAAGGTCAAACCGAGGTAGTAAATAGGACTTTGTCTACTTTACTTCGTGCTATAATTAAGAAGAACATTAAGTCTTGGGAAGAATGTTTGCCGCATGTCAAGTTTGCCTATAATCGTTCTGTTCATTCTGCTACTCAGTTTTCTCCTCTTGAGATTGTCTATGGTTTTAATCCTTTAACTCCATTAGATTTATCTCCTTTACCTGAGCATAATTACATCGATCTTGATGGCCGAAAAAGGGCTAATTTTGTGAAACAGATTCATGAGAAGGCGAGGATGAACATCGAGTGTCGCACTGAGTAGTATGCCAAACAAGCAAACAAAATGCGTCGTAAAGTGGTGTTTGAACTCGGTGATTGGGTGTGGCTGCATATGCGCAAGGAGAGGTTTCCATTACATCGGCGCTCTAAGTTGCTTCCTCGAGGCGATGGACCATTCCAAGTTTTGGAGCGCATCAATGATAATGCCTACAAGTTGGACTTGTCCGGTGAGTATAATGTGAGTGCTACTTTTAATGTTACTGATTTGAGTCCTTTTGATGTAGGTGACGCCTTGGATTTGAGGACAAATCCTCTTCAAGAGGAAGAGAATGATGGAGTCCAAGGATCGTCATTGGTGCAAGATCCTGTGAATGTTCCTATTGGTCCAGTCACACGATCTCGAGCCAAGAAGTTCAAGGAAAGCTTGATGGGTTTAATTCAAGAAGTCTATGCTCAAGAGTTAATGAAGAAGCCCATTGACGATGGAGTTTTGGATAGCCCAAGTTATGTTAATCTCATCATGTGCGAGTGGGCTCAAATTTTAAGACTTGTTTTGTTTTGTTTTGTTTTGAAGACTTTATTTATTTTCATTTAGTTGAGTCCATTAGTGTTAGTCTTTTTATTTTCGTTAGTTGGGCTTGTTTAATTGATTAGTTAGTTGGGTCATTAATTATAAACCCATCCATTAAATAGTTTCCTTCTTAGAATAGGGTTTGATTTCGCCTATTTATACAGGCCATGTAAGGACGTGGTTTTACATACTTTGATTAATACAAACGTAAGTTTTATTCTCTCTTGAGAGTTTTCGAGTTCTTCTTGGTTTAGCCAAGTCGAGTTCATTATCCGGCGAATCAACGAGTCAATCATCTCTCGTTGTGTGTCATTCAGCGTCCCCAAGTTGCTGTATCGTCATAGCGTTGGGTTTTAGGGATTTATTCGCCTAATTCACTTGTGACAAACAGATACAGAGGTTTTGGGATATCCATCAATTGTATTTTGTTCGAGTCTTCCGTGTGCGTGTGCCGAGGAGCATATCACTTCCATTCCACTTATTTCACTCACAATAAGTGGGACCTTAATTCCACTCATAACAATTTTACCAGCTTTCTTAAAACACGCGCCGACATGCAAATGAGACATTTTTTATGGACGGAGGGAGTAGTATTTATTATTATTTTTAGAGTAATGATATTCGGACACACTGTGGCCAGCCACACCCGTGAAAAAAAAGAAAAGTTGACTATAAAAATGGAATCACATTTCCTCCCTAGGGTTTATGCTTCCCAATTAGGGTATATTTCCATTTTCAAAACCTATATTACCATTTTCAGTGCGTGTGGCTGGCCACAATGTGTCTGAATATCATTACTCTTATTTTTATTATATTAATAATAATTATAACTCTCTCTGTCCCACCAGGCTTGGCCTATTTCTTTTAGGCATGTGGTTTAAGGAGAAAATATTAAGAGTGGAAGGTATGTTTAGTAGAGTTTTTTAAGTGAAATAAATTGGGTAGAGAGAGTGAAGTGGAATAAAGTGGGTAGAGAGAGGGAGAATAGTGAGTGACTCCGAAAAATGAGGTAGAAAAGTAGGATGAAAGGTGTAAGGCTGTGGGCAGCGGCGCGCGCGCTGCCCCAGCGAGTGCATTAGCCAAGCTCGCCCATCATTGCCGAGCGCCGCGCTCGCGCGCTTAAGCTTGATAGAGCGAGCTTGCGCTCTCTCACGCTCGACGCCACGTAGTGGCCGCTAGTTGGTCACCGTTATAGCCGTTGCGATTGCCAATGGTCACCATTCAATTTTTTTTTTTAATTCCAATTACCACACTATATAGATTCCCTCCCCACCCACAAATCACACTACACTCTCTATTCTCTCTTCTCCACACTCTTTTCTCTCACCTAGGCTCCTAAAACCGGCTGTCACCTTCTCGATCCGGCCAAGCCCTCCGGCGATCACCTTCTCCGTAAAAAAAATGGATCCAAATGCCAATTTCAACTCCAATTGGCCATTCGCCGAAGATTCGCTGAGCCCCAACCCCTCTCGTCCATCCCCTCGACAAAATTTGTATTCTCAAATACCCCAACGAGATTTATTCTCGTCGCCTCCGACCTTCGCTCCACAATTTTCCACGGCAGAAGTTTACGTTTATCACTTGCCAGCGGGTGCCTTTGCACCGTTTCAAGGCTTCGGAGCCACCAATGCCGCCAATGTCGCCCCCTCAATGTCGCCAATGAGCACCGGTTACCCCATGCACCTCGCGCCGTCGCCCGAAGATTTCAACTCGGCGGTGAATTTGGACACCGACGGCGACGAGGTCCAAGCCACGTCGCCGGCAAAGAGGAAGGGGAAGAAGACGGAGGCCTCCGGCAGTGGTCGTCGTGGTCGCCGTGGTGGCCATCGTGGAGGCGGTAGGGCGGCTGCGGTGGAGTTGGTGGATTCGTCTTCCGAAGGTGAGGACGGGCCGACGGGATACACCGAGGCCGAGACCGAGGTCTTGGCTCGGTGTTGGATCGACATCTCCCAAGACCCTATTGTTTCCAATGGCCAAAAGATAGATTCGTATTGGTGCCGCATTTTGCAACGTTACCGGGAACTCCGTCCCAAAAACTCATCGAAGAAGAACCCGTCAAAGCTGCGCAACCATTGGGATCGAGTGAAGATCATCTTAATGGAATTCCAACAAGTTTACAAGGAGAGCGAGATGGAAAGTCGGAGCGGTGAGAGTATTGAGGACATTTTGTCCAACGCTCTCAATGCATGGCAAGAGGCGAAAAAAGCTGCTTTCAAGCACTTGCTGATGTGGCGGGTAGTCAAAGATACGCCGAAATTTGCCATGGTCTACTCCTCAAAATACACGATCGAAACGGCTGCAAAGAGAACGAAGACGGGCGAAGATGAGAGCTGCACCACTTCGGCACAGGATTCGGCGGTAGGGAGCAATCTGAGCGGGAGCACACCGCGGTCCTCCACTCTACTTTCCGGCGGCGGTAGGGAGCAATCCGAGCGGGAGCACACCGCGGTCCTCCACTCTACTTTCCGGCAGCGAATTTGGGTCGGAGCACTCTAGTCGGATGGAACACCCGATGGATAGAGACAAGGCAAAGGCGGCGGCAAGAGGGAAGGGGAAGGCCGGATCGAGCTCGGGTAGCGGTTCGACATCGGGAAGTATACGAGAGGAATTTGTTCAAGCGACCACGAGAATGTCGCAGCAAATGGAAGAATTTACGAGGCAACAAGACTATCATATCATCACGAGGCGCACCGTCAGTATGGATCCGGCCCAGAAGGAGTTCCACGATCGATGGGTCATGGAGCTTAAAATAAAATATGGGTGACCCGTTGATGATGAGTAGTTTTTTTTAAGCTCTTGTTTAATGTAGTATTTTAATTTTATTAATGTAGTTTAATATAGTATTTTAATTTTAAGTGGAATGAAATGATTTTTTTTTTAATTTCATTTTTTTCGAATAAAAAAAAGATAAAATGGCGAGCTTGGCAAGCTCGCCACTGCACTTCATTTGGTGCGCGCACGATGGGCCCACCAAAAAGGCAAGCGAGCGAGCTCGCCAAGCTCGCCGCTACTATAAGTCTAAAGTGGATTGCTTAATAAATTAATTGGGCCCTAATCACCTCCTAATTATTTAAAAAAAAAAAGAAACAGGACAATAATAACTGGACAACCCAAAATTGAATACATGACATAAATAACGGGACAAAGGGAGTAATAATAATAATAATAATAATAATAATAATAATAATAATAATAATAATAATAATAATAATAAGAAAGAAGAAAGAAGCTCATTCCTAAAAGTGAGGATTGGATAATACCAGTTCGCGAGCTACTCAACGATCGACTCAAAAAAAGCTTGTTCAATACTCGACTCGAGTTCGAACCTAAAATTGAGGGAATGAAAATTATATTTAGGAATCTTCATCTTCCCTTCAAAAAAAATAAAAATATTTAGGGATCTCATTTTTCTTTGAGAAGAATTAATATATACGATCGTAAGATTGAATAGTTGTGTGCACAACACCAATCATCTAACTAGATCTAACAAATTAAAAAAAAAAATTGTTAGAAGAAAAATATATAAACAAAGTTATATAGGCCTTTTCAGATTAGAGAATCTAAAATGACTTTGCAAGTTTGAATGGACCAAAGACTAAAATAGTGTCACTCTCACTCCCCCCTAACAAAGAATCTATCGAAAAAGACTAACCCCAACAACTTTATTTTTATTGCCTTTATTAATTTTTTTCCACCTTTAAATGGTGGATTCCCTTTTCTTTTCTGTTTTCGAACACATGCCTTCTACACAACGCACAATAAAAAAGATATTTAAATTATTGTAAAAGCAAAAGTTTAAATGGCGGCTAATATAATAAATATTGCAAAATTTTCTAGTTATATTGCTGAATATTATCAAAGTTCTGTTATAAAAAAATCGAACAAGTTCGCAAGTAATAGTATATGACTAGTCAAGAAACTTCAATTCTATTTTCACAAAATACAAACGAGATGGAATACTATATATAATCTAATTCGGTCGAAATTAACTGCTCTAACTGTGGAACGACATTTGTAGTAAAAGATCTCGTGTGTCTAAGCTTGGCCCGGTGGTTGACGAGAGCTGCCCGTTCTTCTGTTTCAAGGAAAAAATAAAATAAAAAAAATGCTCCGATTAAATGATGGCATCACGCTGTACACTTGACATGCATAAATATAATCCAATGAATTATACAATAAAAAGAAGCGAAAAGATTCTAGCATATAGTATATTCTTTTTTCTTAATTAGTAAGTGATTGATTGGTTCAAAAATAAAGGGACGCAAACATAAAAAGTTGAAAGCCCTCAAAAGTATAGAAAACAAAATGAGATTTTTTAAATGAGCTTTAATAAATTTGTCCAAGAAAGGATGAAGTAGTGAGGGAGAGAGAGTGAAACTCCTTTTTTTTCCTGCTTTATTTGAACAGTCTAATTTAGATGATAAAGCAAACTTTTTCTTGAAATGTTCTTGTGCAGTAGCTATAGCTGGCATATATGCAAAAACCCTAGCTGTTTGGTTATTAATTACGATATTAAAAGTGCAAAATGGTAATTGCGATTATAAAATTAAGGAAATTAAGCAATTTATAGTAATTTCAGAGAAAAGAACAGAGGGGAAAAAATGATTATCTTTTAAAGTTTATAATCAATAAATATAATCATCATGTCACTATTGTAAGTCTCCAAAATGTTGCACATTACACCTTAATTCTACATCAAATATTATACATTGACTATTAAGTCAATTTAATTTCCTAATTTCTAACTATTTAATTAATTTATAATAATTTTGAAACGTCCATATTCATATATATACTCAAATATAAACGTCGTAAAATGAAATATATATTGCAATCAATGCACGAAGTAAAATTATATTTCACACGGAGAAACCACAAACCTGTTATGGATGGGGTCAGGTCCATTGGGAATTTTTCTTTTGCTCACGTAATTGAGATCGAGCTTCGAAAAATCCCTAATTTGCTTCTCTCTCCCCAATTCATGATTTCCGGCAGCGGCAACGGCGATCAAGAATTGAGCGACTCCAACCACCACAAGGAGCCGTAAGAGCAGCTGCAATACCTTACTTGTGCTGCTCATCTCTCTCTCTACCCTTATTTTATATGCGAGAAAAAAATTAAGGAAATCTGAGGTTGAGACAGATGTTTCGTAGTTGTTATATGTGGGATTTGACTGAGGTAAAATGATATTGAAATGAGGAAAGCACAGATTTAAGTATAATGGTTTATCTTTACGACTGCATGGCTAGCTTAGTTGATCTTCTTTATGGGTTTGAATGATTCTCTCTACTTTCTCGAGCAGAGAGAGAGGGAGGGGGGGGGGGGGGTGGTTATAATTAAGTTATAACTAACACCTTGCTTTATACTACTGCTGAGGGGTTTAATTTGTCTGAAGGATCGGATAAGCGTATTTACGTAAAGCAGCAGAAACGCACGCACGTCGCACGTGATACCAGTTATTTTTCATTTTCTTCGATACAAGAAAAAAAGATTATAATTTTTAAATATCGTTAAAGTAGTGTTTAATTATTACTAATACAATAAATTTATAAAAATGTAAATAGTGTTACATATGAATAAATAAAAATTAAAATCTATTATTCTAAAAAAGAAACACGAGTAAAAAATTAAGGTACTGAATCTTTATTTATTTTATGTCTTTTCTTTCTTGATCTTGATATTTGGAGTAAGTGTTTTCTTCCATTGACTTTTTAAGATAACTTTGGTCAACGAAGTTGATCATCACTTGAAATTTTAATGCAGTCTTCAATCTTCTTCATTTGTCTTTTTGATATAACTTTGGCAACAACAGTTGGTCGATCATCTTGACTTGGAATTTCAATGTAGTCTTCAATCTTATTCCTTGTGATTATTCCTTTTTTTGTTCTTGTCCTTCAAATTTATTTTTCCGTCGCACGCTGGTCATCGAATTTCAATACAGTTGCTCATCGTTACTTGGAATTTCTTTTTTCGTCGTACTCTAGTCTTCTTAGGATTTTTCAGTGATTCCCCGGTCTTCGTTTTGGGTTGGACTTATCTCTTCAATCCATGAAACATCAATCTTATCCATGGATTCTATCATCTTGATTCCATTCACTATAATGTGCTGATCTCCTCTACGATGAAAGTTGACAAACTTGAGAGTTGTCATAAATCGCATTTCAATTGGTGTTTGGATGCTCAGAGTCCGAAAGCATGTAGATTCATTTTAACCCTACGAAAATTAATTTTGTTAAAACTACGTAATAGTATTAAACATTTTAAATAATTTAATAATTATTAATTTACAATTTACCTTTCTGAATGACGAAATATACTCATCTATAGTGCACCCTACATACAGAACCACAACTTCATCAAACATGGTGATTTGTACACTACAGTCGCCATGTTTAACACTTAGGTTTTGTTTGGTTAATATTATCCCTCATTGTGGTGGTGGAAAGAAGAGATTTTAAAAAGAAGGAATGATTTAAAGGATGAGATTTTTATTTATCCCTCTATTTACCTCTAAATGGAGTTATAAAAGAGGTATAAATTTATACTTCCAAGTGAACACACCCTTAGGGTGATTATGTATCTGAAATTGCATAAAATAATGAATATTATTAAATTTTAATAATTACTTACCTAGGGATTGTAATACCCCAGATAATTTCTGCTGTCTTAAAAATTTAAAGTTATTAATAATTAAGGCTTTGCACGCCTAAGTTAAGGATTTTCGATTCTAAGATTTGCGGTGAAATCCGTTTCAGAAAATAATTTCCACAAGTCGGACGAACGACTATTGTATTAAGGTTTTCGCATCCGATAGATTTTTCGTCCGAAAACTCAGAATCAAAAACCGTCGAACTTTACATTCACTTTTTCTTCGATACGAGTTCACCGGAGAAAGTTAGTTTTTATGACTTTTTCGGGCGAAATTTGGACTGTGATGTCCCGACTTTTTCTCGGATTTTGAAAAACGAATTAGGTTTTCCGAGTACGTAAATTATTTCCAATCTAAGGACGAATTAGATTTCGTCGAATTCGAAACTATCTAGGAAAGTATTTCTCGACTTTTAAATCGATGTTTAAGAGCCGGAAACAAGATATTATCGTCAAATAATTCCTTGCCAAACATGTCTTAGCGACTCACTATACTTTGTAGGATATTTTTCTTAGCTTTATGTCCACTATAGTGAGTCATCCACCTCCCTCCCATCTCCCTCATTACCGCCATCACTACTCCATCCTCTCTCTCTCATTTTTTCTTCTTCATCTCCATTAAAGCTCCACTCCAAGCTCTTCTCAAGCATTCAAGATCTTCCATCTACCGATCATTTTCAATTCCGAATCCATATCACGAAAGGTAAGAACTTCGTCTACCATTTGAACTGAACAAAACTTGTTTCCCCCATTTTATTTTATTTTTCGAAAACTTGGGGATAGAATCACATGTTGTCCTTTGATCGAATCATGTTCTAGGATGATTAGAATCGAGTTCTACGGATTGAATCATGAAGAAAATCACACCTCATTGTCTTAGGTTATGACCGAAATTTGGGGCATGGATAGTAGGATGTTTTAATTCATTAATTGATTGAATAATTAAGTTTAGGAGTAGTCTAATTGAGGATTGATGCAAAGAAAATTAAAATCCCCTAACTAAATGATGAAAACCGATTTAGGGGCTAGAGTTTCAATATGAATTCTTCAATTAATGATGTTGGAGTGATAATCATTGGTTAATAGTTGTTGTGGTGAGCTTAGAGATGATAATATGAATTGAATTAAGGAAGAAAATCACCCCTCCTAATTAATTGTTGTTACCGATTCCTATAGAGGAATTAGGGGTTTTGGGTAGTTTAATTCTATTGATGATCTAGTGATGGAATGATGTTCTAGTTGTTGGTAATTGATGATATGAATTGATTTGAAAGTTTCTAATTTATAATGTAAAATGTAAGAGACGAAGTATTAGAAATAAATCAAGTTTGTATAGCGAATTGAGGTTATGATATATATAATAATGATCCTTGATAGACGATGAATAATAATGTGGAATTTGAACGTTTTCAAATGATGTTGAATAGTTCGTAAGAGGCGAATAAATGATGATAAGTAATGAAAGAAAAGACGAGTAAGAAAAGTAATTGGTTATTAATGAATTTTAGTGATAAGGGAACAAGTTTGTAGTTGACGACGTGTTCATTCGAGTTGTAAGATGATGAGTTATAGTTATAAACGATAAGTAAAGACGAGAAGTTGAACTTGAAATGGTATAGTAATTGCGTAGTTAATGAGACGAGGTTTTAAACGTCAAGCTTATAAATGAGAAATGAAAAGGAGTTCAACACGTATGAGGATACGTGTAGACTGCATTGAGTCAGGAATTTCGTGGAAAATGAAGTGGAATAACGTAAGTCAAACCTAGGAAGTCGTGCGCCGAGTTATCGAGCCTTAGGGTTAAACTCGGACTGTTTTGCGACGTTCTACGGAAACGGCCATATCTCCTAGCTCGTTTATCGGAATTGAGATCCGTAAATTGGAGAGTAAACTACACATCCGTAGCTTTCTTTTGGTACAGGAAAAGTCTCCTATTTCGAAATCCCCTGTTCTGTGCAAACTTACTGATCTGTGCAGATTTTTCCGAAACCTAGTTTCTTAAGTTGAATTCTTTTCAACTTAGTTTCCTTTTGATCTTCTAAGTCGTTGTAAACAATCGACTTCAGTTTTTACCGACTTAAGTGTCGAGTAAGGAAACAAATGAGTTCTAAACGAGATGCATTCGAGTCTCGTTCCTGTTTAATTAAAAGAATCTAGTTTAGCGTGCAAATGCCTAACAAGCTTAAAAGACTAATTCGATTTCGTTTTCGATTTCCATTTTCATTTATCGTATCAACGACTTATCAAAGTATGATTATGTACGATGAAGGAAGAAATCAGCACAAGGATAGGACGGAAGATTGAAGAACGGAAGCACGTTTAATAGTTCTGTAATCTATAAGGTGGGCTTTTATATATGAAACAAAATGAGCAATGCTCGAAAACCTTTTCTTTATCGCTTTGATATTCGTGTTTTCAAAGTGATAATTATGGCATGAACTATTTGTTTTATGTGAGTTCTCTTGTACCTTATGAGTTAACCATTAGGTGTTAACTAAACGATCGGACTTTGAGACTAGCTATCCAAAGTTAGTGCACTTTGTAGCCTGTGGTGTATGTGGTATCCTGTTGAGGGGTAGCCAGCCACGGTAAATTATGACTGGTCAAAATTTGAACGTAACATCTATGAAAAATGCTTGCGCAAGCTACATTATGAAAATGAGAAAGAAAATGTTTAGTAGACACAGGAATTTAATGAAAAACCCCGATGTGCTACAGAAATGAAATGCCTGATTATCTATACTTATGATTATGTTTTCGGCAACGTGCCCACTAAGTACTATTGTACTTAGCCCTGCATATATTTTCTAAATGTGCAGGTTGAAGCGACAGAAGCGGCCAGGGTTGAGTTAAGAGTTGTCAATAGGAAAGACTGTAGTATATAGATTACAATTCCGCTGCCAAACTCTAGACTCACTTATGTAATTATGAATATCACTTTTGGTTTAAGTTCTATACTTATAACTTAGAATCTTTTAAGATCTTGTTCGAGTGATCCTTCAAGATCAACTCTTTTCTTTCGTTAATAAAGTCTTGTACATAGAAATTATGCTGTCTTTTATGTCTGTTTAATCATTCATCCCCTTTCTTCCCCGCTTCTTTAATCCAATCCCAGTCGCACCCCAGCTTCAGCCGTCCCTCGGGATTTGGGGCTGTGACAGGGATTGTCTCAACAACTTTCTCATTGCACTGTCTCAAAAAAATGTCACAGCCCCAAATCCCGAGGGACGGCAGAAGTCGGGGTGCGACTGGGTTTGGATTAAAGAAGCGGGGAAGAAGGGGACTGACTAAACATACATACATAAGAGACATCATACATTCTATGAACAAGACTTTATTTACAAAAGAAAGAGTAATTCTCGAAGGATTACTCGACAGAAGGTACTCAAAAGGCATCTAAGTTTAAGTTTACAGACATAAACTACAGAGTTTTACATAATGTACATAACATCGAAGTACTTAGTGTTTTGCAGCGGAAATGTGATTCATACTAACTAAAGTCTTCCTAAGACAACTTAATTCAAGCCTCGCCGCTTCCATCGCTTCAACTTGCACATTTAAAAAACATATGCAGGGCTAAGTACAAAAGTACTTAGTGGGCACGTTGCCGAAAACATATTCATAAGTATAAATAATCAGGCATTTCATAATCGTAGCAAATCGGGGTTTTATTGAAAATGGCCCGTGTCTACTAAATATTTTCTGACTCATTTATATAAATTAGCTTGTACAAGCATTTTTCTAGTATGTTACGTTCAAATCTTGACCAATTCTCATTCACCGTGGCTGGTTATCCCTCAACAGGATACCACATACACCACAGGTTACAAAGTGCACTAACTCTAGAAAGCACTTAATAGCTAACTCAGAGCCGATCGATAGTTAACATCCAAGCGGTTAACTAAAAATAATCTGGAAAACACGAATGTTAACTCAGATAGGTACAAGAGAACTCACATAAAATATTTAAACAGTTTGTGCCATGATTATCACTTTGAAAACACGGTTATCAAAGCGATAAAGAAATACTTTCGGGTTGTGGAAAAATCCACATTTTATTTGTTATAGATAAAAGCCCACCTTTATACTTTACAGAACTTATTACTCGTACTTTCGTCTTCTAGTCTTCCGTCCTTTCCTCACTGCTGACTTCCTCCTTCATTGTAAGATAAACATACTTTAAACTAGATCAAAAAATATTTAAGAGAACGGAGATTGGAAATAGGTTTTAGTTCCCGTCTTTTTAGTTCTTTAGGCATTTGCTCGCTACTAATTCTTTTTGATTAACCGGGAACGAGATTTGAACAAATCTCGTTTAGAACTCGAAAGGTTCCTTACTTGACTCTTAGGTCAGTAGAAAAGATAGTCGATAACTCATTACGGCTTAAAAGATCGAAAGAAACTAAGTTGCGAAGAAAACAACTTAGGAAATTGAATTCTGAAATTTTACTGCACAATACAGACGTTCTGGGGACTGCCCAGAACAGAGCATCTGGAAACAGGGGAAGTGCCCTGTTCCGTTAGAAAGCCTTGGAAGTCTAGTTTACTCTCCAATTTACGGATCTCAAATCCGATAAACGAGCTAAGAGATATTACAGTTTCCGGGAAGGGTCGCAAAACTGCCGCGGCTAACCCTAGTTGCTCGATAGAATCGACGTATGACTTCCTAGGCTCGTTCTATGTTATCGAATCTACATTTTCATGATTTTAGCACTTCAAGACAGTCAACACGTATTCCCGTACGTGAAGGACTCCTTTTTGTTTCTTGTCTATAAGCACGCCGTTACAAACATCGGCGTTAAATCTAAACAAGTACTATGCCAATTCAAGTTAACATTTCACGATCCTATTTCTCGATTTTAACTACAACTCGTCATTTAACATCTCGGACGAACATGTCGTCAACCACAAGGTTGTTCTTTAATCAATAATAAGCATTATTATGTAGTTAGAATCCTTAATCGACTTTTCCATTATTAATTACGTTCACTTGATCGTCTCTTACGACATTTCCAAAGTTATCGGAATTTGCTCATATTTTATGTAATCAATCCTCATCTATCAAGATTCATTATTATCCATATCATCACCTCATATCATTTCTCAAACTCAACTAATAAACGAACCTTCGTCTCTTACATTATCACAATATATTTTAGATTAATTCCAAATAATTTCTATCATCATCTAATATCATTAGAAGCATTAATCCATCATTAAATCATCAACTAAATCAAGCTATATGAAATCCCCAATTCCCTATACATTTTCGGTTTCAACAAATTAATTAGGGAAGTGTTTTTCCTCATCAACTAGCTCCATTAATATCATTCTCACACTACTACAACAAATATTATCCATTTATTAAAGCTCCAACATCATTAATTGAATTCCTAAACCTCAAACCTTAAGCATTAAACTCGGTCATCACCATTTAGTTAGGGGATTTCATTTATTTTTGCATCAATCCTCAATTAAGCATCCCCTAAGCTCAATTATACATTTAATTTTAAGAAATAAACATCCTAACCTAAAGCCCTAAATTTCGGTCATCCTTAGGAATTAGGGTTCTTAGTTTCCTTTAAATCTTAACCATAGAAATCAATCCTTAACACATCTAATTGAATTAATTAGAGCTCAAAACATCTACTAAATCATCATCAAAAATCGGTCCACACTAGAAATTTAAAGAAAATAATTTCTAATTGGATAGATGAATTGCTCTTGAGTTTACCTTGAATTAATGTGAAGGAAGACGTAGAAATTGATGGATGGTTGGTGACTTGTGGAAAAATCCTTGCAAAACTTTCAAGATCTAACAATGGTGGAAGAAAATAAAATGAAGGAGATGGAAGGGAGGGGCTGGCGGAAATAGGGGAGAAGGAGAGAGGGATGGTGAGTCACTATGGTGACTCACAAAGCTAAGAAAAATATCTAACTAAAGTAGTGTGAGTCATTAGGGTTGTGTTTGGCGAGGGAAATTTTAACGAAATAACTCGTTTCCGGCTCTTAAACGTCGTTTTAAAAGTCGAGAAACATTTTCCTAGATAGTTACGGAATTGACGAAATCTAATTCGTCCGTTAGATTGGAAATAATTTACGTACTTAAAAAGTATAATTTAATTTCTAAATTCTGACAAAAACTCGGGACATCACAGTCCGAGTTTCGTCCGGAAAATCATAAAAACGAACTTTCTCGGGTGAGTTCGTATCGCGATTTCGTGAATGTAAAAATCAGACGGTTTTCTGATCTGAGTTCCAGAACTAAAAAGTTATCGTACGCGATAACCCTAAATACAGTAGTCATCTAACTGACTTCCGTAATTTATTTTCGGAAACGGATTTCACCGTTAGTCTTAGAATTAAATTTCATGAACTTAGGCATGCAAATCCATTTTTATTATTAACTTTGAATTTTTAAAACAGTACGAAATTTCTGGGGCATTACAAAAAACTCCTTACAATTTTCATGGACGGAGAGAGTATAAGATACTCCCTACATTCTTTTTTAAATATTCCTCACCTTCAAATTAAATAGATAAATTTACCTATATAATCTTATTAATTACCATCATGAATGTTTACACACAACTAATTATCAAATTAAAAAAAAAATAAAGGGCAAAATGAGAAAATATCATAATTTTACCCTCAATTAGGAAATAAGAAAAAAAAAA
The DNA here is from genome assembly GCA_029490685.1 of Schizonepeta tenuifolia. Taxonomy (NCBI): domain Eukaryota; kingdom Viridiplantae; phylum Streptophyta; class Magnoliopsida; order Lamiales; family Lamiaceae; genus Schizonepeta; species Schizonepeta tenuifolia. The sequence goes on from CM055958.1 coordinate 84,220,869, forward strand.
GTTCAAAATAAACACAAAACAAAATAATTTTACAATTTTAAATGTTTAATCTTATTTGTACTAAATGCCGTTAAATTTTCATCGTGTTTAATTTAATTTTGGAAAATAGTATTTTTTTAAAACTTTTAAACTCTTTAAATAATTTATTAATACAATTAAGAGTTAGGGAAAAAGATATACTAAGAATAAATTCATCAATTAAAAACAAAGAGATTACCTCATATGGAAGTTGTTTTTTCATAACATCTTTAAAGTTACTTCTTTTGCACGAGTCATTCTTTGTGTCATTGTTTATTTAGCAATTTTAGTGAAAAATATATATTCATAGAGCCATAATGGGGATTAAAACTCAATATTTGGTCCACCCTCTTCATAAACACAAATTCAAGCCAACATTTGCATTTTAGGACGAAATTACCCTTAATAAGAAGGGCACGGATCGAGCGCGGGTCGAGACGGGCGGGTTCAGGTTGGTCTTAGGATTATGGTACTATTGGTACATCTGAGTCGTTTGTACCAACTTGTAGCAGAAAATTTTCTACTGCTATTTTTCTCCTTACATCAATCGATGCTCCGTTTCTAGTGATTTAATCGTTTTTCTGTTCCGTTCATCACCTTAGGAAGTTAATTTCGAACAATTACATCCAAAATTTTATTCAAATAGCTCGAATTTTGGAAAATATCGGACTGTGATTCAATTTCTAGAGTTTTGCCGTCGCCGGGATGTTATTCCCATTTTCAGGTGCTGTTGTCGATTGTTTTTTTTTTTTTTTTAATTTCTGATGCCACTATTGAGGTCGCCTTGATATTGCACCGTTGTTCGTCGGAGTTATTTTCGATGCGTGTTTTTGAGTTTGCTATTCCCGACTTGGTACTATTGATACAAATGGGCTCCGTTCGTACCAGTTGTACCACAACCATAATTTGATATAATTCGAACAAATTAGACCATTTGACCCAATTGTACCAAATTTGGAATAATCAACACAAATAAACTAAAATTGTAACAAATGTACCATAAAAGTAAAAAGAAAAACTCCTAAAATTCCTATTAATATTGCTTTGATTTCTCTTCTTCCTAAAATTCCTAATGCTAGTGTTGTGAAAAACTTTAGACCAATTGTCTGTTGTAGTGTGCTATACAAAATCATCTCAAAGGTTTTAGCTAATAGATTATAAGGTGTTCTTCCTGACATTATAAGTGAAAACCAGTCAGCTTTTATTAAGGGGAGAGTCATTTTTGATAATATCATTCTAAGTCATGAAATTATCAAGGGCTACACTAGAAAGCAAATTTCCCCTCGTTTTATGGTGAAGATAGACATCCAAAAAGCTTATGACTCGGTTGAATGACCCTTCATAAAATATTTGTTGTTGGAGATTATAACACCCCGCTAAAACCGGTCTATGAAAAACTCGAATAAATTAAAACTTTTTAAGATAGGTCCTTATTTTCTGAGATTTTCAAAGGAAAATAAATTCTTTAATTTAGAAAAGATGAAGACTTTATTTATAAAGTCAAAAAGGGATTTTATTGAAAAATAAAATCTGAATTCGTTTCCAAATAATTTCAATTATCATATTTTCAAATCGAGCACGAGCATGAATTTCTGCATTCACTGCATGACATCCTGCGTGTTGCATTCTAGATGATAATAAATTATTGATGTGATTTATCTGCGAATTAACTGTCGCGTAATTGTGGAGCCGACCAGTTAAGTTTGACTGTATGAAGTAAATTATACGGCGTTGCAGTTAGTATTTAGACGAGCTTAAAGAAAATAAATAATTTGTAATATTTATATGATTTTTAGTTAAAGCAAATTATTAGAACTAATTAGACGATTTTTGTCGAGCTAATTTGCGTATGAGCCGGACTGTTTAAAATACCGCGATAAAAATAAAAAGAAATAAAAAAAAGCAGATTAAAAAAAAGGAGAAAAGGCGTGTGAGAGAGAAGGGAACGCGTGGGAGAGAGGGAGAGAAAATCCCAATCAAAATCTGCCAAACTTGTTCCCCTATGAAATCACGCAGAGACTCATCATTTTCTTGCAATCCTTCTTCCATTCTGCACTCAAGCCTCATCTTCTTCCCTATATCACGCCACCTCCATCATTTGCAACATCCATTCTCCATCTTTCATCTCTTTCCAAGAAAATAAAAACCTTAGCCTCCAAAGCTGCCGCCCCACCGTCTACCGCCTTCTCTACCACCTGCCGCCGCCGCCTTAGACCACTACCGCCGGCACAAATCTCGTGAGAAGAAGCTGGAGCAGTGGACTGAGAGAGAAGGAGCAGTCGACAGTAGAGAGAGAGAGAGAGAGAGAGAGAGAGAGAGAGAGAGAGAGAGGGACAAAGGAAAAAGGGAGAAACCAAGGGTTTACCCAAACCCTAGCCCTACCGCCGCCCTCCTACTGCCACCGCCGCCGTTCACACTGCCGCCGTGGCCACCATCGCCACCTCAGTCGGCCTTCTAGTAAAGTAAGAGGGCGAACAAGAGAGAGGCAGTTGAGAGAGAGAGGGAAATCGAGGGTTTTCCCCAACCCTAGCCATCCGCCGCCCGCTGCCGCCCTTCCCTCCGCCGCTAGCCGCTGTTCTCGCCGTCGCCAGAGCCGTCACGGTGTAGCTGCCGCCACGCAGGAGGAGGACAGGAGCTGTTCGAGAGAGAGAGAGAGAGAGAGAGAGAGAGAGAGAGAGAGAGCAGTCACAAGGGGAGGAATCGAGGGAGAAACGAAGAAGAAAACTAGGTATACGATTTCGCCGCTTATGTTCATGACTTCTCCTTTATTTCCTTCAAAAGTTTAGGACGATTTAGGAATGAGAATGATGGAAACCTCTGCATTTTTGAGAGGAGACAATGTTTAGATGAATTTCGTAATATACGTGTTAGCCTCGTCTGTGTTTGTGTGTTTTTGTTGCTTGTCTTAACCGTATGCTCGTTTTTGGCGTTCTTGGATAGATTCATGATCAATAATGTGGATGTATATGATTATATGAGTGATATAGTTGATTTATGAGTATGTTTAGGCCTGAATATGAGTGGAATATATCGATTGAGTTGAGTTTAGTTAAAATAATTGAACCTTATGTGAATTTCGTGCAAAAACGTAAATCTGCCATTTGAACTGATTTGCCTTGTTTTTAGAGTTAGAGGTTGAATTTGAATCTCATCTTTTAACATGTTGTTCCTTAGTATGTTAGCGTGGTCATATCCAAAAATCAAGTTAATCCTTCAAGTGTAGCTCCCTTGGCGAAATTGTTTCGAATCTGACTTGTGTTAGAACCCAAAAATCTGCGCAGAATTATGTTTAGGGGCAGTAGCCTCCTTGTCTTTCAAAATCTTTGAAATCCGCCTTTTGAATATGAAACTAGACATCTTGAAGTTTCTATATTGTTATTAAAATCGATGTTGGATAAACGAGTGATTTTAAAATGAATTTACGAGCGGACTGATTTACAGCGAGACCTCATTTTTGACAGATTAGCTGTTCTGTAAACGGAGCCCCGTTTGGGCTAGTAAAATCTAATATTTTTGGATTATAAAAACTTCTGGAATAAGATGAACATGTTAGGAGTCTCCAGTAGAAATCTCAAGACGATTAGATAACGTTTACTATTTATTTCGGATTTTACGGTGTTAGGTGTCTCACTGAAAATTTCAGAAAATGTCTTATTACCTTTTCATGTCTAAAATCGTTTTTATGCTTAAAATAAATACGTATGTGAGCCTCAATAACGTGCTAAGGAATTTCTTAAGATGTTACGATGAAGTAGGATTTTAATTGAAATTTTATAGATTTATTTTGTTAAGCTAAATTGCTTATTTACTAAATTGGGCTGATTACTAAGTTTTGGGCCAGAATAATCTTTATGAATTGGACTTCAGGTTATTGAGTCGAAATTTCCAAATTTTATGAATATATTTTTATTGGGCCAAATTAATTATGATTTGGGTCTTGGCTAGATTTATTAAGTAAATCAACATCAATTTGGGCCAAAATTCCTATTATATTATTTTCCTTAAGAAGCCTAATATTTTTAATTATTTATTTTGGATTAAGACTAAATTAAATATTTGACTAATGGGCTCATGTCTAATGATTGTTATAAAGCTCAATAAAATTATTATGTGCTAGCCCAATTTAATGTTTATTCATGTGACATATATTTACGAGCCCAATAAGGTTAATATTTATTTCTTTGACCCATGTGTTTGGGCCTTGGGCCACTTTTGCCTAATCAATTTAATAAATAGTGCAAGATCATTACTTTATGTGTTTGGGCCTTGGGCCACTTTTGCCTAATCAATTTAATAAATAGTGCAAGACCATTACTTTATGACTTTAAATTTCTTAAGGATTAATTAAGTTATTCAGTTTACTTGTGTATCAGTGATTAACATACACTTTTGCTATAACTTGATTAATTGTGATTAATAATTAATTGATAATTAATTATTTCTATGTAATTAATTAATAAATTTTCTTAATTAATTATTTATGTGTTAATTTATCATGAGTGGATTAATTACTTAAGTATGTGTTAATTAATTGTAATTAATTAACTAAGTACATGATGAGATATGTTTGCTAAATGGCTTGAGTATACTTGTTGAAGCATGTTAATTTAATATGACATGATTAAATAATATGACACGTATGCATGAGCCTAATTGTATAAGTAAGATATGATATCATACATGGTTAATTATGTGACATGCGTACTTATAAGAATCATGACCAAGCATGACATGGCATTTCATAGCACAAAATGTTTTCAAAATCAAGTTTTGATTTACTTCTAAGTTGCATGTCTTGACTAAGGATCTATGATTTGATTTTTATAAAACTCAAAGGCAATGTCTTAATAGATTTTCAATTGCAAATGTTAAAGACCGGGAATAGGTTGACCTTTAGGATTATCGATAGACTAATTGACCCCTAGTATCAAATGTTAAGAATCTAGATTGTCTTGAAGGAGACACCAAGAGCTAGGGACGCAAGAGGATATCCACGTCAAGGATAAGAGGTGAGTTCTATTTTCAAATTGTGGGTTATGAGCCCCACGGAGGTAATTTTTGGGTTATTAAGCCCTAACTGCTTTTCATGAAAAAGTGATAATGCATGCTAAATGTTTTTGCTCACCACTCGTATTTACCATACATGATGTTATTGGCTTCGATCGGCCTTGGGACCAGTACACCCCAAGGTACTGCGCACACAGGTACTTATGACGGTTCAGAGAGTGGGAGTGGCTCCCCACTCGAAGAACCGGGGAAGGTCACACGGTAGGCGAGCTATGATGCGCGCAAAGTTAAGTTAAAATATTTTTACGTATGCATGGGTTAAATGTTTTCTTTTTAAAGTTATTGCCCTTATATGCGAAATGAGCATGCCTTATCTTTCAAATGTTTCTGTAAAAATGTCTTTCAAAAAGGGGTACGAACCTCACTGAGTACCAAAAGTACTCAGCCCAAAACGTTTTCTTTTTTAAAACAGGTTGGATGACGATCGAGATGAAGGTGTGTTGGCATCAAAGAATGCTCCTGATGACGATCAATTGGATCATCATCTTCCTTTTTATTGAATGCATTTTAATTTACAAACTCAATCTCAACGTTTTTTCAAACTCAACTAATCCGATTACGGTTAGTCTTAATCGACGTTTCCGCAGTGCGGGGTCAAAGTCCTCATACTTTGACCTCAAGACGACCAAGCTAGGGTAATGTCAAGTTGACAAAGTCTCCTTGGTTCCCTTCAAAGCCAAGCTTGTTTGAAATCTTCATTTCTTGTAAAGTTAAGTTATGTAAGTCAACGGTTTATTTTACGGTTTCAAGTGACAGTCCGGTTATCTGCATAGGCCGGGTAGCGGGCCGTTACAGTTGGTATCAGAGCCTCGGTTACATTCGCTCTGCACCCTAGGAACTATTCCTTGGAATTCCTAAAATACCCTTTCTTCAAAAATCTGACTTTGTCTCTCAAATCACGACAACTCTTCTTCGAAACTCGAACCTATTTTCTTCCAAGTCCTCAGACTCCTAGAACCCTCGAACTTTCAAGACCTTCTAAGTGATCATAATTTCCAACTCAAGTATTCCATTTCTCGTATACAAGCAAATATCTGATTCTATTCTGAGTTTTCTCGACTCCTAGTGATCCAACCCTTAGGACCTTTCGAGTGGTCATAAGTTTCATTTAAGTACCTAATATCTCGTTCAAGATCTGAAAACGATTTCTCGCCAAAAGTAATACTAGTGCACTCGTCTAAGACGTTTCAAACTCCAAAGCACGAATCTTGAACTTTTTCCAATAATCAATCTCACAAGAATTTAAATTCTTCTGTTCAAAAGAACAAATCCTTTCGAACAAATATTTCGATAAAAAAGAAACTCAATGACCAGCTATAATGAAACTTTGGAACCAAGTTCACGAACTCAATTCGATCCAAAGGTTGAATGCCCAACACACCCATCCGCATCATCTCAAATGAAGTTTGATTTTTTTTTTTTAAAAAAACTTATGTGCTCGTATGTGTTTACTATGTGAATGAATGTTTATTTTATGCAATTTAAATTTATGTTCAAAACGTCGCGCGTTCGATCAAGAGAGGATGAAAAACCTCGACTCGTTAACAGTCACTGGTGGACTGACGTGTGTGCGTGTGGGACTAGACTCTTAGAAAGACCTTTGTAGGTTAGGAGAAGCGATCTCATCTGAGACTGTTAGGGTCGGAACCCTCTTAGTTGAAAACCGAGAGGACATAAACCGAACCTTGAACTTAGTCCCCAAAACTTAGATGCTTTATTACTTCCTTAAGATTTCCCTTTTTAAGATCACTGTAATGATAAGAACTTTTTCCTTTTACGTAGATGGCTGATAGGTACGCACCCAGGGACGAGAAAGTGATGAGGTTCCTAACCATAACTATGAGGACAGACGAGACTGTTGGCCATTTCATAGCACGTTACTTTGATGCTTGGAGAGATGTTGGCGGAGGACCATTGTCCGACTATGAGGTCTGTTAGAGACTGATCACTCGACTACCGATCAAGTGGAGCGCCTAGGTTTGGACGAGACTTAAAGAGGTCACCTATGTGAGAGACGACTTTTACCCAACTGCGAACTTTCCCGCGCTCGTAGCGATAACTTTGTCTTGCTGGGTCAGAGACCCGACGACCCTTCTATCTCCCCAGTCGCACCAAGAAGACCGCTAGGGTAGGGTTTCATCCCCTAACCGAACTTTTGAGAAGAAAGTTAGAGAGCTAGTCTGCGAGGTGGCAATCTGTATAGTTGTTACCACAGACGAGGAGGTTGACCCAGAGGAGCCCAGTGAGGACGAGGACGAGAGCTGCCACTACTAGTTACTTGGACTGATGATATTTTGATTATGCTTTTCTCTTGTGAGACATGTTTTATGATATATGCTTTGGCACAATGTGGTTGATTTGATGACATTTATGTTTGTCTTTATGACTTTGACTATATTTTCATGAACCTTTTTGGCTATTATGATTATGATTATGATTATGACTATGATTATGACTATAATTATGAATATGATGTAATGATGCACCTTATGATATATGATGATGATGATGATGATGATGATGATGATGATGATGCTGATGATGTTATGATAATGGTTATGATGATGTATGTCTAAGGCCCTATGATCAAGAAAGTAAGATGACGATGTTATATAGCATGCCTTGAACAATAAGAATATCACCTAAGTAAAGTAAGAATGGCCTTAGAAGTAATTTCGATGAGTATAGTGTGGACTTCTTTCCGGCCTTACACCACAAAATTTTACTTTCTAAACTGATACATTTCACCTAAACGCACCCCTTACTTTGGAAAGCTCAAGGATAAAGAATAGGAGCATCTGTAAGAATCAAGTTATGAAAGCATTCCTGAAGTAGCGTCATCTCATGTGACACTGTCTTTAGTGTCCATACGACTTAACCTAAGTAAAGAAAAGCCTTTAGTGCTTGCTTATGATAATTAAACTTTCCTAATGTGAAGTAATAGGATGACGAAGTCAACTAAGATATGAGAAGAGATAAGATTAGATAGAGATCAAAAATTAAGAACTATGGAAAGCCTAGAACGAAGCTCGTAAGATACGATGAAGAGGCGCAGATGAGCAACGAATACGAAAAGGGCAATACCTGAGTGAGGAAAACACTAACATGATGCCTCCCTAGGATGTCGCAGTTCGAGAAACCGCACAATTAATAAATAACCCCAAAGTTATTTAAGACCAGAAATAGGCAACGCCGCCTGAAGCTGTAACAAGCAGTCTCAAAGTTACATTCAAGAACGATCAACTAAGATGTAACGAAACGAAGGTGTCTTGTAAAACGTTAGAATGTTAGGACAGATCGGGTGAACGTGAATTTAGGACAGATTTGTTTCCTTCTATACTCAAAAGGAAAAAGTTATTCTTTTTGCAACGACCATGTGATCGGTCATGCCTAGTAATCTTTCAAGATTCACACTTCTTTATTCTAAAATATCTAGTATAATATATACGATTAAGATTTTTTTTTCTTTCGATGCGTTATCTTCATATTACTCACGATTTTGAGGTATCTTATGATCTCATGCTCCATTCGCCATTTTGGCCTAGTAAGTAATGATCATTTCACGTGTCTCACATAATTCTTTTAAAGTGAGTCACACTATCCTCCTGTAATGTTGCTCTAGCTAACATTTACATCACACAAATAGATCTTCCATAATGATAAAACTTTCAGCTGACTTAACTTCTCCACTCTACTGAATTCCAAATTCCTCAAATATAGCTCCCGCCCAAACCGCCCCTATATGAATTCTCAACTCATTTTTTTTCTCCAACCCACGACTATAGAAATTCTTCTAGTTCACCAATGAATTGATGAGTGTATTCATGCATTTTTTTCCTATAACACACCTTATACTAGGTAAGGACACTCATATGAGTAGTCTCATTGTAAACACAAAATATTGTATTTATTCAAATAAACACAAGATTTCATACAAATATAAGAATTTCAAATATGCGAGTTCAATCTCTATTTGATCCTCTGATTCTTCTCTTCAAGTTTGACCCTCGAACGGTCTTCAAGCAGCCTTTGAGATTTTTTGTAGAAGTATGCCTCCTAGATCTCCTTGGACTTGATCTTCAAGCTTTGTAATGTTGATACGGATGACTTTCATCTTGCTTCCGAAGTAAACGTTGAGCTTTGATCTTTGTGCTTGATGACGTTGACTTGATCTTTGAGGTTGATGGCGTTGACTTGAGTTTCGGGGTTGATGGCGTTGACTTGAGCTTTGGGATTGATGGTGTTGATGCGGAGGACGTTCGCCTTGTTTCCGAAGAAAACGTTGAGCGTCGAGCTTTATAACGTTGACGTGGAGGACTTCCGCCTTGTTTCTGGATCAAACACCACTTGATATGATTCCGCCGAAGAACGCCTTGAATCTCGCTGGGACACCTTGAGTATTGAGAGAGAAATCTTGGAGAATTTCTCTCTTCAATTCTTGAGCTCTTGAAGATGATTTTTAGGTGTGATTTGAAGTTGTGTAGAGACCCCTATTTATAGTTGTAGGAAGAGAGAAGTTGAGTGGGCTTTGGACTCCATCATGGGCTTGAGGGATGAGGTGGCGCAATCTCATTGGCTCTTGAATATTGATGCATATCCTTTACTTGTTGCTAAAGAAATAGATATTTATCACCATATAAAGACATATTTATCAATTAAATAACTTATTTAATATGGATATCTATAAGATTCCATCATCAAATAAATATAAATAATTAATAAATATTTCTTAAATTTTCGGTTCCTACAAATGCCCCCTCGAGACTTGTTCATGGACGACTTGTCGTGAAAATGAATGAGTCTCGATAAATTTAAATTTGTTAGATAGTTTATACTCATACCAAGGAGTTCTTGAACTTCAACTTGTGAAAGTTTATACTCATATTGAAGAGTTCTTGAATTTTCTAGAAAGTTTAAACTCATTTCAAGGAGTTCTTTGAATTTGAAAGAAAGTTTATACTCGTTTCAAGGAGTTCTTGAATTTGCTAGAAAGTTTAAACTCGTTTCAAGGAGTCTTGAATTTGGACTTGATTTTAGATAGTTTATGCTCGTATCAAGGAGCATCCATTTGATTTCAATTGTAGACCTTTTATACTCGTGTCAATGAGTCTTCACTTGATTTGAATTTGTAAACATTTTATACTCGTGTTAAGGAGTCTTTGACTTGGACGATTCTTCAAAGAATTTGATCATAGTTTTAAGGAGGGGTGCTGTACACAGTTTATACTCATGCGGGCCAGGAGTAACATGCAGTTTAGGCTCATGCGTCATGGAGCGTTGTAGATAGTTTAGTCTCTTATCAAGGAGCGATGTAGACAGTTTAGACTCTTATCAAGGAGCGTTGTAGACAGTTTAAACTATTATCAAGGAATACTTGAAGTTATTTGATCGAAAAGTTTAGATGATTTTTGCTCGCATCTAGGAGCTATGTAGATAGTTTAGGCTCTTATCAATGAGCGCTTGAAGTTATTTGATTGAAAAGTTTAGACGGTTTTTGCTCGCATCTAGGAGCATTTTAGACAGTTTAAGCTCTTATCAAGGAGCATTGACTTCATGGATTCTACCAAGTATCAGAAGATTGATTTGTAGCATCTTCTTCGTCTTCACTTATAGCTTCTTCATCACTTGAACTTTCTTTAGGAGATTTGTCCCCATGGGTCACTTCTTGATTTTCTTCAAAGTTGTGATCATCTTCAATTGAAAGATCTTCAACTCCATTTGCGATTATGCTCAACTCCATGTCATGAGCTCTTGTAGCCAATTCTTCGAAGGTTTTTGGTTGAATTCCTTTTAAGATATATTGAAGACTCCAATGCATGCCTTGAGTGCACATCAAAACTCCTCCATATGTTCCAACGTCGTTGCAAGTCTCCACGAAGTGGGCTATATGATGCTTTGGATTTCCTTTGCCATCAAATTGTTGAAACTTTGGAAGCTGCCGATCGGCATCTTCAAGCTTTCAATCCTTTGAGTGTATGGCTTGCTATAAGTCCATGATGATTTGGAGGTCCCTTCAAACTTGTCCTTGATTGTTTTCTTGATGAATGCTTTGAGTTGATCGGCATGCATCAATCCATTGGAAGAGACTTCAAGCTCCTTAGTCGAAGATTTGTCACCATCTTTTGGCTCCATGAAAAGCTCAGCTTCTTGATCGTCCTTTGCTTGTTGGCTTCTCGTATCCAAAGTATTTGCATTTTCCAGCTTTGTGAGTTGAACATCTCGTTCTTCTAAGCGTTTGGCAAGTCCTTCTGCAAGCTTTGTCAACTTTGCGATTTGCTCCTCAAGACTTGTAGACATCTTCTTTGGATTTGGCAAAGAGAAGAGATGAGAGGTAGAGATTGTCCCACTGGGCGTGCCAAAATTTGTAAACACAAAATATTGTATTTATTCAAATAAACACAAGATTTCATACAAATATAAGAATTTTAAATATGCGAGTTCAATCTCTATTTGATCCTCTGATTCTTCTCTTCAAGTTTGACCCTCGAACGGTCTTCAAGCACCTTTGAGATTTTTTGTAGAAGTATGCCTCCTAGATCTCCTTGGACTTGATCTTCAAGATTTTTAATGTTGATACGGATGACTTTCGTCTTGCTTCCGAAGTAAACGTTGAGCTTTGATCTTTGTGCTTGATGACGTTGACTTGATCTTTGAGGTTGATGGCGTTGACTTGAGTTTCGGGGTTGATGGCGTTGACTTGAGCTTTGAGATTGATGGTGTTGATGCGGAGGACGTTCGCCTTATTTCTGAAGAAAACGTTGAGCGTCGAGCTTTATAACGTTGACGTGGAGGACTTCCGCCTTGTTTCTGGATCAAACACCACTTGATATGATTCCGCCGAAGAACGTCTTGAATCTCGCTGGGACACCTTGAGTATTGAGAGAGAAATCTTGGAGAATTTCTCTCTTCAATTCTTGAGCTCTTGAAGATGATTTTTAGGTGTGATTTGAAGTTGTGTAGAGACCCCTATTTATAGTTGTAGAAAGAGAGAAGTTGAGTGGGCTTTGGACTCCATCATGGGCTTGAGGGATGAGGTGGCGCAATCTCATTGGCTCTTGAATATTGAATGCATATCCTTTACTTGTTGCCAAAGAAATAGATATTTATCACCATATAAAGACATATTTATCAATTAAATAACTTATTTAATATGGATATCTATAAGATTCCATCATCAAATAAATATAAATAATTAATAAATATTTCTTAAATTTTCGGTTCCTACACTCATTATTAGCAAAACAAGTTGTGTATCAAACAATTCCCTCAAAAACTCTAAACCCTCATTATACTCAAAGTTGGGATCACGGGACTCAAAGTCCGTAATCAAATTGTTATTTATCACTCGAAGTTTCTTCTTTCCTACGAAACATCCAACTCTAAAAACAGGCTCAATAGTGAGCAATGTTCTCCTTGATAATGTATGAGCTTTTATAGAAGTACTGACCTTCCTGGTACTCTTTTCCAACCTGATGTTGATTAAATCTCTCAATCAATAGCCATGAAATGTCTCAAGGTCTTCATTTTATTAGATGTGTGTCACCTTCGGATTCCTTCCATGACACACCTTGTTAATATAAGACTAAGATAATTTAACGAATCTTCCTTAGTGGTAGGCAAGTACACCAGAAATTTTTCCAAAATTCTCTAATCCTCTCAATTGTACGAATTCCTTCCTTGAGACGCCCTCTTAATCGCACACTAAGAAATATGGCAGCCTGTGTTCCATTCCATATCCATTTCGAAGGTCCTCGCTCTAGGTAAGTTATCTTTCCATGGTGCTATTTCTTGCTAGACAGAGCAATTTCTATCCGATTTTTCCTACGACTAAGTTTCTAACTTAGGGTGCTTAGTTTCTGATGGAAGTAGGAGCGTGCTTTGATAATTTCTTATAGTAATCTAGGTTGAACTACGAAAATCATCATGATAATGGTTGTCGTCAAAGTATTAATCAAATCAGCACACTTTTTGGTGTACAAATGACATAGAAGTTATATTAACTCGCGACACTATGCGTTCAGAAGATATTAATGGCACGACATATGTACTACGGCATTGTCTGACACGTACACAACATTCACTAAGATTAGGGATGAATGTACTAGATGATCTAGTAACTCATTAACAGTTCACATACCACCCTCCAACAGATGGACTATTCAAGCGGATGATTCAAATTGTGTAAGGTATATTGAGAGCAAAAACTACACATGAATGGAGAAGTTTCTACCGTTAGTAAGAAGGCTTGCAACAAGAAGTTATCTCGACAATTAGAATGACATCATATGAAGCTCTCCATGAGCTTTAGATTGCAGCTATATTTGAATTAAGTCTACAAACTTTAGGAAACGTGTTGCCCCAAAACACGCCCTGGAACCTACTTTGACTCATAACCCTCAAAGGAAACTTCGGAGAAGTCATTAAGAATGAGAAAGGCAAAGGACTAAAGAAAGTTTTAAGTGGTAATGGTCAATAGATGTTGAATGTTAGATCAAACTGAGTCTCCATTTGAGAGACATCTTTTCTCAAGATTTCACTCTCCAAGAGTGTAGTACGTTGAGCAATGAAGAAATATTGTGCTAAGAATTAATAAGAACTTTGTGATCCTATAATAATGATAGATAATTCCTTCATAAATATGTAAAACATTCTCATGATTGGCTATCATGAAGGTATATATGCAAGATGACTAACTTGACCCGTCTAAGAAGAATTTCGCGATTTCAAACAACGAATAAGTTAAACTCTACATGCACGATGACTTCCTTAACTCTGAGATTGTTATTCTATTTTTTTTAACACCTTTTTAGAAGGACTAGGACTAACTCTGAAGGAAATATTCGATTGTTATCAATGCTCGATGAAGTCCCATCACAACGAAAGAAAATATAGGCAAGTCTTTCTGCCACCGTGCATATGCATATCCGTGAATCCACTTCAAAGATAGATCAGCTACGACCAACAAAAGACACTTACGACCAGTATACGAATGATATGCTAAGTCCCTTAACGGGAAATGATGATGGTCTATGATGCTATAAATAAAGGACGACGGACCAAGATGCTAGTTAAGTTTAGGCGACTAAGGTCGCAACTATGTTTTAGAAGATGAAAATTTTCCAACGTTTAGGGTCAGTTTAAGTAAGAGCTAATGAGTCAGAATCATGCGATAATGTTAGATAGTCGTAGTATCCCGATTTCCTTGTGAAGCTATTAGGTACCTATCCGATAGATTATTAGGACGCTAGTAGATTTAGGATTCGAAACTATGCCACCGTCAGTAAATCTACATGAGACCAACGACTTTCACGATATGACGATAGAATTTTCGAATTTAGGATCCGTTAACCCCGCGTACTACCCTCTCAAACAAATGTTCTACCCGATCAAGAGACCCGCCTGGGATGCACCAACTACGATCGCCACGCCCCACAGTCAGGAGCCGACAACATCCTATCACGTACCAACGACGACAACTAGTAAAGAATCATCCTTTAAGAAGAATGACTTACGATATGAAGCCGCATCGTGAAGCCATGAAAGTGCTAATCTACGTAAAGGTGATAATGCGAAAGCTATGAAACGAAACATGAATACGAGACCCCAAAATCAATGATCATGTTTATGAAAGGAAATGAAGAGTACGAAGCTAGCACCAATAGGTAGAATTAAGATTAGAATGCTTTTCAAGTAGAACGACGAGGTGCCATAAACCAGTTAAAGAAGACAACAAAGATCAAGAGTTCGCCGCCGCCAAAAAAAAAATCGACAAAATTGTTTTGATCATAGATCCATTAATTAGGTCCTCTCTAGGACGATCGACACCAATGAATGCCGATGACGAATGAGTCCACTCATGATGCCAATAGGCACACTATTACCAGTACTGCGCTGTCGAGATTTGTTTTAAAGGATCCAGATGCAACGATCAATAAATGATAATAGAGCTAGCAAAAGAAATAATAGTTACCACAACGATGCTGAAAAGCGACTAGTATTATGAAGCTAGATCGACAATAAGCGCAAATAAAAAAAAATGCTAAGTCAAGTAAACTATTTCGGGTCTAGACCATAATAAAAAATCTTTTGAACCAAGCGTTAAGATACAGGATCGTCTGGAATCCTTCTTAAGGAGGGTAGACCCCTCTTGTATAAGTAAGTTACCTCCAAGTCTTAGCAAATACCCATTAGTGGTACATTACCTCATGGAATGATTAGTCTTTATCAAAGACTTAGATTAAAAAGTGTATATGATGGTCAGGGTGGGCATAAGAAATTTATAGGCCCATATAACCCTTAAACAAAAGAATGATGATGATGATGATGATGAGCCAATGAAGAGCCACGAGTAAGATTAGACCAAAAGAGTTTAGAGAAAGAAAAGACCCTCTACTCATAGAAGTACCAAATTTTGAGGACGAAATTTATTCTAAGGAGGGTAGAATATAACACCCCGCTAAAACCGGTCTATGAAAAACTCGAATAAATCAAAACTTTTTAAGATAGGTCCTTATTTCCGGAGATTTTCAAAGGAAAATAAATTCTTTAATTTAGAAAAGATGAGGACTTTATTTGTAAAGTCAAAAAGGGATTTTATTGAAAAATAAAATCTGAATTCGTTTCAAAATAATTTCAATTATCATATTTTCAAATCGAGCACGAGCATGAATTTCTGCATCCACTGCATGACATCCTACGTATTGCATTCTAGATGATAATAAATTATTGATGTGATTTATCTGCGAATTAACTGTTGCATAATTGTGGAGCCGACCAGTTAAGTTTGACTGTACGAAGTAAATTATACGGCATTGCAGTTAGTATTTAGACGAGCTTAAAGAAATAAATAATTTATAACATTTATATGATTTTTAGTTAAAGCAAATTATCAGAACTAATTAGACGATTTTTGTCGAGCTAATTTGCGTACGAGCCAGACTGTTTGAAATACCGCGATAAAAATAAAAAGAAATAAAAGAAAGCAGATTAAAAAAACGCATGTGAGAGAGAGAAGGGAACGCGTGGGAGAGAGGGAGAGAAAATCCCAATCAAAATCTGCCAAACCTGTTCCCCAATGAAATCACGCAGAGACTCATCATTCTCCTGCAATCCTTCTTCCATTCTGCACTCAAGCCTCATCTTCTTCCCTATATCACGCCACCTCCATGATCTGCAACATCCATTCTCCAACTTTCATCTCTTTCCAAGAAAATAAAAACCCTAGCCTCCAAAGCCGCCGCCCCACCGTCTACCGCCTTCTCCACCACCTGCCGCCGCTGCCTTATACCACCACCGCTAGCACATATCTAACGAGAAGAAGCCGGAGCAGTGGACTGAGAGAGAAGGAGCAGTCGACAGTAAAGAGAGAGAGAGAGAGGGAGAGAGAGAGAGGGATGAAGGAAAAAGGGAGAAACCAAGGGTTTACCCAAACCCTAGCCCTACCGCCGCCCTCCTACCGCCACTGCCGCCATTCACACTGCCGCCGTGGCCACCATTGCCACCTCAGTCAGCCTTCCAGTAAAGAAAGAGGGCGAACGAGAGAAAGGCAGTTGAGAGGGAGAGGGAAAACGAGGGTTTTCCCCAACCCTAGCCATCTGCCGCCTGCTGCCGCCCTTCCCTCCGCCGCCAGCCGCCGTTCTTGCCGTCGCCGGAGCCATCACGGTGTAGCTGCCGCCACGCAGGAGGAGGACAAGAGTTGTTCGAGAGAGAGAGAGAGAGAGAGAGAGAGAGAGAGGTCGAATTTCGTGCAAAAACGTAAATCTGCCATTTGAACTGATTTGCCTTGTTTTTAGAGTTAGAGGTCGAATTTGAATCTCATCTTTTAACATGTTGTTCCTGAGTATCTTAGAGTGGTCATATCCAAACATCAAGTTAATCCGTCAAGTGTAGCTCCCTCGGCGAAATTGTTTCGAATCTGACTTGTGTTAGAACCCAAAAATCTGCGCAGAATTATGTTTAGGGGCAGTAGCCTCCTTGTCTTTAAAAATCTTTGAAATCCGCCTTTTGAATATGAAACTAGACATCTTGAAGTTTCTATATTGTTATTAAACTCGATGTTTGGATAAACGAGTGATTTTAAAATGAATTTACGAGCGGACTGATTTACAGCGAGACCTCATTTTTGACAGATTAGCTGTTTTGTAAATGGAGACCCGTTTGGGCAAGTAAAATCTAGTATTTTTGGATTATAAAAACTTCTAGAATAAGATGAACATGTTAGGAGTCTCCAGTAGAAATCTCAAGACTATTAGATAACGTTTACTGTTTATTTCGGATTTTACGGTGCTAGGTATCTCACTGAAAATTTCAGAAAATGTCTTATTACCTTTTCATGCCTAAAATCATTTTTATGCTTAAAATAAATACGTATGTGAGCCTCAATAACGTGCTAAGGAATTTCTTAAGATGTTGCGCTGAAGTAGGATTTTAATTGAAATTTTATAGATTTATTTTGTTAAACTAAATTGCTTATTTACTAAATTGGGTTGATTACTAAGTTTTGGGTCAGATTATTTTTTATGAATTTGACTTGAGGTTATTGGGCCGAAATTTCCAAATTTTATGAATATATTTTTATTGGGTCAAATTAATTATGATTTGGGTCTTGACTAGATTTATTAAGTAAATCAACATCAATTTGGGCCGAAATTCCTATTATATTATTTTTCCTTAAAAAGCCTAATCTTTTTAATTATGTATTTTGGATTAAGACTAAATTAAATATGTGACTAATGGGCTCATGTCTAATGATTGTTTAATAAAGCCCAATATAACTATTATGTGTTAGTCCAATTTAATGTTTATTCATGTGACATATATTTACTTATAAATGTTGAGCTCAATAAGGTTAATATTTATTTCTTGGACCCATGTGTTTGGGCCTTGAGCCATTTTTGCCTAATCAATTTAATAAATAGTCCAAGACCATTACTTTATGACTTTAAAGTTCTTAAGGATTAATTAAGTTATTCAGTTTACTTGTGTATCAGTGATTAACATACACTTATGTTGTAACTTGATTAATCGTGATTAATAATTAATTGATAATTAATTATTTCTATGTATTAATTAATGAATTTTCTTTTAATTAATTATTTATGTGTTAATTTATCATGAGTGGATTAATTACCTAAGTATGTGTTAATTATTTATAATTAATTAACTAAGTACATGATGAGATATGTGTGCTAAATGGCTTGAGTATACTTGTTGAAGCATGCTAATTTAATATGACATGATTAAATAATATGACATGTATGCATGAGTCTAATTGTATAAGTAAGATATGATATCATGCATGGTTAATTATGTGACATGCATACTTATAAGAATAATGACCAAGCATGACATGGCATTTCATAGCACAACATGTTTTCAAAATCAAGTTTTGATTTACTTCTAAGATGCATGTCTTGACTAATGATCTATGATTCAATTTTTATAAAACCCAAAGGCAATGTCTTAATAGATTTTCAATTGCAAATGTTAAAGATCGGGAATAGGTTGACCTTTAGGATTATCGATAGACTAATTGACCCCTACAATCAAATGTTAAGAATCTAGATTGTCTTGTAGGAAACACCAAGAGCTAGGGACGCAAGAGGATATCCACGTTAAGGACTGGAGGTGGGTTCTATTTTCAAACTGTGGGTTATAAGCCCCACAGAGGTAACTTTTAGGTTATTAAGCCCTAATTGCTTTTTATGAAAAAGTGATAATGCATGTTAAATATTTTTGCTCACCACTCGTGTTTACCATATATAATGTTATTAGCTTCGATCGGCCTTGGGACCAGTACACCCCAAGGTAATGCGCACACAGGTACTTATCACGGTTCAGAAAGTGGGAGTGGCTCCCCACTCGAAGAACCGGGAAGGTAACACGGTAGGCGAGCTATGATGCGCGCAAAGTTAAGTTAAAATATTTTTACGTATGCATGGATTAAATGTTTTCTTTTTAAAGTTATTGCCCTTGTATGCGAAATGATCATGTCTTATCTTTCAAATGTTTCTGTAAAAACGTCTTTCAAAAAGGGGTATGAACCTCACTGAGTACCAAAAGTACTCAGTCCAAAACGTTTTCTTTTTTAAAACAGGTTGGATGACGATCGAGATGGAGGTGTGTTGGCATCAAAGAATGCTCCGGATGACGATCACTTGGATCGTCATCTTCCTTTTTATTGAATGCATGTTAATTTACAAACTCAAGCTCAACATTTTCCACAGTGCGGGGTCAAAGTCCTTCTACTTTGACCCCAAGGCGACCAAGCTAGGGTAATGTCAAGTTGACGAAGTCTCTTTGGTTCCCTTCAAAGCCAAGCTTGTTTGAAATCTTCATTTCTTGTAAAGTTAAGTTATGTAAGTCAACAGTTTATTTTACGGTTTCAAGTGACAGTCCGATTATCTGCATAGGCCAGGTAGCAGGCCGTTACAGAGATGGGATATCCTTATCAATTTGTGAGATGGATCATGGCATGTATATCTACTGTGGCTTATTCTATATGTATCAATGGAGAAGTTACTGAGCCATTCAATGCAAAGCGTGGACTGAGACAAGGGGATCCTATATCCTTTTATCTCTTTGTGATATGCATGGAATATTTGCATAGGACTCTATTGGAGCTTCGTGATAATAATCTGTTTCAGTATCATCCTAGATGTAGAAAGTTTAGCTTGGTAGATATGAGTTTTGTAGATGACCTACTGCTGTTTGCACGAGGAGACCTAAATTCTGTGAAACAAATGCTTCATTCATTTGGCAATTTCAGAGAGGTCAGGCCTCAAGGCAAATCAAGGAAAGAGTAGTATATATATGGGGGAATAGAGAGAAATGTTCAAGAGCAGATATTACTTGAGCTTGGATTAGAGAAGGGAGAGCTGCCCTTCAAATATTTAGGCATTCCTCTATCTTCAAAGAAAATCTCAGTGACACAATGCAAGCCC
Organism: Schizonepeta tenuifolia; assembly: GCA_029490685.1. Classification (NCBI taxonomy): domain Eukaryota; kingdom Viridiplantae; phylum Streptophyta; class Magnoliopsida; order Lamiales; family Lamiaceae; genus Schizonepeta; species Schizonepeta tenuifolia. Next base: position 84,240,896 of record CM055958.1, read on the forward strand.
CCAATCAAGAAAACATTGGAGAAAATAGAGTCTTGGGCTTCGAAATTCTTATCTTATGCGGGGAGGGTCCAGCTTATTAAATCAATATTGCTTGGAATGCAAACATATTGGAGTCAGATTTTTGTCCTTCCTCAAAAGGTGATCAAGGCAATTCAGGCTGCATGCCGGGTTTTTTTATGGACGGGGAAAACAGGAAGCTCAAAGAGAGCACTAGTTGCATGGGAAAAGCTTTGGCTTCCTAAAGCTGCAGGGGGATTGAACATTATAAACTTGTATCTCTGGAACAAGGCAGCAATTTGCAAACAATTCTGGTATGTGGAGAATAAAAAAGAGAAGTTGTGGGTGAGATGGATATATGGATTATATATAAAAGGGCAAGACATTATCACCATGAGGATTCCAGCCCAAGCTTCGTGGGTGATAAGGAAGATTATGGCGGCTAGGGAGATGTTTGTTGTTACAAATCAGAGGTTGGAACTTCTTAAAGATCAGAAAGTGACTATCGTAAACTGTACAAGGAGCTCCAAGGGCCTATGCAGCAAGTTCCATGGAAAAAAATGTTGTGTTGCAACAGTGCTCCTCCTAAGCATATTTTCGTATTATGGATGACTATTCTTGGGAAACTGGCTACAGTGGATAATTTGAGCAAAATTGGAATCCAAATTAATCCCACATGCAGCTTATGTGGAGTTGGAGTTGAAACCATTAGCCATTTGTTCTCTCATTGTGGGTACTCAATAACTGTTTGGGCGAGGGTTTCTGCATGGTGTAGTGTTCCAAGAGTGGTTGTGGTCTGGGAGGAAGAGATGGAGTTCATGATGATTCAATGCAAGAAGAGGCAAAATTCCCACAAGATGTACAAATTGGCATTAACGGTAGTGATCTACCAACTGTGGCAAGAGAGAAATAATCGAAGATTCAAGGAGCAAAGCCAAGGGTGTGAAGGAGTGATTCGAGCTTGTCAGCTGATCATCGCAAGTCGAAGTCAAACACATAGAAGCCTTCTCCAGCTTCTACATTGTTAGGATGATCTTGTTTTGTTAAGTTTGTTGGTTGTTTTGTTTGTGTACTCATCTTCTGTCATTTGGTGAAATAAAATTTATTTACCAAAAAAAAGGTAAAAAGAAAACAAAAAAAATGAACTGATTTGGCACATTTAAGACTAATGAGACTAAATTCATACTAAATGTACAAATTGTACCAGAATCTTGGTACTCGTTTGCTAACCGACCCGACCCGCCTGCGAACTGACCCGCGACCCGCATGCCCTTCATTAAGGTATTTTTGTTAGAATTGTAAATAATGACCGGAATTTGTGTTTATGAAGAAGGTGGGCCAAATATTGAGTTTTAATGCCCATAATGGCTATTTCAAAAGTTAATTCTTTTCAGTTGGTTATAAATATCAGAGAAAAGCTGTATAAAACACAACATATAATTAATAATTTAGCTTGTGTTACTATTTAAAAGAATATTAAAACTAAGTTGCAATGATTACGATTTGATCATCGACCGAATCTCGTCACATGTTGGTCTATTTGTAATACATATCTTTTTTGTTTCATAGTTATAGTTTTCCACAGTTTTGTTTTATTATCTTTAAACGATTTGATTTGAATTAGGATAGAACAATCCACAATTTTTTATTATTAAATATAAATATAGTATATATATTAATTAACAAGCATATTAGAGATAAATCAAAAATTTTCAACAAGAGTGCACTACACGTAATTTGTATGATTATACTAAAAAGTAATAGAATAATTTGCATGATTGTACTAAAAAATAATACAATATGGATAGTTAATAATTATAGATTATTTGATAATTCTAGAATTAATTAATATACACCTAATTCTAATTTAGAAAACTAATATTAAAATATCTTTTGTATGAACGTATCTATAAAAATTAATGTATAAAATGCAATCAATTAATGCGCTAAAGTATATCTTCCTAAGTATTAATTCTTTCTTTGTCAAATAATTTTCTTAAAATTAACAAAAGAAAATTAATTTATATCTAAATCTTAAATTAATTATTGATTGCGGTAAGATCGTGGTTCTACAATTTCAAATTGTGCTTCTCCAATAAAAAATATTACTATAATTTATTTTTGAATTATTAAAAACTACGTTAAAATAAGATAATTTTATAGTTTATATGATCTTATATAACATTGGACCTTAATTGCATATTTCAAATTTCAATTTATGATATTTACTCCCTCCATCCCACTGATAATGTCTATCTTTCCTTTTTCGTCCGTCCCATTTATATAGCGCCATAAATAGAAATATTTAACTCTTCAAAAATGTTGGGTCTACCATTTCTATCATTTACTCTTATTTTTTGATAATTGTGCCCAATATATTAATAAATAGAAGAATTTAATGAACTATACTATATATTTTGCAAACTCATTGGTTTAGGGGTTATAATCCTAATTAATTATAGATTGAAAAGTCCTATCACTCGAATAAAACAATGAAGAGTCCTAACCTATTATAATTTGTGATTATAATTGTTGAGAAATTTATTAGTAAGAGTTTTGATGAATTCCAAAACCAACTGACCCCAACCGAGTAGATGTTGCCAGAACCTAATGTTAGTAGGTAGGCTCGCTGTTTGAGCATTGTCAAGATTTTATCTTTACAGGTCTCCAGCTAAAGATGGCAACAAGGAATCACTCGGACAGAACATCAGTTGTAAGAAAGACAACTGAGCGTTCACTTCATCATAATGCAAAAAGGGGGAAGTCACATTCAAGAGATAGAACATCAGTTGTAAGGAAAACAACTAAGCGTTCATCAGATGAGAAGCAGTAAAGGGGAAGAGAACATCAGATGAAAAGGAAGTCATCTGAGCGTTCGAACCCAACTGATCAGATACAAGGAAGATAACTGAGTGTTCAGTTTCAGAACATCAGTTGTAGAACTCAACCAAGAAGATCAACAGCTTGAAGATGAAGTCAGCTGAGAGTTCAACTGTTAGTTGGCAGATAAGAACATCGGCTGAAGAACAAGTTAGTTGAAGATCGAAAGTCTTAACTGACCACTCCTTGTTGGAAGTCTGTTGTTAAGATTTGAATTTCAAAAAGGAAGTCACGTGAGGGTTTGACCGTTCACTCATTACCCCATTTGGCCCAACACAAGGCTATCTCAGATGGAAAGCAGAAGAGCACAGATGCCATATCGGGAAAGTCTGCAGAGATGAGAGACAAGCCATCGCTTTCAAAGAACAGAGATCAACAGCTCTTCCAACGGCTAGTTGATACTCTCCGCCTATAAATAGAGGCCTTTATTCATTCGAAGAAGATAGAAGACACACACGCGAGAAGAAACCAGAGAGCGAAAGAAAGAGCAATATTCTTCACGAGCTGAACTGAATTTAATCTCTTAGAACATCACCTGTTGAGAGTTCTAGAGTTAGTTAGTTTTTGTGTCTTTAGATCGAACCTTGAGAACATCACTTAGTGAGAGTTCGTAGAGAGTTAGATCATAGCTCACTTCACGTTTGAGCTTTTAATTGGAACCCCATTTTCTTTCACCTGAAAAGGTATAGGATCATACTCTTCCCGCAACTTAGTAGATAGGTTGTTTAGTACCCGGAAACTAAACTGTAAGGTTGATAAGTACCCGCAAACTTATCCTTAACGGTTGCTCAGCCCGCGTAAGCTGAGTGGTTTGTCCAGAAGAACTTGGACAGAGTTGTGTGGACTCACAACTCCCCGTGGACGTAGGAGTGTTAGCTCCGAACCACGTTAATTCTCTGTGTGCTTGTGTTTTTCTATATTCAATTATTTCTTGCATTCTCATCTGACCGACTAACCAGCATACAAACTGCATTTGTGCATTCTCAACTGTTTTGGTTTTTGACCAACCGTCCATAAAAGTGTGAGTTGTTTTACGAGTTTATTTTCCACCACATTCCGCACAGCACAACTCTTCCAACTGAGGTTGCATACTCAGCTGTGAGATTCCAACTGAGTCTTTTTACTCGGTTGAAGTAATTTTCAAGAGTTTATTTTTAAAATCCTAACTGGTGTATTCCCCCCCTCCCATACACCAGTAACTCGTATCGGGACCATCAAGTGGTATCAGAGCAGTGGTTCAAAAGACTACTGACTCTGTTTCACAAGGTGTGAATTCGAGAAAGTTTCTTCAGTGGTCAACTGAACAGATCTTTTTTTCACGCTAGTGCATATTTGTTCTGTTGTTGTGTGCAGATGGACGTCAAGGATAAGATCGTGGTTATGTTCTCTGTTATAAATTATACATCCTGGAGGACACGGATGAAGAAGATCTTACTGTCGAAGCATCATAGGATGCAACAAGTTCTTTCTTCCGGACCGATCATCATCATAGAAAGAATAGCTCGGACTCTTACAAATCCCAATGATGGGGACACAGTTGTGGAGTTTGTGGAGAAGCAGCTGGAAGACTACACTCCAGAGGAAGCTAAGGTGAGCCAGTTGGATATCTGGGCTCAAAGCATGATTATGTCCACTGTTGAACAAGATTATCTCCCTTGGATTGAAGAGTGTGAGACGGCCAAAGAAATGTGGGATATCCTGGCTTCGCTAAGTGAAGGAAGCGATGAGACGAAGGAGAACAAATTCTCACATGCATGCCAAGACTTCGATAACTTTTTTCTAAAGACAGATGAAACAATTGATCAGCTAGAGCTCCGGTTTATGGACATCCTCAGAAGAATCCAGTCCATCCGAAAAGGAAAATACACACTAAGAGAAATCAATCTCAAAGTGTTGCAAGCTCTACCGGCTGAATGGGATACTTTCACCAATATCCACGAGAGCCGAGCTGACCTTGGTGAAATGAGAACTGAAAGATTGTTCTCAATCTTAAAGGGAAATGAGTATAAGGTGAACCGAAGAAGATCTCAGTCCTCGGTTCAGACGAGTCGACTTGAGGATGTTGGCTCAGCCTCAAAGTCAGTTGCTCTCCGAGCTGACTACTCAAAATCAAGAACATCGAGGCCAACCAGATCGGCTGACACAACTGCAAAGGAGCCGAGCAGAGAGGAACTGCAACAGAACATTGCAGCCCTGTCAAAGAAACTAGCCGACATGGACACTCGGTTCGGGAAATACAAACGATTCTACAAATCAAACCGAACTCGAGACAGTTCAAAGCCTATCACCAACGGTTACTTTGAATGCGGCAAGGAAGGTCATTTCAAGGTTGACTGCCCAAATCTATCGAAGAAAGAGAGAGAAACGTTAAGGGCCAAACAAGCTAGAAAGAACAAGGCCATGGTTGCAGAAGAAGCAGCTGACGACATGGACATCTTCACTGACACTGAAGATGAGGATGAGCTGACTTCCACCAACAACGCTACCGGTCAGGATCAATGCCTCATGGCTCTTGGAACCGACCAGGATGATACTGAGGTACACTCTAATCCTGCTAAGTTAAATCCTTCCAATATTTCTAACATGCAGAAATCACTGGATGAAGAGTTGGAACCCTCCTGGAGTGATTTTCAAGAACTCAGTGAGGAACTGCATCACCAATCGGTTGAGTTTAAGAGTCTTCAAGCTCAGTTCGCCAAACTTGAGGATTCCTTAACCGAAAAAGACGATCTGATCAAGAGCCAAACCGAGGAGATTGAGAATCTCAAAAGTCAACTGAACGGGGCTAAGGGTCCAACTGATGAGGACTTGACAAAGCAGATCAATGAAAAGCAAGATCAGTTGAAAAATCAAGAGACTCAGATCGACCAGCTGATAAAGAAGTCAGATGGACAAACCGAGCAGATAACTATCCTCCTCAAGGAGTTGCAAACTGAGAAGGACAATCTAATCAAGCTGTATCAGTCATCCAAGATCATAGAGAATCTTATCAGTTACAGGAGACAGATGGATGACGTGTCAGGACTCGGTTATGATGTGATTAAAGATAGTGAAATTCCTCCAGCAACCTTCATCAAAGCTGTCGAGGTCAAGGCTGTTTAACCGAACACAGTGGAACCTGAGTCATCACAAAGTATTTCAACCTCCGTTTCTCAGCAAGCTCAACCGACCAAGGCAACCACAACTGAGAAGGGAAAAGGAACAGTAGATGAAGGACAGAATGTTCCATCGGTTGGGACATCAACCGAGGGGGAATGTTTCAAAAGTCAGAAGAGGAATCGGAGGCATCGAAGACATAATCGCAACCGAATTCAGAATCAGAACCGACCTCTGCATCAACCTCAGAGTCAACAACAGAAAGAATGGAACCGACCGCAGAACCGACAAGGGTTCAATCATCTGAATCAACAGCGGTTCCATCCCCAGTTCAACCAAAGGTTACAACCAAGTCAACCAATAAGGAACAGGTCGAACAACTGGAGATATTCATGCCATAATGTCAATCACCAACAGGGCATGAACAGCTACAGACAACACTCAAGGAGTTGGAATCAGAATCAGCCACAAAGATTCCAACATGGCGTCCGATCATCCAGACAAATCAAACAGGATAAAATCTCCATCAAAACAGGGGGAAAGCCTCACCTCCGAAAGTTCAACATGGGAGAAATCCAACTCCTCCCAAAAAACAGAACATCACTACTAACAACAAGCCTAAGGATAACCGAGGTGTTGTTATAGTTGATGATGAAGGAAAAGTGATCTAGAATGATAAATCCATCCGAGTATACAGGGAAAAGCGACGCACAGTTCCAGGGGGAACTGGTTCTAACCCTCCAGGACCCAATTAAAATTGGGGACCTAAGCGAGTTTCTCTTTGCAGGTTCAGGAGAAACAACTTAGGAAGAATAAAGCGTCTGCTACAATGTGGGTGATGGACAGTGGATGCTCGAAACACATGACAAATCTGAAGGATTTGCTTGGAAGTTTCGTGGAGAAAGAAGGACCCTCAGTTACTTTTGGTGATAACTCAAAGGGTTACACCAGAGGTTACGGTACACTTGAAACCAATCATGTTTTGATTTCTAATGTTTCTTATGTTGATGGATTGAAGCATAACTTGCTCTCCATCAGCCAATTCTGTGATAATGGTTTCTCTGTCAAGTTTGATGCACAGGGTTGCAGAGTTAAAGATGCCGGATCAAAGCAGGTCATATTGTTGGGAAATCGATCACCAACCGGGAACGTCTACTATGCTGACTGGAACAGTAGTCTTCCTGACACCTGCCTACCATCAAAGAGCAGTTCAGATGTGAGCTGGTTGTGGCACAAAAGGCTCAACCATCTGAACTTCAAGACAATGAACCGACTCGCCAGACAAGAACATGCAAGAGGCATACCCAACCGAGTGTTTTCAACAACACATATCTGCAGTGCATGCCAGTTGGGAAAGCTCGCTAGATCCTCCTTCCGGTTGAAATCAACTCCCTCAACCGACCGAGTGTTATAGCTAATCCATATGGATCTCTTCGGGCCAGTTACACCAAAGAGCATGAACGGAAACGAGTACACCCTGGTTGTAACTGATGACTACTCAAGATATACGTGGACCATCTTCATGCGCCACAAGAGTGAAACCCGAGATGAGCTACCCAAGCTGATGGATCGGATATCACACCAACAAGAGATGAAGATCATTTCTATCCGATCAGATCGAGGAACTGAGTTTCTGAATGAAACCATCATCGAGTGTTGCGAGAAGAATGGAATTACCCGTCAGACATCAGCCGCGCGTACTCCACAACAGAATGAAGTAGCTGAGCGAAGGAACAGAACACTGAAGGATGCAGCTACATCCATGCTAACCAGCTCAGCTCTGCCAAAGAGATTTTGGGCTGAGGCGATCAACACAGCCTGCTACACTCAGAACCGGTCTCTTCTGACCAAGCGGTTGGGAAAGACACCATACGAGCTATGGAGACGCAGGAAGCCAGATATTTCTTATTTTCGCGTTTTTGGTTCTAAGTATTATATTCACAACAATGGGAAAACTCAGTTGAAAACTTTTGATGCCAAAGCTTCGAAAGGCATATTTCTCGGATATGCCGCTCGGATCAAGGCTTATAGAGTTTTCAATAATAGCTCTTGTGTTGTGAAGATAACACCTCATGTTAGTTTTGATGAATCTACTTTTGAGTGCAGGGAACAGGCTAAAGGACAACAGGGCAATCCACAAGTTCCACCTGTTCTCACCAGATCACAAGCTCTAAGGGAAAAGAATCTAGCTGAACCACTGGTATGGGCAACTGAGGATGAGGATCCATACTCCTCTGAAGATGAATGTGAAGACCCCAGCGCATCTCAAGGGGGAACTCCAGCTGATGTCCCTCCAACTGCATCAGCATCCGAAGCTCAACCAAGTCCGGTTCAAAATAATGTCAATGTTGAGGATCCAGACTCAACAGCTGATCAATCACCAGCTCTGAAGACTCCAACTCAGATCACGGAACAGCCACAGTTGGAAGAAGAAGGGAGACGCAATCGAAGATGGTATGAAGTTCATTCCACTGACAACATCATCGGAGATCCAACCGAAGGTGTTCGTATAAGAAGCAGAGTTGCGACTCAGGATTCAACCGAGGAAGATTCCAACACTTATGCCCAATATGCTGAGGAGTTGGCAGTTCTAGAGGAGTTCGAGCAAGCTGGAGATGTTGCCATGATTTCTTGCTTTGTAGCTGATGTGCCAGAACCGAAGAACGTTGTGGAAGCTCTCAACTGTGTTAACTGGACAACAGCCATGCAAGAAGAACTGAATGAGTTTCTACGCAACTGTGTATGGGAGTTGGTAGAAAGACCAAATGGTGTCAAGGTGATTGGATTGAAGTGGATTTTCAAAAACAAGAGAGACGCCATTGGATTCATAGTGAGGAATAAGGAAAGGTTGGTAGCTCAAGGATATTGCCAACAAGAAGGAATCGATTTCGAGGACTCCTTCGCGCCGGTTGCAAGGCTGGAAGCCATCCGAATATTTCTAGCCTATGCCGCACATCACAAGTTCAAAGTGTATCAGATGGATGTGAAGTGTGCATTCCTCAACGGAGATATCAAGGAAGATGTATATGTTGAACATCCTCCTGGTTTTGAGACTGGAGATGGAAGAGTGCACAAGTTGAAGAAAGTTATCTATGGACTAAAGCAAGCGCTAAGGGCTTGGTATGACACTCTTTGTAGTTTTCTTTAGAACTCGGGTTTCAAACGAGGGTCAGTTGACAAAACCCTGTTCACCATCAAAGTTGGAGATGACATTCTTGTTGTGCAAATCTATGTTGACGACATCATATTCGAATCTAAGTCGGAGGAACTGTGTGAAAAATTTTCAAACCTCATGAAGGAGAAGTTCGAGATGTCAATGATGGGTGAGATGAATTATTTCCTTGGATTACAAGTGAAGCAGTCGCCAGAAGGGATTTTCATCAATCAATCCAAGTATACAAAGGAGCTCATCACCAAGTTCGGATTGCAAACAAGTAAGACCACAAGGATCCCAATGAATATTAACTGGAAGATTGAACCTGGAACTGAAGGAAAGCTCGTGGATGCCAGTAAGTATAGAGGGATCATTGGTTCTTTGCTATATCTGACTGCCAGCCGACCAGACATATCATACGCAGTTGGAGTGTGTGCTCGGTTCCAAGTTCAACCAAGGGAAGCACACATGTTGGCAGCAAAGAACATCATCAAGTACCTGAAGGGAACTGTTAATGTTGGATTGTGGTATCCAACTGACGACAATATCCAATTGACTGGATACTCAGATGCAGATCTAGCAGGAGATCGGTTGGACAGGAAGTCCACATCTGGACACTGTCAGTTCATGGGAAGCAAGCTAGTTTCATGGTTCTCCAAGAAACAAGCATGTGTTGCCACTTCTACAACCGAGTCAGAGTATATGGCTGCCGGAAGCTGTTGCATGCAAGTGTTGTGGCTCAAGCAACAGCTGAGAGATTATGAAGTTGCAACTGGACAGGTTCCCATTCATTGTGATAGCTCAAGTGCCATAGCTATCTCTTTGAATCCTGTTCACCACTCTCGGACAAAGCATATTGATATCCGTCATCATTTTATCCGAGATCATATTGAGAAGAAGGATGTGTTCATGGAGAAGATTCCAACTGAGATTCAGAGAGCTGATATCTTCACCAAACCTCTAGCTGAAGCACGGTTCAAGATGCTTTGTGACCTCCTTGGACTGTTGGATCCAACAGATGAGGAGTCAACTGGGGAACAGTGATAGATATCCATCTGAGGGGGAAGCTCAGATGAAGGGGGAATCTCAGATGCGGATCGCCAACTGAAGGAATCAGACGCCAGCTGAACAGACGAACTCGAGTCAGCTGATGGTATGCTGCAACATGGGAACTCAACTGATTTCGACATCAGCTGGCAGGTAACATTTATGGCTGAAGGTGATATGTTCTTAAATGAGAATGTTTGAAATAAATTCAAACATTCCTGAACTAGTCAGTTACATTAAAAATAGCCATCATGTCGCATTAAATGTAAAGTACGACTGAACATCTATAGCCTGCTTTATAGTGCGACTGGGCTGACAAGATAAACTGTACACCTTCTCACGCGCTGGTTGGAACTCGAATCAAAACGTCAAGTCAAAGATAGTCAACAGTCGCGTAATCTCAGCTGTTGATGGATTCGCGCCATTTAACCCCAGTCGTCGATTTCATCCAAGTCAAAGACCTATATAAGGTGCAAAATCAGGAAGAAATCTCCTACTTTCCTCATTTGTGCATATCTGTTTTAACTATTCATCGTCTTCACAGACTTTGCCTAACCCATTTTTGCAAAAGATTTTCTTTCCTTTCCTCTATATATTCGCCTTTGCAGTGATCATTAATGGCACCAAAAAGTAAGAGAATGGCTTCATCCGGACCATCCCTCATCCCTACCACATATGAAGAATTGTTCGATATGCTAGTATCGAAGATTCACTTCGAGCAAATCCTCTCCGACGAGGATCTGGAGTCGCCGGTCTTGGCCCCGCTCGCCAACACACTCAGAGAGAATGGCCTCCTGGAATGGGCCAAGCTCTGCCCCTCCCACTTGCTCAGGCGACAAGTCGGGGAATTCTACGTCAATCTAGTTCGTCCCCTTGACAGTTCAGAGGGAGTATCTACGGAGGTGTCCTGCCGACAAAGAGATGTTCCGGCCAAGACCATACGTCGTGTCACCTTCCCCATCGACGTGTCCGATGTCCTCCGGTACATCATTCCCATCAACCACACCGCCACCGAGTTCCTGGAGAATACTACCGACGAGCAGGCGGATGAGTTTCTGCAGGATGCTCTGATCGAGCCGGAGAAGTTAAGGAGTAACATGCAACGGACAAAGCTGAAGCCGGAACATCGCCTGTTGTTCGATGCTGTGTCGAAGGTGGTGTTCGGTTACAGTGGCGCTTTCGGCGACATCAGTCGACCCAAGCTAAAGCAGTTGGTGGCCTTGGAGCACCAACACCAAATCAACTGGTTCCAATATTTCTTGAACCAATTGATGGTGGAGAAGTCAAAGATCTCCGAAACGACATCCGAGTTGGGAGAGAAGCTGCTGAGTGTAAAAGGGACACTCAACTTCGGCTGCAAAATCTCTGCCCTCATCTTGCTCGCAACCAAGGACCGCAACATGGTCTGGGCTGACTGCGAGGAGACGCCGCTGAAGAAGCTGCTGTTGTTCCCGACAGCCAAGAAAGCACAGGAGGTGCTTAGGAGTGTCTACACTTCTAAGGAAAAGAGGGAGTCGGGAAAGACAGCTGAGTTAATAGCTGAGGGGGAACAAGCCGCTGTTCACCCCGCCAAATCCAAAGTTGCTCGCCGACGAGCTGAGTCAGAAAAGGAGTCAGCTGAGGAACCTGCCCAGAAAAAGTTAAGGGTACGGTTCAAGAAGTCGACCAAGAAGGCAGCTGAGGTGCTAGCTGATGAGTCAACTGATGTTCCAGCTGATGAGTCAGCTGAGAAGCCAGTTGAGGAGCCAGCTGAGGAGCAAGCTCCAGTTGAGGAGGAGGCACCGGTTGAATCAACACCTGCTGAGGAGCGTTCCGAATCCAGCCGCTCAGCTGAGGCTGCCTCGTTTGAGATCATTCCTCGAGCCCCCGGAGCTGATGAGGTTGAGGGCATGGAGACGTCGGATGCATCCTCCTCATCTGAGGACGTTGAAGATGTTACCACCTCCCCCACGGCAGGAGATAATGTCGTACCGTCCCCAGAGCCTCTTGCTCTTTCTACCCAACCAGAGCCAAATATTCCGAGCACTCTGCTCGATGCCAACATCGTGACCGCTCCTTCGGCCGATGTTGAGGAAACCATTGAACCCACTCTTCCGACCGAATCCCAAATTCCGAGCTCTCAGCTCGATGCCGATGTTGCGACCGACTCTTTGGCCAACATCGATGAACCTCTTGAACATGAGCCATATAATCTTACCCCCTCCCCAATTAATGAAGCGGAGGGCCTGCAGGCAGTTGCGCTTGAGCACGAAGGCAGGGTGGCCTACTGCTTTCAAAAGCTGTTAGGTCTGTTCCTTGAGGCTCGCAACATGCCCATCTTCGCCACTCTGGGAACCGAGCTCTTGTACCAGTTCCACCTGATCTTCAGCCACTGGTATGTCAAGGAAGACACGATCAGGGTGCAGAGCTGGGACAGGCTGAAGTCCGATGAGTCCCGCATCCGAGCCTACTTCAACTATTCCAACTTGGAGGTGGCATACAACAACCGGATCGCGCTGCTCACTCGACGGATGGACCAGAGTCAAGCTGAAGGGACGGACACAAGAGAGGCAGCTGGAAAAGAGTGCGTCGACTTCCTTGACAGCATGTTGGCTAAATCAGTTGACTTCCTTGAGGATGTCGATGCGGCCGCCGCAGCCGCGAAGGAAGAAGAAGAAGATTTGAAGCTGTACCTGGCATCCAGGCAAGCCATGGTCACAGCTGAGCCTCTAGCTCTGTCTGCTCAAGCCCCTCCAGCTGATCAGCATGCTCCAACAACTGAAGAAATCTGCGAGCTGGTAGCTGAGAGGGTCAACCAGCTGAGGACCGAACTGCTCGCCAACCTCCAGCACCAACAAGATGACCAGCTGAGAGCGTTGGAAGCACAAGCGGTCAAGAACCAACAACTGGTGGAGGAGAACGTTGATCTGAAGACCAAGCTGAACGAATTCTCCTCCTCCACCAGTCAAGAAGTGTCAGAGCTGAAGACAACTCTGTTGGGATTGAAGTCGGAGCTCAACATCTTCAAATCCTTGGCCGACTCAAATCTTGCCAAGTCCCAACAGATACAGGATGCAGAATGGGAGTCCAGGTTCGAGTCGCGGTGGGCTGAGTTCGCTGCCTTTCAGACAGAGGTCATCGACAACCTCTCTGTCTTGAAGAAGGCCGAACAAGAGCGCCAGGACTCTGAACTGGCGAAGAAGATCGAGCTAGAGTGTGCGGTTGATGAACTCTTCAACCGTGTTCAACTAACCGAGGATAAACTCAACTCTCTGGACGGTTCAGTAGCAAGCCTTGTTTCTGATGCCAAAAAGGGGGAAGGGAAGGAGACGGAGGTTGAGGCACAGGAAGAAGAAGAGACCTAAGAACAAGGAGTGCCAGCTGCTCAACTATCCAAATCTCAGCTGAGGAGGAGGAAGTCTGCTGCTCCCAAGTCAACCGAAGTCGGTGGAGCTGAGATGACTAAAGACTTGGAGCAGGCAGAGAAGATTGGAGTTTCCTACAGCTCCATAGCCGAGATCGCAGCCGAGCTGGATTTTGAACTCGACGGGACAACAACCGAAGAGTGCATTGCAGCGGCCAAGGCTATGAATGTAGAGGAGAAGGACTATATGAACCCGAGCTGGATCAGGAAGTTTGCCACCAGCCAGGCGAGGAGGGTGAACCAGTTCGAGGATGAGCTGAAAAAGATGTCCCAAAATTTGGACCGCAACGTTGCCTTCCGCAGCCGACGCCACATCAACAAGCATCAATCAAAGGCGGAAGCTCGGTTGAAGCAACAAAGGTTGCCTGCAAAGTCCAAGGTCGTGAGTCGGTTCAGGCATGTTGACAAGTGGATACCGACCGAGTGAATGAAGAGTGGGAGTTGTTCAAGCAGGAGTTCATGAACGACTTCTACTACAGGAAGGTTTACGCAACTGACGATCCAAGGAAAGCGTTCAAGGAAGCGCTGACAGAGTTGCACTCAGGGGATCCTGGTATGTTCAGCCAGTTCAGGCGGGCTATGATTGACGCCAACCTGGACTTGAACACTGTTCCAGTTCCGAAGAGGGTTACTTATCGGCCTCCCCTTCTTCCAGACTCAAGCAACCCGAACCGCACGAAGATCGCAGCTGAGGCGAGGCAGGTCTGCCAGGAGCATGGAGTGGACATTTCCAAGGAGTCACCTGCCAAGAGAGAGATTTTTGTTAGGATCTTTAGTAAGTATGGGCTACAATTTTAGCTCAGTTAGTTTTCTAGCAACTGTTGTAATTTTTGGTTTTTGTACCTATCTGTGTAATCATCAGTTGTAATGAAAACTTCAAGTATATATATTCGATTCACCTTGATGAACAATCCCTCATTGTCCAAGCTCTGAATCGCAACGTCTCTTAAATACCATGTTATAACTGTGCTAACCATTTGATGTTTTATCTTATAGACTGTCTAGAATTTCAGCTGAAATTTTAGATAAGTTAGTGAGGTTTAGATCAGTAGTGGTTTAAAGTTGTAAGTGGTTTTGGCATCATCGAAAAGGGGGAAACTGTTGGGAAATTTATTAGTAAGAGTTTTGATGAATTCCAAAACCAACTGACCCCAACCGAGTAGATGTTGCCAGAACCTAATGTTAGTAGGTAGGCTCGTTGTTTGAGCATTGTCAAGATTTTATCTTTACAGGTCTCCAGCTGAAGATGGCAACAAGGCATCACTCGGACAGAACATCAGTTGTAAGAAAGACAACTGAGCGTTCACTTCATCATAATGCAAAAAGGGGGAAGTCACATTCAAGAGATAGAACATCAGTTGTAAGGAAAACAACTGAGCGTTCATCAGATGAGAAGCAGTAAAGGGGAAGAGAACATCAGATGAAAAGGAATCCATCTGAGAGTTCGAACCCAACTAATCAGATACAAGCAAGACAACTGAGTATTCAGTTTCAGAACATCAGTTGTAGAACTCAACCAAGAAGATCAACAGCTTGAAGATGAAGTCAGCTGAGAGTTCAACTGTTAGTTGGTAGATAAGAACATCGGCTGAAGAACAAGTTAGTTGAAGATCGAAAGTCTTAACCGACCACTCCTTGTTGGAAGTCTGTTGTTAAGATTTGAATTTCAAAAAGGAAGTCACGTGAGGGTTTGACCGTTCAGTCATTACCCCATTTGGCCCAACACAAGGCTATCTCAGATGGAAAGCAGAAGAGCACAGATGCCATATCGGGAAAGTCTGCAGAGATGAGAGACAAGCCATCGCTTTCAAAGAACAGAGATCAACAGCTCCTCCAACGGCTAGTTGATACTCTCCGCCTATAAATAGAGGCCTTCATTCATTCGAAGAAGATAGAAGACACACACGCAAGAAGAAACCAGAGAGCGAAAGAAAGAGCAATATTCTTCACGAGCTGAACTGAATTTAATCTCTTAGAACATCACCTGTTGAGAGTTCTAGAGTTAGTTAGTTTTTGTGTCTTTAGATCGAACCTTGAGAACATCACTTAGTGAGAGTTCGTAGAGAGTTAGATCATAGCTCATTTCACGTTCGAGCTTTTAGTTGGAACCCCATTTTCTTTCACCTGAAAAGGTTTAGGATCATACTCTTTCCGCAACTGAGTAGATAGGTTGTTTAGTACCCGGAAACTAAACTGTAAGGTTGATAAGTACCCGCAAACTTATCCTTAACGGTTGCTCAGCCCGCGTAAGCTGAGTGGTTTGTCCAGAAGAACTTGGACAGAGTTGTGTGGACTCACAACTCCCCGTGGACGTAGGAGTGTTAGCTCCGAACCACGTTAATTCTCTGTGTGCTTGTGTTTTTCTTTATTCAGTTATTTCTTGCATTCTCATCTGACTGACTAACCAGCATACAAACCGCATTTGTGCATTCTCAACTGTTTTGGTTTTTGACCAACCGTCCATAAAAGCGTGAGTTGTTTTACGAGTTTCTTTTCCACCACATTCCGCACAGCACAACTCTTTCAGCTGAGGTTGCATACTCAGCTGTGAGATTCCAACTGAGTCTTTTTACTCGGTTGAAGTAATTTTCAAGAGTTTATTTTTAAAATCCTAACTGGTGTATTCCCCCCCATACACCAGTAACTCGTATCGGGATCATCAATAATAATATTATTATTATTTTAAATAAAAATAATGAAGAGTCATAACCTATTTAATTTGTGATTATAATATTATTATTGTAATTTTACAATAAATAAAGAGATTATATAGTGAAATAGCCACAATGGGGATTAGAACCCAATATATAGCGCACCTTTATAATTTACACAAATTATAGCCATATTTTTACAATTTTGACATAACTGCCCTTATGTAAGCCGGATCCCGTCCAAATTCGGATCTGCCCACCCGGATACTAATCTAACCCGCCCAAATCATTTTCACCCTACTTTTTCACTTTTCTATCAGCTCACGAAATCTTATCTTCTTTCTCTCTTTCTCTCCTGGCTTGCGACAATGTCTCTCT
This sequence comes from Schizonepeta tenuifolia, assembly GCA_029490685.1. Classification (NCBI taxonomy): domain Eukaryota; kingdom Viridiplantae; phylum Streptophyta; class Magnoliopsida; order Lamiales; family Lamiaceae; genus Schizonepeta; species Schizonepeta tenuifolia. Next base: position 84,257,502 of record CM055958.1, read on the forward strand.
TTCTCTTAGCTCTGTATCTCTCTCTCTCTCTCTCTCTCTCTCTCTCTCTCTCTCTCTCTCTCTCTCTACTCTCGTCTTTAAAAGTTCTGAAGATATATCGTTTGAATTTTGCCCGCGTTCGTGTTTTCTCCGGCGACGAATTCTCATTCTCGGTCAATTACTTTCTGCAATTCAAGGTAATTATGTTCAATCGGTTCTAGTTTAGTTCATTTTATTTACATCATGATTTATTTTATCGATTCTTGTTTTGCTCGTTGATGTGTGATTTGTTCAATTTTGAGTGGGCTTGAATTCAATTATATGTTTAGTCGAGCTTATCATATTGTTTTCATGTTTCATCTTCTTCGTTTTATTCTTCATATCATGATTTGTTCATTTTTCAGTGTTGTATGTAGTATGTTGTCAAACTCGCCATTTATGATGTTTGGCAGTTTGGCACTAATAACCATATTAGTGCCAAAGTGCATGTTCAACTAAAATTAATCCTAAATTGCACGCAAATTAACGTGATCGTTTAGATTGATTAAGTTAAACCCGAATATCGTATCTCTCGACGAAAAGTTAACAGGCAACGTTCGTATTACGAAAAGAAAAAGAAAATAAAACGAAAGCAGTAAAGATTGATTGTGGGTTTTTCTAATCTAAAGAAATTTAAAGCACAAATTAATTTAGGCGGAAACATAAAACTCTAAATCTAAGAACACAATTAAAAGCACAGACATAATTTAAGAAGGAAATAAGAAACTTACGATGATTAAAGATGAATCTGTGGTGGAAATTTGTTACAAATCTGCACGAATCACTAATCTATGAAGGCAATAAACTAAGAACTATCTAAAGAGTGTTTTGGATGCTCAAAATCTGGAAAAATCACGTCAAAAAATGGAAGAAGTGCGGAAGAAAATAAATCTGTCTTATTTATAGTAAGTATCATGCCTTCACGCCGCCATGGGCCAAGCGATTGCTCAGAGGGTCAAGCGATCGCTTGGCCCTGTCCTCTGTCTGGCCAAACGATCACTTGGGGGATCAAGCGATCGCTTGGCCCTGTCCTCTGTTTGTCCAAATGACAACTTAAGGTTCTGTCTGGCCAAACGACCGCTTAGAGGGTCAAGCGATCGCTTGGCCCTGTCCTCTGTCTGGCCAAACGACCGCTTAGAGGGTCAAGCGATCGCTTGGCCCTGCCTCGCGCCATATTTTTGTTTCGATCATATCTCTCTAGTCCGAATTCTGATTTGCACACGGTTTTCACCTACGAACTCGTATCGAAACGTATTTCAGTCCTATCAAGTTCAACTCCTCAAATATTTGTCACATCATTTCTCATTTCTATCCATCTCTTGTCTATTCTCGCGTAATTCTTGCAAAACCAACATGTTAGCGAGATTAACTAGAATCAATGAATTTAACAATAAAATCGGACAAAATAGTGATGAGAAAGATCACTTGACACATAAATACACATCAAAATGAAGCACAAAATAAGGTGAAACAGTGCTAAATCAGTGTCCTAGGTGATACTGATTTACTGTCTTCTCTTTTGTAGATGAGTACAAAATCCATTATTATTGCTCATGGAGGGACTTGGGTGAACAATGTTTATGAGGGTGGACGGAGGGAATATATGCCTATACATCAGATGGTATAACATTTGATACTTTGCTTGATAAGCTTGAGATGCGTATTATGAAAGACAAAACTGTGTACATGTATGAGATTGACACGTTTCAGTCTTCTGGATGTGAGATTATGAGGATGAAAATTACTGATGATTTTGAACTGTCACACTTATTGAAGTCTGTGGAAATCCCCATATTACATGTGACTGTTTCTTGTAGAAGTAATGAGTTTGGAAAACATATATTACGTCATCGGTGCAGTTGAAGTTTCAGCTTCTAGCCATGTTAATACGGGTGAAACTCATTTGGATACTGCTGATGATGCTGATGATGATGATGTTGATGACGATGATGATGTTGTTGATGAAGTTGTAGAATTTGAATTTGGGGATGGTGATGATAAAGATGATGATTATGATCACTGTTGTGGCAGAAATCGTGATGGTGGTGGTAATGATTCTGATGGAGACAGTGAAGAGAATCACCACCCTATTAGTCAGTGGATTATCCCAGGTGCTGCTTTTCAAGTATCGATTCCTTGTCAAGAATTAGGCATAGAGGTTGATGACTGCGGCAGCGATACATTCTGTCTTGATGGTCTTTTTTCGAGCAAGGATAAAATGCTTGTAGCATGTGGTGTTTATCATCTTCTTAACCATGCAGCCTATGTAACAGTTCATTCTTGCAGTTTGAGATATCATATTGTTTGCAAGTTTGGAGGTGGTTGCCCGTTTATTGCCCGTGCAAAAGCATTAGGGAATATGTGGCTTGTTACTGAATTTGTTGCTCATAACTGTGACATGGACATGAGATATCATGCTGCCCCCAAAACGTGTCTGCTAAGGTGTTGGCATCGTATTTCATTCCAGATCTGATGGTCAAAGGTGTTACCCTTATACCAAAAGCTATTCAGGCATTGATGCAGCAAAAATATGGTATTTATGTCAAGTATAATACTGCACTTGCTGGGAGGAACTTGGCTCTCAAGAAGACGTATGGTGATTCGGATACTTCCTTTCACATCATACCGAAGTACCTACACATGTTACAGAATGTAAATCCTGGTTCAGTTGTGGATATACAGATTAATGATGATCATGCATTCGAGTATGCTTTCATTGCTTTTTCTGCTTGTATTAAAGCTTTCAAGTCTTGTCGTCCTATGATAGTTGTTGATGGTACTCATTTGAAGGGCAAATACAAAGGCTTGTTGTTTGTTGCTGCTACAAAAGATGCAAACGAACAGATATTGCCTTTAGCTTTTGGTATTGCGGATAAAGAGTGTGATGCATCGTGGATTTCGTTTTTCAAACAGCTGCGGCAAACTTTTGGCGTCCACGATGAGTTGTTGTTTGTTTCCGATCAGCATTTAAGTATAAAAAATGCTATAAATCATGTCTTTCCAGGAACCTCAAGCACTTTGTACCTTTCACATACAAGGCAACCTGAGACATGGGGGAAAGATATAGTTACTCTTTCTAAGCTAGCTGCAAGGGCGTACAAGATCCAAGACTTTGAGCAGCATATGGAAAATCTGAAATCTTTCAAAGCTCGTGCATATCAGAAGCTAATGAATATTGGCCCAAACACATGGGCTCGTTCACACTGCCCTGTCCGTCGCTATATGCTTATGACATCTAATGTTGCTGAGTATTTGAACAATTGTCTCCGATGGTCTAGAAGATTGCCTGTTTGCACCCTTTTGGAGACTATTCGAGAAAGGATTGGAACTTGGTTCTACGAGCGGCGGAAACTTGCTTTAGAGAGATCTCTTGAGTTGATAGATTGGGCATCAATGAGATTGGCAAAATCAGTTCACTTGGGACGGAAGATGTCTGTTGAACCAATTTCTCCAACAAAGTTTGAGCTGAAATATGAGAACAAGAATTACATTGTTGATCTTGGCTATCACACGTGCATGTGTCTTGTGTTTCAGTTCCAAACTATACCATGTCCTCATGCTGCAGCTGCAATCAGGTGATTATGATTTGTTTCTTCTTTATTAGAATTCAGTTTTTTTAGTGATTTCTGTTGGTACTTTGGCACTAATGTGGTCATTAGTGCCAAAGTACCAAGTTACTTGGCATAATCTGGTTATAATCAGGTGATCATGATATGTTTCTTCTTTATTGGTGTTCAGTTTTTTTAGTGCTTTCTGTTGGTACTTTAGCACTAAAATGCTCTAATTAGTGCCAAAGTATCAAGTTAGTTGACATTTCCTATTTTACTTTCTGTTGTTGCTGTGTATTTATCATTTCTATATTTTAATACAATAAGGCCAACCAAAAACCATCATCATATGTGAGTCCTTATTTCTTAACTGCTACTTTGCGTAATATATATTCTGGAGAGGTGATGCCACTATCGAATCCTGAAGACTGGCGTGTTCCCCAGCACGTTGCTTCTTTGTTTGTGGAACGCCTGAAAATCCTCGACAGGCTGGGAGACCACGTGAAAAGAGAATCAAGAGTGGTGGTGGTTCTACTTCATCAGGTAGTCGAGTTTGTTCTCGATGCCATGATAAAGATCACTATCAAAGCACTTGCACTGCATTCATGCAAAATACACCTCGAGAAGAAGTTAACAGCAGTAAGTCATCTGTTAGTACTCGTAGTAAGAAACGATGCAGTCTTTGTAGATCTGATGAGCATACACGTTCAAAATGTCCTCGTAGGTTTAGTTGAATCTTTTTACATTTTATGTATGAGACTGTTTCATTGTTGATTTGAACTATGTAATGATAACCTTTTATATATCTAATGTATGTGAAGACATCCTATATCTAATTTGTTGTTGTGCTTATCAAGTTTTTGTTTATTTTTCTTGTTGGTACTTTGGTACTAAAATGCTCCAATTAGTGCCAAAGTACCAAACATACTAGGCATTTGTGGTTTGTTTGGTACTTTGGCACTAAAATGCTCTAATTAGTGCCAAAGAACCAAACGTACTTTTTGACAAATTTATGAATTCGGGTGGTACATTTTCATGCCCACATATATATATATATATATATATATATATATATAATTTCCAGATTTTGTTTGCCGTTTTTTTTTTTTTGTATTCCGCTTCATCTTTTAGTTTGCCGCTTCGTTTTTCTTTTGCCTCTTCGCTTCGTCTTTTTGTTTGTCACTTCGTCTTTTTGTTTGCCGCTTCTTCTTTGGTCAAGATGCGAGCGAGGGGAACCGAAGGCCGCGGAGCGAGCTGAAAAAATCTAAATTGTTGCCCGACGATTATCCTTATATTAGTAATCGGAGCGAAGACGGAGCTGTAAAATCGAAGCCGAAGGCGGAGCAGTTAAAGTTTTTTTTTTTTGCCGCTATGTCTTTTGATTTGCTGCTTCTTCTTTGGTCAAGATGCGAGCATGCGGGGCCGAAGGCCTCAGAGCGAGCCTAAAAAATCCAAATTGTTGCCCGACGATTATCCTTATATTAGTGATCGGAGTGAAGGCGGAGCCGTAAAATCGGAGCCGAAGGCGAAGCCGTTAAAGTTTTCTTTTTTTTTTTCTTTTTTTTTTTGCCACTTCATCTTTTGATTTGCCGCTTCTTCTTTGGTCAAGATGCAAGCGAGGGGAGCCGAAGGCCTCAGAGCGAGCTGAAAAAATCTAAATTGTTGCCCAACGATTATCCTATATTAGTGATCGGAGCGAAGGCGGAGCCGTAAAATCGAAGCCGAAGGCGGAGCCATTAAAGTTTTTTTTTCGTCTTTTTGTTTATTGCTTCCTTTTTTTGTTTTCCGCTTCATTTTTTTAGCAAAAACTTAAAAAATATATACTCCCTCCGTCCCGACATTTATGGCCTAGTTTGGCTTGGCACGGTAACTAAGAAAAAAGAGAGTTAGGGATAAAAAGGTGGTGTCCCACATAATTAGTGTAATTTTATAGAATATCTAAATTTTGTTAATCAAGTAGTTTATAGGTTCATAAAGTACTTTATAGGTGCAATAAAGTACTTTATAAGTTCAAATAAAGTAATTTTAGGTAGGTTGTAGGAAGAAAGAGAGTGAATAGTGTAGAAAGTAGGTAAAGATGATAGATGATTAAGAAATTTAATTAGATTCTAATTTAGTCCAAAAAGGAAACAGACCATCAATACCGGGACACCCAAAAAAGGAAAACAAGCCATCAATAGTGAGACGGAGGGAGTATAAACACATTTTTTTGATTTTTTATTTAGATGGTACTTTGGCACTAAAATTCTCGAATTAGTGCCAAATTACCAAATAAACTTGACAAGATTGTGAATTCAGTTGTTACTTTGGCACTAAAATACTTCAATTAGTGTCAAAGTACCAAACATACTGACAAGATTTTTAATTCAGTTGGTACTTTGGCACTAAAATACACCAATTAGTGCCAAAGTACCAAACATACTTGACAAGATTTTGAATTTGTCTGGTACTTTGACACTAAAATGCACCAATTAGTGCCAAAGTACCACATGAACTTCATCCAAAACTGCTAAGAGACCAACCATAACTAAGTAGATATGCATTATAAACTTCTAAACTGTACCAAAAATATACGATATATACATACAGGATTATAGAAACCCTCATTGTAGCAAAAATATAAAACACTGTTTTTGAAAAATAAATTGTTCAAATTATCCACATAACTATTCTTCCTCTAGATTGGTTTGTTCCTCTTTCCCTTCATCCTTGAAGGTGCTCTTGTCTGTTCTGAAATTGTAGATGCTTTGAGCTATGTGATCACGATATTTTTTGATTGAAGCTTTGCTCATGCTATTTTCCTTGAACTTCCCTGTCAATATCATCTCAACATACTTCAAAGCTAGAGGGCCACATCTTACACTGTCTTGTTGTCTCATATTGTTCGTCTCATTATACGGGTACGAAAAGTTCCACTCTGTGTAGACAGGGGCAACGTTCTTCTCTTTGTAGTAGCCAATCTTCTTGAGGATTTGTGGTAGTATCCTACACATTGGTATGAATGCACGATTCCTTATGTTTTGATGTTCTTCTTCGAACTTGTGTTGGTTTGAATCATAAACCGTGAGCTCCTGTGCCATCAAATCCACCAAAATAGTGGCCCAGTGATCGTTGAAGTTCACGACTATGATGACCTGATTGTATCAGACATTAAGTAACATCCATCAGCCAAATGTAAAAATTCATCACCTAGAATAAAACCTCATCAACAGCAAGAAGAACAAATTCGGGGAATCTATTGTCAATCAGTGTCAAAAAAGTAAAAAAACGACTAACACTAACCTTGTCCACATTTTTCCATTGCTTCACAAATTTCCCCCATCGTGGCAGCCTTCACTCAGCAAATTTGCATAGCCTCTTCAGGTCAGCATCCGGTATGATCTCTACTGTTTTGACATCATACACGTCGCCTTCTAGATCAGCTCCATGCAAATCCTTCCATACTTCTTGTATGGTTTCTTATGGATCATTATATTTGAGTTATGTCATATACTTGAATTAATTAAAATTTCTTTAAAACTTGTGTAAATTACCATGAAAAATGTGCTTGTGATGGCAATATTTTCGAGGAATTGCAATGTGAATCCAACGCACTCTGGTCTAGATGCCAACACAGTAAGGTAAGACTCTATATGCTCACCCTCCAGCTTTTCCACAATCTTCCTTATAGAGGCAAACCAATTCCAATCCACCACATATGGCAACCTCACGTTTCTTCTGTACATACCAATGCATATGAATAAGTATTTTAATGAGAATTGAATCGTAGAATATAATCTTTTACTGCCAATTATAAAATTAGTGCCAAATTACATGGGTTATTCTTTTTTTCTGTTGGTACTTTGGCACTAATTATGGTATTTTAGTGCCAAAGTACCAACATATTGAGGCTTTTTTGTTCTATATTCTATTGGTATTTTGGCACTAATTGGTACATTTTAGTGCCAAAGTACCAACTAAACACAAAATACTCATCACTTACATTTCTGATTTGTTCTTCAGGAACCTTTGAAAGTCAGTTCCTCTGACATCATCATCCAGGAAAGGACTTCTACACGAGGCAGGCTGCACCCTCATCCTCGTTGGCCTCAATTGCACGATGTCTTGTTGGGCCCCTGGTGCTACTACCGTGGCGTTCGATGGTCCTCGTTGATCCTGATCTCGTGTGGTTGCTGTTGGTGTTGGTGTTGGCATGTATGTACAGGGAGTTCCCCATACCTCGCGGTAAAATCTTGCTTGAGATTCACAGTATGATATCCACTCTATTGTGCTGGTAACCTACTTGAAAAACAATCATTAGTGTGCTAAAAATACTTGGTACTTTGGCACTAATGTTATACTTTGTGCTATTAGTACCATTTTATTCACGTGTATTTCTTAAACAAATTGTACAGAAAGGTATGAAAACAATAAATAATTAATAAACCGAGTATTTTTTACCTAAGTTGGTGGTCTCACTGGCTGCAACCTTGCCACAACATAGTCGGCAATCTCCGTAATCAGGTCTTCTGGTTTGAAATGTTGTACAAATTCAAGTCGCGCTTTCTTTGCCGCGCTTTCTCCAACTTCATCAATGAATTGCCTCATTTGTGTGGCGGTGAAAGAGATTACAGGCTCTTTCTATTGCTGATTTCCAGCATTCAGAGTTCTGTCTTCTTCACCCTGCTCCAACTCCTGCCTATGCTGCTCCCTTGCATCAGTGATTATTGCTGCTTGTTTCCCTTTTGTTGCAAACCTTGCCGCCATTTTCGTTCCTCTTTTCTTGTTGGCGTCCGTTGTGTGATGGTATTGCAACAGGAATGGCATTCCATGTTTCTCAACTGTATCCCAAAACCTGTGTTCCATTTCCTCCTCCTTCAGCTTCATCGAAGTATTCAACTGCAAAATACTTGAGATGTTATGCAATTATTAATTATTATGATACAGACATAATATATATAAGAATGGTATTATTAATCATTTTTACCCTTCCCACCACAGCTGGTTTCCCGCAGTTTTTGGGGTATGTGAAACTCAGCATTCAGGGAAATGTCTTTTGCCGCTTCTTTCCCCCGATTGACCTTCCCAATATTGGCACAGGACAATATATCCAAGCCTGACAACACATAATCAAATGAGTTAATATTCTGTTATTTGGAAAACTAAAACAGTAAGAATTGAACAATATTCAATGATAATTACCATGAATGCAACACAGTTCCCAGTTATACTATATCCTTCTCTTTCGGTGCTCTTCAGAGTGCACCTGATGTTGTTGATCGCATGAATTGTCATCTGGAATGACATGTTCCCCCATGGGAAATCCTCCCAAGCTTTTTCATCCTCCAGAAGCACCCATAACCAATCTGGAATTTTCGAATTCGTTCCATCATAGCAAAAATCAAATCTGTGACGATCAGTATCTTCGCGGCCTTGATGTAGTCAACAAGATGTTCTTCGCCTCCCAGCTTGTGGGTAATAAACTTCTTCCTCAATGTGTTGGGGCTGGTTTCCTCCCTATGCAAAACTCTGTGGTAAAACGAGTCTGGAGATATTTCGTGATCTGCATATGGATCAAACTCAGTCAATCCATACCTCAACCCCGTCATCAGAAAGAATTCCACCCGACTGAACCTCAAAACATCATCATTTAACAAAAAGTACAGAGCAGTATCGTCTTGCTCCGGTTGTCCTGTGACCTGCCTTGAAATCATGTAATGCAGGCAGTGGCCTGATCGGTTTATGTGTTGAGGCAGTTGCAGGGAATCTCCTAAAGCTGACTCGCACAGCTCGTCCCACCCATACGAACCATACAACACGGTTCTAATTATCTCCACAATGTTCTCTTTCCCCTTCACGGAGACCTTGTGGCTAACATCAATCATATCCTCTCGTTTCAAGGTCCACGTTACCTTCATTCATGAAAGCATCTATTAAAATGAATGAAATGTTCAATCGCATCTGGTACTTTTGGCACTAAAATGCTCTAATTAGTGCCAAAGTACTAAACATAATTGTCAAGATTTTGAATTATGTTGGTACTTTGGCACTAAAATTCTCCAATTAGTGCCAAAGTACCAGACCTAAACACTGAAAAATGACATGCATAAGTGGAATAGAATAAAGAAATCAAGCTAGGAATCCAGATCTAAACTACAATTAATTGATGGTTTTCAAATTTTACCAGCATGCCTTCCTCGTCTCCTTCATAGTCTTTGTCGGGGAATTCTTCATCGCCGGAATCTTCATCATCGGCCTCTTTATTAGGTTTTTCGCCGGTTTCAGGGTTCCCTTCTTCACTCTCGTTGGCCGAATATTCTGAGCCCGCCCTTTCTTCGATGGTCTCTCTATTATCTTTGTTGATGTCACTGCAGATTTTCATCACAGGATCTTTATCGGCTTCGATGTGCTGTCGCTTGGATTCGCCGGCTTCATCTTTGTTTTTCTGACATCTCTTTCGCTTGGCTCCGCCGACATCTGCAACGGATTTGGATGCGACGGCGGATTTGGATGCAGCGGTTTTTCGAGATCGACAAGCCATCTATTCGCAATTTTTATCGGTTTAAACTGTGGAGAAGAAGAATGTGGAAAAGATGAATACAGAGATGATGAAGACCGGTGAGATTTTGACGATTAAACGGCAGCAGAATTCCGACAACGAAGGAGGGGAAATCGGAAGGGGGGGGGAGAATTAGGGTTAATCGGGAAGAGAGAATGGTAAACTGGGTGAGTAAAACTGTAATTTTGTTTAAATATGCTACCCGGTACCGACCCGAAAACCCAACCCGCGCGTCCAACCCGAACCCGCGCCCTGAACCCGCGCTCCCAACCCCCACTAATTAGGGGTAATTTTGTCTGAATTAGCAAAAAACAGGTATAACTTGTGTATTTTTAAAAAATGACTATATATTGGATTTTAATCCTCATTATGGGTATTTCATAAGTTGCCTCATAAATAATGTTGGCCTAATCCAATTTTACAATACTTGAATAGATCTTATCTTTTTTCCTTCAGCAAATTTGGTTTAATAAAAATATAAACATTATATACAATTATAATATATATCTAATGATAATAATATATATCTAATGCATAATTATATACAATCATATTAATAGGGGTATTATAAGCAGATCAAATTTTTTCAACAAAATACTTTTTATATAGGTATAGATATAGATTTAGGGTAATACGGTACATTCATTAATTATTTATCGAACGAAAAATTATGAGTATAAACCTACAAACTTTGCTACTCAGGTATTTACTAGTATCTTACGTACATTCACTTTGCCAAAAGGATTGTGCTTCTAAAATTCTCGGCCATACCTAATCAATACTCTCCCTCTTCCGACAATTGAGTCTTTTATTTCAAATAAAACTTAATCTTTGAGTAAGTGTCTTATTCAAATAGCTATAGAAAAATAATGTCAAACTTCTCATTTGCCCTTGTTTATAGTTGAAATAAAAAATAATTGTTCAATTTTTCATGCAAGACACATTGCCATGACGTACTCCTATTCGAACTTCTTGAGTTTGAAACCAAAACTCATCAGTAAAAGGATTGATTGGGCAATTCAGTGAGATCCAATTTAGATCCAACTTTCAATTTACTCGTGTGATTCCGACTCCCGAGGGTCGAGGAGGATCACCAAGACTCCATAATTAAAGTCAGATATCAGTATATTTGTCAAAATTAAAAAAATGGTGTCGCGTCTGAAAAGAGCAAATAATCAACATAATTTTTTATAATATCTCTAATCGGTCACACAGTGGCCTTGTAATAAATACAAATAGTAAAAATAATAATAAAATAATAATTATAATTAATATTCAAATGAGATTACATAAAGATCCTTTCCATCTACAGGATTTGACTATATCATTAAGCCTCATTTCCTGCAAAATTCTTGGCTCGTAGTAGGGTCAACATTAGTCATGGTTGTTTCATCACCAACGGTCAAAAGAAAGAAAACATATCGACAGTAAATCGTCAATCTCTACAACGTTCTCCGCTCCGATGGCACTACTGAGGGAACAACTAAGATGTTGTGCCTCCATTGGAACCGAACCAAAGATTTGTTGTTCGCCTTCCAACAAATGTACAAGGAATACGACCTGCATCACCATAGCAGTGAGAGCGACGTTGACATTCTTGCTAGAGCCTTAGGCAAGTGGCAGATGGCTCATGGTAGTGCATTCAAGCACTTGGAAACGTGGAAGATAGTGAGGGATGTTCCGAATTAAAGTTCATCAATGTCTTCTACTCTAAGAATGTTGTCGAAGGTGCACAAAAGCAAACGAAGGCGGACGAAGACGAGTGCTACACCATGTCACGACTATTTCAGCATTTTGAGAGGCGGCGAATGGGACCAGGAATCCAATCGCACTAAGTGGCCAATTGGTAGAAACGCGGCGAAGACGGCGGCAAGAGAAAAGAAGAGGTTAGATCCTCATCCGGTTCGCTAAGTGAGAAATTGAAAAAAAAAAAACAAAAAAACAAAAAAACAAACGACTACCAAATCCTCACAAGAAAGACGACGGGTATGGAACCCAAGGTGCGTGAAAACCACTTGAAATTTGCAAAGATGCTCAAGAAAAGAATTGGGTTGGGAGTCCGATGAAGATGAAGAATTGTTTCGGTTGTATATTTATAATCAGTTTTAATTGATGTAGTTTTTTTGTTTCAATTACAAAATTAATATTTTACAATTCTTGTTATTTTTGAAGTTAAAATATTTAGAAATTTAAAAAAAAAAAAGAGTTGTGAGGAAAAAAAAGATCAAAGTAGGCCCACGCATAGGGATAGGGTACAAATAAGGGCCGCTGCACATGGCCTAATGTTCTCAAATATGTAAAACAACATAAAAATCACATCTGTTCTCAAAAAAAAAAAAAAAAAAAAAAAAAAAACATAAAAATCACATCGAAAATAAAAATAAAAATAGTAACCTCATCAGGCAAGAACACTATGACATGTCGCTAGGCACCTGAAGAATTCCTATACAAAAATAAACAAATAAGTAAAAGTTAATGAGAAGAATTCTCATCAAGTAGATGGATAAAAGTTCTAGGTCAGATCACATGCAACAAACATTTCCCGATAAAGTTATGAAAAATAAATAAAATGGATGCAGGAGATATAACCTGAGTGGGTGTGTGTTTCAGATAGATGTGAGACAATGGTAACGCTAGGAAAATAGGTAGTGGTCAGAAGAAAAGAAAATGCTCAGCAGTCGCATGGCATTGCTCTTTCAATCTGAAAAGTAGCTTAAACATATCCAACAGTGAACATATAAGGGATCAAAATAAATTATCATTTCATAATTGCAAATTCCCATGTTGAGAGAGAAATGAAAATGCAGGATATTTTAGTCTATGCAAGTCAACAATAGCAAGAAAGACGAGAATAAATTTTCAGTATATATAATATCAGGTAGTTGCCAAATCTTTCTACTAATTAAATCAACCTACTTTGCAACACTCATGATTAGGCTCGTTACGCCAAGCTCCTATCATAAAAGTTGAAACCCTTTTTCACGTGCAGCACTTGATTGCTTCTGAACCTGAAAACATAAGGCATAAAATCAAAAGACATAACGCACATAAACTTAACTCAAATTTAGCACCAGTCCTTTGAGCCGTGCCGACCTCTATTCACTACCACATACCTCTCCTGCAATTGAACATTTGAAACATTCCATCAAGTTACGAGTCAAAGTCCCAGTTTTCACAGAAGGACAGTCTAATGAGGAAAACTTAATCTCTTAAGAGGTCACGGTACATCACTTCCCCTCTCGTGTAAAAGAAACACAAAGATTCCCTGAAATGTCAGCAAGGGAAAACATCTACCTATCCAAGTTCCTCATTTGTCCGTGCCAATTCAGCATGGTACATGAGCAAGTCATTATTGAGCAGATTGGATAAATTTAATCATCTGAAATAAACAAGAAAAGCTATTCATATTTATCAACGGTAACTTCAAGAAACAACAACAGAATAAAAAATGACAAACTTACCTCCACAGAAACATAGAGAGATTGGAATGATTGGCGCATACAGAGTTGGGTAAAAACCGTCACGATAGCAACCTATAGAACACAAAAATTGAAGGCAACAACTACCTACTACAAATATACTTTCAGTATCAAACTGTACCTCTGATCTGTCAATTCTAAGATAGTAGTACTTGCTGTTTATGAATACACCACTGAAAACATCAAGAAAGAATGGCATTCCTTATTTTAGTAGATTATGTACACAAACTGAAACTAGGTAGCAAACTTTTAAAACATCCGAGCATTATATCAACCTATCAAAATCTCTGGCGGAAAGGATTACTCTAGGATAGCCTTTTTGACCACTAAATGAGGAAAATAAGACAAAAGAAATTGAACAAGTAGATACAGGAAGATACCTATGTCCCATGCCCAGTAAATATGACAGCATCAACAATGTACTCAGTATTTCTTAAACTACACCCCTGGAAACATATAGAAACCGACTAAATAAGGAGAAAAAAAAAAAAAAAAAAAAAAAAAAAAAAAACCCAACTAGAATCATCAACTGATATAATAACGGAAAGTATAACAATAGGTCAGGAAATCCATAACAAGATTCTTGGGACATACGAGTCATACGACAACAAAATGAAACTAAAACACGAGGAAAAAGTTAAAATGGCATCATCCCTTAAGACAGGTTTGTTTAATTCAGCAACTACAAATGAAAAATAACAGGGAATCTAATAAATTAAAGAGAGAGCAACAGAGATACAAGTTTACGTAGAAGAAGTTGGTTTGGGCTGAGAGGCGAGATTTGTTTATCAATGCTCAAGTTTCCAGTGAAGGTATATAGAGAATTATTTGGTTACTCAAATTGTACTACATGCATTTCAAAAATTAATATCCATCAAATTAAAGGGCTTGTTATCAATTATGTCCTTTCAAACGTCTATTACACTAAACACTTAAAACACGTTTCTTCTAGTTATTTTCACACAAAACACCCATTTTAAGAACATCTTTTTTCATCGGTTATTGAGGGAGCCACCACTTAATCATTCTTTACTTCATATTAACCAAAAATGCAAAATGAACCACAATGAATATAAATATACAATCAGCCAAACATATTTTAATTTTGAGAGCTACAACTATCAAGGTCAAAATAATTTATCCAAACATATCTTCAATATACACAAAAAAATAAAATACACTTTATAGAAAACCATGATACTCCTATAACTAGACATGAACTATAGGAACTTGAAATGTCAAATTGGAACTCAAAATTAAACTAAGCTACCCCTAAACTTGCAATTCTAAATTTGATGCTTCCAAATAAAATTCTTGTGGTACATATAACCCACAATTTGGTAGCAGGCTCATAAATATAGTGACACATCATCCAAACTTAGTTTTACATGCTCATGCCCCTATCTTTCGGTCATTTCGCTGACTTCAGATCAATCAAGATGGACTCCAGCACATGGCACCAGAAATGGTGGTGGTGGTGGGGGGGGGGGGGGGTAAGATAGCACGGTATAGTACAAAATTTCCAGATTTGCAGACTGCAAAACAACCATAGTACAAAATTTAAATGAGACAAAGAAAACATATATACCAGATCCATGGCATGCACTCAATATACATAAGATATGACCTGGAGATGCCTTATGACGATTATTAAGAAAAGAATGAAAAGAACATCTAACGCACACACTTTACTGAAATATAACTAAATAACAAAAAGTTGGGCAGAAAGAAGTTACTCACTCAGCAACAAACTACAAAATCAATTAATTAGTGTTTATTATAACAAAATAGTCAGGCTATTATTACAATTATAGTCAATTTTTAAGACCGTAAAAGTGTATTCGCAAACTCTAATTTCAACCCTTTCTCTTCGATTCTCAATTAACCTTTTGTACTAAACAAAAATATTTTTATTATATACTTTTTATATGTAAAATTTTATAAAAAATAATACTTCCTCTGTCTCGCTCATTTTGTTCCCTTACTGTTGGGCACGAAGATTAAGAATAAGCATAAAAAGATAGGAAGTGGGTAGGTCACACCACTTTTAAAGGATTTTGAAGGGTAAATTCTTTCCTTATTTGGCATGTGACAAATTGAGTGGGACATTCATTTAAGGGAAGTGAGACAAAATGAGCGGGACAGATGGAGTACAATATATATAATACAATAAGTTTTGAATATTTATCTTGTAACTTATAAATTTATAAATATTTTTTATATTTATTTTACATTTAATTTTAATTTTAACATATTTATTTATTAAATGGTTCAACCATGATTGAACCATGACCCGAAGATCTCGCCGTTTCAACCTCAGGTCGATTTTTAAAACATTGGTACAATGATAATGGTGAAAAGTCGCGGTTTGTTTAATTTGTTGTTGGTCTTGATTGCATGATTTTATAACAAATTTGAGAGAAAATTTTGTATTATAGACTCGGTATAATTTTCAGGTGTTTATATAATGCTATCGTAATCTAATCTAATTGGTTGAGTAGAGAACTTTATCCTAAAAAAAATCGTTTAATTCAAACAGTCAAACCCCAAAGCCTCAAATCCAAATAAAATCTAAATTCCCCCTCCTCAATCAGCACAAGAACTAATTCAAAACCCATCCTAGTTAAATTGAACTCACTGATACGCGCAACGGAGGGAGGGAGAGACCTTGTTTTACTGAGAAGTACGATGGCGACGGCGGGGACAAGATGAGCAGCAGAGGCGGGGTTAGGTTCGGACCTGTGCTGGTTGTTGTGAGTGCAAGTCCATGAGCAGTCTGAAATATTAATAAATCGATGAGTTTTAACATTGATGATTCACAATAAATGCTCAATTATTTGAAATATAACATGGAGGATGAGATTAAGAGAAAAAGTACAATTACAGTGAAATAATCACTAGAACTGAGAAGGGTGCTAGCTTGCCTGTGAGATGTGCCATTTAGTTATGTAACTTAAAAGCTAATGACCTGATTACTAATAACATGATAGTAGTATAATTTTCTGGCGATTCCAATCAAATCATTGAGTTTCATGCTATGAAAATCAAGACAGACATCAACACAAATACGTCCCAGTGCTTTTCATCAGCAAGTTGCACAGCAATACTGCCACTACCATTGTCTTCCTTCAACATGATCTGTTAATGATAAAATTACTTTCTCCATACAAGCTAAGCGGATATATATATAGTACAAGGAAAGAGTATCAATTTTGCACTAAATTATAATCAGATCTGCATGGGAGAAAAGATTACACACTTCATAACCCAAAAAAATTCAGAAAATTTATTGTTCATACAATATCGAAGACATACTGAAATCAATGAAATTGGGAAATCTATATTTACCTGGAAATAGTAGACAATGACATTATCTTCTTTCACATTTAGTAGATTTGCCAGGGAACAAAACTGTAAAATACAAATGATCAATCACCTTAACCTTAGTTACGCAAAAAAGATCTGATTATTCTTGTTAGATTAGACAGCTCCAGTGATTCTGCTTACCTCTACAACTCTTACGGAGCTCAAACACGAGATCACCATACTTCTTTTTTACCATGAGTGTATGTATATCAGCCTCGAAAACCATCCAATCCAGGAACATGATAGCTAAATCTAGTCTCCTTTGCTGAGATGAATGGATCACACTAGTAAGTATCGATCAAGGCTTCGTCCCTCATCCATCATCATCATCTCTCTAACTGCTCCATACATCTCCTCACAAACTCGAAGGCTTCGAGAATCAATTAGCTAGGATGATCGCGGACAGTTCAACTCATCCATCATCTTCAATGTCAAAATAAGCTTCAGTTCCTCTATAGCAAAGATTGTCCCCTTGCCTGTCATAATATTATGGGCCATGGCGTCGGGGGGCACAAATCCTATATTCATCATCGACTCAATTTCAGAGCATGATTGGGTGATAATCACAAACCATTAACTAAGGATTTTACTGCTTAAGAAACCACATTGCCTTTCTCTTATTAGCTGCTATATCCACGCTCCTCTGTCATGAGCATAGAACAGAGGATCTGATTTCTGGAGTTTATCCCTTGGAATCTTTGTCGCATCTGCATCTCAAAACAGAGCAAGAGTTCTAGGCTAAGCTTTTCTGTTGGGTAAAGCTGAAGCCTTGAGGAAGAAGCCGCAGCAGCACAGAAAGAAAGTTGTGTTGATAGATAGCAATGAAAGTAGTAACATTAACTTAATTATCAGATTAACTAATCAGTATAGAGTGATAAGAGAAAAAAATCATCCAAAAACAGAAGAGAGTTGTAGGGCCTTGAGTAAGAACTCGCAGCGGCACAGAATGTATGTAATGGAAATAGAAAGATTAATTTAACTCATTAGATCTAATCAATAAATTGATATTCATACTTATACTTGTAGTAAATTATTATTAATACAAGCCACACCAAGATAAACTATAAACTAAAGGCAGGCAAACTGTGGAGCGGAGGTTCAATCCTCTTAATGTTATCGTATTCCATGGGATTCAAAGGACAGTTGGCACAGCAGGTGGAGAAAGTAATATTTTTGTAATCGAAAATACCATTATCATGGCCTCCAAATTGATATGATCTGGTTGTTCCCAACGAAGGCCTTCCAAAGAAGACTTCATGTACATGACATCACCACTGGCCCTCCCCATCTTCACGTAATCGAGGAGGATTAACATATAGTTTGAGCCCCGCCTGTTTGAGGCCCGTCTCTGTCATAATACAGAGAAAGCGCTTATATGTGCTTGAATACGAAACATCGTCGTATTTCCTTTCGCCTCTACCTCCGCCTCTGGGAGTCCACTCGATGCTGCGGAGAGGGCCAGCCGTGATATGCAGCCCTCGGAGGGAAGCTGAATGTGGTGGTAGGGGTCAACAGAAACAAATCCCGATTCGAGCCACCCGTGTGAAGATCCCGCAAAATACACCTTATCCAACTTGTCTCGCATCTCGCTGCTCATTGCTGCTTCCCTATTTCCCTTTCCAAGTCTGTGGAACTTGAAACCCACCTTGCCACTCTCATCAAACACAGGCGGCAGCATCAGCCACGGTGATGCAGTCGCTCCTTTTTCACAAATTCGCCCGCTAAAGCTACAGTGTGTTCGAAATCCGCCGGATCTAAAAATCCATGCGCCACGACGGACTACTCATAAGTCCATCTTTGTCGCCAAACCCTACCCCCCAAACCACACTAATAATGTTAATTTTGTTTGTTTTCTTTTCTTTTTTGGAAGGAGTAATACTGTTAATTTTAAACAACTTTCGGTGTCATGATTGATTACTAGTACGACCACAAATATTGTCGTATGTCTCGAACAGCATATCAACAACAAGGTTTGAATAAGACCTAGATTATTATCGGGAAGCGTGATTTCAATGATTAGTAGTATTAAGTAAAATTTAGGTTTTATTTTTCACATTGATGGGATTGGGTAAGACCCGAGTCTATAATCATTGACAAATAGATTTTATTTTGTTATTTTTTTTATTTGTAATAAATATTATAAAAAAAATACTTAATTAAATTAAAAAATTAATAAATGACAATATTATTAAATTTAAAAAAACTAAAACATACACTAATTAATAAAATAAAAATACAATAATTAAAATAATAAAATTACAATAATTAAGAAAAAAATTAGGGCAACTACTCCCACTAAAATTCTTTTGCAAGTTTGTGGACGACTTTTTCGTGCGCCTCCTTTTGAGCGGGAGTAAAATTCGACGTGTCTGTAATATAAACACCGTACGCCCATATCTCCCTCGATGACTGGGTCTCCGCTGCGAAGTTCTCGGCTACGGATGTCAACACTCTTCTCGCCGCCTTCTTTGCCGCCGCTTTGTCCTTCCTCCCCTTCTTCACATCTTTCACTCCTTCGGGACGAGTCTGCATCGTGTTTGCATCGCTCGCGGATGTAGTGAATGCGGTGCTGCTAGCAGACGAAGTATACTCCCCGACTTCATTTATCTGCGTCCGCTTTGGAGCTGTTGGCGTCTTTAGGTTGGAAAAACTCGGGATATGCTTCAAGAGTTCCCACGCAACCCTATATTGAAACTCTTTCCTGTACTAGGCCTGGTAACTATCTTGGGCCTTTGTGCACAGATCGAGGTCGTTCCGCCCGCTTCTGAGCTCGTCTTCTTCTTTGATGTAGATGGCGGCAAAGTTCTGGATCTATTTCTTGGAGCGGCCCCATGCGCTCTTCATCGCATCATTTTTCTCTTGGCGAGGCGAGAGCTATGAACTGGTTGAAGCGGTTACATCTTTTCTCCCAGAACTTGGCCGAGGTTTGGTAGTTACTGGTCACTGCGTCCAGCCCGAAATCAATATAGCACCGTGCGAGGAATTCAATATGAGTGAGTGTGTAGTTAGGACCTCGCAGTGGCTTCGATGAAGTGCTTGAGTCTTTCGGTTGTTTGCCGCTGCGGCGTGCCCTTCCCTTCCCCTTGGCTGGAGAAGTGGCCGTGCTTGAGCTTGCAGGAGCTTTCTCCTTGCGGCGGGGCGGTGGTGTTGGCTCGTGTTCCTCCGATTCCTCTTGTTGGGAATCTTCGTACGCCTCTTGCGTCTGAATCGAGCAGTTGTCGATGGTGGCATAGAGAATTGGGAGAAGCCGGATGTCGGGGGCAATTGACAAAATCCCGGCAACTGCGAATAGCCGTAAGACGGGGGGAATTGAAAGTACTCCGGAGACTGCGAGAACTCAGACGATCCGGGGAATTGGGAGTACCCCGGAGACTGCGAGAACCCAGTCGACGGGGGGGAATTAGGTTTACCCCGAAGACTGCGAAAACCCAGTCGACGGGAGGAATTGGGAGAACCCGACGACTGCGCAAAAGGTGCAAACCCGGCAGGGGCCGAGTATTGGCCGAAACCGGGAGAAGGGGGAATTGGGAGTTTAGATTCGCCGGATTGGAAGTTGGATTTGTCGGATTGGGAGATTGGTTCGGTGGGTTTGCAGCGCAATACTGCTGGTACCACGAATTGAACTGCTCGTCACTCATTTTTTTTTTTAACGAAATAAGATTTCAAGATGAAAAATTTGTGTGGAGAATGAATGGATGAAGAAGGAAATTTGGTGTAGTGTGTGAATTGGATGAAGGGGTATATATAGTGATTTTTTTATTGTAGCCGTTGAAGTATACGTTATATAGCCGTTGATGCCTTTTTTATTTTTATATTTTGTTTAATCAGAAAAAAAAATAAAAAAATTAACGGACCAATAAGGACACGCCGCGTGTCCCCATGTTGTTGCCTCGTCGAAGTCGAAGGCGGTGTCGATAAATCGACACAGCCTTCGACACTGTCTTCGTTCTCATCGGGGTCGAAGCACCCATAATGGCCTCGTTCCTGCCTGGGTCGAGTGAGGCGGGGTCGAGCGGCGCTCGACACCGCGATCGACGCCGCCCCTCGTACCCCGTTGTGGGTGCTCTAAATATAATAAGGAAGGGTTTCAGGTAGTACATGTACATGATTAACCAATCAATATCAAGAACATTGCTGCAAATTTAGCAAGCAGAGGTTGGAATAAATGATAAAATACATAGAAGCTCGCTCTGGCTGCAACTAGCACTTGAGACTGAGTTCACTTTTCCATAGTGCATAGGTTTTGAAGATCCTTAAAATTCGTATTTGTGCTGAACCATCTGATGATGGTTGGAGAACACCAATACCAATCTGAGATATTAAGCAAAACTATGTTTGATGTTCATTGAATAAAATGTAGCAATATTATCAAATTCATGCTTACTGCGATAATCAAACACCAGTCTCTGCAACTCTTATTTACCTCATTATAACAACTTCTTATTTTTGTTGTCGCCCAACTAAAAATTCAATCCCAATTTTTTGGAGAAATCCAATTTTCTCAAATGATTCATGTGATGGTAAATAATTTGCATTTTGCCTTGGAGCATTGTTGTTGTGCAAGAAAACTTTATCCACTTTATCAAATCTTGTTGTGCTTTTGCACGAACATATTTATTTAAATGTCATGAATAAAGTGAAAAATAAACATTGTGAAACACGGTAAAAGAAAAAATTAAAGAGAATTTACCTCGATGTGGGTGATTTGTTACGCTCAATGAAAATAATTAAGAATGACATTTTCTTTTCTTTTTTGGTAAATAAGAATGGCATTTTCAAAATAAAATAATAAAACCTTTAAATCATCATTGACCTTGTTGATAGATTTCCTTTTTGCATTTTCACTGCCTCAGCCTCCTCAAAGTGTTCTGAAAAGGGAATGCAGTGATATTCTAAGATAAAAATAAATTTGAATAAGCAATTAACTTCAATGAAATTTATGCTTGCAGCTGTTGATCTTTCTTGTAACAAATTAGCAAGTCTTGGTTGTCTTGTCTTCAACAATCTTGCCTCGTAAACATGTTCTTTACAGACATCTCCTTGTACAGGAGTATAATGTCTGTCTTGAGAATGTATATTTTCAAGTCCTCTATATTCTTAATCTAAGAGCGAAAATTCATCTAGATGAGGTAATTCCAAATAAAAATCAGAAAAACGCCAACATATAAGAACCTAAATTTATGAAAATGACTGGAAGCAGAACAAACATAGAAAACTTAATTATCTTCTTGAACAAAGGAAAGAAATCAAAGACTCACATTTTGTGTTGGCATTACTACATGTGAAAAGTATGAATATCACTCAATCAATGCCTATAACACCACTTCAATATTTTTTCTCCAACTCTATCTTAACATGCAATACCTTCTTCTCTTCACAATCACCAAATGCATCATCTGGCTTCTTTTTCTTAGTATTATACAGAAACCATTTATACGGGAATTGAACATTAATGGGTGCAGTGACATTTGTAGGAGTAAGATTGGGACTGCAGTAATTTGCGGAGCCATTTTGTAGATGCAGAGAAGATGATAGCTAAGACCGAGCAATCTCAAAAATATCTAATATGTAGTGTAACAATGTTTTACATTGAAGTATCAGTTTTGTAGCTCGCAAATTGCTCTGTTGCAATAGAGTTGGTCTAAAAAAAAACTAAATACTCCCTCCATCTCACTTAACTTGTCTCACTTTCTATTTTGGGTATCCCACTCTATTTGTCTCACTTTTCATTTAAGGAAATAATTAAGAAATCACTTTATTCACTTTATATCACTTCCAAACCACTTTATATCACTTTATCAATTAAAAATACTTTATATCACTTTATTAACTATACTAACTACACCCTTTATATCTAATCTTTTTTTTCTTAATCTCCGTGCCCGTCTCAAATGAGACAAGTTAAATGGGACGGAGAGAGTAAGAAAACTAAATAAAAGTTCAAATAAAATTAAAATAAATTGCATTGTGTTCACTTAGGCTCAAATTTTTGTTATATTCTTGCTAAATAATTCACATGTATACAGCTCACATGTATACAGTTGCGTGAACCAAATCAGTAATTGAAAAATCTAAACCGAGCAATTTAAGCATATAAATTGATTATGTCACAGCAAAACTTAACACAAAATATAACACAGAATATAATGATTGAGCTAAGTAAATGACACACAGAATTGTCACCCAGTTCGGTTAATCAACCTACGTTTGGAGTGCCACGCCCAAGCGAGAATCAATTCACTATCAAAAGTTGTAGTTACACAGGCTCTTACTCATAGAGTTCTTCTACCTTATGATACCCTTTAACTCACACCCTTCCCAATCTAACATGAATCAACGATTGTTCAAGAGGCACTCTCACCATCTAAGTTCGAATCATAACTCGACACTCAACCCCCTTACAAAAGTGTTTGTATATTAAAAGAACACTCTCAAGAATATACTCTCACGAAATAGTATAAGGTATGAACAATAATAATAGCTGCGACGACCACCTTCAATATATCTTGGTGTATATATATATATATATATATATATATATACATGTCTTGAGAAACCCTAGATATGTTATCCACCACGATAAGGGAACTTCCTTTGAAGATATGCCTTATGGAACAAGTAGATATATCTGCAATATAATATTTTTTCCGCGCTGTATATGAATAAGGAAAAGATCTCCGCAAAATCCGCATAAGTATGGAAAGAATCTTTCAGATCTGTTCCATTCTGTTTCACATCAAACTAGCTCAGACTGAAGCACATAAACCAATTTATGTTTTCGCACAACTCAAGACACTTCAGTCAATCTTGCTTCTACATAAATATGCCAACACCATCATTAGAGCTAACAACTCGAATCCAACAATCTTCCCATTTGGCATTCATGTAGACAAAACTATCATTCAAGCTTTTAATAAAATTCAGAGTAATAAATATCTTCGTTCTTAACTTCAACCACGGCAACACGTATGAAGATTATGACGAATTAACTGAAATAGGGAATAAACATCAGCTCATTCAACTTAACTCCCCCTCGAACAAGCACTAGGGGAAACAATTGCTTGGATCTTAACTCTCCCTTAATCAAGCACAAAGAGAACTTCAAACTTTTAGTCAATAGAAGATAACACTCATTCACAGCGGAATTACAACATAATTGCAAATAATTGTAATTAACTTCAATTTTTTACTCCCCTTTTTATTTTACTTAAATGACAGAATAACAAGAGCATCATCATCGTCTTTGTCCAAGTCCATGTCTTCCTCTTATTTGTCACAATATGTTTTAGCAACACAAAGCTCAGATTCTGGCTCAACATCAATTGTCAATGGTCTTAAAGAACCTTCACTAACATGTTCCAAGAAAGTATCTTATGAACGGCACGCGGAACGACTTTTGGAACACTCACTGAAACACATTCTTCAAGCAGGAACATATGCATGAACATTGGCAGTAGAAACCGGATCAAATGCTGACACAGTAACTTCTAAAAAAGAAACATATGTTGAAGTAGAGGCACCATCATCTAACAATTGAAAAACTTCATCAACATACTTGGAATCTAAAATACCTACAGAAGAAACACTTTTTGAAGCATTTTGAACATTAGCAGCAACAACATCATGCTGAGATGAGAAATCTTCATGTGTTCCAACATTATTAGGATCAACTATAGGAATAGGTACATGCTTGCATACCCACTTCATTTGACTTCTTCTCTTCTCTCGTTTATCCTTATGATGGGATCTGCAATTAGGTCTAATATGACCTGGTTTGTCACAATATTGACTTATTGGATGCCATGTACTTGCAAATATTCTATGAGATTTTCTGGCTATTAAATCCTCAGGTCTGGAAACAGACTGTGTCTTCTGTGCCACATACCGAGCTCTGTCTTTCACCTTATTAGAACAAGATTGATTGGTCTTTCCTCCAGAATTACCAGTACCTTTCTTGTCACGTCCTCCAGTTATAAGAACTTTATTGGACCGATAAGTTCTTGTACTCATCATTTTTCTTCTATAATGAAGATAAAATCTGCAATGAGATTTGATATGTCCAGGACGTTCACAACAATGACAAATAGGAACAAATGAATCATTCCCTCATGAGTACTGAGCATGTTGTCTTAACTCGGACCGTGAATTCTGAGTTTGAGTCTGAGTCTGCTTCCTGGTGTCAGAATGTCGATGTTTCTGACCTTCAGGTTTGGCTCCTTCTTGCTTGTCTTTATTTTTCTTTTTGGCAGGAACAAAAGTTCTTTGTGTGTTGGAATCTACAGGTTTCCATTGATGCTCCCGATAATCAAGACCAACCTTGCTTGTAGAACTTTGACATGCCTTCAAAATTTGATCTAACTTTTCAGTCCAATTATTCATCATTTTTACAACTTTGTTAAAGTGTTCAAGCTCTTTAGTCTTCTTCGCAATGTCTTCACTCATTTGACTGACTTCAAATAGAAGAGCATTATTTTGAGCTTTTAGACTATCTCGTGCTTGACACACTTCACAAATTTGATCCTTCATGATGTCTCTTTCTTTACTGATCTTCAGGTTCAATTCGCCATTGATACCGCCCACTTCTTCACAGTTACTCTTAAGTGTTTTTGATGGGACACCTTCGGTACGTCAAGGTTGCCCGATGGCAACCTTCCACTAATACTTTCAGTATTCTCTTACTTGAATGACAACCTTGTCTCAACATTTGGAACAGTGGGGGAAGTCTGCTTTGAATAGTGGAATCATGCTCCCAGGGAAGGTTCCCTTGTGGCAACCTTCCCTGATTACACTTTATGGACAGCTGGTATAAAGCGTTGTACAGATTCAAGGCACAAAATATCCCGTGTCAGACGTCGGTACCGACCTGTCACATCGCTTAAAGCAGAGAAGCTTCCCCTATCAAAGGCGGTTGGGAAACTTCCCAAGTTTCCCCAAAATGTCTGAAATACCCTTATTTCTACAGGTATATATATTGATTTCTACAACAAATATCAGGTATGATTTCATTATCTCTCACACACGATAGAACTCATTGAGATAGCTTAAACTTCGTGTTGAATACAAACTGACTTGATCGTTGGAGATGCGACGCCGACACACAACCCGGCATTACGCTTTGTAGGTCGGAATTCGCGAACGGAATCCACGTGGAGAAGCTTTTCTCAAACATAATCTCGTTGATACAAGGTACGATTATGTGTTAATGATTCTTAAACATCGGTATGTTTAAGGGTTGCAAATCTCGACCCTATCAACTGGCGCCGTCTGTGGGAAGTCAAAACTAAGACGTGAGATCCGTTTTATCGTTTTTTTTTCAAAAACATCTTGAATATCAAGATTGATATATGCATGAACTCGTTTTCTTAAAATCATATCTGCATATATGATGAACTTCATATGGATAAACCCATGAATGAATTGGAATATGGATATATTTCGCATATGCGTGTGCATTGAAACACAGTGAAGCATGATAATTTGCTGATGAAAAACATGATAATTTGCAGAGAGGAAGCATATAATTAAGAATATCTATCGTAAGTGATATCTGTTCTTATGATTACTTGTTGCTAAGAAAATATGGTTATGAAGCATGGCGAAACATGATTATTTGCTGAAGATACATGATTTCGATGGATACATTTGGATATGTATCTGCATGGATATTATTGGATATTATTCGGATGCATATTATCTGTTTAAGCCATGAAAAGGCGAAATGAAGAGCTAAAGTTATTCCTCGAATGTTATAGATCATGACAACTTCTCCCCGGGGCAGGATTTCGAGGAATCCATCACTCCACAAAGCCAAACGACCCTGGGAGGCCCTCTCTCTGCAACTGGGGTCAGGCGAGGAAGCTTCCAAAGACCTTTAACTCTCAGAGAGGAGTTAGGGTTACCGGCGCTCCCACCCAGTCAATCTAATCAGGTTGTTCATCCAGGCATGGTTGCCTCATCTTCCAACACAGATCACATGTTTGGGTTGGATCCTACTCAGATACGCCAACTATTGGAAAGGTTGCTACGTGAGAATGAACAGGGCCAGAGAGAACGTCTAGAGACAATTTCGAAAAACCCTAGTCAAGAACAAAGGGAGCATTCTAATGAGAGAAGGTTCCCTTCCCATGAAAGGCAACCTTCTAGATATGACTTGAGGTCACAAGTACCCTATGTTCCTGAGAAGGGGCGTATGAACCAAAGAGAATGGTTGGAGGCTACCTCGGCAGCCCGATTTGATGAGAAGGACCAATCATCATCTTATCATCCTCATTCTGAGTTAGCATCTGCCACAGACACAGAGGTGGATGCTTTGAGGAAGGAAATGAAAGAAATAAAGAGGCGTTTCATGAAGCCTGAACTTGGTGATTTTGACGAGATAAGCTCCCCCTTCAGTGATGCCATATTACAAGAAACCCTGCCTGCGAACTTTAGAGGAATACGGGAGCAGTATGATGGAACTACAAATCCGATGGAACATCTTATGAGCTTCGAGAATAGTTCCACCCTTCATCACTATACCGATGGAGTCAAGTGTAGAGTGTTCCTCACAACTCTCACTAAATCTGCACAAAGGTGGTTTAGTCAGTTAAATCCAGCATGCATACGGACTTTTATTGACTTCAACAACCTTTTCCGACATCAATTTGCAAGTGCTAGGAGGCAATGTCATACTTCTGTTTATTTGATGTCGCTGAGGCAAGGTTCCCATGAAAGTCTCAGAGATTATATTCAGAGATTCAATTCAGCCGCGTTGGAAGTACCCGCTGCCATTTCAGAGGTAAAGATGCACGCCTTGACGCAAGGCTTATGTGATGGAGCCTCTAGCCAAGAAAGCATGTATTTCCTTTGAAGATTTCTTGACTAGAGCAGACAAGTTCGTATATTTGGAGGAAGCGAGGGGGATGAAAAAGGAAGAAGACATAACTATCTGCCCCTGTCAAGACGCAACCTTGCCTACTCCAGGAACGACTTCTCGTGGGGTAGAGGAAAAGAAAGAAAAGAAGGAAAAGAATGATAGAAGAAAAGAATCCCGTAATTTTCCGTGAAAGGAGAGATTTGACAAGGACAATCATACTTACACTCCTCTCACGGTAGCACCTGCGGAGCTCTTTGCAATATTGTCCAGGCAGCAGATAGGTTTCTCTTTGCCTCGAAGCTATTAGAGGGAACCTCAAAATCCTAGAGTGGGCCCTTATTGTGAGTATCACAACGAATTTGGTCATGAAACAAATCAATGTAGACATTTGAAGGATGCCATAGAGCGATTGGTGAAGGATGGCAAGCTAGTAGAATTTGTGAAGAAAGAACGTGGTCAAAAAAGGAAGGAAGATGACAGGAAAGAATACCAACGCCCCCGATCACCCAAAAGAGAGTATGATCATCCTAGGTCTCCGAAAAGAGAGGAACATCCCCAGAAAAAGGGACACATCCACATGATAGTAGGTGGGCCATCAGGAGAAGATTCCAATAATGCAAGAAAAGCCTTCGCCAGAGTTCCCGATATGATTGAAGTGGAACGAGTACACTAAGTAGGGAATGTGAGGAACTATCCCTTAATTCAATTCAGCCCCAAAGATGAAATTGTTGTTTTGCACCCACATGATGATGCCCTAGTGGTCACTATAGAGATTGGTGGATACGATGTCTCCCGAGTGCTTATAGATAGTGGGAGTTCGGCAAATGTCATATTTGCCCATTGCTTCGAAAGCATGAGACTAAATGTGGAATTGCAATCTATAGAGACTCCTTTATATGGATTCGCAGGAGATGCCATTCATCTACGAGGATTGGTGTCATTACCCATGGCCATGGGAGAGTTCCCACTGAGGAAAGTACGAATGATAAAGTTCTTAATAGTGGACACTGCATCGTCTTACAACGTAATTCTAGGCAGACCTGCCCTCAACGAGTTTGAAGCAGTGGTGTCCACCTTCCATATGAAGTTTAAGTTTCCAGTAAAAGACAAAGTGGGAGAATTAGCGGGAGAACAGGATGCTTCCCGAGCATGCTATGTCAAAGAAGTTAAGGTATCGGGTAAATCTACCAAGCGACCTAATGATGGATTGGGAGATTCTTCTGGAAAGAAAATGAAACAGGTGGAAATGAAGGAAACACACCCAAAGATGCAAATGTCCCCGGGAGAGGAGCTTATGCCAGTGGAGCTCTACCCTAACAAGCAAGGTTTTACCACCCGAATTGGAACGCAAATGACGCATGCGGATGCTGAAGCTGTGATAGCTTGCCTACGGAGGAATGCTGACCTGTTTGCTTTCAGCACAGATGATTTAAAAGGCGTTGATCTCAAAATTGCCATGCATCACTTGAATGTGGACCCGGCTATTCTCCCCGTCAAGCAAAAGTTAAGAAGATTTGATCCAGAAAAGGACAAGATTATCATGATTGAAGTGGAAAAATTGCTCAAAGCTGGACACATTGTGAGGGTACAGTACCCTGAATGGATTGCCAACGCAGTCATGGTACCCAAAGGGGTGGGCAAGTGGCGTATGTGCATCGACTTCCGGGATTTGAACAAGGCATGCCCAAAAGATCACTATCCACTTCCCAGAATTGACCAATTGGTAGATTCCACCTCAGGATGCGAATTGCTGTCAATGATGGACGCTTACCAAGGATATCACCAACTTTTGATGAATCCAAGGAATATTCGGAAAGCTTGCTTCATTGTCGGAGGAGGGACATTTGGCTTCAAGAAGATGCCCTTTGGTTTGAAAAATGCAGGGGCAATGTAATACCCCAGAGATTCGTACTGACTAAAAAAAAATTTTAAAGTTATTAATAATTATGGCTTTGCACGCCTAAGTTCATGAATTTGAATTCTAAGATTTAAGGTGAAATCCGTTTCCAAAAATAAATTCCAGAAATCGGACGAACGACTACTGTATTTAGGGTTTTCGCGTCCGTTAAGTTTTCGCCCGGAAACTCGGAATCGATTTCTGTCAGACTTTCACATTCACGAAATCGCAATACGAACTCGCCCGAGAAAGTTCATTTTTGTGATTTTCCGGACGAATTTTGGACTATGACGTCCCGACTTTTTCTCAGATTTTGAAAAACAATTTAGGTTTTCCGAGTACGTTAATTATTTCCAATCTAACGGACGAATTAGATTTCATCAATTCCGTAGCTAACTAGAAAAGTATTTCTCGATTTTTAAAACGGCGTTTAAGAGCCGGAAACGAGAAATTTCGTATAAAATTCCCTCGCCAAACACTCCCTAACGACTCACCCCTACCTTGTTAGATATTTCATTAACTTTATGACTCACTGAGTCATCACCTTCCTTATCACTCCCCCATTACCGCCATATTACACACACACACTTACACTCTCTTTTCTTCCATTTCTTCCATTGGAGACACCATCTCAAGCTCTTCCAAGATCCACATCTCTTACATCTACCGATTAATTTTCAATCCGACTTCATATATCGAAAGGTAAGAACTTCATCTCTAGTTTGATCCGAACAAATCTCTTTTCCCCTCTCTTTCATTTTTTTCGAAACTCAGGGAGTGAGATAGCATGTTGTTCTTGATCGGTACATGTTCTAGGATGCTTAGAATCGAGTTCTTCGGATCAAATCATGAAGGAAAAATCAAGAACCCCAACCCCTATATTTACCGAAATTTTTGCTGTTTTGGGGCTTTCATCTCATGCTCGATTTCTTCGTCGAATTGATGATAGATTAGTGTTCCTCATGTCGTTAATTGATAGTATGAATTGTTTTAGATTTTTCTAAAAATAAAATACAAAACCTAAGAGACGAACAAGGCTCGATTTAGGTTAGTAAATGTTGAGATATGCTCGATTGTTTAATGGAAATGAATTATACGATGCATGAGGATGAATATATATTAAATTGAGATTTTTCTAAAAATAAAACGAAAAGTGTAAGAGACGAAGATGTAGTGATAAGTCGAGGTTCGATAATGTTTTGATAATATGATTTGCATGTTAGGAATGCTCGTTAGATAATAATCGTTGTCATGAAATTTGAATGAATTCCGTTAACTTTGGCAAATCCGTAAGAGACGAACAAATGTATGTAATTAATGATAGGAAAGTCGAGTAAGATTGATAATTGGATATTAATGATCATTAATGTTGAGGGAACGAAATTGTAGTTGACGTCGTGTTGATCCGAGCTATAAAATATTGAGTTCATGTTATAATCGAGAACTTAGGACGAGAATTGATAACTTGTTGGTTTAGTAATTGTTTAGTTGAAACGACGAGGTTTTAAACGTCATGTCTTTAGACGAGTTTTGAAAGGAGTTCTTCACGTACGAGAGTACGTGTTGACTGCCTTGACGTGACAATTTTGTGAAAATGTAGGTTCGATAACTTAGAACGAACCTAGGAAGTTGTACGTCAATTCTATCGAACATTTAGGGTTAACCGCGGCAGTTTCTGCAACGTTCCACGGAAACGGCAATATCTTTTAGCTCGTTTATCGGAATCGAGATCCGCAAATTGGAGAGTAAACTAGACACCCGAGGCTATCTTTTAGTACAGGGCACGACCCCTGTTTCGCAATCCTCTGTTCTGGACAGACTCACTGTCTTCGTGCAGTGCATGTTCGATTTGTGATTCCTAAGTTGTTTTCTTCTCAACTTAGCTTCTTTCGATCTTTGAGGTCGCTTTGAGTTAACGAATGCCTTCTTTCTACTGACCTCAGTGTCAAGTATAGAGCCTTGAGTGCTAAACGAGATGAGTTCGTATCTTGTATCCGTTTAAGTAAAGAAATTTAGTTAAGCGTGCAAATGCCTAAATCGTCTAAAGAACTAAAACTTAATTTCCTAAGTTGATTCCTTTCCAACTTAGTTCTTTTTGACCTTTTAAGTCGTAATGAGTTATCGACTATCCTCTCTACTGACCTAAGAGTCGAGTAAGGAACCTTTCGAGTTCTAAACGAGATTTGTTCAAGTCTCGTTCCCGGTTAATCAAAAAGAATTAGTAGCGTGCAAATGCCTAAAGAACTAAAAAGACTACGATTAAAACCAATCTCCAATCTCCGTTTTCTTTAATCACTTACGATCGGGTTTAAAGTATGTTTATCTTACGATGAAGGAGGAAGTCAGCAGTGAGGAAAGGACGGAAGACTAGAAGACGAAAGTACGAGTAATAAGTTCTGTAAAGTATAAAGGTGGGCTTTTATCTATATAAAATAAAATGTGGGTTTTTCCACAACTCGAAAGTATTATTTATCGCTTTGATAATTGTGTTTTCAAAGTGATAATCTTGGCATAAACTGTTTCAACTATTTTATGTGAGTTCTCTTGTACCTATCTGAGTTAACCTTCGGGTTTACCAGATTTCTGAGTTAACCTTCAGGTTTCCAGACTTTTAAGTTAACCGCTAGGATGTTAACTTTCGATCGGCTCTGAGTTAGCTATTAAGCGCTTTCCAGAGTTAGTGCACTTTGTAACCTGTGGTGTATGTGGTATCCTGTTGAGGGGTAACCAGCCACGGTGAATTAGCTTTTGTCAAGATTGAACATAACATACTCTAAAAATGCTTGCGCAAGCTGCTTTATACAAATCATTCAAAAAATATTTAGTAGGCACGGGCCTTTTCAACAAAACTCCGATTCGCTACGGTTATAAAATGCCAGATTATTTATACTTATGAATTATGTTTTCGGCAACGTGCCCACTAAGTACTTTTGTACTTAGCCCTGCATATGTTTTCTAAATCTGCAGGTTGAAGCGATGGAAGCGGCGAGGGTTGAATAAAGTTGTCTTAGGAAGACTGTAGTTAGTATGAACCACAAATTCTGCTGCAGAACTCTAGTGTTTTTGAAATACAGATATGTTATCACTGTAGACTAAGATCTGTCTTAACTTAGTTTCTTTCGGTGTACTTCTGTCGAGTAATCTTTTGAGATTAACTCTTCTTTTATGTAAATA
Source organism: Schizonepeta tenuifolia (assembly GCA_029490685.1). Classification (NCBI taxonomy): domain Eukaryota; kingdom Viridiplantae; phylum Streptophyta; class Magnoliopsida; order Lamiales; family Lamiaceae; genus Schizonepeta; species Schizonepeta tenuifolia. Next base: position 84,290,377 of record CM055958.1, read on the forward strand.
AAGTCTTGTTCATAGTATGCATGATGTCTCTTATGTATGTTTAGTTCAGTTAGTCCCCTTCTTCTTCGTTTCTTTAATCCAATCCCAGTCGCACCCCGGCTTCTGCCGTCCCTCGGGATTTGGGGTTGTGACAGAGTGGTATCAGAGCAGAGGTTCGTTTCTTCTCTGGATACGAGTCTTCCTTCGAGTAGTAGTATAGAGTATTCATTCGTACTCTATATCGAGTCTTCTTTCGAGTCATAAGATAGAATAATTTGTATATGCTCCAGAACAGAGTCTTCTCTCAAGTAAAGTTAAGAGTTAAATTATAACATTAGAATTTAGAATGTAGACGACAACTCAACCTCCCGCTACGTCGACTCAACGAGGAAAAGAATTTTAATGATGTGATTTCTTTTAAATAAGAAATTTGAATAAGTATTCATTGAGTGAAAAGTGACAATGGTGCCAAGATACCCTTCAATTATGAAAGTATAATAAAATATACTATGATTTATTTATGTGATTATGTGATAGTACAAGTACTATCTTACGTGAAATTATTTGCGCGATAATTTCTATTATTTTACCATGGCACGAGAACCTAGAAGGAATCTAGGAATTTTCCCGGGGTATTGAGAATGTAGACGAAAAACTTAAGATCTTTCCGACTCTCCGAGAACTTAGACGTTTTTAAGAAACGTTATTCCAAATGATTTCGAAAGGAGATCCACAACACAAGAAGGACTTCTATTGATGGATGTCACGGGCGTAAAGTGACATGAATAAAGACTCGGCGAAGTCGATCTTTGTTTTAAAACCCGATAAGAATTTCCTTCGAGGGAAATGAAATAAATATTGATAAAATAAGGTAAATATGTACGAAGTGAACGAGAGAATCAAATAGATGTGTGAGAAAAGCGTGACTCCAAATTATTCGAGAAAAGGTTGAAACAAGGAGGATAAATTAAAATAAACGAAAGAGCCGAATGTTACCTTAGTTGTAAGGGGCGTGAACAAAGTCTCTTGGAGATGACTTTGTTTTACTTATTAGGAGCTGTTCAAGTATTCGATTAGATTGAGTATTCCGAGCTAAATTGGAAAGTTTCCAAAAAATTCTTTTTAAGAAGTAGTTGTGTATGCAATTCGAGAAATTGCTACTCGATTTAGGAAAGTAAATTCTGTATGAAGTGAGCAATAGAACGAGACAGAAGTTCCATGTGATTGAGAGACTGTTATGTGGACTTGATCAACCCACATAATAAGAAACTCAGTAATATGGGTCTTATGCCCCGCTAGTAAACCTTTTTAGTATGGTATAAGTTGTTTAAAGAGACGAATGTTACTTACGTATAAGTAACTTGTAATGACGTCGTTCCTTTTTCTTTTCGTTTCATTTTTTTTTCAGTAGAGTTCGCCTTGTTCGAACTTTGCGAAGAGAATTGTTTTACTATTGGGCGTCAAGCACGAAGCTTGATTAAATTTCCAACGATCGCTCGATTTTTAGCGACGACGACTAGAACCTATGTTCCAAAAAGTTATTCTTAGGATATATTCCATTTCTCTTTTGGAATTTATATTTTTTATACTTCGTCCTTGAGCGAAGAATACGACGCATACGAGTATTAAGAGTTGTAAACGACAAAGTCTTTTGTAAATGAATGTTACTTTTGCATAAGTAACATGAACAAAGCAGACGTGCCTTGTTTTAATAAATGAGAATCGATGAAAAATTTTCTTTGAGAAAGAAATAAGGAATAATGAAGGAGAATAATAAAGAATTAAAGTAAGAAATTAAAAGAATGAGATAAGGAATGAGAATAAAATCTTGAAATTTTATTTCTATATATTGTGAGTACGAGAGCAGTTTTCTGTGAAATTGCTAGATGTTTAAGATAAGTTTGTTAGATTAAGTGTGATGATATTACAATTGAATAATGAATATTCAATTTGTAATTTAAGATTTTCCGTAAGATAAGATATCATCTTACCGTTACTGATCCGTGTCTCTTAAAAACTTTGTAGGATGGCTTCCAGTAGTGACACGACTTCGGAGAGTCAGTCCCCGCCACAGCGTACTTGGGCAGATCAGTTATTGGATAGGTATAGAGATTATGAGGCAAACCCGACACACGACGTAGGACAGAGGATTAGTTACTTTTCGTTAGTTTATCATCCAGTCTGGCGTTCTATTACAGAGGGTGAGGCTATACTCGACTTGGTTAGACGACTACCAGAGGAATGGCGTGGTTGGGCACACGATATGGCATGGTACTATCTTGGGATGTTTGGCGACGATACAGAGCCGACAGGGGATTACAAGGGATTTGCTTTAGAGATACACAGGCGTTTCTTTCAGAGCAGACACATAGCAGCATATCCCGTTCAGACGCATCCTCCCTACACTCACTTCCCGACAGATTTAGGGTCAGAGCATGACGAGATAGGTCTAGAGATGATTGCACAGTTGGAGATCCCTTCAGTGATGGTACCCAGTGAGAGCACAGGGGAGTTAGTTGCAGAGACAGTTGATGGATTAGGGTTACCTACTCCTATCCTACCCGAGCCTTCTGCGAGAGTTCAGGGACCATTCGAGACAGGGCCAGAGTACTTAGATACAGATGCAGAGCTTACCGCCCTGTTGCAGTTACCATCTTCATACAGACCCCTTGACGAGATTTGCTCGGAGTTGGCTAGAGTTAGGGCAAAGTTTGAGGCAGGACCGTCCAAGGTCCGTTCCAGAGAGGAGTACAAGTCTAGTTCCCTTCCTGACCACCTGCTGTCTCCGAAGAAGCGGGCGTTAGTGACCTGCTGGGGCTACCTGGTTTCGGATACTGAGACGACAGTTTCAGATATGCCTGCACCGCCACCACTTACACTTACAGACGACACTACTTTGAAGGCTGACGAGTTAACCTTCGGGTTTTCCAGACTTTTAAGTTAACCGCTAGGATGTTAACTTTCGATCGGCTCTGAGTTAGCTATTAAGCGCTTTCCAGAGTTAGTGCATTTTGTAACCTGTGGTGTATGTGGTATCCTGTTGAGGGGTAACCAGCCACGGATAATTAGCTTTGGTCAAGATTGAACATAACATACTCTAAAAATGCTTGCGCAAGCTGCTTTATACAAATCAGTCAGAAAATGTTTAGTAGGCACGGGCCTTTTCAACAAAACCCCGATGCGCTACGGTTATAAAATGCCAGATTATTTATACTTATGAATTATGTTTTCGGCAACGTGCCCACTAAGTACTTTTGTACTTAGCCCTGCATATATTTTCTAAATCTGCAGGTTGAAGCGATGGAAGCGGCGAGGGTTGAATAAAGTTGTCTTAGGAAGACTGTAGTTAGTATGAACCACAAATTCCGCTGCAGAACTCTAGTGTTTTTGAAATACAGATATGTTATCACTGTAGACTAAGATCTGTCTTAACTTAGTTTCTTTCGGTGTACTTCTGTCGAGTAATCTTTTGAGATTAACTCTTCCTTTATGTAAATAAAGTCTTGTTCATAGTATGCATGATGTCTCTTATGTATGTTTAGTTCAGTTAGTCCCCTTCTTCCCCGTTTCTTTAATCCAATCCTAGTCGCACCCCATCTTCTGCCGTCCCTCGGGATTTAGGACTGTGACAGGCAACCTACCAGAAAATGGTGGATTTGGTGTTCCGAGAACAAATTGGAAGAATTATGGAGATATATGTTGATGACATGCTGGTCAAGAGTTTCAAAGCTGTTGATCACGCAACGGATCTGGAAGAAGTCTTTGGAGTAATCAGAAGCAATGACATTCGATTAAATCCTGCCAAGTGCGCTTTTGTTGTGCAGTCGGGAAAGTTCCTGGGCTATGTTGTCACGCCCAGAGGTACTGAAGTCAATCCTGCGAAGGTTGCCGCAGTGCAAGAAATGCAAGCTCCCCGCAACTTGAATGAAATTCAGAAACTTAATTGCAAGATTACTGCGCTAAGTCGATTTATCTCTCGTTCGGCAGAGAAGAGTTTGCCTTTCTTCAAAATCCTGAGGAAAGGTAGCAAATTTGAATGGACAGAAGAGTGCCAAGCAGCATTCGATGCCTTGAAAGAACATCTGGCTGCGTTGCCCTTGCTCACAAAGCCTGTGACCGGAGAAACTCTTTACTTATACTTCTCAGTGAGAAAGGAGTCACTGAGTTCGGTGTTGATAAGAGAAGAAGGTGGTGAGCGAAAACCTATCTACTACACCAGTAAAATGATTCAAGGCCCTGAAGCAAACTACTCAGAGGTGGAAAAAGCAGCTTTGGCGGTCATGACCTCTGCTCGAAAGTTGCGTCCTTACTTTCTTGCACATAAGGTCATTGTGAGGACAACATTCCCCTTTAAAAATATTCTGAGCCGACAAGATTTATCGGGAAGGATGGTAAAATGGGCCATGGAGTTGGGAGAGTATGACATTGAATTTGAGCCAAGACCTACGATAAAAGCTCAAGCTCTGGCAGACTTCATTCAGGAAACTACCCGAAGTGCAGAGTTGGTTGAGTGAAAAGCTTATGTGAAGGGAAGCTTCCCCTATCAAAGGCGGTTGGGAAACTTCCCAAGTTTCCCCAAAATGTCTGAAATACCCTTATTTCTATAGGTATATATACTGATTTCTACAGCAAATATCAGGTATGATTTCATTATCTCTCACACACGATAGAACTCGTTGAGATAGCTTGAACTTCGTGTTGAATACGAACTGACTTGATCGTCGAAGACGCGACACCGGCACACAACCGGCGTTATGCTTTGTAGGTCAGAATTCGCGGACAGAATCCACGTGGAGAAGCTCTTCTCAAATATAATCTCGTCGATACAAGGTACGATTATGTGTTAATGATTCTTAAACATCGGTATGTCTAAGGGTTACAAATCTCAACCCCATCAGTTTTATAATGTTTGATCAAAAGATCTTTATCCACTTCATCATCATCACTGTCATCTGTTGAATCTTTATCCAAATTTTGTCCTCCCATTGTTGCAATATATGAGCCACCAAATCTTTCTTTTTTCTTTTACTTCTTTCTTATGAAAAAGTAGATGAGGGACTATTTGAAAATTTTCCAGAGATTTCTTTCTTCTCAAATCGATCAATGGCTGCTTCAGCGATTCTTGAATTCATAGTCAAGAATTTTACAAATAATTCAGGACTTTGTAGCACGGATTCCAGCACAGACTCTGGCTCCTGCTTCGCAATATCTGTTGTAAAAGCAATGCTTTTCTACTTTTCAGGCTTGTCACCTCTCATCCCATTTCAAAAATTCTTAATGAACCAATCAATTCATCGAGCTTCATAGTAGACAAGTCTCTGGCTTCTTCAATACCTGCAACTTTGTAGTCAAAGCTTTTAGAAAGGGATCTTAAAATCTTTCTCACCAATTTTTCTTCAGAAATCCTTTCCCTCAAAGCAAAGCTCTCAATAGAAATTTTGAGAAGTTCAGAATGGAATTCGCTAATCGTCTCATATTTTCCCATTTTCAACATCTCAAATTTAGAAGTGAGTTGCTGAAGTCTGTGACCCTTCACACGATCATTACCTTCAAAAACATTTTGAAGAGTATCCCAAGCTTCTTTTGCATTCTCACATGTGGATATGAGAGAGAACGTTTCCATATTAACAGTTGATTGAATAATATTGATGGCTTTTTGATTCATACTTGAAGCTGTCAATTCTCTTACAAACCATTTATCTCTAGGTTTCTCACTCCCGTCAGCTTTTAAAGCAGCACTCCATCCAAACTCCACGGCTGTCCATGCACTCTCATTGATGGACCTAATGTATGATCTAAGACGTACCTTCCAATAACAATAATTAGATCCATCCAAAATTTGGAGTTTCCCAAAATAATCATCATTCGAAGCCATTGTAGCTCAGCCGCTGCAACAGATTTAGAAATTTGTCCCTGGATCAAACCTGTATTGTCGGTGTACCGTTTTGGTACCAATTAAAAAATCTAAACCGAGAAATTTAAGCATATAAATTGATTATGTCACAGCAAAACTTAGCACAAAGGATAACACGGAATATAATGACTAGCTAAGCAAATGACACACAAAATTGTAACCCAGTTCGATTAATAAACCTATGTCTGGGGGCCACGCCCAAGAGAGAATCAATCCACTATCGAAAGTTGTAGTTACAGAGGCTCTTACTCATAGAGGTCTTCTACCTTATGATACCCTTTCCGACACTCAACCCCCTTACAAAAGTGTTTGTATATTAAAAGAACACTCTAAAGAATAAACTCTTACGAAATAGTATAAGCTATGAACAATAATAAAATCTGTGACGACCACCTTCAATATGTCTTAGTGTGTATATATATATGTATGCATAGGTCTTGAGAAACTCTAGATATGTTATCCACCACGATAAGGAAACTTCCTTTGAAGATATGCCTTGTGGAACAAGTAGATATATCTGCAATATAATATATTTTCCGTGTTGTAAATGGATAAGAAAACGATCTTTGCAAAATCCGCATAAATATGAAAAGAATCTTTCAGATCTGCTGTTCTACATCAAACTAGCTCAGACTGAAGGACATAAACCAATTTCTGTTTTCGCACAACTCAAGACACTTCAGTCAATCTTGTTTCTACATAAATATGTGTCACAGCCCGACTTCTAGGGTATTGAAACGACTAGAATGCAAGGGGCAGTGAGATGGAACAACTAAACTTTACTCAACAAACATGCTCGATGATTAAGATTTTAAATCAACAATAGCTTCATAATTGCAATAAAGTGGATTTTTAATCAATTATTCTCAAGTGAATGAATACTCAAGCAAAGGTTAATATCGAATCCAACAAAGGAATTCGGTTTGGTGATTAACAAGTAATTGCATTAAAAAAGTGGGCCATCTTTTAATTTCAATAATCAAGTGGTGGTTAAAGGAATACAAGGAATCGTTAGAAAATTTTATCAACGTTTGAAAACGGAATTCAGAAAGGATTTAAGGTTTATTTCAACACATGGACTCTTTGTCAAGAATTCGAGCATGCAAACAAACATATCAGAACAACGGTGTTGCAGCGGAATTCAAACAAACGACATCAAATCCCAAGGCTATATGTATGAAGACACATAACCTCAAGCCAACCTTCTAATATGGATTTAATTTAACAACGAGCCTCCCAAGCACACTACAACCTCCTCATCCAAACTAACCTGCACGTTTTGAGAAATAACATGTAGGGCGTGAGTACAGTGTACTCAGTGGACACATGCCAAAACAATTTGAAAACTTGCTTGATAGAGCAATATAATTGATCTTGCTTCTTTTGCTGTAACACAAGGGTTAGATATATATAATTGTTTTAAAAGAGTTTACCACATGTGACAGCCGTAAAATCATTTTTGTTTTGTAAATCGCCTGCGCAGGCTAAACTTATATCTTAGGTACGAATCAATCTACAGCTCATCTTCTTGTGGTGTCGATAAGTAGGCCTCCTCCTCGAACACTGTGACCAGCCCAACCGAAGCAAAGCTCACAATCACCTTAATGCATGCATCGTTCCGTTTTTTTACAAGACTTTTATCCCGTGCTCCACAGGACTTATAATAATATCCACACGTAGATGATTGCATACCAAAATATTTAAAACATTTAGGCAAGTCAATTAATTTGAAATCGCACGTAATATATAATAGGCGCATACGTCATTTGTTTTAGTTTAGAAAAGCCTACCTATCGTGTGATACTAGCTCGGCCTTTTCTTTTCCTTTCCTTGCGAATCACTTTTCGCTTCCACTCGGTCCTAAAATAATATTCGATAAGGACGAGTTCGGAGAAACAAATACTTAACCCTCTTATTCGAACCTCTACATGACTCGGGTTTAAGATCCTCGGTTCATCTACTCTTAATCGTTCGGGTACTTAACTTCTACCTAAGTCCTATACTTTAAAATTTAAGGAAAGAATAAATTATAACTTAGTGAAATTTATTTCCTTAAGTAATTCATTTCAAACAAATTCAAGAAATATGCTTATTCATGCATACATAACACATCAATACTTATACACAACACATCATACATGACACATGTTCACTTATGTTACACTTGTATAAATATTCAATATTTATATTCTATTATTTTGTTCGACATTTTAACATGGATTTTTAGTTCTCGTTTTCTTATGGAATTAACTTCATTCCACTTAGAAAATGTAATACCCCAGACTTTTTTTATAGTCTTTAAAAATAAAAGTTAATAATAATTATGGCTTTACATGCCTAAGATCATAAAATTAAATTCTAAGATTTACGGTGAAATCCGTTTCCAAAAATAAATTCCAGAAATCGGACGAACAACTACTGTATTTAGGGTTTTCGCGTCCGTTAAGTTTTTCGTCCGAAAACTCGGAACCGAATTCCGTCAGGTTTTTACATTCACAAAATCGCGATACAAACTCGCCCGAGAAAGTTCATTTTTGTGATTTTCCGGACGAAATTTGGACTGTGACGTCCCGACTTTTTCTCAGATTTTGAAAAACTATTTAGGTTTTCTGAGTACGTTAATTATTTCCAATCTAATGGACGAATTAGATTTCGTCAATTCCGTAGCTAACTAAGAAAGTATTTCTCGATTTTTATATCGACGTTTAAGAGCCGGAAACGAGATTTTAGCGTCTAATTTTCCCTCGCCAAATGCAACCTTAACGAGTCACTACTTTAGTTAGATATTTTTCTTAGCTTTGTGAGTCACCATAGTGACTCACCATCCTCTCTCCTTCTCCCCTATTTCCGCCACCCCACTCCCATCATCCTCCATTCAAGCACAACTCAAGCTCTTCAAGATCCATAACTCTTCCGTCTACCGATCAAATTCCAATCCGATTTCATATATCGAAAGGTAAGAGCTTCGTCTCTAGTTTGATCCGAACAAATCTCCTTTCCCCTCTCTTTTATTTTTTTTGAAAATTAGGGAGTGAGATAGCATGTTGTTCTTGATCGATACATGTTCTAGGATGCTTAAAATCGAGTTCTATGAATCAAATCATGAAGGAAAAATCAAGAACTCCAAGCCCTATAATTACCGAAATTTTTTCTGTTTTGGGGCTTTCCATTTGTGCTCGATTTCTTCGTCGAATTGATGATAGATTAGTGTTTCTCATGTCGTTAATTGATTGTATGAATTGTTTTAGATTTTTCTAAAAATAAAATCCAAAACCTAAGAGACGAACAAGGCTCGATTTAGGTTAGTAATTGTTAAGATATGCTCGATTGTTTAATTGAAATGAATTATACGATGCATGAGGATGAATATATATTAAATTGAGATTTTTCTAAAATTAAAACGAAAAGTGTAAGAGACGATGATGTATTGATAAGTCGAGGCTCGATAATGTTTTGATAATATGAATTGCATGTTAGGAATGCTCGTTAGATAATAATCGTTGTCGTAAAATTTGAATGAAAACGGAGAACGTAAAATTTTACGTAAGAGACGAACAACGATCGATAAGTCGAGAATAAGTGATGATATGAGGATATGATTTGCATATTTATGATTCTTGTTAGTTGATGAAAAATGTTGTAAAATTTGATTGAAATCCAATGACTTTGAAAATTTGTTAAGAGACGAAGCAACGAACGTAAGTAACGAAAGAAAAGTCGAGTAAGAAAAGTAATTAGATAATAATGATTGTTGTTGATTAAGGGACAACTTTGTAGTTGACGACATGTTCGTCCGAGTTATGAAAAGATGAGTTGTATTTATAAACGAGAAGTTAGGACGAGAAATGTTAACTTGTTTTTGGTATAGTAATTGTTTAGATGAAATGACGAGGTTTTGATCGTCGTAATTATAGACGGGAAATGGAAAGGAGTTTATCACGTACGGGAGTACGTGTTGACTGCCTTGATGTGATAAAATCGTGAAAATGTAGATTCGATAACATAGAATGAACCTAGGAAGTCATACGTCGATTCTATCGAGCAACTAGGGTTCACTCGGCAGTTTCTGCGACGTTCCACGGAAACTGCAATATCTTTTAGCTCGTTTATCAGAATCAAGATCCGCGAATTGGAGAGTAAACTAGACATCTGAGGCTATCTTTTGGTATAGGGCACAACCCATGTTTCGCAATCCCCTGTTCAGGACAGACTCACTGACTTCGTGCAGTGTATGTTCAAATTGTAATTTCCTAAGTTGTTTTCTTCTCAACTTAGCTTCTTTCAATCTTTGAGGTCGCTATGAGTTAACGAATGCCTTCTTCCTACTGACCTCAGTGTCAAGTATAGAGCCTTGAGTGCTAAATGAGATGAGTTCGTATCTTGTATCCGTTTAAGTAAAGAAATTTAGTTAAGCGTGCAAATGCCTAAATCGTCTAAAGAACTAAAACTTAATTTCCTAAGTTGATTCCTTTCCAACTTAGTTCATTTTGATCTTTTAAGTCGTAATGAGTTATCGACTATCCTCTCTACTGACCTAAGAGTCGAGTATGAAATCTTTCGAGCTCTAAACGAGTTTTGTTCGAGTTTCGTTCCTATTAAACTAAAAAGAAACTAGTAGCGTGCAAATGCCTAAAGAAACAAAACGATTAAAACCTAAATTCAAATTTCCATATTCGATTATCTTTTACGACCGAATTTAAAGTGTGATTATTTTATGATGAAGGAGGAAGTCAGCAGTAGGAAAGGACTGGAGATCAGGAGAACGGAAGCGTACTTTAGTTCTGTAAACGCTAAGGTGGGCTTTTATTCTATAACAAATAAAATGTGGGTTTTTCCACAACTCGAAAGTAATTCTTTATCGCTTTGATAAATGTGTTTTCAAAGTGATAATCATGGCATAAACTGTTTAAATATTTTATGTGTGTTCTCTTGTACCTATCTGAGTTAACATTCGTGTTTTCCAGATTTATGAGTTAATCAAAATAGGTTAACTAACGATCGGCTCTAAGTTAGCTATTAAGTGCTTTCCAGAGTTAGTGCACTTTGTAACCTGTGGTGTATGTGGTATCCTGTTGAGGGGTAACCAGCCACGGTGAATGAGGAATTGGTCAAGATTGAACGTAACATACTAGAAAAAATGCTTGTACAAGCTAATTTATATAAATGAGTCAGAAAATGTTTAGTAGACACGGGCCATTTTAAATAAAACCCTGATGTGCTACGATTATGAAATGCCTGATTATTTATACTTATGAATATGTTTTCGGCAACGTGCCCACTAAGTACTTTTGTACTTAGCCCTATATATGTTTTCTAAATGTGCAGGTTGAAGCGATGAAAACGGCGAGGCTTGAATTAAGTTGTCTTAGGAAGACTTTAGTTAGTATGAATCACATTTCCGCTGCAAAACTCTAAGTACTTTGATGTTATGTACATTACGTAAAACTCTGTAGTTTATGTCTGTAAACTTTAACTTAGATGCCTTTTGAGTACCTTCTGTCGAGTAAATCCTTCGAGAATTACTCTTCCTTTTGTAAATAAAGTCTTGTTCATAGATTGTATGATGTCTCTTATGTATGTATGTTTAGTCAGTCCTCTTCTTCCCCGCTTCTTTAATCCAATCCCAGTCGCACCCCGGCTTCTGCCGTCCCTCGGGATTTGGGATTGTGACAGAGTGGTATCAGAGCCATCATTTATGCTCTGGATACGAGTCTTCTTTCGAGTAGTAGTATAGAATATTCGTTCGTACTCTATATCGAGTCTTCTTTCGAGTCGTAAGATAGAATAATTTGTTTATACTCTAGATCAGAGTCTTCTTTCAAGTAAAATTAAGAGTTAAGTTATAATGTTAAGATTCAGAATGTAGACGACAACTCAACCTCCCGCTACGTCGACTCAACGAGGAAAGAATTTCAGTAACATAATTTCTTTTTAATAAGAAATTTTTGAATGATTATTCAACAAGTAAAGAATAAAAATGGTGCCAAATAATTTTCTGAAAGTATAATTTAATTTATACTTTGTTTTGACTATGTGATTTTGTGATAGTACGAGTACTATCTTATGTGAAATTATTTGCGCAATAATTTCCTTTATTTCAAAAAAAAAAATACCATGGCATGAGAACCTAGAAGGAATCTAGGGATTTTTTCCGGTTCAATAAGAATGTAGACTTGAAATCTAAGGTCTTTTCCGATACCTCGAGAACTTAGGCGTTTTTAAGAAACGTTAATCCAAATGATTTCGAAATGAGATCCACAACACGAGAAGGACTTCTATTGATGGATGTCACGTGCGTAAAGTGACATGAATAAAGACTCGGCGAAGTCGATCTTTGTTTTAAAACCCGATAAGAAATTTCCTTCAAGGAAAATAAAATAAATAATGATAAGGTAAATATGTACGAAGTGAACGAAAGAAACAAATAGACGTGTGAGAAAAACGTGACTCCAAATTATTCGAGAAAAGGTTGAAACGAGGAGGATAAAATGAAATAAACGGAAGAGCCGAATGTTACCTTTGTTGTAAGGGGAATGCACAAAGTCTCTTGGAGATGACTTTGTTTTACTTATTAGGAGCCGTTCAAGTATTCGATTAGCTTAAAATTTGTATCTTCCTCGAGAAGATTGAGTATTCCGAGCTAAATTGGAAAGTTTCCGAAAGTTTCTTTTTAGAAGTAGTTGTGTGCGCAATTCGAGAAATTGCTACTCGATTTAGGAAAGTAAATTCTGTATGAAGTGAACGATAGAACGAGACAGAAGTTCCATGTGATTGAGAGACTGTTATGTGGACTTGATCAACCCACATAATAAGAAAATCAGTAATATGGGTCTTATGCCCCGCTAGCAAAACCTTTTTAGTATGGTATAAGTGGTTTAAAGAGACGAATGTTACTTACGTATAAGTAACATGTAACGATGTCGTTCCTTTTCTTTTCGTTTCATTTTTCAGTAGAGTTCGCTTTGTTCGAACTTTGCGAAGAGAAATTTTTTTATTTAGGAGTCAAGCACGAAGCTTGATTAAATTTTCAACGACCGCTTGATTTTAGCGACGACGGCTAGAACTTATGTTTTAAAAAGTTATTCTTTAGTTATATTCCATTTCTCTTTTGGAATTTATATTGTTATACTTCGTCCTTAAGCGAAGAATACAACACGTATGAGTATTAAGAGTTGTAAACGACAAAGTCCTTTGTAAATGAATGTTACTTTTGCATAAGTAACATGAACAAAATAGACGTGCCTTGTTTTAATGAATGAGAATCGATGAAAATTTTCTTTGAGAAAGAAATAAGGAATAATGAAGGAGAATAATAAGGAATTAAAGTAAGAAATTTAAAAAATGAGATAAGGAATGGAAATAAAATCTTGAAATTTTATTTCTATATATTGTGAGTACGAGAGCAATTTTCTGTGAAATTGCTAGATGTTTAAGATAAGTTTGTTAGATTAAGTGTGGTGATATTACAATTGAATAAGGAATATTCATTTTGTAATTTAAGATTTTCCGTAAGATAAGATATCATCTTACCGTTACTGATCCGTGTTTCTTAAAAACTTTGTAGGATGACTTCCAGTAGTGACACGGTTTTGGAGAGTCAGTCCCCGCCACAGCGTACTTGGACAGATCAGTTATTGGATAGGTATAGAGATTATGAGGCAAACCCGAGACACGACGTAGGACAGAGGATTAGTTACTTCTCGTTAGTTTATCATCCAGTCCGGCGTTCTATTACAGAGGGTCAGGCTATACTTGACTTGACGACTACCAAAGGAATGGCGTGGTTGGGCACACGATACGGCATGGTACTATCTTGGGATGTTTGGCGACGATACAGAGCCGAAAGGGGATTATAAGGGATTTGCTTTAGAGATACACAGGCGTTTCTTTCAGAGCAGACACATAGCAGCATATCCTGTTTAGGCGCATCCTCCCTACACTCACTTCCCGGCAAATTCAGGGTCAGAGCATGACGAGATAGGTCTAGAGATGATTGCACAGTTGGAGATCTTTTCAGTGTTGGTACCCAGTGAGGGCACAGGGGAGTTAGCTGCAGAGACAATTGATGGATTAGGGTTACCTGCTCCTATCCTACCCGAGCCTTCTGCGAGAGTTCAGGGACCATTCAAGACAAGATCAGAGTACTTAGACACGGATGTAGAGCTTACCGCCCTGTTACAGTTACCCTCCTCATACAGACCCCTTGACTATATTTGCACGGAGTTGGCCAGAGTTCGGGCTGAATTTGAGGCAGGACCATCCAATGTCCGTTCCAGGGAGGAGTACGAGACGAGTTCCCTTCCTGACCACCTGCTGCCTCCGAAGAAACGGGCGTTAGTAACCTGCTGGGACTACCTGGTTTCGGATACCGAGACGACAGTTTCAGATGTGCCTGCACCGCCACCACTTACACTTGCAGACGACACCACTATGAGGGTTGACGAGGCACTTCAGCTCGTTTTCGGTTCAGAGTCAGAGGATGAGGACCCGGATGAGGATCCGGAGGAGGACATTGATAAAGATCCGGACGAGGACCCCGAGGAGGATTAGGCCATAGAGGGCAGTGGTGACTTGACCGCAGTTTGTTGAGCAAGGCGTCAGGGACGCATAGTAGTATAGTAGTCTTTTGTTATGTACAAAGTCGGATCAGTAACTAGATAGTTTTGTAGTACTCCAACGGATACGAAATTTTATGAATCGTTTCCGTTCTAGTACTTCCAGTAGTACAGTAATGCAATATGTTAGTGCATCCTGTACACGTAGGCAGTTAGCCTAGCTTGGACTCGTTGTAGTCTAGTTTTGTATAAGTCCTTGTTAAAGGCAAAACTAACATATTCTTTTTGATGTATATATAATATACATGACCCATGAGAGGGTTTTAGTCACTAGAAAGTTTCTTATAAATCATATAACTAAACCAAAATGTCAAATGAATTCGCATAACGAGTGTTAAAATTAACCTCGGAGGTTAAAAGTTGAAAGAACTAGAATCGGAGTTAATTTGTTATTCTCATTTACGTAAAAGAATTAAGTGGGAAAAGAAAGGGGTTAGCGAGAAAATGAAGATTTAAAAGCAAGTACTAATGAGAAAAACTTTGTATCTTATAGTTCCAAGAATGTCGCTGAGAGTTGTTAACGACCAAAGAGGACCTGAAAATCCTAGAGGCTCTGATAGAGGTCAAAAACAACGTATAAGCGAAGAGAGGCAAAAACATCCTATAACCTTATCATTTCCCCTATCTCCGCAATGTCGTAACATTGAGGATTTATTCTTCGGAAGAAAACCACCATATTTTGATGGATCTGGTAATCCAAGTGAGGCCGAGCAATGGATACGTTCTATGGAGAGAATCTTTGAGCCGATTAGACTTAGTGATGAGGAGCGTCTAGCATGTGCTGGGTATCAGCTAACTGGACCAGCTAAATATTGGTGGAAGACTAGACAGAGAATTATGCCGGCAGAGCAAGCGGCTCTAACCACTTGGAATGATTTTAAGGAGGCATATTATGAAAAGTACGTATATGATCAAATGGAAACTGAGGAAGAAATAACAAGGAAACTTCAGGGAGAACTTAAGTATGAACTGGGAATAGCAGTAGCCAGACAGGAGGGACTGAGTTATGCAGAACTACTAGGACGAGTCCGTGAAATAGAGGCATTAGTGCCTAATAAAGGAAAGATGGTAATGCCCACACCAGCACTAAACCAGACTTCAACCCAAAACCCTTCCAACAATAATATTATCCATAAGGAAAAGAGAAAATGGGAAAGGAGTAGCAGTGAGCGTTACCAGCGCCACAACAATCAAGGAAAACAGAATAGGACTCGGCAGAGTTTCCAGCAGCCAGGAAAAGGAAGTAACTATGGAAATGAAGTAGAGCAAATGAATAAACCACAGGGAAATAAACTGTCAGGGCAAGGCAAGAGAAACAATCTACTAGGACAGCTGCAAGGGCAGCCAAGGAACGGTAACCAAGGAAAAATCACTAATCCAGCTTACCCTAAGTGTAATAAGGAACACCCCGGTGTTTGTTTAGCAAAAACTGGTGTTTGCTTCAACTGTGGACGTAAGGGGCACGTTAAGAGGGATTGTCCCGAGCCGTGGCAAGCAGTAGAACAGAAACGAGAATTTTCTACTTGTTCTAGATGTGATAAGAAGCATGAGGGTGTGTGTCTAGCAAACACGGATAAATGTTTTAATTGTGGGCAGACGGGGCATATAAGGAGGAGTTGTCCAACGCTGCTTCGGACGGCAAAACCAAATCAGTACGGCCAGATTCAACCATCAAATACAACTCAAGTCCAGTCACAGCCACAGCTGATACAATCACAACAGAATGCAAGCGCATACATGATTAGGCAGGAAGGGCATAATGAAGGAAAGTGAGATCTGGCAGGTATTGGACGAACCTTATAAATTACCCTGTCATAATTGTTGACCCGTACTAGAACTTTATACCAGTTTTCTAGTACCTATTGACCATATAGGGCTAAGACTAGAACACACTAATCTTGAAATAAGAACAATTACGCTTCAGGGAGTGACGATAACACTACAAAAAATCGCCGGATTACCGGCGGAAAATTCCGCCGGTAACCAACCGAAATCCGCCGGTAATCGGATTACCGGCGGAATTACCGGCGGACGAGTTCCGCCTTTAAAAATGCCGCCAGTGATGAAATTACCGGCGGAAATTCATTCTGCCGGTAAATTATGCCGGCGAAGTGGCAAGGCGGCAAAATTACCGGCGGATTTACCGGCGGAAATTTCGCCGGTAATCACCGGCGGGCATTTTCCGCCACAAATTTTCGAATTTATGCTTGTACAAATGGATGACACGTGTGCATTGTACTGGCGGAATTCCGCCGGTAAATCCACAGGTAATCACCGGCGGAAATTCCGCCGCTAATTTAATTTTTTATTTTTTATTTTTTTTATTATTTTTTCTGCACCCTGTTTCAATTTAAATGTAATATATACCACACCAAATCGTCAAATAATACTAAAGAAGTCTAATATTCATAAAACTGTATCTTAACATTCAATAATATTAAGTTAATGAATTCACCAAATAAACAGTATAACTGTTAAATAGTTCTACAGAAAAAGTATAAAGAAACTACGCATCTGCTGCTGGAGGTGGACGAGGAGGAAATTGACCCGACATCATCATCCTCTCAAACATGGCCATCCGTTCCTCGAGGGCTTTACGTGCCTCTCGTTCTGCCGCTAGTTCTGCTTCACGTGCCACTCGTTCTGCTTCTCGTTGTTCTTCCGCTTTCTGCATCGCCTCTTGTTGTTGCGCTACTTGTTCTTGTAAGCTGCTCAACTGGGTCCAAAACAGATCCTGCGAAAGAACGCCCGAAGTGTCGGTGCTGCGTGTAGAACTCCTACTCAGCTAGCTTTCCCCAACGCTTCCAGTCCCATAGCGACGTGACTTGAACGGATGACAGATTTCCAAATAAATCTCGTTGAAGTCCGATCTCCCTTCCTCAGCAGCAATCTGATGAACCCTCTCCTAATTCAAACATAAAAATATGTTAGTCAACAAATAAACTATCAAGTATATTTATCACTATATATATTAAGTAAAATTTTAAAACTTACATCAATTTTTTCATCCTTCTCTGTAGCAAATTTTCCATCCTTCTTGTGATAGTAGAGGAAAAGCTCGTAGGTCAGCTCAACAGCCGATAACCCAGTCTCTTTAGACTGTTTATGAGTCCAATTCCATATGGATGCATAAAGAACAAGCAAACATGGATTAGAGTAACTTCATAAATATAGCATATGCAAACATAGATTAAAGAACAAGCAATATGGAGAATAAATGTTATCTTACACACAAATCTCATGCAAGTCTCAATCACAAAAATATAACTTACGCAAATGTGTAATATTCAAAGAAATATCCTGATTCATAAAGATGAAAATATAGCATACGCAAATGAACATATTAAAAGGTATCAATCATAACTAACTTCATAAGGAAAGAGTATAATTTCAATTTACTAACCCAAGTCTTATAATTCAGTACAAACCCACGCCTACAAACATGTTCTCTAACTTCATCCACTGATAAGAAGGCCTCGTGCTTACACTTCTTACAAGGACACCTAATTTTATTGGCACCATCTGTATATCGCGTCTGATTTATGGCATACTCAAGAAAATAATCAAGTCTCCGTTCAAATGCAGGACGATCGTTATATCTTGCATACATCCACTGACGATTATCACTCATTCTTGTAAATGCTAACAAGGATAAGAAAAATTCATAAATTATTTGAAAACAATTATTTGATAACATAAATCCAAGTTGAACCCTGATATCCAACGTGTCATACTACACTATTTTTTTATTAATACATATATGCACTAACAAGCTTTTGGGGAAGAACTAATATAAGATTCCACTAAAGTGTTTTCTCCACTACATTTCTTACTATCTTAATTTATACTCTCTACTTCACAATTTACTATTTAAATCAAAGATTTAATTTTCTAAGACATTATTTATATAATTCATGATAGAATTAATGCCTAGCAATATTATAATGTATAGATATTACAAAAAAGAAACCAATGATCATCATTGATTTTATATTATACAATGCACGTTAATACAATTCTATGTAATTAACAATTTATCACATGCAAAAACAAACTAATATTTGGGCCTTTGAAAACTGAATACTAAATTTGACCAACGACTATTACACTCTTGAATAAATTAAAAATTCTATTATGTCTTAATCCAAGTCGCAAAAGACAAATAATATTATACAGTCTTCACAATTTCATGCTATGCTGTTTCTCATAAACCCACCAAAAAAAAACCCTTCCAATTTGGTGGTACGTGGAAATAAATATATATTCAACCGATCATCCATCAAATATTCAAATTAATTTAAATCGGGTCCTACATTTCAAAAGAAAATTGAGCAAGCCCACCCCACCCCCTACGTTCACCAACAGAATCCTCCATAGATTTCACCTTACTGTCCTACTTTATTCTCAAAGTTTGAATCTTTTTCACTCAATTGCCACTCATATACCAGTTGTCGGTATTTCCCCAGAAACCCAACTAATAAAGCTGCAATCTTGATACAATCTAAAAGGTTAAAGAAAGCTATGGACAAAACATTAACTCAGAGCCAAACGCATACAATCGTGTGAACAATCTTCCAATACATCGTAACACATATGCATTCAACAACACCAAATATCAATAAATATCATACACCCCCCTCAATAACCATAACAATCTGCCCAGAATTTTGGTAATCCCTCATGCAATCAACACGTTTTCTACCTGCAGATTCAGACGGCGACAATTCAGGCGGCGGCGGGAATGGCTGAGACCGGATTCCGGCAGGCGGCACAGTGAGGAGGTGTCTGGAATGGGCTGACAGAAATGGACGAAGTGAGAGAAATAGAGAACAAGAAGAAAGAGAGAGAGAGAGAGGGAGAGAGAGAGAGAGAGAGTAACAAAAAACTAACCTGTGGATGAAACGGCGGCAGTGGCGGCAGCGCGGTGGATTGGCAGAGCGAGAGAGTGGCTGAGAAAAAGTGCCGGAGTGAGTGGAGGAGAGAGGGAGCGAGAGAAAGAGAAATAGAAAAACTCACCGGCAAACTCGAGCAGCGGCGGAGCGGGCGGCGGAGCGGAGTGAGTGGCGGAGAAAAAGAGAGTGACTGAGAAAATGGCCTTGAGTCAGTGGAAGAGCGCGAGCGAGCGAGCGAGAGAGAGAGAGAAATAGAAACTCACTGCCGGTGGCGGTGGAGCGGCGGAGCGAAGTGAAGGGGAGGCGGTTTGGGCGGAGTTGGGCACGGCAAGACGAAAGGGAGGCGGTTTGGGCGGTCTGGACGTATGATAGATTAACTAGGGCACGAAGGATCACCGGCGGCATCACAGGCGGAATTTCCGCCGGTGATACCAAGCCCATTGCCGAATTATGGGTTTACAATAAGGCCCAACAAACAATTAGCCCAATAACATAAAACAACCCACTATTATAGCAGCCCAAGTGATAATAAAGCCCAGCCCAACCTTAGACGGTATTACTGGCGGAAATTCCGCCGGTGATTACCGGCGGACCTATTCCGCATGTGATCATCGGCGGATTCCAGTCCACCGGTGATCCCTAATCCCAATTTTTAATTATTTTTTTTCGACAATACCGGCGGAATTATCTCCGCCGGTGATTACCGGCAGAAATTCCGCCGGTATTTCCGCCGGTATTCCCGGCGCGAACACTCCCGCCTTTTTACCGGCGGAATTCTGCCGGTGATTCGCAGGGGAAAAAATTTTAGCTGACCCGCCTTTTTACCGGCGGATTCTATTGCACCGGTATTTTCGCGATTTTTTGTAGTGTAATCTCATAGAGTTATTCCCTTAATTTCGTTGAGCATAGAATTTAATTTAGGGTCTTTCTGTTAGAACATAGGAATCGATTGGGAAGTAATAAAATGTACGACATATATATATAATTTTAGGAATAGACTAGTTGTTTGAGAATTACCATGATTCTCGACAACGAGAGAAAAATCTCTTTCAAAACCTCGAGTAGAGAACCTACATAATTATATGAAATATCGATGGGCAGGAGGATATAAAAAAAAAAAAAATATCCGCCCTACAAGCCAAGATGTTGATGAAGAAGAAGGATACGATCGTTTATCTCGTGTACCTAGTTGGAGATCTAGGAGCCAAGAAGACCATTCAAACGTGAGCATTGTGAACGAATATGAAAATGACTTTTCAGAAATATTATCTGGTTTATCACCAGATTGTCATGTAGGTTTCACGATCGACTTAGAACTACGAGCAGCTCCCAAACCAAAGGCCTTATGTAGAATGGTATCGAAAGAGTTAGAGGAGCTTAAGATCCAACTGCAAGAGTTGTTAAATGACGATTTCTTTAGACAAACGTTTTCACCATGGAAAACATTTTAGATGTTCATCATCGAAGAAGGATGATTCTGCGAGAATGTATATAGGCTGTCAAAGGTTAAATAAAGATAACCCTTAAGGATAAGTATCCTTTGGTGAGAATAGAAGACCCCTCGATAAGCTTAAAAGAAACAAGTGTAATTGCGAGGATAGACTTAATGACTAAATAATACTAGTTAAAAGAGTAAACTGGAGATATACCCAAAAATTTATCTTTCAAGCCAGATATGGCCATTACAAATGCTTAGTTATGCCATTTAGTTGACAAACGCTTCCGTAGTATTCATGAACCACGTGAATAGAATTTCCACCTATACTTAGAGAAATTCATTTTAGTATTCCTCGACGATAATTTCATTCACGCTAAGAATGAGAAAGAGCACGAAGAACACTGGCGGATAGTACTAGAAATGCCTAGAGTCGAGAACTAGATGCCAAGTTCAGAAGAGCAAGTTCGATTGAAGAAAGTGATGTTATGGAGATATATATATATATAGTGTCGACAGAAGATGTTAAGATAGATTCATGCCAAAGTTGAGGCAGTGCTCAAAAAGGAAATCGACTACCAGTCAGAATGAAATAAGAAGTTTCCTAGGTTGGACAGTTATAATAGAGGTTTTCATTAGGGAATTGTCAATGATTACTAAGACTTATGGAGCAACTACATAGAAGGAAAAGAAATATAAATGTACAGACAAGTGTGAGATAGGTACGCAGACGTTCGAGGAGAAGTTTATCATTACCCCAATTTGAGCCTCTCAGAAACAAACAAGGAATACGAGGTAGATACCAAGGTTCGAAGAACGAGTTAAGATGAGTGATAATGCAAGATAAGAGAGTGATATCTTATACTTCACGACACATTAACCTCAGGAAATTGAGCTTGCAGCCGTAGTACATGCAATGAAATTTGGACACACCATCTATATGGTGTAAGGGATGAGATCTTCACAGATCATAAAAATTTGGAGTGTGTATTCGAGCAAAGGAATTAACATAAGACAAAGGAGATGGCTCGAACTAGTAAAAATATTATGAATATTAAATTAAATTACAAGCTAGAAAAAAAAAACTAAGCGTAAGAATAGACACGCTGAGTCGTAAGACTCCAATTAAGTTTAGGTATCTCTACGTTGGAGAAGAAACGCTTGTACGAGGTTTCGAGATGATGGATATAGAAATGCATGATGCATCAGCATCGGTCGCAGGGCAAATAACGACACAAGTAGCTATCCTAAATTACGAGAAAGATTAAAAGTATCTAGAGAAAGGACGAGTCAATGGATAAGCCTCGACTAAGGATAAGAATGGATAAACCAGACAGTGACTCTGAAGCAATGAGTATTATGATAGAAATTAAAGAGTAGACTTAGTATTTCCGATGACGACGAATTTAAGATTTAAGAAAGGATTTCTAGTGGAATAGAGTGAAACAAGACGTTGCCTAGTTTGGTAGAAAGATGTTTAGCTTATAAGAAAGTGAAAGCCTTTCACTGACAACTATACGAGTTGTGATAACCGTTAAGGTATTCCGGAATGGAAATGGAAGGATATGGTTACGATTTTATGACAACGAGATGTTTGTAGGTCATGAGGCAGAAAAGTTAGATGACAAACTTAACTTTAGTACCGTTTCTCACCTCCAGTTGGAGGGACAGTCCGAGGAAACAATTTAGATACTCGTTGATATGCTAAGAACGATAAGATTGGCCGAAGAGCGAATTGAAGAACACATAGCCAACAACTGAATTGTTACAACAATAATTATTAAGCTACGATAGGTATTACGACTTACGAGACCTTGTAGAAGGAAAAGATTTACATATTTGCCTTATTATTATAAGGTAGGTGAAAGCAAGAATTTAGGACCAGACGCGGTCAATGAAATGATCGAGATCATTCGATAGATTTGAGTCAGAATAAAACGAGTTTAAAGAAGACAAAAGTCTTAAGTATATACGACAATTCGAACTTAATAATCGAGAAGGAAAATAAAAGCTCCTTAAGATTTCTCCGTTAATGAGAAACATTAGTTTCGTGTCAAGTTCAGACTTCGATAAAGATTTATATAATTAGCAAATAACTTGGAAAAGATAGCTTTCAATGCGAATAGTTATGGCTTTATTGCCAAATTTATGAAATACTTATTTTATGTATATCTCATTTTGAGAAGAAGTATGTACGTTCGATTCTACACACATAGTTGGTCAGCAAGACGTTGATCTTGAAATCAACTTAAGATATTAGGAAAGATCGCAATAGATTTTGGATCGAAAAGCGTGAAAGTTAAGAAGTGAGTCGATACGATTAGTAAAAGTGTTATAAGATCATCACGGGCAAGAGAAAGCCACCTGAGAGTTCAAAGAAGAGTCGAGAAAAGAGTACCCCGAACAGTTTAAGAAGATAAGTAAATTTCGGGACGAAATTTTACGTAAGGGGGGTAGGATGTAATACCCCAGACTTTTTCTACAGTCTTTAAAAATAAAAGTTAATAATAATTATGGCTTTGCACGCCTAAGATCGTAAAATTAAATTCTAAGATTTACGGTGAAATCCGTTTCCAAAAATAAATTCCAGAAATCGGACGAACAACTACTGTATTTAGGGTTTTCGTGTCCGTTAAGTTTTTTGCCCAGAAACTCAGAACCGAATTCCGTCAGATTTTTACATTCATGAAATCGCGATACAAACTCACCCGAGAAAGTTCATTTTTGTGATTTTCCGGACGAAATTTGGACTGTGACGTCCCGACTTTTTCTCAGATTTTGAAAAACGATTTAGGTTTTCCGAGTACGTTAATTATTTCCAATCTAACGGACGAATTAGATTTCGTCAATTCCGTAGCTAACTAAGAAAGTATTTCTCAATTTTTATATCGACGTTTAAGAGCCAGAAACGAGATTTTAGCGTCTAATTTTCCCTCGCCAAATGCAACCTTAACGCGTCACTACTTTAGTTAGATATTTTTCTTAGCTTTGTGAATCACCATAGTGACTCACCATCCCTCTCTCCTTCTCCCCTATTTCCGCCACCCCACTCCCATCTCCTCACTTTCATTTTCTTCTTCCATCATCCTCCATTCAAGCACAACTCAAGCTCTTCAAGATCCATAACTCCTCCGTCTACCGATCAAATTCCAATCCCATTTCATATATCGAAAGGTAAGAGCTTCGTCTCTAGTTTGATCCGAACAAATCTCCTTTCCCCTCTCTTTTATTTTTTTAAAAAATTAGGGAGTGAGATAGCATGTTGTTCTTGATCAATACATGTTCTAGGATGCTTAAAATCGAGTTCTATGAATCAAATCATGAAAGAAAAATCAAGAACTCCATGCCCTATAATTACCGAAATTTTTTCTGTTTTGGGGCTTTCCATTTGTGCTCGATTTTTTCGTCGAATTGATGATAGATTAGTGTTTCTCATGTCGTTAATTGATTGTATAAATTGTTTTAGATTTTTCTAAAAATAAAATCCAAAACCTAAGAGACGAACAAGGCTCGATTTAGGTTAGTAATTGTTAAGATATGCTTGATTGTTTAATTGAAATGAATTATACGATGCATGAGGATGAATATATATTAAATTGAGATTTTTCTAAAATTAAAATGAAAAGTGTAAGAGACGAAGATGTATTGATAAGTCGAGGCTCGATAATGTTTTGATAATATGAATTGCATGTTAGGAATGCTCGTTAGATAATAATCGTTGTCGTAAAATTTGAATGAAAACGGAGAACGTAAAATTTTACGTAAGAGACGAACAACGATCGATAAGTCGAGAATAAGTGATGATATGAGGATATGATTTTCATATTTATGATTCTTGTTAGTTGATGAAAAATGTTGTAAAATTTGATTGAAATCCAATGACTTTGAAAATTTGTTAAGAGACGAAGCAACGAACATAAGTAACGAAAGAAAAGTCGAGTAAGAAAAGTAATTAGATAATAATGATTGTTGTTGATTAAGGGACAACTTTGTAGTTGACGACATGTTCGTCCGATTTATGAAAAGATGAGTTGTATTTATAAACGAGAAGTTAGGACGAGAAATGTTAACTTGTTTTTGGTATAGTAATTGTTTAGTTGAAATGACGAGGTTTTGATCGTCGTAATTATAGACGGGAAATGGAAAGGAGTTTATCACGTACGGGAGTACGTATTGACTGCCTTGACGTGATAAAATCGTGAAAATGTAGATTCGATAACATAGAACGAACCTAGGAAGTCATACGTCGATTCTATCGAGCAACTAGGGTTCACTAGGCAGTTTCTGCGACGTTCCACGGAAACTGCAATATCTTTTAGCTCGATTATCGGAATCAAGATCCGCGAATTGGAGAGTAAACTAGACATCCGAGGCTATCTTTTGGTATATGGCACGACTCTTGTTTCGTAATACCCTGTTCTGGAAAGACTCACTGACTTCGTGCAGTGTATGTTCAAATTGTAATTTCCTAAGTTGTTTTCTTCTCAACTTAGCTTCTTTCAATCTTTGAGGTCGCTATGAGTTAACGAATGCCTTCTTCCTACTAACCTCAGTGTCAAGTATAGAGCCTTGAGTGCTAAATGAGATGAGTTCGTATATTGTATCCGTTTTAAGTAAAGAAATTTAGTTAAGCGTGCAAATGCCTAAATCGTCTAAAGAACTAAAACTTAATTTTCTAAGTTGATTCCTTTCCAACTTAGTTCCTTTTGATCTTTTTAGTCGTAATGAGTTATCGACTATCCTCTCTACTGATCACCACAACTCGAAAGTAATTCTTTATCGCTTTGATAAATGTGTTTTCAAAGTGATAATCATGGCATAAACTGTTTAAATATTTTATGTGAGTTCTCTTGTACCTATCTGAGTTAACATTTGTGTTTCCCAGATTTATGAGTTAATCAAAATAGGTTAACTAACGATCGGCTCTGAGTTAGCTATTAAGTGCTTTCCAGAGTTAGTGCACTTTGTAACCTATGGTGTATGTGGTATCCTATTGAGGGGTAACCAGCCACGGTGAATGAGGAATTGGTCAAGATTGAACGTAACATACTAGAAAAAATGCTTGTACAAGCTAATTTATATAAATGAGTCAGAAAATGCTTAGTAGACACGAGCCATTTTAAATAAAACCCCGATGTGCTACGATTATGAAATGTCTGATTATTTATACTTATGAATATGTTTTCGGCAACGTGCCCACTAAGTACTTTTGTACTTAGCCCTGCATATGTTTTCTAAATGTGCAGGTTGAAGCGATGAAAGCGGCGAGGCTTGAATTAAGTTGTCTTAGGAAGACTTTATTTAGTATGAATCACATTTCCGCTGCAAAACTCTAAGTACTTTGATGTTATGTACATTACGTAAAACTCTGTAGTTTATGTCTGTAAACTTTAACTTAGATGCCTTTTGAGTACCTTCTGTCGAGTAAATCCTTCGAGAATTACTCTTCCTTCTGTAAATAAAGTCTTATTCATAGATTGTATGATGTCTCTTATGTATGTATGTTTTGTCAGTCCCCTTCTTCCCCGCTTCTTTAATCCAATCCCAGTCGCACCCCGGCTTCTGCCGTCCCTCGGGATTTGGGGCTGTGACAGAAAAATTCAAGGATTCTAAATATGCTTTTTATTTTTGAATTCAAGATTTTTATTCGACTTTTATCAAGTCGTCGTTTTGCACGTTTTTCAAGATAAATATATATACATGCTCCGAATATTGTCAAATTCTTATATCTTATCTAAGACAATTTCAAATGAGTAAATTTGTATTCGATAATATTTTTTTGACACGTAAATCGAGAAAGCCCTATTTATTCTTATTAAATTCTAGTATTCGTCTCTTTTACTAATAAGGGTTCGTCTTTGCTCGATTCCACTTCCAATATCCTTGATTTAATCATTTAAACTCTTCTAATCCTTTAACTTAACTAATTTTATTTATTTACGGATTATTAAACCTTGTTTATTGATTTTATTGTTTCTTTTTTAACTTGGTCATATGAACTCAAAATTAGGTGATTCAAGTGGCTATCTTAATTGTTTTAATCTCATCTTTACATTAATAACATCCATTACAATTTTTACTTAGCCAAAATTTTACAGTTTTTATTTTTAATTTACTGCAATTGAGTTCTTATCTTATTTTATCTTCTTTATTCTTAATCCTTTTCAATATTTTTACATATTACTATACTTCGAATTACTCCAATTGAGTTCTTATAACATTAATTTATTCAATTCCTCTTAAAAACATAGGTTCCTAATTTATTTGATATTTTTCAGATTTTATTATTATTAATAAATCTTACTTAATTTTATTATTTTAATAGCCTTATTTTACTTATAACTCTATTTAATTTCGTATTGTCATAGAAATAAAATTCCTAACTCATTTCTTCATACTTCTTGAATATCTATACTTCTTTAACTTATGGATTTATTTCTTTCAATTAATAGAAACATATTCTTATTTTTATTTTTAATTCATTATTTAAATTAACTATGTTAAGAACCATAACTTATATTTTTAAACAATATTTTCGGTATTATCAAACCTTATTCCTACATATTCTTAGCTTCATTTTATCTATATAATCATACTCTATCATGCATGAATCATAAATTTCTATACTCAAAATAATCATATCAATCATATAGCAACTTTTTAAATTCTACTATTCATCATCTTCTTCAAGTGATTATTTTTATAAACATGCTTGTTTCTTATCTAGTTCATCAAATCATGCTTTAATATCATTACTTCTATCATCGAGTTCATAGAATCAACAAAAGCATGCAAAATTCTAATTCTTCGGTTTCAACATGGATGATTCATTCATGGATTTTTCATCATTATTTCATCACACTATCATTCTTTAACTCATGCATGTTCATAATATCAAGATCAAAATTCAAAAACATGAAATTCTTCTAAACCCTAGCATACGATTTTCATATATATACATGCATAGCTTAAATTTTCTTCATTTCCTAATGCATGGATGGCATATATGATCATGAAGATAATACTCAAGAATCAAAGCTTAATATTTCATAAACTTCATGCAGAAAATTTCGACTTTCCTAGGGCATAAAAGCATGAAAATCGTATTGATAGAGACATAACCTTGCTCCTTTGGCTTGCTCGATTATGCTAGACTCTATTCCACGCAACTCTAGCTCCTTTCCTAAGCTTGGAATGAAGGAAATATGAAGATAAGGGCTGCTGAATTTTCTGGGCAGTTTCTACATTTTCTGGACAGATTTTTGGAGAAGAAAAGTTGATGGAAAGAGAGAAGAGATGGAAGATGTTGTGTATGTGTTGGTGTGAATTATGAGAAGGTCTTGGGGGCTATTTATAGGTGCAAATGAGAGAGAGAACCGTGAGTTATCTTAGGGGATAAGGGAGAGTGGTCTTCACCTTCCATATTGAGAGTTGGATAGTTTAGTGAGAGTGGGCAAGGAAATGGAGAATTAAACATGTGTGAATTACATTGTGAGGGCCGACATGGGCTGTGGAAAATAGGAGAGAAATCTTGATTTATTTATTGGGTAAAAATCCCCGAAAGAAAAGATTTTACGGTATAAAACATCCGCTATAAAAATATCTAACTCTCTCGACTTAAAAAATCAACTTCGGCACTTTCTCGACATCCAAATTCACTCTACTTCGCATCAATACTCACGAATTAATTTATAGATTCGAAAAACTTAAATTTCGAATCAAAATTCCAAGAAACGAAGAAATCGGGAAAATTCACTATTCACTTAGATATTCTTTCAAATAAAATTCATACTCGACTCAAACAATCTCGGAAAATTCTCTAACTTGCTTCAATAGTCTTAAAATAAATTTTAGAGTCTAATGGCACTGATTAGACTAAATTCGGAGCTCGGTGACCGAGGTCAACTTTTTCGGGTCAAAGTTACTATTCACTAAAAAGTCAACTGTGTCAGAAAATTCTAAAACTCGTACTCATGCTAAATATCATATTCTCATACTCATAGAATCTTTCACATCTTCGTTTCGAGTTGCCGAAACGAGAAAAATTATGACTTTCCTTTCAGGGGCATTTTGATAATTTCACGAGAAAATTTATTCTCGGAAAATTTTATCACACACATTCGCACATAATCACATATATAACATTTAAAAAGTACTTAAGCATGTATAATCATAATTAAGACGATTAATTATGCTTAAAAAAATCGGGTTATTACAATATGCCAACACCATTACAGCTAACAGCTGGAATCCAAACCGGTTTAGCATATTTCTTTATTTGGATTGGTTTTTATTTTTTTTATTTTTTGGGAAGACAATTCTAGCCTAAATTAATTAAGGTAAATGTTGACTAATTTTTTTTTGAATCTAACGAAAATTTTGCCCTATTAATTAGGGATAATTTATGATTTAATTGATTTTATTTCTCTTCCATAATATATTATTTTTCTCTCTCTTTAATTTGTTCCTAAAATAATGGGATTATAGACTAGAAATCAAGATTGGTGCATTATCATACGTCTGACAAGGAGAACGATTTAGGTTTAGACTTCAATGATGAATTATGTAAAACAACTAAATTGTCACATAACAATAGAAAAAAAAAAAAAAAAAAAAAAACAAGCCACACATCGAAGTGTTCATAAATAGGGCAGAACCATGCATAATTTATAGCAAGAAAATTCGAAGATCAACCAAAATCAATTAAGTTAGCTTCAAAATGCAACATAGTTCTAATTTCTGATTACAACTTTTCTTATTTAACTTAAAGGACTGCTGCATAAAACAAGAAATCAATCTGTTAATCTCATCTTCATAAGTGTTGAAGAGCAGGCCACTTTTCACTCGGGTTTCTAACTTCTTCTTGAATTTAAGTTACATGATAAGAGTAGTGGTAGAATAAATCGTAGGGTTGAAAAAAAAGAATAAATAAATTATTTTTCTCTCTCTCTAATTTGTTCCTAAATTAATGGGGTGATATATTCCTCCCAATCCCCTAATTTTCGGTGACTTCATAAACTAAAACTAACGAAAAAAATTAATTTTAAATCTGGATAACAATAAATCCATTAAATTCAAATCTCTAATTATGGATAACAATTAATTAAAAAATTTCATTCGAAAATAAATGAAAATCAAATCTCTATATATGGATAACAATCAATAAAAAACATACCCAAATTACATACAAAATGAAATCTAAAAAAAAGGATAAAAATCAATTAATAAAACTACCGAAAATAATATCCATAATTGTAGGAAATAATGATCTAATATAGGAAAATAAATTTGCATAATTTTAGGAAACTATATAACTACCATAATTAACATAATAAATCAGTGAGGGTAATATGGACAAAATGGTGGACCGATTTAATGGGATATAATTCGATTTTTTTGGATTAAGATACGATTTACTTAATTAACCCCGGTGGCCAGGCGACCAGGTGTCAAAAATCTTTATTGTTTTAATATATAGATAGAAATCAATCAAGATAGTTAATCTTTATATAATGTTTTGTAATGCCCCGTAAATTCCTTACGATCTTAAAATTTTAAAGTTAATTAAATAAATGGCTTTGCACGCCTAAGTTTACGATTTTGAATTCTAAGACTAACGGTCGAATCCGTTTCCGAAAATAAATTACGGAAGTCAGCTAGACGACTACTGTATTTAGGGTTAGCGCGTACGAAAAGTTTTTAGTTCGTGAACTCAGAACGGAAAACCGTCTGATTTTTACATTCACGAAATCGCGATACGAACTCGCCCGAGAAAGTTCGTTTTTATGATTTTTCGGACGAAACTCGGACTGTGTCGTCCCGAGTTTTTGTCAAAATAAATTTTATAAATTTATTTTTCCGATTAAGTTTCATATGTTAGAATTTTCGGTCGAATCGGATCGTGACAATTTTGTGCCGAGCTACGTTTTTCGTCGAACGTTTTCCGTAACGTCGGATCGCGCCGGAAAAACGCATATTTTTCTTTTCCCTCTCATTCCAACCGACTTCATCCCCTCACTTTAGAGGATATTTATGTTTTATATAGTTTATTAAGGGACACCTATTGTTTTTACTATTTACCTTTACACTTGTTACCTTGTTATATGTTAGGACTTTAGGTTATAACAAATTAAATCATCCCATCTCCTCCTTCCTTCCATAATTTTCGGCAGCTTCATCACCTTCACTCTCTCATCTTCATTTCATCATCTCCATTGAAGAAACCTTCAAGATCTAGAAGAAGAAATCACACAAGTCTTCATTCATCCATCCAAACCTAATACTTCTTTCACTAATTAGCAAGGTAATCCTCTCCTCTATACTTCTATCCATCCATCATCCTCTTCTTTTATTTTTGGTCGAAAATTAGAGTATT
Source organism: Schizonepeta tenuifolia (assembly GCA_029490685.1). Lineage (NCBI taxonomy): Eukaryota > Viridiplantae > Streptophyta > Magnoliopsida > Lamiales > Lamiaceae > Schizonepeta > Schizonepeta tenuifolia. Next base: position 84,321,587 of record CM055958.1, read on the forward strand.
GATTTAGATGATTTGATCTTGAATTAATGAAATTGGATGTGTTAGATAGGTTAATTAGGGTTTAGAATTAAACAAAATCAAGAACCCTAATCTCTCCATAAATACCGAAAATTTAGGGTTATTTGTAGGATTTTTGGATTTCTTCAATTAATGATAAATTCATGCTTAAGAGGTGTTTAATTGGTGATTAGAACAAAGAGGAATCGAAAGCCCCATGTTTTGTGAAAACTGATTTAGGGTAGGTTTGAGTTTGAATTTGGGGATTTATGCATGTTAGATGAAATTGGTTTTGCAATTGATTAATTGTTGTTATAATAGGATGATTAATGAATAAATGGTGTTAATTGGAGAAGAAAATCACTCTCTTAATATATATATAAATACCGAAAATTACTAGACATTTAGGGGTTTCCATGTGTTTGTTTTAATTGATGAATTGATGATGGAATTATGTTGTAGTTGATGTTAGTTGATAATAGGAATTTAATTAGATTTTTCTAAAAATATTTATTGGAATGTAAGAGACGAAGAACACGTTATAAGTTGAAATGTAGTATTGATATGAAATGATTGTATGCATAAAAGTGATTCTCGTTAGATGTAGTTTAATGACGTAAAATTTGATCGGAATCCGACAACTTTGAAAATTTCATAAGAGACGAACAACTAGACGTAACTAATAACCAAGAAGTCGAATGAGAATTCTAATTTGATATTATTTTCTATGATGGACTTGAGAACAACTTTGTAGTTGATGTCATGAGCTTTCGAGCTAGTATAATATGAGCTATGGTTATAGTCGAGAACTAGAACGCGAATTTCATAAATTGTTGGTTTAGTAATTGTTAGTTGAAAGCCGACGTATAGAACGTCGTGCTATTAGACGAGTTTTGAGAAGGAGTTCACCACGTACGGGAGTACATGATGACTGCCTTGAGGGTCCAGTTTCTAAAGAATTCGAATACGAGAGCTTAGAACGAACCTAAGACGTTATACGTCGAATCTATCGAGCAACTAGGGTTATCGCGGCAGTTTTGCGACCCTCGCCGGAAACTGTAATAACTTTTAGCTCTTTTATCAGATTTGCGATCCGTAAATTGGAGCACAAACTAGACATCCCAAACTTTCCAAAGGTACAGAGCTCATCCCCTGTTTCCAAATCCTCTGTTCTGGGCAGCCTCCAGAGTCACTGTATTGCGCAGTAAAATTCCAGTTTCAATTCTCCTAAGTTGTTTCGTTCACAACTTAGTTTCTTTTGATCGTTTAAGCCGTAATAGCTAACGAATATCTTCCTACCGACCTTAGAGTCAAGTACAGGGCCTTGAGTGATAAAACCAGTCGAGATCTTATCTCTTATCCGTTCAAATAAAGAAGTAGTAAGCGAGAAATTTCATAAGTCTTTTAATGAACTAAAACGTAATTCCCCTAAGTTGATTCTTTCCAACTTAGTTCCTTATGATCTTTTAAGTCGTATTAAGCTACCGACTACCCTCTCTACTGACCTAAGAGTCGAGTATGCGACCTTCCGAGTTCTAAACGGGATTTGAACGAGTCTCGTTCCCGTTTAAGTAAAATGAATTTAGTAAGCGTGCAAATGCCTAAAGAATGAAACGACTAAAACCTTTTTCGATTCTCTTTGATCGATTATCTTTTACGACCCGTTTTTAAGTATTATTATTTTACAATGAAGGAGAAAGCCAGCAGTAAAGACAGGACGGAAGATCCGAAGTTTGGAAGCTAGTGCTTTTAGTTCTGTATTACGAGGTGGGCTTTTATATACAAAATAAAACGAGCAATGCTCAGAAAATCTTTCTTTATCGCTTTGATATCTGTGTTTTCAAAATGATATTATGGCATGAACTGTTTTATGTTTTTATGTGAGTTCTCTCGTACCTATCTGAGTCAACATTCGTGTTTTCCAGATTTAGAGTTAATCTAACTAAGTTAACTAACGATCGGCTCTGAGTTAGCTGCTAAGTGCTTTCCAGAGTTAGTGCACTTTGTAACCTGTGGTGTATGTGATATCTTGTTGAGGGGTACCAACCACGGTGAATGAGAATTGGTCAAGATTGAACGTAACATTAGTCAGAAAATGCTCGCGCGAGTGATTTATGAGAAAAGAAAATGTTTGGTAGACGCGGGCCCTTTTTAATAAAACCCCGACGTGCTATGATTATGAAATGCCATATTTATCTATACTTATGATTATGTTTTTGGAATAGTGCCCACTAAGTACGTTTGTACTTAGCCCTGCATTGTTTTCTAAATGTGCGGGTTGAAGCGACGGTGAGCGGCAACGGTTGATGTTGAGTTGAAATATAGGATGCTTTAGTTAGAACTCTTCCGCTACAGAACTCTGAATCTTTTGAAATGTACCTTTTGAACAATACACTGTAGTTAAGTCTGTAAATATGAACTTAGTTTCTACTGTGTACTTTTGTTGAGTAATCCTTAGCGATTAACTTTTTCTCATTTATATTCAAGTCTTGTTCATGGTTTATTTGATGTCTTTCATGTATGTTTAGTCAGTTAGCCCCCTTCTTCCCCGCTTCTTTAATCCAACCCCAGTCGCACCCCGGCTTCTGCCGTCCCTCGGGATTTGGGGCTGTGACATGTTTGTTGTTGTAAACGAATTTATTATTGTGTTACATGGAATAGTATTGCAATATATGTAAAATGTAATACTTCTTTCGTTCACGATATGGTCATCACTTCTATTTATAGTAGTAAGGTCCAAATAATACATTATAGTTAATCTTATATTTATTCATTACTCTACTCACATTTATAGTGGACTCTTACTCCACTCACAACAATAATCACTACTATTCACTATTAGTCATCATTTTCTTTAGATTGAAATTTGTTATATCCGTTCACTATAGATTGAAATTTGTTATATCCGTTTAGTATTAGATTGAAATTTGCTATATTCACCTAACAAAAAACAAGTTAGTTATATCCAATATTCCAAAAATACACTTAGAATAATTGGAAGCTGCCAAAAAAACATTACTTCGTTTGCTTTGTTCAGCGAAAACATGGGGAAGTGACCGTGCTGCATGGGAAATTGGAAAAAAATATAGGATAGATGAGAGAGGTAGGTGAGAGACGAGTTAAAACTCTAAAATCTGCCTACAAGTTTCTGCTAAACTGAAACTTTAAATTCTCGCCCTATATATTGCTGCTAGTTAATGTAATTTTTATTATGAATTTTTTTTCTTCGATTTTTAGTTAATATAATTTGGTGATTAATTTTTTATTTCATTGATCATTAGTATAATAAAAAAATACATTTTCCAACTCAAAATAATAATATAAATTTAATAATAAAATATTCCGCTCGAGTTATATAGATCCCACTCGAGCGGGATTTTGTATCCACGAGTGGGATTTCAAAGTTATAGACTAAAATATATAATTATTTGTGAAATTTATCATATATATATTAAGTTACGATGTTTTTAAACGTATAAGGCATTCATTTTTTAAATTTGATTAAATTTAATATATTGGTAGTAAACAATACATTTTCCAACTCCAAAAAATTATATAAATTTCATAATAAAAGATCCCGCTCGAGTTATATAGATCCCACTCGAGCGGGATCTCAAAATAATTCCATAAACTGCGAGCGAAATTTTGTCTTCCCGAGTGGGATTTCAAAGTTTTAAACCAAAATATATTTTTTTGTGAAATTTAATATATATATATATATATATATATATATATTAAGTTACGATTTTTTTAATCGTATAAGCCATTAATTTTGTAAATTTAATTAAATTTAATATATTGGTAGTAAAAATACATTTTCCAACTCCAATAAATTATATAAATTCAATAATTAAAAATCCTGCTCGAGTTATGTAGATCCCACTTGAGCGGGATTTCAAAAATAATTCCAAATCACGAGCGGAATTTTGTATTCACGAGCGGGATTATACAGTTTTAAAGTAAAATATATCTTGTTGTGAAATTTATCATATATATATTAAGTTAAGAATTTTTTAATTGTATAAGCCATTATTTTTCAAATTTTTTATCGTATACCAAAAAACATATCACTTCCACGAAAAGATGGGGAATTGAAATCCCACAAAACAAAAACAATATCAATAGTATGTATATTAAAACAAAAACGTATATATTTGAAATTGAGACCAAAACCAAAACCATATCACATGTGAACGATGGGGAATTGAACCCTTGACTCCTTTTTTATTTTAAAATTGAAAGTTGCACACGTTTCAGTATTAAATTAGGTGAGAGAGTAATACCTAGATCCCGTCCCTCTATATATGTGTGTTGAATCCACCCATATCGCACTCCACACAACAATTTTGGTAGTCGGCAGCCCTCAACTAAAAAAAAAGACAAATTCCACTCTAGTGTTTAGGGAGGGAGTATCCGTTCGATTGTTGGAGTGAGATTTTCATTCATTCGATTGTTGGAGCGGGATTTCATTCCTTCAATACAATATGTCCGGAGAGGTTAGTAATTTTATTTATATTGATTTTATACGTACTTTCTCCATGTACAATTTTTAGTCGAAGCATTAATAGTAGAATTTTAGTCGAAACATTAATATTATATTTTATTCGTACTTTCTCCTTGTAAATAAAAATAAATAAACTAATATTAGTTTTAGAATTTTAGTCGAAGCATTTGTTAGTTGACATATTAGTTTCGATTTTGGGTGTAGAAAATTAGCAATAGATTATCTAGGTTTATAAATTATCTCACATTAATATCATATTACATCCCGCTCGTAAGGAATAATTTTCCGCTCGGATATTATCTAGATTCCGCTCAGTCGGGATTTTATGTTTCCCTCAATGTTCGAGCGGGATCTTATTAGTTTAGGTTGAATTTTCTTAAAAGTATAGTTCTTTTGAATTTCCATCGAAATATTTGTTGGTTAAGGTATTACTTTCGATTTTGTCTGTAGAAATTTAATATTTTGTGTTCTAGATTTATAAATTATCCCAAATTAATAATATATTAAATTCCGCTCATAATAACAAGTTTCCGCTCGGTCAGGATGTAGATCTCGCTCGGTCGGAATTTTTTGTGGGACCCTCAATATCCGAGCGGGATCTTTATTTTTCTAGGTTGACATTAATTAAAAATTTAATATTTAATTATTTTGTATTTTAATCGAAGAATTATGTGGTTAAAATATTAGTTTTCATTTGTGTAGAAAATTATAGATTCGCTTTCTTTTTTAAATTATGCGTATTTTTTCACGTAATTGGCATGTATATTTTTATTGCTCTTTATATCGAATTATGGTCGCATGATGTTTGGCTTGGATAAAATATAAAAGATTATTTGTGGATTATGTTAAATAAAAAGATGCGTATTTGTTTAGTGAAATTATATTTTTCAAATCTTTCGAATTATTTGCTATTTTATTTGTAATGAATTGTTATTTTGATTTTGTGCTCAGATTACATACAAGAGGCCCGACTCTATTAACCGTGCTTCGATTAGGACGTATTATAGGATTGGTGTTTTGGAAGATGTTAGAAGGGTTTTGTATGAGCTCGGTGGTGAAGAATTGGTCGATAAATTTATAAATGAGTGCTTTTGACATTTTATCTATCGGGACCGGGACAGAAATGCGCGATGGTTGTGCATCATGTGCTGTCACGTGAGATCAACTATCCAGTTTCTCTGCCTCAAGAGATGTGGTTCCATATCAATGGCGTAAACCTCCGATTTTCACATGAAGAATATGCCTTGGTGATTGGTTTGAACTTTGGCGAGTTCATCTTTAATCCGGCGGATGACCACGATTTACGGAATGTGGAGGTTTATCGACAGTTTTGTAACGGTATGCCTATCAGTGCAAATGACTTACTGGATCGATTTAAGAACTGCAGGTGTTCATCACCGATCGAAATGGTGATCCAAGTGTTGATTTGTAACTTCGCGCGGCTCACGTTTTAGTGGCGTACATGGTTCTACTTGGTAGAGACGTGAAGAAAATTGTTCTTTCGTGGATTTGGAAATTGGTTGATGATTTGAATTTGTTCTCTAATTTTCCATAAGGAGCATATACATACTTGAATTTGAAGCACTACATCACTAATGTGAAAAATATAAAGAAATATCACTTCTATGGTGCAGTGTGGGCTTTTCATATGTGGTCTCTAGAAGTCATGCTAGATTTAACGGAAGCGGTTGGGAGACTTGATGACCTGACCAGGATTTCCAGATGCATTAAATGGAGGTTTAGATGCAGACCTACAACGGATCTTGAACCAATTTTTTCTTTACCGGTAACAAATTAATTTTTAGATCTTTTAAATCTTTGTTCTTATACAATACTCCATATTTACTTTTTTTTCTTGTTTTTCTACAGCAGCCCAATTTGACACCACTTGTTGTTTCTGACGACGAAGAGAAGACTTTTTACTGGCAGTCGATTAAATATCCAAATGCTCTCAATGTTGAATTTGTGCCGCCCAAAAATGCGCTAAGGGAGGGTGAGCAGTTTCCTCCTCGTCCCCGTACGGAAGCAATTTTTGATGAAGAGGCCATTTCGACACATGAAGCTTCAAGGCCCAGACGATCACATGCAGCGGGTCCTATCTATGTCGAGGTAGACATTTTAGACGATGAGCCTCAAGATCAGCCCCAAGATAAGGGGAAACGTACCCGAAAAAGCTACAAAAGCTGCATCTCGACAAGCTGCATCGTCATCTTCCAACAGTGGGGGAGATCACCACCGACGATACAATGATCGTCGTTGGTTGAGAGAGGAATTGGAAAGATCTGAGAATCGACTTCTGGACAAGATGGATAAGAGATGGGTACCTCGGTTTACGAAGTGGGTTGGGGACTTGTTTGAACAAATGCGATGTGGAACATCTCGACATTCACCTGCATATCAGTCCACAACTCGGCCTCTATTCTTGCACTTGAGATGAGTGCCATCTACAACGATCACAGGTCTCATACTAAATGGATACGCAAGTCTGCAGGCGCCGAGAGCCACGAACAAATGCTCAAATCTCTTATAATTTCCAACCTCAATATCAGTAATCGTGCCGAGATTTGATTCTTTAAGCATGTGAAGATAGCCAGGAAACAACTGGAAGGATTCAACATACCCTTCGTATATACTTTGTATTGCTGCATGCCGTGCTCGCAACGCCAAATCATAACGGATGGTGATATCGAACTCGCATAACATCTCCTCTATAATTGCCTTGGGCTCCATGATTTTACAGTTGGTTCTAATTTTTCGCTCCACGTAAGCTGCAACAACATTCATCTTGATTTTCCTCGTAGCGGCATGTCGTAACTGACGGAGGCATGAATGCTCAGGAATGAACTTGTGTGTTATCCAAATATTCGTTCCACGTGATGCTTCACGCAACTCAAATGGGCAATTCGGATGCTTGCACAAAAACTTCACTCGAATATAATCTGATTTCGGATTGAATTCAAGTCTTCTCTCCATGTGCCATGTTCCGACTGCAATATTTAACTTTTTTTTGCTGTCGAAAACAGCACCAACACGCAACTCATCATCATTTGTCGGGTCAGGATCACGTGCTAGGAGAGAAATCGTAGCATTAGACAGAATCATCGGAACTAACCAGTTGGTTAGATCACACGCGTCAGTCGTTGCACTGGGACAAATCCATGCACTGTGCTCCACCATAGTAAAATAGCGTAAACCTGCCTCAGTCCAGTCTACAGATGCTTCACTATCAGTTTCAAGATCAGTACTGTCAACATCTTCATCGTCTGAATCCAACTCGACAGTGCATTGTGGTTCATCATTTTCATTGTCTGGAACATGTTGATCTGGAACAACAGGTACGTGATTTGTGAACGTCGCTTCGTAATTATACCCATTAGGATATAAGTGGAAAAAGAAATCCTGGAATTTGTTGTTGCTGGATACGCTCAATTTCATCAGAATATGTATGCCCTTGGTCGTATTGAAAGGATGACGGCTGCCCTTGGTCGTATTGAAAGGATGACGCCTCAGGATCTTCGAAATATGGAACATACACATCTATGTGGTTGTGGATGAGATACACGGTTGAAAATGACTCCATGCACAATTGAGCAAATTGTTGATCTGTGCTCAAGAGAATTTTCATAGTGCGTCCACTTCGAACACGCGATAAATAATACATTTCGTACCGAGTGCTCATCGAATTTCGATGCATCAACACATTGATGTTGTATTTCAAATTGATAAGAGCTAGAGTGACAGCAAGAACTTGAGTGATCGATTCTAAACCGCCCACATACTCACAATTGTGCCATTCGCCACCATATTTGATGTTGAAATATTTTCATTCTTCCATATTCTGAAATATAAACACTATATGTATGAAAATCAAGATAATTAAAAATATAATATAAAAGATCCCGCTCGCATAATTTGTAGATCCCGCCTCGAGTGGGATCTTCCTTTACGAGCGGGATCTTACTATTCACGAGTGGGATCTACTAGGGACGAAATCTTAAATACAATTGAAAATCTTTTTTGAATTTGTTGATCAAATCTGAAAAATTCTTCGACTAATGACGAAATTCTCATATGAGGTTCTAATATTTTAAATAATATTTTGATAGTTGTGGTGTTTGCTCATTCATCTTTGCTACCACTTATATAGAATTCATTCATTCAATCAATTGGGTGAGTGAAATTGGTACAAATTCATGTGAAAGTAAAATTGTTACATCAAAGGTGAAACTTTAACCATTCACGTGAACATTTACAGATGAATTTTCACATCCACCACTGTCGAGTACTATCACATTCAATTGTGTGTAAGGTGGCGTGCTACAAATATTTATGGAAGAAAATTTAATTATATAGTATAATTATTATCACATATTGTATAAAAATTATGAAAATCTACGAATTAAAAAAAATTAAAACAAAAAAATATGTAAACTATATAACAGATAAATAATGTTATTAATAGAAAAATAATTAAATATCCCACTCGTACAAAGTTAACAAAAATGAGGATCCCACTCGAGTGGGATCTTCAAAAATATCGAGTGTGATCTTGATTTTTTTTTTTATTTTTGGCGAGCGGGATTACTATTTACTTTACAATTAATAATTTTTTTGTTATTTTGATATAGTTTACATATTTTTCATTTTAATTTTAATCTCTTAATAGTTATTCAATATTATTATATAATTATTTGAGATAAATTTTTAGGAAATAATTAATCTTCATGCATAATAATTTTCAGGAATATTTAATAAAGATCCCGCTCAAAAATTAGAAGATCCCATTCGAGTGGGATCTTCAAAAATCTTGAGGGGGATCTTTTAATATATGTAATTTATCCGAGCGGGATTTCTATTTATTTGGCAATTCATATAATTATTGTTAATGTTGTATAGTTTACATATTTTTTGGTTTTCATTTTAAATAGTTAATTAGTTAATACGTGTTCAATATTATTATATAATTAATTTAATTAAAAATTGAGTAATTAATTAACTTTATATTCATAATAATCCTTAAGCTTGAAAAAAAAAACCCCGCTCGAAAAGGACAAGATCCCACTCGAATGGGCCGGATCTTCAAAAATCTCGAGTGGGATCTTCCAATATATGTGATATATACGAGCGGGATTTATATTTATTTGTCCATTCATATAATTATGGTTATTTTTATATAGTTTACATATTTTTTAGTTTTTATTTTAATTAGTTAATGAGTTAATACTTATTCAATATTATTATATAATTAATTTAATTCAAATAATAGTAATTAATAACCATTTGTTCATAATAATCTTTAAACTTGAAAAAAGAAAGGTCCCGCTCGAAAATTACAAGATCCCACTCGAGGGGATCTTCAAAAATCTCGAGTGGGATCTTCCAATATATGTGATATATACGAGCGGGATTTATATTTATTTGTCAATTCATATAATTATGGTTGTTTTTGTATATATTACATATTTTTTGGTCTTTATTTTAATTAGTTAATGAGTTAATACGTATTCAATATTATTATATAATTAATTTAATTCAAATAATAGTAATTAATAGCCATTTATTCATAACAATCTTAAAGCTTTAGAAAACAAATATCCCGCTCGTAAATTATAAGATCCCACTCGAGTGGGATCTCAAAAAATGTCGAGTGAAATCTTAGGTTTTTGCTAATGTGACCGAGTGAGATCTTTGTTTATTTGATATATCATAAATTATTAATTCTTTTAGTATAAATTATATATTTTTTCTCCTTTATTTCATATAATATCGATAATATTCAGTTTACATAAACATATTTGAGTAATTAATTAATTGGATATGCCCTCGACAAACTAATCATTGCAACACTAATTATCTAACTTTTGCTAATTTCCATGCCCTAACATCACAATCATTTTTTGTTAATGACAACTAAAGTGAGTGTCAATCAAATCATACTCAATGTGTAAGAAATATAATATAAAAAACTCAACATTAAGGGTAAATTGATCTCTTTATACCAAACATGATCATAACTAATTTAATTCCTCACAGACGTATATAACTAATTGTAAAAAGGTCAAAACGTATATATTTGACAATTGAGACTTTTCTTAAAACCCTAATACTCTATGATGTGACAACTATATCGTGGATGGAGAGAGTATCAACATTAAAATTAAAAGTTAAAATTATTTAATGATCCAACATTCACTCCATTAATTAATTGCTTTATAATCTCACATTTGAAATATGGTACAAGAGCTATTAACGGTGACGAATAATTTAATCAAATTGTGTACGACATTTCTCGCCCCAAAATAATCAGATTGTGTACGACATTTAAGGACGTGGATTAAAATATTATCCAAGCAATTACTTATTTTGACTATAATGAAGCCGATTATGTGTAAGAAATAAAATAAAATGTCACAGCCCCAACTCCCGAAGGACGGCAAAGCCGGGGTGCGACTAGGGCTTGGATTAAAGAAACGAAAAAGAAGAGAATAAATGAATAAAACACATTAACTTAACACTAATTACGATGAACTTGAATAAATGAGAGTCGATCTTGAAGGATCGCTCGTCAAACTGTATACAGGGAAAACTAGGTTTAAAGTAATAACAACTTAAACCGAAAGGATTTACATAAATAAGGGAACTAACTTTAATTAATGAAAGAAAGAGTTGATCACGAAGGATCACTCGACATAACTGTTCTTAGAAGAGACTAAGTTCAAGGAATGAAACTTAGTTCTAAAGTTATATACTAACTGAAACTAGTTTACAGAATTGGCAGCGGAAAACGTAGAAAAAATGATAACACATATCGAATGTGAAATTGAGGCTCAATCAACATTACTTCTTTAAGACGACCTTTACTCAACCTCCTCCGCCTTCGTCGCTCAACCTGCACATTTAAAAACAAATATGCAGGGCTAAGTACAAAAGTACTTAGTGGGCACAATGCCGAAAACATTTTATATGTAACGCAACGGGGTTTTTCTTTAAAAGGCCCGTGCTTACCAAATATTAAATCAAATCATGCATCTTTTCATAAATACTCGCATAATGCTTTTACTGAATAACATACTGTGTGTTTTAACTCACAACCGATCGTCTGGAAAGCACCTGTGGGCTAACTCAGAAACTGTCCCTCTGGATAGCACCTGTGGGCTATCTCAGAATCTGATTGTTTAGTTGGAATTATCTGGATAGCAGCCTGAGGGCTATCTCAGAATTCAATACTCGGGTTAGCACCTGAGGACTATGATGGTCCCGATACGAGTTCTGGTGTATGGGGGGGGGGGGGAATACACCAAATAAAACTTTTTAAAACAACCCCCTAAAAATAACTCAACCGAGTAATGCAACTCAGTTGGGATCACAACCGAGTAAGAAACACTCGGTTGGAAGTGATGTGCTGTGCGGAATGTGGTGGAAAATAACTCGTATAAAATCAACTCACGCTTTTATGCAAGGTTGGTCGATAACCAAAACAGTTGAGAAAGAATGCAGTTTGTATGCAGGTTAGTTAGACGGTTGAATATGCAATAAGATAACCAAAAATAAACACAACACACAAAGATTTAACGTGGTTCGGAGAGAACTCCTACGTCCACGGGGAGTTGTGAGTCCACACAACTCAGTCCAAGTTCTTCTGGACAAACCACAAAGCTTACGCGGGCTTTGCAACCGTTGAGATAAGTTTACGGGTACTTATCAACCTTACAGATTAGTTTTCGGGTACTAATCAACATATCTACTTAGTTACGGGAAGAGTAGGGTCCTAAAACCTTTTCAGGTGAAAGAAAGGGTGGGGTTCCAACTAAATAGCTCGAACAAGAAGTGAGCTAAGATCTAACACTCTACGAACTCTCAACAAGTGATGTTCTCAAGGTTGGATCAAAAACTACAAGGACAAAAACTAACTCTCTAGAACTCTTAACTAATGATGTTCTAAGAGGTTTTGCTTAAGTGCAGAATGAAGTTGTTCTTTCGCTTGAATATCTCTTCTCACTTGTCTGTCTTGTATTCTCGTCTTTCACGTCGTCGTCTTGGTAAAAGAATGAAGGCCTCTATTTATAGGCGGAGAGAATCAACTAGCCGTTGGAAAAGCTGTTGATCTCTGTTCTTTGATAGCGATGGCTTGTCTCTCATTTCTGCAGACTTTCCAGATTTGGCAACTGCGTGCTTCTGCTTTCCATCTGAGACAGCCTTGTGTTGGGCCAAATGAGGTAATGACAGATAGTCAAACCTTCATGTGACTTCCTGATTTGAAATTCAAATCTTAACCTTTGACCTCCAACATTTGATAGTCGGTTGAGTCGTCTGATCTTCATCTGATTGGTCTTCAGCTGATGTTTTATCTGAACATGTGAATTCTCAGCTGACTTTGAACTTCAAGCTGTTGATCTAACCGATTGAGTCTACAACTGATGTTCCATCTTGAACGCTCAGTTGTCCTTCTTGTATCTGACTCTGATCAGTTGGCTTCGAACGCTCAGTTGTCTTTCTTACAACTGATGTTCTCTTGTATCTTCTTCCTTTGAATACTTAGTCGACTTTTGCATCTTCTCTCTTGAATGCTCATCTGATGAACGCTCAGTTGTCTTCCTCACAACTGATGTTCTATCCGAGTGAAGCCTTGTTGTCGTCTTCAGCTGGAGTCCTGTAAAGATAAAATCTTAACAATGCTCAAACAGCGAGCCTAACTGCTAACATTAGGATCTGACAACATCTACTCGGTTGGGGTCAGTTGGTTTTGGAATCAATCAAAACTTTAATAAATTTCCCAACAATTTCCCCCTTTTTGATGATGCCAAAACCGTTACAGATCAACACTCTAAAACTTTAAAACCCTTATAAAAATCTTACAAGGCAAACTGATCTAAATCCTACTGACCTATCTAAAATCTCAGCTGAAATTCTGGACAGTTTATAAGATTAAAACATCAAAGGGTTAGCACAGTTATAACATGATATTGAAATAACTTTGCGATTCAGAGCTTGGACAATGAGAGATTGTACGTCAAGTTGAATCGTATAACTGAATAGTTTTTATTACAACTGATGATTACAAAAGTAAGCAAAAAAAGACAAAAGTTACATCAGTTGCTCAAAAACTAACTGAGCTAATATTAAAGCCCATACTTGCTAAATATTCTAACAAAAATCTCTCTCTTTTCAGCTGACTCCTTTGAGATGTCCACCCCATGCTCTTTGCATACTTGTCTCGCCTCGACTGCAATCTTTGTTCGGTTGGGGGTGCGGGAGTCTGGGAGGAAGGGAGGTTTATACGTAACCTTCTGAGGGACGGGGACAGTGTTCAGATCCAGTTTTGCTTCAATCATCGCACGCCTGAACTGGCTGAACATCCCTGGGTCCCCAGTGTGCAGCTCGGTTAGCGCCTCTTTGAAAGCTTTCCTTGGATCGTCAATTGCGTAAACCTTCCTGTAGTAGAATTCATTTACGAACTCCTGCTTGAACAACTCCCATTCCTCGTTCCACTCGGTTGGCATCCATTTGTCGACATGCCTAAACCGACTTTGAAGCTTAGTCTTCCCTGGCAACCTCTGCTGTCTTAGCCGAGCTTCAGCCTTAACTTGATGTTTATCGATTCGGCGACGGCTGCGGGAGGCAATGTTTCGATCCAAATTCTTGGTTATCTTGTCCAGCTCTTCTTCAAATTGGTTTACCCTTCTGGCCTGGCTGGCAGCGAACTTCCTGATCCAGCTCGGATTCATATAATCCTTTTAAGCAACATCCATAGCCTTGGCAGCTGCAATGCACTCTTCGGTTGTGATACCGTCGAGTTCCGAATCTAGCTCGACTGTGATCTCGGCTATGGAGTTGTACGACACTCCAAACTTCTCAGCCAGCTCCAAGTCTTTTGTCATTTCAGCTCCACCGACTTCAGTTGACTTGGGAGCGGACTTCTTCGTCTTCTTCCTCAGCTGAGATTGTGCTGCAGCTGGCATCGCTTCCTCGGCTTGAGTTTCTTCTTCTTCCTGCAACTCAACATCCGTCTCTTTATCTTCTTTATCTTCCTCCTTTTGGCATCAACAACAAGGCTTGCTACTGATCCTTCTAGAGAGGTGAGCTGTTGTTCGGTTTGTTGAATGCGGTTGAAGAGTTCATCGACCGCGCACTCGATTTCCATCTTCTTCGCCAGTTCGGAGTCATGGCGCTCTTGTTCAGCTTTCCTCAATCCAGCAAGAGTTTCAGTTACCTCAGTCTGGAAAGCGACGAACTCAGCCCATCTTGACTTGAACCGGGACTTCCATTCTTCATCCTGTGTCTGTTGGGATTTAGCAAGGTTGGAGTCAGACAAGGATTGGAAAACGTTCAGCTCAGACTTAAATCCTAGAACAGTCATCTTCAATTCAGAAATGTCTTGGCTGGTGGAGGAGGAGAGTTCATTCAACTTTATCTTTAGTGAGGCATTCTCCTCCACCAGCTGCTTGTTCTTCTCTTCTTGCGCTTCCAACATCCTCAGCTGATCGTCTTTGTGTTGCTGGAAGTTGGCAAGCAATTCAGTCCTCAGCTGGTTCACCCTCTCAGCTATCAGCTCACAGATTTCTTCAGAAGAGGGAGCTGGCTGATCAGCTAGAGGGGCTTGTTCAATCATGGGTGGTGGCTCAACTGTGACCAAGGCTTGTCGGTTGGCCAGGTACAGTTGCAGCTTTTCTTCTTCATCCTTCGCTGCGGCAGCGACTGCATCCAGATCATTTAGGAACTCAGCTAACTTGACGAGCATGTTGTCAAGGAATTCAACGCAGTCTTGTCCAGCTGTTTCCCTTGTATCAGTGCCTTCTGCCTTGCTGAGGTCCAGACGACGCGTCAGTAGGGCCACCTTGTTGTTGTAGGCCACTTCCAAGTTTGTATAGTTAAAATAATCTCAGATGCGAGACTCATCCGCCTTCAGTCTGTCCCAGCTGTGCACCCTGATTGTGTCTGCCTTCACGTACCAGTGACTGAAGATCAGGTTGAACTGGTACAACAGCTCGGTTCCAAGAGTTGCGAAGATGGGCATGTCACGAGCTTCTGGGAACATCCCAATCAGCTTTTGGAAACAGTAGGCCACCTTGCCTTCGTGTTCCAACGCGACTGCCTGGCGGTCAGCTTCATCGTCTATTGGGGAGGGGGATATATCCCAAATGTTTCATCAATGTTGGCCAAAGAATCGGTCACAACATCGGCATCGAGCTGGGAGCTCGGAATATCAGATTCAGTTGGGAGGGGGGTATCAATCGGTTCCTCAACATTGGCCAAAGGAGCGGTCATAATGTTGGCATCGAGCAATGAGCTCGGAATATTTGGCTGTAGTTCGGTTGAGAGAGCGAGAGGCTCTGGGGGCAGTACGGCATCAACTCCTACCGTGGGGGAGGTTGGAACGTCTTCAATGTCCTCAGAGGAGGAAGAAGCATCCGATGTTATGTCCGTCTCCATCCCTTCCACCTCATCGGTTCCAGCAGCTCGAGGGACGATCTTGAAGGCAGCCGCCTCAGCTGAGTAGCTCGACTCGGATGGCTCCTCAGCTGGTGCCTTCTCAACTGGTGCCTCCTCCTCGGCTGGTGCATCAACAGCTAGTTCCTCAGCTGGCTCTTCAGCTGGCTCCTCGGCATGCTCCTCAGCCGGCACCTCAGCTGGCTCTTCAACTGTCTCTACAACCGTCTTCTTGAACCTTACCCTTAGCTTTTTCTGGGCAGGTTCCTCAGCATTCTCTTTCTCCGACTCAGCCCTGCGTCGGCGTGCAGCTTTGGATTTTGTGGGGAGAGTGACAGCTGGTACCTCTTCAGCTGTGTCCTTGGGATCAGCAGTCTTCCCAGCATCTTTCTTTTCCTTAGGAGTATATACACTCCTAATTACCTCCTGCGCCTTCTTCGCTGTTGGGAACATCATCAACCTTTTCACTGGGGTTTCTTCGCAATCCTCCCAGACCATATTCCGACCCTCGGTTGCGATCAAGATCAGAGCTGAGATTTTGCAACCGAAGTTGAGCATCCCCTTGACACTCAACAGTCTCTCCCGTGAGTCGGTTGTGGTCTCGGAGATCTTCTGTTTCTCCAGGATCAGCTGGTTCAGAAAATATTGGAACCAGTTGATCTCGTGTTTGTGCTCCAATGCCATCAACTGCTTCAACTTTGGTCGGCTGATGTCGCCGAATGCTCCGCTGTACCCGAACACGACTTTTGACACAACATCGAACATGAGTCGATGTTCTGGCTTCAATTTTTTCCTTTGCATATTGCTCTTCAACCTCTCCGGCGTGATCAGAGCATTCTCTAGAAACTCATCAGCTTGCTCGTCGGTTATGTTTTCAATGAAGTCTGTGGAAGAGTGGTTAACTGGAATGACGTGGCGAAGGACGTCGGAAACTGCGATGGGGAACGACACACGGCGAATGGTTCTAGCCGGAACGTCGCATTGCCGACAGGAGACCTCCGTTGTAACTCCTTCTCTAGTGTCGATGGACGACTGCAGGTTCACATAAAATTCACTGACCTGGCGCCTGAGCAGGTGGGTGGGGTAGAGCTTCGCCCATTCCAGGAGCCCGTTCTCCCTGAGAGTATTTGCAAGGGGAGCCAACACCGGCGACTCCAATTCGTCATCGGAAAGAATCTGCTCGAAGTGAATCTTCGAAACCAGCAGGTCGAAAGATTCTTCATACGAGGTGGGGACAAGAGAGGGTCCGGAAGAAGCCATTTTCTTGGTTTTTTGGGAGCCATGTAAGATCACTGCGAAGATATATAAATAGGAAGGAAAATCTTTGCAGAAAACGGTTAGACAAAATCTGAGAAGATGATGAATAGTAACTGCAGATAAACACGAATGAGGAAGGTAAGAGATCACTTCCTGATTTTCCGCTATTTATAGGTTTTTGACTTGATTGAGATCGACGGCTGGGGTTAAATGGCGCGAATCCATCAACGGCTGAGATCACGCGACTGTTGACTATCTTTGACTTGACGTCATGAGCCGAGTTCCAACCAGCGCGTGAGAAGGTGTACAGTTTTTCTTGCCAGCTCAGTCGCGCTATAAAGTAGGCTATTGATGTTCAGCTGTACTTTACGTTAAATGCGACATGATGGCTATTTTAATGTAACTGACATGCTCAGGAATGTTTGAATTTATTTCAAACATTCTCATTTAAGATCATAACACCTTCAGCCATAAATGTTACCTGCCAGCTGATGTCGGAATTAGCTGTGTTCCAATGTTGCGGCATACCATCAGCTGACTCGAGTTCGTCTGTTCAGCTGATGTCTTCAGGTGGCGATCTGCATCCGAGATTCCCCCTTCATCTGAACTTCCCCCTCAGATGGATATCTATCTCTTCACCTCAGCTGGTTCCTCATCTGATGGATCCAACAATCCAAGTAGATCACATAACATCTTGAACCGTGCTTCGGCTAGAGGTTTAGTAAAGATATCTGCTCTCTGAATCTCAGTTGGAATCTTCTCCATGGATACGTCCTTCTTCTCAATATGGTCTCGGATGAAATGATGTCGGATGTCAATATGCTTCGTCCGAGAGTGATGAACAGGATTCAAAGAGATAGCAATGGCACTAGAGCTATCACAATGAATGGGACCTGTCCAGTTGCAACTTCATAGTCTCTCAGCTGTTGCTTGAGCCACAACACTTGCATGCAGTAGCTACCGGCAGCCATATACTCTGACTCGGTTGTGGAAGTGGCAACACATACTTGTTTCTTGGAGAACCACGAAACTAGCTTGCTTCCCATGAACTGACAGTGTCCAGATGTGGACTTCCTGTCCAACCGATCTCCGGCTAGATCTGCATCTGAGTATCTGGTCAGTTGGATGTTGTCGTCGGTTGGATACCACAACCCAACATTTACAGTTCCCTTCAGATACTTGATGATGTTCTTTGCTGCTAACATGTGAGCTTCTCTCGGTTGAACTTGGAACCGAGCACACACTCCAACCGCGTAAGATATGTCTGGCCGACTGACGGTTAGATATAGCAAAGAACCGATGATCCCTCTATACTTACTGGCATCCACGAGCTTTCCCTCAGTTCCAGGTTCAATCTTCCAGTTAGTATTCATCGGAATCCTTGTGGTCTTACTTGTCTGCAATCCGAACTTGGTGATGAGCTCTTTTGTATACTTGGACTAATTGATGAAAATTCCTTCAGGTGATTGCTTCACTTGAAGTCCAAGAAAATAATTCATCTCGCCCATCATCGACATCTCGAACTTCTCCTTCATGAGATTTGAAAATTTTTCACACAGTTCCTCCGACTTAGAACTGAATATGATGTCGTCGACGTAGATTTGCACAACAAGTATATCTTCTCCAACTTTGATGGTGAACAGGGTTTTGTCAACTGACCCTCGTTTGAACCCCGAGTTCAGAAGAAAACCATAAAGAGTGTCATACCAAGCCCTGAGTGCTTGTTTTAGTCCATAGATTGCTTTCTTCAACTTGTACACTCTTCCATCTCCAGTTTCAAAACCAGGAGGCTGTTCAACATATACATCTTCCTTGATATCACCGTTGAGGAAGACACACTTCACATCCATCTGATAGACCTTGAATTTGTGAAATGCAGCATAGGCTAGAAAGATTCGGATGGCTTCCAGCCTTGCAACCAGAGCGAAGGAGTCCTCGAAATCGATTCCTTCTTGTTGGCAATATCCCTGAGCTACCAACCTTGCCTTATTCCTCACGATGAATCCAATGGCGTCTCTCTTGTTCTTGAAGATCCATTTTAATCCAATGACTTTGACACCATTTGGTCTTTCTACCAACTCCCATACACAGTTGCGTAGAAATTCATTCAGTTCTTCTTGCATGGCTGTTGTCCAGTGAACACAGTTGAGAGCTTCCACAACATTCTTAGGTTCTGGCACATCAGCTACGAAGCAAGAAATCATGGCAACATCTCCATCTTGCTCGAACTTTTCAAGAACTGCCAACTCCTCAGCATATTGGGCATAAGTGTTGGAGTCTTCCTCGGTTGAATCTGGAATCGCAACTCTGCTCCTTGTACGTACACCTTCGGTTGGATCTCCGATGATGTTGTCAGTGGAATGATCTTCATACCATCTTCTGTTGCGTCTTCCTTCTTCTTCCAACTGTGGTTGTTCCGTGATCTGAGCTGTGGGAGATGTTGGACTCTTCTGAGCTGGTGATTTATCAGTTGTTGAGTCTGGATCCTCAACATTGATAACATTTTGAACCGGGCTCGGTTGGGCTTCGGATGCTGATGCAGTTGGAGAGGCATCAGCTGGAGTTCCCCCTTGAGGTGAGCTGGGGTCCTCGCATTCATCTTCAGAGGAGTATGGATCATCATCCTCGGTTGTCCATACCAATGGTTCAGCTAGATTCTTTTCCCTTAGTGCTTGCGATCTGGTGAGAGCAGGTGGAACTTGTGAATCAGTCTGTTGTCCTTTAGCCTATTCCCTGCACTCAAAAGTAGATTCATCAAAACTAACATGAGGTGTTATCTCTACAACACGAGAGCTATTGTTGAAAACTCTATATGCCTTGATCCGAGCAGCATATCCAAGAAATATGCCTTTCGAAGCCTTGGCATCAAAAATTTTCAACTGAGTCTTCCCATTGTTGTAAATATAACACTTAGAACCAAAAATGCGAAAATATGAAATATCTGGCTTCCTGCGTCTCCATAGCTTTTATGGTGTCTTTCCCAACCGCTTGGTTAGAAGAGACCGGTTCTGGGTGTAGCATGCTATGTTGATGGCCTCAGCCCAAAATTTCTTTGGCAGAGCTGAGCTTGTCAACATGGATGTAGCTGCATCTTTCAGTGTTCGGTTTCTTCGCTCAGCTACTCCATTCTGTTGCGGAGTACGCGCAGCTGATGTTTGATGTGTAATTTCATGCTTCTCGCAGTACTCGATGATGGTTTCATTTAGAAACTCGGTTCCAGGATCTGATCGGATGGAAATGATTTTCATCTCTTGTTGGTTCGATATCCGATCCATCAGCTTGGGTAGCTCATCTCGGGTTTCACTTTTGTGTCGCATGAAGATGGTCCATGTGTATCTGGAATAATCATCAGTTACAACAAGTGTATACTCATTGCCATTCATGCTCTTTGGTGTAACTGGCCCGAAGAGATCCATATGGATCAGCTGTAACACTCGGTCGGTTGAGGGTGTTGTCTTCAACCGGAAGGAGGATCTAGCGAGCTTTCCCAACTGGCATGCACTGCAGATATGTGTTGTTGAAAACACTCGGTTTGGTATGCCTTTTGCATGTTCTTGTCTGGCAAGTCGGTTCATAGTCTTGAAGTTCAGATGGTTGAGCCTTTTGTGCCACAGCCAGCTTACATCTGAACTGCTCTTTGATAACAAGGAGGTGTTAGGAAGACTGCTGTTCCAGTCAGCATAGTAGACATTTCCGGTTGGCGGTCGATTTCCCAACAATATAACCTGCTTTGATCCGACATTTTTAACCCTGTAACCCTGTGCATCAAACTTGACAGAGAAACCATTATCACAGAATTGGCTGATGGAGAGCAAGTTATGCTTCAATCCATCAACATATGAAACATTAGAAATCGAAACGTGATTGGTTTCAAGGGTACCGTAACCTCTGGTGTGACCTTTTGAGTTGTCACCAAAGGTAACTGATGGTCCTTCTTTCTCCACGAAACTCCCAAGCAAATCCTTCAGATTTGTCATGTGTTTCGAACATCCACTATCCATCACCCACATTGTTCGTGAAGCTTTATTCTTCCTCAGTTGTTTCTCCTGTTCCTGCACAGAGAAACTCGCTTAGGTCCCCAATTTTAGTTGGGTCCTGGAGGGTTAGAACCAGTTCCCCCTTGAACTGTGGGTCGTTTTTCCCTGTATACTCGGATAGATTTATCATTCCAGATCACTTTTCCTTCATCATCAACTATAACAACGCCTCAGTTATTCTTAGGCTTGTTGTTAGCAGTGATGTTCTGTTTCTTGGGAGGAGTTGGATTTCTCCCATTTTGAGCTTTCGGAGGAGAGGCTTTCCTCCTGTTTTGATGGCGGTTTTTATCCTGTTGGATTCATTGTTGAGGTCGGACGCCTTGTTGGAATCTTTGTGGCTGATTCTGATTCCAACTCCCTGAATGTTGTCTATAGCTGTTCATGCCCTGTTGGTGGTTCATGTTGTGGCATGAATATCTCCAGCTGTTCGACCTATTCCTTATCGGTTGACTCGGTTGGAACCTTTGGTTGAACTGATGATGGAACCGCTTTTGATTCAGATGGTTGGATACTTGTCGGTTCTGTGGTCGGTTCCATTAACTCTGAGGTTGATTCAGAGGTCGGTTCTGGTTCTGAGTTCGGTTGCGATTGTGTCTCCGACGCCTCTGATTTCTCTCCTGACTTTTGGAACATTCCCCCTTGATTGATGTCCCAACCGATGGAACGTTATGTCCTCCATCTACTGCTCCTTTTCCCTTCTCAGTTGTGGTTCCCTTGGTCAGTTGAGCTTGCTGAGAATGGAGGTTGGATTACTCTGGGGAGATTCAGGTTCAACTGTGTTAGGTTCAACAACCTCGACTTCCACAGCTTTAATGAAGGTCGCTGGAGGCATTCCAGTATCCTTGATCACGTCATAACCGAGTCCTGACACATCATCCATCTGTCGGCTGTAACTGATGAGATTCTCGATGATCTTAGATGACTGATATAGCTTTATTAAGTTGTCCTTCTCAGTTTGCAACTCCTTGAGGAGGACAGCTATATGCTCGGTTTGTCCGTCTGACTTCTTTATCAGCTGGTCGATCTGAGCCTCTTGATTTTTCAACTGATCTTGCTACTCCTTGATCTGCTTCGTCAACTCCTCATCAGTTGGAGCATTAGTTCGGTTGACCGCATTCAGTTGACTTTTGAGATTATCTATCTCTTCAGTCTGACTCTTGATCAGATCGTCCTTTTCGGTTAAGGATTCTTCAAGTTTGGAGAACTGTTCTTGAAGACTCTTAAACTCAACCGATTGCTGATGTAGTTCCTCATTGAGTTCTTGAAAGTCACTCCAGGAGGGTTCCAACTCTTCATCCAGTGTTTCCTGCATGTTAGAAATATTGGAAGAATTTAAATTAGCAGGAATAGAGTGTACCTCAGTATCATCTTGGTCGGTTCCAAGTGCCATGAGGCATTGATCCTGACTGATAGCGTTGTTGGTGAAAGTCAGCTCATTCTCATCTTCGGTGTCAGTGAAGATGTTCATGTCATCAGCTGCTTCTTCTGCAACCATGGCCTTGTTCTTTCCAGCTTGCTTGGCCCTCAACGCTTCTCTCTCTTTCTTCGAGAGGTCTGGACAATCTGCTTTGAAATGTCCTTCCTTGCCGCATTCAAAGCAACCGTTGGTCACAGGCTTTGAGTTATCTCGAGTTCGGTTAGATTTGTAGAACCTCTTGTATTTTTCGAACCGAGTGTCCATGTCACATCGACTTAAAAGATCAAAAGGAAACAAGTTGAAAAGAATTCAACTTGTGAAAATGAGTTTTGGAAGTTCACTGTATAGGTCAGTAACCATCACGCAGAACAGGGGATTTCCAAACAGGGGACGTGCTCTGTACCAAAAGAAAGCCACAGATGTCTAGTTTGCTCTCCAATTTACGGCTCTCGATTTCGTTAAACGAGCTAGGAGATATGACAGTTTCTGTGAAACGTCGCAAAACAGTCCGAGTGTAACCCTAGGGCTCGATAACTCGGCGCACGGCTTCCTAGATTCGACTTATGTTAATCCTCTGTTTTTCACACGAAATTACTGTCCCAAGGCAGTCAACACTTAACCTCATACGCGATGAACTCCTTTTCATTTCCCGATTACTAAAACGACGTTTAAAAACCTCGTCATTCAAGCTCACCATTTACTAAACCAAAACAAGTTCTCGTTTCACAACTTAACATCTCGATTTCAATTAATACCTATCATTTCATAACTCGGATTAACACGTCGTCAACTATGAACTTGATCTCTTATCAATAATATTCATTAACAACCAATTACAAACCTTAATCGACATTTCTATCAACAATTACATTCATTCGTTTGTCTCTTACGAGAATTTCAACATCATCGGAATTCGATCAAACTCTACCACATTATCCAACATCTATCAAGGTTCATTAATACGTATAACATTACCTCAAAACATTAACCAAGTTCGATTTATTTCCAAATTTCCGTCTCTTACACTTTACATTATAATTTTAGAAAATTCCAATTAAATCTTATAATCATCTAACATCAATTATAACACTAATCCATCATTAATAACATCATTAGAATCAAACTATACCAAACCCCTTAATCCTCAATGAAAAATCGGTTCTTACAATTAATTAGGGGAAATGATTTTCTTCCTCAATTCAATCCATTAAACCAATTCTAATACCACTACAACATATATTATCCAATGAATTTGAGAATTAAATCATCCTAACAAAATGCCCTAAATTTCGGTCACACCCTAGAATTAGGGTTCTTGATTTGTTTCTTCAATTAAACCATAGGGAATCAATTCTATTAATCTATTTACAAGAAATTAAACTTAAAACATCATCGTACTTCATTAATAAAAATCGGTCCACATTCAAAAATAAAGGAATAAATTTCTACTTGGATAGATTAATAGCTATGAAGAATACCTTGAGTTTTATGTAATTGGAATTGGAAATTGATGGATGATAATCAAAGTAGGATGAAATTCCTTGCCAAAAGCTTCTAGTTCATCAATGGAAAATGAAAGAAAACAATTTGGGAGAGATGAAGTATGTGTGTGTGGCTGCGTGAGTGTTGAGAGAGAGAAGGGAGATAGATGACAACATTGGTAATATTTAATTTAACTAACTTAGGTGTCCAATATTATACTATTAGAACATTGGTGGAAGATGAGTCATAAAGCTAAATACAATATTAAATTGGAAAAATCCTATGATATTGTCAATAATGTCGGTCATAGGGGAATTTATTTCCCAAAAATCCAATTTTTTCCGGCTCGTTACGACGTTATGAAAATCGGGAAAATAAAAACGTATTTCGGCTCGTTTTCGTCAAATTCCGATTTGACCATGAAATCCGGAATATTTTTCTTACTCGGAAATTAATATTTAAAACCTAAATTCCGACAAAATCTCAGGACGTCACAGTCCGAGTTTCGTCCGGAAAAATCATAAAAACGAACTTTTTCGGGCGAACTCGTATCGCAATTTCGTGAATGTAAAAATCAGACGGTTTCCCGATCTGAGTTCTCGAACTAAAAAGTTTTTCGTCTGCGAAAACCCTAATACAATATTCGTTTCACTGATTTCCGGAATTTATTTTTAAAAACAGATTTCACCGTTGGTCTTAGAATTGAAAATCAGGAGCTTAGGCGTGCAAAGCCTTAATTTCTTATAAAATTTTTATTTTAAGCGACGGAGGAAAACCTAGGGTATTTTATTCTACCCCTCTAACGAAAAATTTCGTCCCGAAATTTGCTTACCTCCTTTACAAAAAGCTCTCACGTAGCTTCCTCTTGCCCGTGGTAATTTCAGAATACTTGACTGATCGTTTCGACTTACTTCATAACTATCGCACTTTTCGATTCCAGATCGATCTCGGTTTTTCGTTATAACTTATATCTTAATCAAGAACTATGTCTTGCTGATGAATCACGCGTTTAGAGTAGAACACGTACTTTCTCATACGATGTACACAAATATAATAACATTTCATAGACTTGGCAACACGGCCAATCTATACGTCATTTCAAACTCATCTTTCCCGAGATATCCGATACTCATAATAAGCTTCATTTAAGCTTATACTTAACGTAAATCAAATGATTCTTTTAACGGAGAAATCTTAAGGAAAAATTTATCTCCTTGTCGAATTAAGTTCTGATCGGCACGTAAACGTAAGACTTTCGTCTTCTTTAAACTGCTCCTTATACAAGGCTTCGTAAGGCGCAGTACTTTATCGTAGCCTGATAACTATCGTTATAGGCAATTCGATCAACGGCAAAATATCCTTCCATTTCACACTTCGATCTAATAATATCGTTCTATAAACGAGACAACATCTCGTTTCGATCCGTTCCACCATAATTTCTTTCTTCAATCTTGATACATCTTCGTACTCTCTGGGTACGCGGTATATGGCATGTCGTGAGCCTTACTCATGATATCGTTCTTCATTTCGTCGGCATCAGAACACAAAATCTATCTTAAATACAATCACATCGTCTAGTGCTTTGGAATAATCGTCAGGTTTATCTGTTCTTACCCTTAATCGTAATTTCTCGATCAACTCGTCTTTTCTCTAGGCACTTATGATTATCTTTTGTAAGCTTGGTGTAGCTATGAGTGCTACTATTCGGCTGGTTATCGATTTTAGGTGTATCGAGCACCTCTAAATCTATCGTCTCGAATTCTCGTATAAGTGCTTCTTCCTCGATAAAGAGACATCTGAACTTGATCAAAGTATTGCGACTCGTCGTATCTGCTATGACATTAACCCTTCCTGAATGGTAATTGATACCATGATCATAATCCTTCTATCCCATGGATTATATCAAATGTTTCATTAACACTTACTTTAAGCCTACGGTTTAGAAGAAATATTTTTACGAAGTCAGAGCCCACTCGCGGGGTCATATATACATATACGTCGAACGAGTATTAGTTTGCCCCTAACGAGGACTTATACAAAAATACCACTAGTCTGAATTAAGCCAACTATTTGCCTAGTGACCCTTGCCCTTGTTCTGTGCTTCTGGCCCATTCACAAATGCCCATGCATTCTGCTCTCGTTGCTGTTGTAGTTGTTGTTGTTGCGGCTGTGGCTGAGCTTGCATAGCTCTCAAGGTTAGCAACGGTTTCGGACAATTCCTTCTCACGTGTCCCTGCTGACCACAGTTATAACAACCGTCGAAGTTCGCCAAACAGTTACCAAAGTGCATTTTGTTACACTTAGGGCAGGTAGGAACTGTGATTCTTCCTTGATCATTGTCTGCCTGTTGTCCCTGCCACTGTCCTTGTGGTTTATTTAGATTCGGCTGCTGAAGGCCACGCTGCGTTCCACTCTGGTTTCGTCCTTCTCTTTTCCTTTTACCTTTATGGTTGCAGCTATGGTTGTTGGAATGGTCTGGAGTTGGAGTCTGGGTTAGTGCTGATACAGGCACTACAATCTCTCGTTCATCTGGCACAACTGCCTCCATTTCTAAGGCTCGTCTTAGTATGTCTGTATAGCTGAGTCCTCCATGGCTGGCTAGTTCCACTCATAATTCATGCCTAAGTCCCCCACGGAACTTCTTTGCCATCTTTTCGTCGGTATCTACCTGATCGGGTGCATACCTTAACAATTCACAAAAGGTTGCATCGTATTCAGTCACTGTCATCTTTCCTTGTTTCAGACTGTAGAACTCTGCTTTCTTCTTTGCTCTATAGGTCTTAGGGATGTACTTGTCGTAAAATGCTTCCTTAAACTCATTCCAGGTAAACTGAGCCAGATGCTCTGTTGGAATGACCTTCTGTCTAGCCTCCCACCAATGATCAGCTGGTCCGTCGAGTTGAAACGCAACACATGAGAGGCGCTCCTCATCCATACATTTGAGAAGTTTAAAAATCCTTTCTATAGCTCTTACCCAAAGCTCAGCATCGCTCGGGTTTCCTGATCCAGTAAAGACTGGTGGATTTCTTTTGAGGAACAGATGCTCTATGTCACAACGTAGTGGTGGTGGAGGTGGAGGGGTTTCCTGACGTTCATATTCTTCTTCACTGTCGTTTCTAGCTTGCCGACCCCCTGGTCCTTGTGGCCTACCGGGTCCTCTGCCTCTTCGATTGTTAACTGTTCTTGGCGGCATCTTTTAAACTAGAGAAATCAAAAATTCTCGTCAATTCCGTGCCTTAAGCACTCTTCCATTTAATAAGGAATTAACTTATCTTAATCATCTAGAAATTTTCTCAAATTGCAAACAAACTCTTAATGGTTCTTCAATATCAAAACAAGTCAACTCCAACGAGACTTGTTCATGTCACTTATACTTAGGTGACATTCGTTTATAAAAGACTTGTCGTTCTCGTCACCTGATACTCGTATTCGTCGTATTCTTTGTTCAATTACGAAGTATGAAATAAATTACAAAAGAAAGTGGAATAATAACTAAGGAATAACTTTTAGAACACAAGTTCTAGTCGTCGTTGGAATCGAGCGATCGTTGGAAATTAGCTAAAATTTTCGTACTCGATTCTTAATAATAAAACGGATCTCCTATTGGAGTTATAACGGAGCGAACTCCCATCGAAAGATGACTTCATTCGTGTTACTTGTACGGAAGTAACACTTGTTTCTTCATTCTCTTTGATTCCCTTTATTCTGTCCTCTTCGTCTCGATCGTATCTTTCTGGTTTTGAAGCCAACGCTTCTCAAACGTCAAATTGTTTCTTTCGTTTACTTAGTACATAATTAACTGATCTTTTATTTCTTATTTTATTTTCTCTGAGGAAAATCTTATCGGCTCTTAAAACAAAGATCGACTTTGCCGAGTCTTTGTTCATGTCACTATACGCACGTGGCATTTGTCTGTAGAAGTTCTTCCCTTTTTGTGGATCTCCTTTCGAAATCATTTGAACTAATGTTTCTTAAAACGTCTATGTTCTCGGGGAATCTTAGAGATGCAGTCTAAGTTCTCATATCAACAAAACATCTTAATCAAAGAAATTTTAACTCACATAATTTCACATATTGCAACAAAGTATATCCCTCATACTTTAATAAAGTTCGTACTTGACAAACTTGGTTCTCTCAACAAAAGTATATCTAATACTTCAAACTTTTAAAATAAAACACTTTTATTACCTTTCTTTTCCTCTTTGGTTGAGTCGACGCAGCGGGAGGTTGAGTCGTTTACTACATTCATAAGTTTAGTGATACAAACTAAACTTTACTTCCTCAAAAGAAGACTCAAGTATAGAGTATATACAGATACTCTATCTTACTACTTGAAAGAAATTCATATACAGAGTAGAAACGATTACTCTGATATTACTCTATGGTAACGCTAGAAAAATAACCCAAGGTCAGAGCAGAATGCTCTGATACCACTCTGTCACAGCCCCAACTCCCGAAGGACGGCAAAGCCGGGGTACGACTAGGGGTTGGATTAAAGAAACGGAAAAGAAGAGAATAAATGAATAAAACATATTAACTTAACACTAATTACGATGAACTTGAATAAATGAGAGTCGATCTTGAAGGATCGCTCGTCAAACTGTATACAGAAAAAACTAGGTTTAAAGTAATAACAACTTAAACCGAAAGGATTTACATAAATAAGGGAACTGACTTTAATTAATGAAAGAAAGAGTTGATCACGAAGGATCACTCGACATAACTGTTCTTAGAAGAGACTAAGTACAAGGAATGAAACTTAGTTCTAAAGTTATATACTAACTGAAACTAGTTTACAGAATTGGCAGCGGAAAATGTAGAAAAAATGATAACACATATCGAATGTGAAATCGAGGCTCAATCAACATTACTTATTTAAGATGACCTTTACTCAACCTCCTCCGCCTTCGTCGCTCAACCTGCACATTTAAAAACAAACATGCAGAGCTAAGTACAAAAGTACTTAGTGGGCACAATGCCGAAAACATTTTATATGTAACGCAACGGGGTTTTTCTTTAAAAGGCCCGTGCTTACCAAATATTAAATCAAATCATGCATCTTTTCATAAATACTCGCATAATGCTTTTACTGAATAACATACTGTGGGTTTTAACTCACAACCGATCGTCTGGAAAGCACCTGTGGGCTAACTCAGAAACTGTCCCTCTGGATAGCACCTGTGGGCTATCTTAAAATCTGATCGTTTAGTTGGAATTATCTGGATAGCAGCCTGAGGGTGATACGCATCCGTCGTGTGGTACGATCAAAATACCTGTGTATGCCCCAGACAGACAGTACACGCTCCTATGCCCACTACCGGACTGGTTAGTCTTAGCGGTAAGCTAGGGTCGATCCCACGGAGAGTGATGAACCTCTTTACTCTTCAATGTACAAATCGAGTTATCACGGTCTCAATCTGTATATCTGCACAATAAACTAAACGGAAATCAAATATTAAAATGGGGGTAAGATTTGGGGTAGGTTATGATCATTGTTGATATGTTAATTCGGTCATGGGCACACTGAAGATCCGTCCATGCTTCATATAAACTCAAGGCGTGGCCCAAAGACATTGGGGCGTTTCAAGAGTTCATACTCCACACTTGGGATGGTTGAATCCCTTGTTGTCGTCTTGGTTTGAAGGTCACGCTTCACCCCGGTCACAAGGCCGTGCTTCACTCCTCCTTAGATAGTAGTTATACCCGATCTCTCCAAGTATGACCCTCACCAACCTTCTCTTCCAAACTTCCCATGTCCGCACCTACAGAGTAGACGTAACTCGCGGGATATTCATTTCCGGTACCACGTCCAACCCGTCATCGATATGCCTACGATACGCGAGATGAGTGCTTTGGTCGATAACCATGGCTTGATGCTTCGTCACAGTTGATGGGTGATTGTTAGAGAAGCCCAAGACTGAAGAAGGACGCAGTATCTCCTTGTCCATTCCTCACCATCTAGATCTACAACACCATGTCAGGTGCTGCTTAGCTACTCGGTCATGGGCACATCGAACGCTGCCGTCTGTCATGCCCTGCCTTTGCTTGACATGGTACAGCTCTAACCGAGTGGAGATCACCCGTTAGGTCAGGACTGCCCATGAGTTCTGCTCCAGCCCTTCCGGAACTACTGGACTCAACCGATGGCACAAGTGCCTCACGAATGTTTCACATATCAACAGTCAATCATTTCCCATACCCAAATCTCACCAAATAGATTACTCACACATAATTAAATATATAATGATAAGCGAAAGAGAACACATGAATGAAAAGAAATACGAAATACTTAAATTAAAAGTACCTAAGGCAAACCGCCTTGGATTTGTTCTTCACAGCGGAATGTAAATCAAAGAAGATAAATTATTTTGAACAGAAAATATAGAACTGAGAGTACAAGTGTTTTCTTCGGACTAAGAACTGGAGAATGATAGATTAACCAACATTGTGCCAGCCGCTCCGGCTGGACTTTTATAGTAGCAATGGCAGCGAGCAAAACCCTAAGCAGGTAGACTGAATCGGCATGATTGGCACTTTCCATGTTGAGCGAGATTCTGATTATCTGTGATTGAATGGATTGATGATTGGCAATCTCCGATTGATTGATTATTTAGGGTAATGTGCTGACCTCCAAATCATTCCTTCCATAGATGCTTGGCAGATATTGTGCGAATCTTCTTCCACGCAGCTTTCCTTCTTGAGCTCTGATGACTGACTGGCAATTTCTGTAGTGGTCAAACTGGTTGCATGTTTCATGATTTGATTCTTCGTAGGCAAGGCAGTTGCAAGATCTTCTTTGTTATTGGGTGCATTGCGTTAATACCACGAATGCGAATGATGAACAACAACTTAGCTTCAGGGTTCACATGGAATCCTCCTTTCAACCTCGTCTCTTGCTTCAATTCATCTCCTGCTCTGC
This sequence comes from Schizonepeta tenuifolia, assembly GCA_029490685.1. NCBI lineage: Eukaryota > Viridiplantae > Streptophyta > Magnoliopsida > Lamiales > Lamiaceae > Schizonepeta > Schizonepeta tenuifolia. The sequence goes on from CM055958.1 coordinate 84,352,627, forward strand.
ATACTCCTTTGCGTAGTCCTTTCAACCGACTGAATTCACTCCAGTTCTGCTCATTCTGACCACCTTTCCTCTGTTTGACTTGGACTGAGCTTCCTTCCTTCGAACAATAGTTTCCTTCCCCTGGACAGACACTAATGACACAAAAAGACATGAAAAATAGGGCCAAATGGCCCAAAAGTCGAAGACGCATCAGACCTACACACTTTAACCATACTTGCCCTCAAGTATGTTGGTGGATTCACAAAGACACCAAGAAAAGAGATGAATGAAAAAGAAATAAAACTTCAAGACACGAAAGTGCGCAATCAAATGAATTAGTTCGTGCATGCATGTATCAACCAAGTTAACATTCCACAACCCATTGAGCACATACACCACATGATCACATTAGCAGCCTTCCTCACACACTCAAGTGTATGGCTAGTGTTTACTCTCATTTCATGCTGCATTAGCTTTCCTATTAGCTTGTTTGAGGATTTATGGCTATCAATTAGTCTGGTGCAGTTTATCAAAGGGTCTTAATTTGGTTGTAATGGGGCATATGGAGCAGGGTAAGGACTTTTGGACAGTGGGTTAAAACTTGATTCCAGTCACATGGCCTGCTCTTTCAATATAAGTGCTCCCACTAATCCTCATACTCCTTTCTTTCTTTGGGGTTTATTTCTTCCTTAGGCATGTATTGATCTTTGATCATACTTAGAATTTCCATTCTTTTCATGTATGCCTTCTTCTTAAACTCTGACTACCCCTTTTGTTACCCCTCTTTTATTTATGTCTTTCCACTTAGAGCATCTATGTACCCTTCTTATCTTGTATAGTGTGGGAGACACACTCTTAATCAAATATCATTACAATGGCTTATGAAAGAAAAAGTGCTTCGGCTCAAAGTGGTTAACAATGGTTTATCATGTTCAGCTAGATAATTCTGGGGCTTCTAATCATGAATAAACTGCCCTTATCCTTTAATCTACACCACCAGCTAAAATCCACTAACAAGTTCTAGGATTACTAAGCAGCATGAACACACAGAAGATAGAAATAAATAGGCTCAATTCTCACAGGTAAGGACTTCTGTATTCCCTCAACTGCTATACATGTAATGCTGCTCATCATACCATTCAAACCAGTCAAACCAAACAACATGCACACATTCCCCTAATCCATATATCATGCGCACACACAGACTCACAGACTTACTTTACACTAGACTCCAGCTGACACAAAACGTAAAAGTTAGAAATGAAAAAAAAGCAAAAAAGAAAAATAAAACCTAAACTACAGATAGGGGAAAGGAAACTTATTCATTCTGATCGGAGGCATCCTCCTCCTCTCCGTCCACTTTTTCCATTAACGCCTCAAAGCTTTTCTTCATGCCGGTATTGATTGCCGTCATCTCTGCTCTCAGTATTGCCACTTTTGCATGTAGCTCCTTCAGTTCTGCTAGTATAGCCACCATCTCGCTGTTTGAGCGGCGCGGAACCGCCTGCTCATTCGCCTTGCTCGGCTCTGCTCTGCCTGCTGGGTGGACCAGAGAGTAATTCCCGTGCTCGTCCACCTCAACAATCCTCCATCTCACGAAGTGCCCTTGGTCCAGAAATCTTATATCCGCAACTGCGAGATCATCTGGCTTCTCCAAGTCGAAATTGGTGAGATTCTTTGCAAGAATCGTCGCCAAAGGGCAGAGTGAGAGATGTTTGTTGTGGTGGGTCATGCCGAACTGAAACTGCTGCGCTGCTATGAACCCGAAGTTCACCCGTTTCTTCTCCATCATACACCATAAAATAAACAGCTCCTGTTGAGTCACCACGTTGGACCCCTCCAAACGCCCGTAGAGGTTGTAAGCCAGCCACCTGTGGCAAATCTGTAGCGCTGGATCTCTGATCTCATTGGAGTTGCTGTTGTTCTTCACATAGCGATTCCTGGTGGAGATGATTGACCAGTAGTGGTCAATCTGAGACTTCCATTCATCTGAGGCCACCGTTTCTGCCTCCTTATACTCATCCTCATACACCTCCCGCGGCTCGAGTACTCCGAGTTGAATGTTCAACTCATTGATGGAGAGAGGGAACATCCTGCCCCGCAGTTGAAAGCGCAGAGTGCCCGGAGTCTCGATACCGTATTTGCCACAGGGTTTGAACTCCACTGTCCCCATGAATTCCTCCGACAACTTCTTGAACGCAGGGTAGTTCCATTCCAAAACCTTTCCCCAGCCGATACCCTTGAAGTATCCCTCCACCTTTTCTTTGATTCCAAATGCTTCCAAGCTTTCTGTCAACAGGTAGTACCAAGGGAGGATCTCCCTGTTTTGCAGGATGGCATACCGCTGGCTATCTCGCGGTATGGTTGCTCCAGATGATGCAGGTCGTAGAATGCCTTTCCTCTTGGTTCCTGATTTCGTGGTGGTGACACTGGGTGTAGACTTCATAGGCGCTTGAATCTCCCCCGAGTTAGAGCTGTCGATGATCTCCACTCTCTTTATTTCTTCTTCTTCGATTTCCTTTGCTTCTCCTTCTTTTTCTCCTTCCTTTGCCTTCCCTTTTTCCTCAGCTGTAACCCTCCTCACCGTGCTCGTAGTACCAACCTTGCCCCCTAATTTTTGATAAGAGGGGTTTCGAGGTTTCGAGCTTCCTCTTTGCTCCCACCCCTTTCTCCTTGCTCTGTGGGGTGACCTCTTCCTGGGCCCGAACGAGAATGCTTTTTTCTATCTCCTCCTCTCTCACTGGCTCTCCCCCTTGCTCGCCTTCTTGTTCCTTCTCTTCGTGGTTAGAAGTGGTCAGACCACCCTCCTTTGATTGAGATTGGGAGCGGGAAGAACTGGGGACTGGAGTAAGCTCCTTTGGTGGAGGACTGTCTATTTTCTTTCCAGCGGTCTTCTTCTTCGCTGCTGCTGCGGTAGTGGTGTCCTTGACCGCAGGCTTCTTTTTCTCTCTCTTCCTAGGCGGTTGAACATCTGGTTCTTCCTCGACCTGTATCTGCTCTTGGTCACCCGCAGCACCTCCTTTTCAGGTGGGTTGCTTCTCCGGCGAGGGAATCTTCTCCTGTTCCTCTTCTTCCACCCCCCGAGTAGGTGTGGTCTTTTCGAAACTGTGCACAGGAGTTTCCTCGGACGTGGTGCTGCGCGTTTTTCTCTTCTCCCCCACCGGTACAGATTTTGTAGCGGCTGGGCCTCTGGTTTGAGTACTGTCGGAGGTGGCGACACTTTTTTTCGTTCTTTTGTGCGCGGCTTTCTTAATTCTGACCATGGTGATGGTTGGAACTTTGGGGTTTTCAGAAAGACGGCGAAGGCTGGTGAAGGTATGTGGTGTGAGAACTGGGTCTGCGTGTTTAAATGGCAGATTCGCGGACGACGGTTATGGCGAAGTGGAGAAAGTGGCTAAGTGTAGGGTGGTTATGGAGGCTGTAAGGGTTAATGGAGAAGGGTTTTCTCCTTTTAACTGATGGAGTAGTGAGGTGACAGTTATGGGAAGTCGAAACAATCAAAGGAATAAAATCATTACCAAATTTGAAATTCTTATTTCGTGCGAAATCCCAAGCGCCGCAGTTATATCCAGCCGTCCTTGTCAGATGCGCCTCCACGTCATTCCCTGGTTAGACCGTCCCCATTCCACACACCGGTCTGCCACCTACACACTTTGCATCGCAAAATGGTTTCGCAATTCACCCTGGACCTCCACCTACACACTTTGCATCGCAAAGTGGGTTCGAATCTCAAAACACCTTGGCCCACATTCTCCAGTGATGACTTAGTCCAGTACTCACTTAACTCAAAACAATTCTTTAATAACTAATTAAGGGAAAGCGGTTGTGGTCTTACTCACGACCACTCCTGGGTTGCCTCCCAGTCAGCGCTCTTGTTTAATGTCTTGAGCTCGACTTCCAGCTTTGGCTCTTACTGATAGATAGGATCCAGTAAAGAACATTTCTCCTTGGTTTTCTTCAACTCTGAATAATCGAAGTACGATTTCAAGCGATGACCGTTCACCACAAAAGTATCCTTTCCATTCAAATCATAAACTTCGACACTTCCATTTGGGAATAACTCCTTCACGATGTAAGGTCCTCCCCATTTTGATCTAAGCTTCCCACTCATCAACTTAAATCGAGAGTTGAATAACAACACCTTTTGGCCAGACCAAAATTCCTTCTTCCTAAGCTTTGTATCGTGGATTCTCCTCGTTCTTTCCTTGTACAAAACTGCATTGTCATATGACTCCAACCGAAGTTCCTCCAATTCATTCATTTGCAACTTCCTTTCTTCTCTGGCCCTAGTCATACTAAAGTTGATTCTCTTGATCGCCCAGTAAGCTTTGTGTTCCACTTCTACTGGTAAATGGCATCTTTTTCCGAATACAAACCTAAATGGTGACATGCCAATTGGAGTTTTATAGGCAGTGCAGTATGCCCATAATGCATCTCCCACGTAATTGCTCCAATCTTTACGATTGGGATGAACCACCTTCTCCAATATGCCCTTGATCTCCCTGTTAGAAATTTCAGCCTGCCCATTAGCCTGAGGGTGATATGCAGTCGTGACTTTATGTTTCACCCCCATTCTTTTGGTGAGTGCTCTAATGGTGGCATTGCAGAAATGAGATCCTTGGTCGCTGATGAGGATTTTTGGAACTCCAAATCTATTAAACACCTGCTCTCTCAAAAATTCTGCCACCGTATGAGCATCATTACTGGTTGTAGCCTTTGCCTCGACCCATTTGGATACGTAATCGACTGCCACCAAAATGTATTCATAATTCCCTGACTTAGGGAGTGGTCCCATAAAGTCGATTCCCCATACATCGAAGATTTCCATAGGCATAATAGGCATTTGAGGCATTTCATCTCTTGCGGTGATACCCCCTACCATCTGACACTTCGGGTAGCCCTGTACCCATTTCTTGGCATCAGCAAAGATTGTAGGCCAATAGAATCCACTATCCAATATTCTTTGCGTTGTTCTTCTTCCACCGAAATGGCCACTGCATGCTGTGCTATGGCACATCTCCAATATCTGAGCATGTTCAATCTCTGGAACGCACCTCCATATGATTTGATCTATGCCAATCTTCCATAAATGCAGTGCTTCCCAAAAATAAGATCGAGCCTGTGTCACCAATTTCTGTTTCTCGAACTTGGTCTTTCCTGGTGGCACTTCCTTAGTAAAAAGATAATTTGCTATGTCTGCAAACCAGGGCTCCTCATCGGTCAGGGCATACAGAGTCTCCATCTCCATATGATCTCGTACGGCGTACAACCTCTCATCCGGAAAAACGTCTTCTATTGGTTCACCATCATCCTTTCCCATTTGTAGCCTGCTTAGATGATCAGCTACTAGGTTGACGGCTCCCTTCTTATCTCTTATTTCTAAGTCGAACTCTTGGAGCAGCAAATTTCCACCGGATAAGTCGTGGTTTTGATTCTTTTCTTCGCCATGAGGTATTTCAAAGCAGCGTGATCGGTGTAAATGATCGCCTTTGTGCCCAGAAGGTATGATCTGAATTTCTCTATTGCGAAAACCACTGCCAATAATTCCTTCTCAGTTGTGATGTAGCTACACTGAGCTGGATTCAAAGTCTTAGAGGCGTAGTATATAACGTGGCTTTCCTTACCTTTCTTCTGCCCCAGTACTGCTCCAACCGCGTAATTGCTGGCATCACACATGATTTCGAATGGTATCTCCCAGTCTGGTGGTTGAATAATAGGAGCTGATACCAATATGTCCCGTAGATTCAGAAATGCCTCTTTAAAGTCGTCATCAAAGTCAAACTGTACATCCTGTTGTAACAAACGGGTCATGGGTTGAGCAACCTTTGCGAAATCCTTTATGAATCTGTGGTAGAATCCTGCGTGGCCAAGGAATGCTTGTATGTGCTTGACCGTAGTTGGGTACAGAAACTTGGCGATGGAATCGATTTTTGCCTTGTCCACTTCGATACCCCTATCCGATATGACATGGCCCAGTATGATGCCTTCTTTCACCATAAACTGGCATTTTTCATAATTGAGTACCAGGCTTTTCTCCACGCATCTTTTCAATACTAGCTCCAGATGATCAAGGCATGTGTCGAACTAATCACCATACACCGTGAAATCATCCATAAACACCTCTATGAAATTTTTCAATAAATCTGAAAAAATGCTCATCATGCACCGTTGGAAGGTTCCAGGTGCATTACAAAGACCAAATGGCATTCTTCAGTATGCGAAAGTCCCGTACACGCAAGTGAACGTGGTCTTTTCTTGATCTTCTTGAGCTACGAATATTTGCATATATCCTGAATATCCATCCAGAAAATAGTAATAGGCATTACCAGCTAGTCGTTCCAGCATTTGGTCGATAAAGGGTAATGGAAAATGGTCCTTCCGTGTGACCATGTTCAGCTTCCGGTAGTCTATACAGACTCTCCACCCAGTTTGTAGCCTTGTTGGAACAAGCTCGCCTTTGTCATTCTCCACAACCTGTATTCCAGATTTCTTCGGTACGACGTGAACCGGGCTGACCCATTGGCTGTTGGATATAGGGTAAATTATGCCCAACTCCAAAAGCTTTAGGATCTCCTTAAGTACCACCTCTTTCATGACAGGATTCATTTTCCTCTGCGAATCCCGTACTGGTCGTGCTCCTTCTTCCAAGTATATATGGTGCATACACTCTGTTGGACTGATACCCTTTATATCTGTCAGGGTCCAACCAATGGCTTCCTTGTTCTCTCTCAATACTCTGACTAGTCTTTCTTCCTGCAACATGGTTAGATCAGAACTGATAATCACTGAAAGAGTTTCCTCCGGTCCCAAGTAAGCATATTGCAAGTGCTTTGGCAGCTTCTTTAACTCCAAGACTGGGGCTTTCACAATCGAGGGCATCAGTTTCTCGTGTTGCCCATACTGAGAGAACAACTCCGGTTTGCCTTGTCCCGATCCTCCGATGGAGTACACTTCCAAGATAATATCTTTAATCTTCCTGTCAACCTCCACTGCTGCTTCCAAAGTGCTTTCCTTTAAAGACTACAATTCCATGATGGCCTCCTTCATCTCGAGATCCTCTGTTTGCACGGCATCTCGATCGATCAGTCCGGCTTGTATCACCCTTCCTGTAGTGTCGCTTGAGCTGAATTCCAGGTTTTGCTCTTGTACCAATGGTTCGAATATGTCAATCATTTCTACAGACTCTAGTTCAGGTTTCCTTCTCATGGCTTCATAAATGTTGAATTCTTCCACCACGCCATCGAATTCACACGATAGAATTCCAGTCTTCATGTCCAGTTTGGTCCCTGCAGTCATCATGAATGGTCTGCCCAGCAGAATGGAGTTCTCCTTTGCTTCTGAACTGGTATCCAGCACGTAGAAGTCAGCAGGAAAAATCAACTCTTCTACTTTGATCAGCACATCTTTGACCTGTCTGCTAATTGTATGACAACTCGGGTGTTCCGTAGTTCCCCCAAGTAGAGCCTGTTGAAGACTGCTAGGGGCATAATGTTTATAGATGCCCCCAAGTCCATCATGGCTTTGTCCATGTTCCTGCTCGCAATGTTGCAAGGGATAGTGAACATCCCCGGATCTTTCTTCTTAGGTGGCAGTTTCTGTTGTATAATGGCTGACACACTCTCTCCCATAATATATCGAACATCTTCATCAATCTTCACCTTCCTCGAGCAGAGATCTTTAAGAAACTTGGCATACTTTAGAATTTGCTTAATCGCGTCCAGTAGGGGTAGGCTAAGTTCCAATTTTCGAAAGATTTTCATCATATCATTTGCTTCTTTCTCTCTGGCTTTCTGTCGAAGTCTACCCGGATAAGGGGGTTCGGTCTGTTCATCACCATCTATTTCTCCTAAAATTTTGTTGCTGGTTCCCTCCTCTCTTTGCCGGTTAACTTCTGCCTCCGCCAAAATTTTTTTAGCTTGCTCATCATCCACCTCGGTGATTATCACGTGTGTCTGTTCCTTGTGGTTGATCCCTTGAGAAGGGAGCTTCCCCGTATTCTCTTCTACTTTCGCCAGTGCCTTCGCCAAATGACCAATCTGCACGTTGGTTTGATTCATACCAGCTCGGATTTCATTGCGGAACTTCTCACTTTCCTTAGCCATACTCTCCATGGCCTCTTCCCATGGTGCTCTCCTCTGATGAGGCGGTTGATACACCTGCTGCTGCTGTGGTTGGTAGTGTTGTTGTTGTGGTGGGCCTCCCTGATATTGTCCTTGCTGTTGGAGCTGAGCAAATGATTGAGATGATCCCGGTAGACCTGTACCGTTCTGTTGTGGTTGACCATCATGTTTCCATCTAAAGTTAGGATGATCCCTCCACCCTCTGTTGTACGTATTTGAAAACGGGTCATGCTTCCTCTGAAATCCTTCATTTCCCCCCATGGCATTTACGTCCATTATATCTTCACCAAAGTTGGGGCAATTTTTAGATTGATGCCCCACTGCATCGCATAGGCCACACTGTCTAACCTTCTTCTGCATGGTCAGACCACTCAGTAGTGTCTTTATTTCCTTTATCTCCTTTTCCAGATTTGTCAGTTTATCTTTTTCCTCTCCTTTCTCTGGTATCTCTGCTTCTTTCATGTCCATCATCTCTACATTCTTCTGCCATTGTTCCCAAGAGTTTGAAAATCTCTTGAGGTGTTTTGCTCAGCAACGATCCATTACATGCAGCCAATACCAGTCCTCGATCACTCCTCCGCATGCCCTTTACGAAGCTTTCCACTTGATCTTTTGGAGTGATCTGGTGATGAGGACAGTTGCTTAACAACTGTTTGAAGCGAGTGCAGTACTCATAAAAAGTCTCCAGCCCATCTTGTTTAATGTTTCGGATGTCCCATCGCATCCTTTCAACTCTTGTGGCTGGGAAAAACTCTTCCAAGAAACTCTGCTGCATTTCTGCCCAAGTGGTAACGCTTCCTTGAGGTAGATTGTACAGCCATCTCCTTGCTCTGTCCACCAATGAGAATGGAAAAAGAACCAGTTTCACATATTCTTGCTGATTCTCATTGGACTGATGCATCACTGTCATTTCGAAGTCCTGGAGATGGGTATGCGGGTCGTCTCCTGGATATCCATTAAATTTCTGTATCCATTAAATTTCGGTAAGACCTGTATTAATGCAGGTTTCAAATCAAATTGTTCAGGTGCGAAGGGATTCATTGGTAAGGTAATTCCGTTCGGCCTGAGATTCAGATTAGTTGGGTAAGCTAACTGCTTGAGGGTCTGCGGCGGCTGTGGTTGTTCACCCATAGCGTCGCATCTCGCTATTCGTGCAAGTGTGCGTAGTCGTCGTTCAGTTCGTTCAATATCTGGATCAAAAGTTAATGCTCTCTGTACTCGACGAGTTCCACGCATACACTAGTAGTGGAAGATGGAATGAGAAGAGTAAAATTGTTGCGCGTCACTCCCCGGCGACGGCGCCAATTTTGACACGCACCCGTCGTGTAGTACGATCAAAATACCTGTGTATGCCCCAGACGGACAGTACATGCTCCTATGCCCACTACCGGACTGGTTAGTCTTAGCGGTAAGCTAGGGTCGATCCCACAGAGAGTGATGAACCTCTTTACTCTTCAGTGTACAAATCGAGTTGTCACGGTCTCAATCTGTATATCTGCACAATAAACTAAACGGAAATCAAATATTAAAAGGGGGGTAAGATTTGGGGTAGGTTATGATCATTGTTGATATGTTAATTCTGTCATGGGCACACTGAAGATCCGTCCATGTTTCATATAAACAAAAGGCATGGCCCAAAGACATTGGGGCGTTTCAAGAGTTCATACTCCACACTTGGGATGGTTAAATCCCTTGTTGTCGTCTTGGTCCGAAGGTTACGCTTCACCCCGGTCACAAGGCCGTGCTTCACTCCTCCTTAGATAGTAGTTATACCCGATCTCTCCAAGTATGACCCTCACCAACCTTCTCTTCGAAACTTTCCATGTCCGCACCTACAGAGTAGACGTAACTCGCGGGATATTCATTTCCGGTACCACGTCCAACCCGTCATCGATATGCCTACGATACGCGAGATGAGTCCTTTGGTCGATAACCATGGCTTGATGCCTCGTCACAGTTGATGGGTGATTGTTAGAGAAGCCCAAGACTGAAGAAGGACACAGTATCCCCTTGTCCATTCCTCACCATCTAGATCTACAGCACCATGTCCGGTGCTGCTTAGCTTCTCGGTCATGGGCACATCGAATGTTGCCGTCTGTCATGCCCTGCCTTTGCTTGACATGGTACAGCTCTAACCAAGTGGAGATCACCCGTTAGGTCAGGACTGCCCATGAGTTCTGCTCCAGCTCTTCCGGAACTACTGGACTCAACCGATGGCACAAGTGCCTCACGAATGTTTCACATATCAACAGTCAATCATTTTCCATACCCAAATCTCACCAAATAGATTACTCACACATAATTAAATATATAATGATAAGCGAAAGAGAACACATGAATGAAAAGAAATACGAAATACTTAAATTAAAAGTACCTAAGGCAAACCGCCTTGGATTTGTTCTTCACAGCGGAATGTAAATCAAAGCAGATAAATTGTTTTGAACAGAAAATATAGAACTGAGAGTAAAAGTGTTTTCTTCGGACTAAGAACTGGAGAATGATAGATTAACCAACATTGTGCCAGCCGCTCCGGCTGGACTTTTATAGTAGCAATGGCAGCGAGCAAAACCCTAAGCAGGTAGACTGAATCGGCATGATTGGCACTTTCCATGTTGAGCGAGATTCTGATTATCTGTGATTGAATGGATTGATGATTGGCAATCTCCGATTGATTGATTATTTAGTGTAATGTGCTGACCTCCAAATCCTTCCTTCCATAGATGCTTGGCAGATATTGTGCGAATCTTCTTCCACGCAGCTTTCCTTCTTGAGCTCTGATCACTGACTAGCAATTTCTGTAGTGGTCAAACTGGTTGCATGTTTTATGATTTGATTCTTCGTAGGCAAGGCAGTTGCAAGATCTTCTTTGTTGTTGGGTGCATTGCGTTAATACCACGAATGCGAATGATGAACAGCAACTTAGCTTCAGGGTTCACATGGAATCCTCCTTTCAACCTCGTCTCTTGCTTCAATTCATCTGCTGCTCTGCATACTCCTTTGTGTAGTCCTTGCAACCGACTGAATTCACTCCAGTTCTGCTCATTCTGACCACCTTTCCTCTGTTTGCTTGGACTGAGCTTCCTTTCTTCGAACAATAGTTTCCTTCCCCTGGACAGACACTAATGATACAAAAAGACATGAAAAATAGGGCCAAATGGCCCAAAAGTCGAAGACGCATCAGAGGGCTATCTTAGAATCCAATACTCTGGTTAGCACCTGAGGGCTAACTCAGAGAGACATAATAGAATTCACATAAACAAATCATTTAAGCACTGATAGATCTTTAATTCTCACTTATTAAAGCAATACGTAACCACTTTCGAGCAACGCTCGCATATAAATACTTTAATACTCATTTATTAAAGAAAAACGTAAACACCTTCGAAAAGCCCACCTCGTTCGTTTACAGAACTATTACTCGTGCTTCCGTCTCTGATCTTCCGTCCTGTCTTCTATTCTCGATCTCCTCCTTTGAACGCAAGCAAACACATTTTAATAATCGGTTGAGATGTTAAAAGAAACAGAGAATCGGAAACGGTTAAGTCTTTTAGGCTCTTAGACATTTGCACGTTAAACTAACTTCTTTAATTAAACGGGAACGAGACTCGAACACATCTCGTTTAGCACTTGCTCGGTTTCTTACTCGACACTGAGGTCGGTTAATAAAGATAGTCGATAGCTCATATCGACTTAAAAGATCAAAAGGAAACAAGTTGAAAAGAATTCAACTTGTGAAAATGAGTTTTGGAAATTCACTGTATAGGTCAGTAACCATCACGCAGAACAGGGGATTTCGAAACAGGGGACGTTCCCTATACCAAAAGAAAGCCACGGATGTCTAGTTTACTCTCCAATTTACGGATCTCGATTTCGTTAAACGAGCTAGGAGATATGACAGCTTCCGTGAAACGTCGCAAAACAGTCCGAGTGTAACCCTAGGGCTCGATAACTCGGCGCACGGCTTCCTAGAATCGACTTATGTTAATCCTCTGTTTTTCACACGAAATTACTGTCCCAAGGCAGTCAACACTTAACCTCATACGCGATGAACTCCTTTTCATTTCCCGATTACTAAAACGACGTTTAAAAACCTCGTCATTCAAGCTCACCATTTACTAAACCAAAACAAGTTCTCGTTTCACAACTTAACATCTCGATTTCAATTAATACCTATCATTTCATAACTCGGATTAACACGTCGTCAACTATGAACTTGATCTCTTATCGATAATATTCATTAACAACCAATTACAAACCTTAATCGACATTTCTATCAACAATTACATTCATTCGTTTGTCTCTTACGAGAATTTCAACATCATCGGAATTCGATCAAACTCTACTACATTATCCAACATCTATCAAGGTTCATTAATACGTATAACATTACCTCAAAACATTAACCAAGTTCGATTTATTTCCAAATTTCCGTCTCTTACACTTTACATTATAATTTTAGAAAATTCCAATTAAATCTTATAATCATCTAACATCAATTATAACACTAATCCATCATTAATAACATCATTAGAATCAAACTATACCAAACCCCTTAATCCTCAATGAAAAATCGGTTCTTACAATTAATTAGGGGAAATGATTTTCTTCCTCAATTCAATCCATTAAACCAATTCTAATACCACTACAACATATATTATCCAATGAATTTGGGAATTAAATCATCCTAACAAAATGCCCTAAATTTCGGTCACACCCTAGAATTAGGGTTCTTGATTTGTTTCTTCAATTAAACCATAGGGAATCAATTCTATTAATCTATTAACAAAAAATTAAACTTAAAACATCATCCTACTTCATTAATAAAAATCGGTCCACACTCAAAAATAAAGGAATAAATTTCTACTTGGATAGATTAATAGCTATGAAGAATACCTTGAGTTTTATGTAATTGGAATTGGAAATTGATGGATGATAATCAAAGTAGGATGAAATTCCTTGCCAAGAGCTTCTAGTTCATCAATGGAAAATGAAAGAAAATAATTTGGGAGAGATGAAGTATATGTGTGTGGTTGCGTGAGTGTTGAGAGAGAGAAGGGAGATAGATAACAACATTGGTAATATTTAATTTAACTAACTTAGGTGTCCAATATTATACTATTAGAACATTGGTGGAAGATGAGTCATAAAGCTAAATACAATATTAAATTGGAAAAATCCAATGATATTGTCAATAATGTCGGTCATAGGGGAATTTATTTCCCAAAGATCCCATTTTTCCGGCTCGTTACGACGTTATGAAAATCAGGAAAATAAAAACGTATTTCGGCTCGTTTTGGTCAAATTCCGATTCGACCATGAAATCCGGAATATTTTTCTTACTCGGAAATTAATATTTAAAACCTAAATTCCGACAAAACCTCAGGACGTCACCGTCCGAGTTTCGTCCGGAAAAATCATAAAAACGAACTTTTTCGGGCGAACTCGTATCGCAATTTCGTGAATGTAAAAATCAGACGGTTTTCCGATCTGAGTTCTCGAACTAAAAAGTTTTTCGTCCGCGAAAACCCTAATACAGTATTCGTTTCACTGATTTCCAGAATTTATTTTTAAAAACGGATTTCACCGTTGGTCTTAGAATTGAAATTCAGGAGCTTAGGCGTGCAAAGCCTTAATTTCTTATAAAATTTTTATTTTAAGAGACGGAGGAAAACCTGGGGTATTACATAAAATAAAAAGTAAAAGTAAAACAAATAAAGGAAAAAAAGAAAAAAAAATAAAGCATGAATAAAAAGCGGAAAGAAGTTCAAGTGAGAGAGAGAATAAAACTCCCAAATCCCAAAATCCCAAACCTTAAACCCCAAAATTTTGAAGAAGCTTCTTCCCCCATAAGCCGTTGCCGCTGCCGCTGCTCGACTCGGCTTCAGCTCCAGTCAAGTTTGCTCGAACACCGTCTCCGCATTTCGGCAACCACTCCTCCACTAAAGTTACTCTTCGAAATTTCACTAAAATACCCTAAAAACTGGTCATTTATGCTGGGGAATACTTTGTCTTTCTCTATTTTTGTTTTGGGTGGAAAATATGATCTGTTTTTTTGCATTTCGGAAAGGTGTTGGTAGCATTTCCACTTCTGGCCTAACGAGTGTGAATAATGTTGCTGTAGTTAGAACTTAGAATGAAAATCTATGATCATTTTAATTCGTCTTTGAAAATATTTACAGCTATCCACTTTTTGGTTGCCAGCACCTCTTGATTATCTTCTCATATTGAATACTTGAAATGGAAAAACTTGAGATTTTTGTATTTATTTACCTCATAGTTACAATCTGATAAAAAAATTCTCATGTTTAACTGGTTTTCTGTGTGTCATTTATATGTTATGCATAATCTTGTTCCTTTGCCTAAGTTATCCGTGCCATTGATTTTCTGTTTGAAGGGGGATATTATCTTTGTTTCTTTATTCTGATAGCAATCCAAAAATTATTGTAATATCCTAGGCTCTTGGGCACTGTGTATAAGTTGTGTTAGTATGGGTGTGAGTATAGTCTAATATGCAACATGCACAATACACCAACGGTTGAGATTGAAAGTAGCTTTTAGGATTTTCTTTTATTTTTTGATTTAATTTAATTCTAAAAAATATCAATTTAGAATTTCTTTTATTCTCTTTTTCCAACTATGGTTTGGCACTATTCCTTTTGTCCTTTTGTGCTACCAACTTTTGTACTTTTTCTTCTCAAATCTTGTATTTTATTTTTTTTGTTGTAGACTTGTTGTTAATTAGTTTAACTTTATTTAACAATATTTAATTGTAGTTGTGATGTTTAATTATTGTTCTAAGTAAATATTTAATTAAGTTTGGCCTAATGCATTGTTCTAAGTAAATACATTTATTTAAGAGAGGATTTTACAACTAGCACTTCTTAGATAGTTTTTTAAAATTTTAGCACCCCTTATAAATTTTTTAAATTTTAGCACTTTTTGACATTTTTGCCCTTCCATCACCTATCTAGTAAAAAAAAAATTGTGACTGAACAAAAAAAAACATTCCACCACCACAACTCCGCCGCCGCCACCGCCGCCGGCGGCTACAATTTTTTTATGAAGTCAGAAAAAAAATTGTGAAGTCAAAAAAAAATATTACACCAACACTTTTTCGCCGCCGCCGCAGCCGCCACCGTCGCCGGCGATCACAAAAAAAATTTATGACTGAAAAAAAAAACTTCAACCACCACTTTTCCGTCACCGCCGCGGTGCCACCACCGCCGCCGTCGTGCCGCCGCCACTGTCTCTGGCGGTCACAAATTATTTTACACGCTTTTTGTGAAGTCACAAAATAAAATTGAAAATTTTGTGAAATCACAAAAAAAAATTGAAAACTTTTGTGAAGTCACAAAAAAAAAGAAAAAAAAATTGAAACGTCACACAAAAGAATTGACAAAATTTGTGAATGCACACAAAAAAAATGGGAAGGTCCAGCCGCCTTCCATCTTCTCCCATTGAACCAACCAACAATCAAAATACAAATTTAAGGTGAAAATACCAAACTAAATTACAGTCATCTCCACCAACTCCTAATTAAACTACTACTACTACTATAATCACTACATCAACCAGCTAAATAGATGCTTCAAAATATTGTTTACCAATTTTACAACATTATTCGAAAACCAAAACTCAACCAAGTTTCCAAGAGAAGATCCAATCTGTTTAGCTTAATTTTACATAACTGAATATGCAAAAACGAGATATTCCTACTTGTCCTAATTGTAGTAAGGCGCACCCCGGTGTCTGTCTGACGGGCAAGGGTGTTTGTTTAAAATGCAGGCAAATGGGGCACATGAGGAGGTATTGCCCAGAGCCGTCTCAAACGATAGAACCAAATCAGTTTAGTCAACCCCAACCATTGCAGGCAATCCAAGCCCAGCCACAGCAACAACTGACACAACAACAGTAAAATGGAAGGGCTTACATGACTAGACAGGAGAGACATATAAAGGTAAAGGAAATTTGGCAGAAATAGGACGATTTTTTTTTTTTGGATACCGTCATAATAATGCTTCATACCAGAGTTTTCATATTCGTTTAATGTTAGCACATGTTAACGTTTTAGGAGTAGGACTAGAACGCGCTAATCGTGGAATGGAAACAGCTACGCCTTAGGAGAGATTATCGTTACCCCCTCAGTTACGCTTTAACGTGGAATTTAACTTAGGATCTTCTTAAGATCATAGCAATCAATCGGAACGTAGGAAAATGTTCAACGTAGATCAAATCCATGGGATGGATTGATTATCTACCAATAACGCCATTTATTATGAGCTTGCACCGGAGGAGTTAGAGGAACTCAAAATCCAATTGCGAGAGTTGCTAGACCTTGGTTTCATCAAACCAAGCGTCTCACTTTGGGAAGCACCAATGCAATTTGTTAGGAAGAAGAAATGTACAATGAGGATGTGTATAGATTATCGAGAGCTGGACACGATCACCCTCAGGAATAGATATCCTTTGTCAAAAATAGAGGATCTTTTGATCAGCTCACCATCAGCTCAAAAAAAAAAATTACCCGAGGACGTACCTAAGACTACTTTCGAACCAGATTTGGTCACTACGAACTCTTGGTTATACCATTAGATTTGACCAATGCCCCCGTAGTATTCATGGATCCCATGAGTAGGGTTTTCCACCAGTAATTAGACAAAATGTCTTAGTATTCATCAACGATATTCTCATTTACTCCAAGAATGAGAAGAAGCACGAAGAACATCTGAGGATAGTGTTGGAAACACTGAGAGCTGAGAAACTTTATGCCAAGTTCAGTAAATGCGAATTTTGGCTAAAGGAAACGATGTTCCTTGGACACATAGTGTCGGCAGAAGGTACCGGAATAGATTCCTGCCAAGGTGGAGGCAGTATGAAATTGGAAGTCACTAACGACTCCCAATGTTATCAAAACGTTTCTTAAATTTTAGCCGGTCAATATAGAAGATTCCTCGAGGAATTTTCTACAATAGCTAGACCTATAATGCAATTACCACTTAAAGAAAACGAGTTTATATAGACGGATGAGTACGAAAAGAGCTCTCAAACATTTAAATTAACCACAGCGCCAGTATTAGCTCCCAGAAACGAACGAGGAATACGTGGGTTATAAAGATACCTCGAAGAATGATTTTGGATGTGTGTCGATGTAAGATGAAAAGGTGATAACTTATGCTTCACGATAACTTCGACCTCACGAAATTGAGTACCTAACCCCGATTTAGAACTTGCAGCCGTTGAGCATGCATTAAATATTTGGAGACGCCATCTTTATGGTGTAGGGGTTGAGATCTTCACAGATCACGAGAGTCTGAAATACCTTTTCGAGCAGAAGGAACTGAATATGAGGCAAAGATGATGGCTCGAGATAGTAAAGGATTATGATTATGGTATCAAATTACCATTCAGGAAAACTAAATGTCATAGCAGATGACTTGAGTAGTAAGACTTTGAGTACGTTTAGGTGTCTCGTCATCGAGGAAGAACACTTATACGAGAAATTGAGATGAGGGATTCAGAGGTGCACAGTACACCTAAAACAATATCAAGTCGAACAATAGTAATCGTAGCTACACCAGACTTTCGAGAGAGATTATAAATGCTCAAAGGAAGGATGAGTCGATGGAGAAACTTCGACTAAGGATAAGGACGGATAAACCAGATGATTATTCCAAAGCACGAGGTAATGCGATATTATACAAAGATAGACTTTGTATTCCTGACGATGATGAAGAATTGCAGAGCGATATCAAGAGTGAGGCTCACGATACGCCTTACACAGCGCACCTAGAGAGTATAATGATGTATGAGGACTTGGGAAAGAGTTTCTTTTGGAATGGACTGAAACGAGACGATGCCTCGTTTGTAGAAGGATGTTTAGCCGGTCAGCAGGTGGAAACTTTGCATAGACGGCTGTATGGTTGTTATAACCATTAAGGATTCCATAATGGAAATGGAAGAATTTAGTTATGGACTTTGTGATAGGACTGCGTAAGTCGGGAAAGAAAATAACACTGCTAGTTGGGCAGAAATTGATCAAATCACAAATCAACTCATTATCTACCGATCAAATTTACCTACGGGTCAGAGAAATTAGCTCAGCTATATGTTCGTGAGAGTATATGACTACACAGTTTACCAAAGACGATAACGTCGCAAAAGGGATGCTAAATTCACTATGAGATTTTCAGACTAAGATGCAGAAGGAGTTGGGAACCGAGCTTAGCTCCAGTATAGCTTTTCACCCTCAAAATGATGGACAATCCGAGAAAGACGATTTAGATACTCTTTGATACGATTGGGAACGATAGTATTAGATCAAAGTGTGAAATGAAAGAATATTTTGCAATTGATCAAATTGTTTATAACGATAATTATTGAATTATAATGAGCTTTACGTCTTATGAGGTCTTCGATAAGAAGAAGTTTTGAGAGAACTGCCTTAATGTGATGAGATAAATGAGAGAAAGAACCTAGGATCAAATACGGTCAGTAAAATGATCGAGATCGTTCGGCAGGCTTAAATCTACAGAATGAGGACGAGATTTTCCTCATGATTATCCTTCAAAGGATAATATAACTAATATCAGTGGGTTCTTCGAAAGCGTTAACTTATCGCCCTCATAAATGAGAGATATTCGAAAATGCTTATTTTACGACTTGATAAGTACGTTCTGAAGTTCATTATCGGTACATACATGACTTTACTTTATGTAAGTATTCTTTGTGTTTTATGTGTTAGCTGATTGCTAACTGCTTAACGATTAAGTTAGTGACACCGATTAGGTGCTTTCTAGGAGAAACCGATCGGAACCTGAGATAGTGACACCGATTGGTGCTATCCAGAGCTAATGTACACAATAGTGTACACTGTTTGGCTTTATTGCCAAATTTTGGAATGTTTATTTCGTGTGTATCTCTTTTTGAGAAGGTATGAGTATTCGATTCTACACGCGAAGGTTGTCAGTTTCAAGAATAATGTCACTAACTTAAGTTACTAGGAAAGATCGAAATCGATCTTGGATCGAAAAGCGCAAAAGTTAAGGAGCAAGTCGAGACGATTAGTAAAAACGTTATAAGATCATCACAGGCAAGAGGAAGCCATGTGAGAACTCGGAAAAGAGTTGAGTAAGAAGTACTTTGAGCTGTTTAAAGAGGATGAGCAAATTTCGGGACGAAATTTTTCGCAAGGGGGGTAGGATGTAATACCCTAGAAAATCTTTACTGACTTTAAAAATGAAAGTCAATAATAATTATGGCTTTGCACGCCTAAGATCGTAAAATTTAAATTCTAAGATTTACGGTGAAATCCGTTTCCAAAAATAATTTCCAGAAATCGGACAAACGACTATTGTATTTAGGGTTTTCGCGTCCGTTAAGTTTTTCGCCTGGAAACTCGGAATCGAATTCCGTCAGAATTTACATTCACTTTTTCTTCGAGACGAGTTCACCGGAGAAAATTAATTTTTATGATTTTTCGGACGAAATTTAGACTGTGACGTCCCGACTTTTTCTCGGATTTTGAAAAATAATTTAGGTTTTCCGAGTACGTTAATTATTTCCAATCTAACGGACGAATTAGATTTCCTCAATTCCGTAACTAACTAGAAAAGTATTCCTCGACTTTTAAAACGGCGTTTAAGAGCCGGAAACGAGTTATTTCGTTAAAAATTTCCCTCGCCAAACGCTCCTTAATGACTCACCATTGTTTGTTAGATATTTTTCCCCTACTTTATGAGTCACCAAGGTGACTCATCACCCTCCCCCTTCATCACCCATTACCGCCACCCCTCTCCCTCATTTCTCTCTCACTTCTTCTTCAATTTCCTCCATTGAAGCACCAAACTCAAGCTATTCCAAGATCCACAACTCTTGCATCTACCGATTAAATTTCAATCCTATTTCATATATCAAAAGGTAAGAACTTCGTCTTTAGTTTGATCCGAACAAATCTTCTTTCCCCTCTCTTTCATTTTTTTCGAAAAATTAGGGATGGTTTAGTATGTGATTTCTTGATCGATACATGTTCTAGGATGCTTAGAATCGAGTTCTACGGATCAAATCATGAAGGAAAAATCAAGAACCCTAAGCCCTATTAATACCGAAAATTTCAGATTTTAGGGCTTTCTTTCGTGCTCGATTTCTTCGTCGAATTGATGATACATTAGTGTTGCTTATGATATTAATTGATAGTGATGGTCCCGAAATGAGTTACTAGTGTATGGGGGGGGGGGAATACACCAGTTAGGATTTTAAAACTAAACTTCTGAAAATATCTTCAACCGAGTAAAAGGACTCAGTTGGAATCTCACAGCTGAGTAAGCAACCTCAGCTGGAAGAGTGGTGTTGTGCGGAATGTGGTGGAAATTAACAACTCGTAAAACAACTCACGCTTTTATGCACGGTTGGTCAAGAACCAAGACAGTTGATGCAAAGATGCAGTTTGTATGCTGGTTAGTTTGTCAGTTGAATATGCAGGAAATAACTGAAAAATAAACTCAAGCACACAGAAATTTACGTGGTTCGGAGAAACCTCCTACGTCCACGGGGAGTTGTGAGTCCACACAACTCTGTCCAAGTTTTTCTGGACAAACCACTCAGCTTACGCGGGCTGAGCAACCGTTATGGATAAGTTTGCGGGTACTTATCAACCTTACAGTTTAGTTTTCGGGTACTAAACAACCTATCTACTCAATTCCGGGAAGAGTAGGGTCCTAACACTCCTTTTGAGAGGAAGTGTGAAAAAGATGGATTCCAACTAAAAGCTCGAACACGAAGTGAGCTATGATCTAACACTCTATGAACTCTCACTAAGTGATGTTCTCAAGGTTCGATCTAAAGACACAGAAACTAACTCTAGAACTCTCAACAAGTGATGTTCTAAAGGATTAAATGCAGTTCAGCTCGTGAAGAATTTTGCTCTTTCTTTCAATCTCTGGTTTCTTCTCGCGTGTGTGTCTTCTGTTTCTCTGTGAATGAAGGCCTCTATTTATAGGCAGAGAGAATCAACTAGCCGTTGGAAGAGCTGTTGATCTCTGTTCTTTGATAGCGATGGCTTGTCTCTCATCTCTGCAGACTTTCCCGATATGGCATCTGTGCTCTTCTGCTTTCCATCTGAGACAACCATGTGTTGGGCCAAATGGGGTAATGACTGAACGGTCAAACCCTCATGTGACTTCCTTTTTGAAATTCAAATCTTAACAACAGACTTCCAACAAGGAGTGGTCGGTTAAGACTTTCGATCTTCAACTAGCTTGTTCTTCAGCTGATGTTCTATCTTACTGCTGACAGTTGAACTCTCAGCTGACTTCTACTTCATGCTGTTGATCTTCTGGGTTGAGTTATACAACTGATGTTCTGAAACTGAACGCTCAGTTGTCTTCCTTGTATCTTCTCCCTTTTTGAATTCACATGGAATGAACGCTCAGTTGTGTTCCTCACAACTGATGTTCTATCAGTTGAGTGTAACTTCCCCCTTTCTTAATGCTTCATATGATGAACACTCAGTTGTCTTCCTCACAACTGATGTTCTATCCGAGTGAAGCCTTGTTGCCGTCTTCAGCTGGAGTCCTGTAAAGATAAAATCTTAACAATGCTCAAATAGCGAGCCTAACTACTAACATTAGGAACTGGCAACATCTACTCGGTTGGGGTCAGTTGGTTTTGGAATCAATCAAAACTTTTACTTAAATTTTCCAACAATTTCCCCCTTTTTAATGATGCCAAAACCCCTTATAAGAATTCTAAAACCCTTACAGATCACAACTGATCTAGATCTAACTGACATATCTAAAATCTCAGCTGAAATTCTAGACTGTCTATAAGATGAAAACATCAAAGGGTTAGCACAGTTATAACATGATATTGAAATAACTTTTTGATTCAGAGCTTGGACAATGAGAGATTGTTCATCAAGGTGAATCTTATAACTGGATAGTTTTCATTACAACTGATTGTTACAAAGATAAGTACAAAAATCAAAAGTTACAACAGTTGCTTCAAAAACTATAACTATTTGAGCTAAAATTCTAGCCCATACTTACTAAAAATCCTAACAAAAATTTCCCTCTTGGCAGGTGACTCCTTGGAAATGTCCACTCCATGCTCCTTGCAAACCTGCCTCGCCTCAGCTGCAATCTTCGTGCGGTTTGGGTTGTGAGAGTCTGGGAGAAGAGGAGGCCGATAAGTAACCCTCTTAGGAACTGGAACTGTGTTCAAGTCCAGCTTGGCTTCAATCATAGCCCGCCTGAACTGGCTGAACATGCCCGGATCCCCTGAGTGCAACTCAGTCAGCGCTTCCTTTAACCCTTTCCTCGGGTCATCAGTTGCGTAAACCTTCATATAATAGAAGTCGTTCACGAACTCCTGCTTGAACAGCTCCCACTCTTCATTCCACTCGGTCGGCATCCACTTGTCAACATGCCTAAACCGACTCTCGACCTTGGACTTTGCTGGCAACCTTTGTTGCTTCAATCGAGCTTCCGCCTTTGATTGATGTTTGTTGATTCGGCGTCGGCTGCGGGAGGCAACGTTGCGGTCCAAATTCTAGGACATTTTCTTCAGCTCTTCCTCGAACTGGTTCACCCTCCTTGCTTGGCTGGCGGCGAACTTCCTTATCCAGATCGGGTTAATATAATCCTTCTCCTCTACATCCATAGCCTTAGCAGCTGCGATGCACTCTTCGGTTGTGATACCGTCGAGTTCCGAATCTAGCTCGGCTGCGATCTCGGCTATGGAGTTGTAGGAAACTCCAAACTTCTCTGCCAGCTCCAAGTCTTTTGACATTTCAGCTCCACCGACTTCGGTTGACTTGGGAGCGGCCTTCTTTGTCTTCTTCCTCAGCTAAGATTTTGCTGCAACTAGGACTTCTTCTTTGGCTTGGGTCTCTTCTTCGCCCTGCACCCCAACATCCGCCTCCTTCTCTTCCCCCTTTTTGGCATCAGCAACAAGGCTTGCTACTGAACCATCCAGAGAGGTGAGTTGATCCTCGGCTAGTTGAAGTCGGTTGAAGAGTTCATCGATCGCGCACCCAAGCTCCACCTTCTTCGCTAGATCCGAGTCCTGGCGCTCTTGTTCGGCTTTCTTTAAGGCAGAGAGGTTCTCGATGACCTCAGTTTGAAAAGCCACGAACTCAGCCCATCGCGACTCGAAGTGAGACTCCCATTCAGCATCTTGGGTTTGCTGGGACTTGGCAAGATTGGAGTCGGCCAAGGATTTGAAGACGTTCAGCTCCGACTTCAATCCCAACAGAGTGGACTTCAGCTCTGACATTTCTTGACTGGTGGAGGAGGAGAATTCTTCCAGCTTTGTCTTCATTGCAACATTCTTCTCCACCAGTTGTTGATTCTTCATTTCTTGCGCTTCCAACACCCTCAGCTGGTCATCTTTTTGTTGCTGGAGGTTGGCAAGTAGTTCATTCCTCAGCTGGTTGACCCTCTCAGCTACCAGCTCACATATTTCTTCAGCTGTGGGAGCATGCTGATCAGCTGGAGGGGCTTGTGCAATTAGAGCTAGAGGCTCAACTGTGACCATGGCTTGTCGATTGGCCAGGTACAGCTTCAGTTCTTCTTCTTCTTCCTTCGCTGCTGCGGCGGCTGCATCCACATCCTCAAGGAAGTCAGCTGACTTAATCAACATGCTATCGAGAAAGTCGATGCACTCCTGTCCAGCTGCTTCCCTGGTGTCTGTCCCTTCAGCTCGGCTCTGGTCCAGCCGACGAGTGAGCAACGCAATCCAGTTGTTGTAAGCCACCTCCAGGTTGGAGTAGTTGAAGTAGGCTCGGATGCGAGACTCATCTGACTTCAGCTTGTCCCAGCTCTACACCCTGATCGTATCTTCTTTGACGTACCAATGGCTGAAGATCAGGTGGAACTGGTACAAGAGCTCGGTTCCCAGAGTGGCGAAGACTGGCATGTTGCGAGCTTCAGGGAACATGCCTAGCAGCTTCTGGAAGCAGTAGGCCACCCTGCCCTCGTGCTCCAGAGCAACTGCTTGAAGGTCCTCTGCTTCATTTATTGAGGAAGGAGAAATATCATATGACAGAGGTTCAAAAGGTTCATCGATGTTGGCCAAAGAGTCGGTCGCAACATTGGCATCGAGCTGGGAGCTCAGAATATTGGATTCGGTTGGGAGGGGGGTTTCAATTGTTTCCTCAACATTGGCCGAAAGAGCGGTCACAATGTTGGCATCGAGCAGGGTGCTCGGAACATTTGGTTGTGGAAGGGTTGAAAGAGCAAGAGGCTCTGGGGGCGGTACGGCATGAACTGCTGCCGTGGAGAAGGTTGGGGCGTCGTCAAGGTCCTTAGATGAGGAAGAAGCGTCTGACGTCACATCCGTCTCCATTCCCTCAGCCTCATCAGCTCCGGTTGTGCGAGGGGCGATCTCAAAAGTGGCAGCCTCAGCTGAGCGGCTCGACTCAGATGGCTCTTCAGCATGTGCCGACTCAACTGGTGCCTCTTCCTCAACTGGAGCTTGTTCCTCAGCTGGCATTCCCTCCTCAGCTGGCGCAGACTCGACCGGTGCCTCCTCCTCAGCTGGAGCTTGCTCCTCAGCTGGCTCAACAACTGGCTCTTCAACCACAACCTTCTTCTTGATTTTCACCCTCAACCTTTTCTTGGAGGGCTCCTCAGCTGACTCCTTCTCCGACTCAGCTCGTCGGCGTGCAACTTTGGATTTGGCGGGGCGAGCAGCAGCTGATTCCCCCTCAGCTGTAGACTCAGCAGTCTTTCCAACCTTCTTCTTCTCCTTCGGAGTATACACACTCCTGAGCACCTCCTGTGCCTTCTTAGCTGTTGGGAACAACAGCAACTTCTTGACCGGCGTCTCCTCACAGTCATTCCAGACCATGTTGCGATCCTTGGTCGCGAGCAAGATCAGGGATGAGATCTTGCAGCCGAAGTTGAGCGTCCCTTTCACACTCAGCAGCTTCTCTCCAGACTCGGTTGTAGTCTCGGAGATCTTCGACTTCTCCACCATCAACTGGTTCAGGAAGTATTGAAACCAGTTGATCTAGTGTTGGTGCTCCAAAGCCACCAACTGCTTCAACTTGGGTCGGCTGATATCGCCGAAAGCACCACTGTAACCGAACACCACCTTAGAAACTACATCGAACAGCAGGTGATGTTCTAGCTTCAGCTTTGTCCTTTGCATATTGCTCCTTAACTTCTCCAGCTCAATCAGAGCATTCTGCAGAAACTCATCGACGTGCTCGTCGAATATGCTCTCAAGAAGTTCTGTGGCTGTGTGGTTCACAGGAATGATGTAGCGAAGGGCATCGGAAATGTTGATGGGGAAGGTGACCCGGCGAATGGTCCTAGCCGGAACGTCTCATTGCCAACATGTCACTTCCGTTGAAACTTCTTCTGTGCTGCCAAGGGATGCTTGCTGGTTGACGTAGAACTCCCCGACCTGTCGCCTGAGCAAGTGGGAGGGGCAAAGCTTGGCCCATTCGAGAAGGCTATTCTCTCTGAGAGTATTGGCGAGGGGGGCCAACACCGGTGACTCCAAATCCTCGTCGGAGAGGATCTGTTCGAAATGGATCTTCGACACCAGCATGTCGAACGATTCTTCGTAAGAGGTAGGGACAAGGGAAGATCCGGAAGAAGCCATTTTCTTGCTTTTGGGGGCCATTTATGATTACTGCAAAGGTATTTATAGGAAGAAGTAAGGGAAATCTTTTGCAGAAAATAGTTAGACAAAAACTGGGAAGACGATGAACAGTTATTGCAGATAGATATGAATGAGGAAGGTAAGAGATCACTTCCTGATTTTCCGCTATATATAGGTTTTTGACTTGATTGAGATCGATGGCTGGGGTTAAATGGCGCGAATCCATCAATGGCTGAGATCACGCGACTGTTGACTATCTTTGACTTGACGTCATGCACCGAGTTCCAACCCGCGGGTGAGAAGATGTACAGTTTATCTTGTCAGCCCAGTCGCACTATAAAGTAAGCTATGGATGTTCAGCCGTACTTTACATTTAATGCGACATGATGGCTATTTTAATGTAACTGACTAGCTCAGGAATGTTTGAATTTATTTCAAACATTCTCATTTAAGAGCATAACACTTTCAGCCATAAATGTTACCTGCCAGCTGATGTCGGAATTAGCTGTGTTCTCATGTTGCGGCATACCATCAGCTGAATCGAGTTCGTCTGTTCA
This sequence comes from Schizonepeta tenuifolia, assembly GCA_029490685.1. NCBI lineage: Eukaryota > Viridiplantae > Streptophyta > Magnoliopsida > Lamiales > Lamiaceae > Schizonepeta > Schizonepeta tenuifolia. Next base: position 84,378,890 of record CM055958.1, read on the forward strand.
GCTGACGTCTGATTCCTTCGGTTGGCAATCTGTATCTGATCGGCATACCATCAGCTGACTCAAGTTCGTCTGTTCAACTGACGTCTGATGTCTTCAGTTGGCGATCCGCATCTGAGATTCCCTCTTCATCTGAGCTTCCCCCTCAGATGGATATCTATCTCTTCACCTCAGTTGACTCCTCATCTGATGGATCCAACAATCTAAGGAGGTCACATAGCATCTTGAACCGTGCTTCAGCTAGAGGTTTGGTGAAGATATCAGCTCTCTGAATCTCAGTTGGAATCTTCTCCATGGATACATCCTTCTTCTCAATATGATCTCGGATAAAATGATGTCGGATGTCTATATGCTTTGTCCGAGAGTGATGAACAGGATTCAAAGAGATAGCAATGGCACTTTAGCTATCGCAATGAATGGGAACCTGTCCAGTTGAGACTTCATAATCTCTCAGCTATTGCTTGAGCCATAACACTTGCATGCAACAGCTTCCGGCAGCCATATATTCTGACTCGGTTGTAGATGTGGCAACACATGCTTGTTTCTTGGAGAACCATGAAACCAGCTTGCTACCCATGAACTGACAGTGTCCAGAAGTAGACTTCCTGTCCAACCGATCTCTTGCTAGATCTGCATCTGAGTATCCGGTCAGTTAGATGTTGTCGTCGGTTGGATACCACAACCCAACATTAACAGTTCCCTTCAGATACTTGATGATGTTCTTTGCTGCCAACATGTGTGCTTCCCTGGGTTGAACTTGGAACCGAGCACACACTCCAACTGCGTATGATATGTCTGGCCGGCTGGCAGTTAGATATAGCAAAGAACCGATGATCCCTCTATACTTACTGGCATCTACAAGCTTTCCTTCAGTTCCAGGTTCAATCTTCCAGTTAGTATTCATTGGGATCCTTGTACTCTTACTTGTCTGCAATCCGAACTTGGTGATGAGCTCCTTAGTATATTTGGACTCATCTTCGGTGTCAGTGAAGATGTCCATGTCATCAGCTGCTTCTTCTGCAACCATGGCCTTGTTCTTTCCAGCTTGCTTGGCCCTCAACGCTTCTCTCTCTTTCTTCGAGAGATCTGGACAGTCAGCTTTGAAATGTCCTTCCTTGCTGCATTCAAAGCAGCCGTTGGTCACAGGCTTTGAACAGTCTCGAGTTCGGTTAGATTTGTAGAATCTTTTATATTTCCCGAACCGAGTATCCATGTCGGCTAGTTTTTTTGACAGGGCGGCAATGTTCGGTTGCAGTTCCTCTCTGCTTGGCTCCTTTGCAGCTGTGTCTGCAGATCTTGTTGGCCTCGATGTTCTCGATTTGGAGTAGTCAGCTCGAAGTGCAACTGACTTTGAGGCTGAACCAACATCCTCAAGTCGACTTGTCTGAACCGGGAATGAGATCTTCTTCGGTTCACCTTATACTCATTTTCCTTTAAGATTGAGAACAATCTTTCAGTTCCCATTTCACCAAGGTCAGCTCGGCTCTCGTGGATATTGGTGAAGGTATCCCACTCAGCCGGTAGAGCTTGCAACACTTTGAGATTGATTTCTCTTAGTGTGTATTTTCCTCTTCAGATGGACTGGATTCTTTTGAGAATGTCCATAAACCGGAGCTCTAGCTGATATTGTTTCATCAGTTCTCAGACAAAAGTTGTCGAAGTCTTGGTATGCATGTGAGAACTTGTTCTCCTTCGTCTCGTCGCTTCCTTCACTTAGCGATGCCAAGATATTCCACATCTCTTTTGCAGTCTCGCACTCTTCTATCCAAGGGAGGTAATCTTGTCCAACAGTTGACATAATCGTGCTCTGAGCCCAGATGTCTAACTGGCTCACCTTGGCTTCCTCTGGAGTGTAGTCTTTCGGCTGCTTCTCCACAAACTCCACAACTGTATCCCCATCGTTGGGATTTGTAGGAGTGCGAGCTATTCTCTCTTTGATGATGATCGGTCCGGATGAGAGTACTTGTTGCATCCTATGATGCTTCGATAGTAAGATCTTCTTCATCCGTGTCCTCCAGGATGTATAATTTACTACCGAGAACATGACCACGATCTTATCTTTGACGTCCATCTGCACACAAAAGCAACAGAAATATGCAAGCAAATATGCACTAGCGTGATAAAGAGATCTATTCAGTTGACCACTGAATAAAATACCTCGAATTCACACCTTGTGAAACAGAGTCAGTAGTCTTTTGAACCACTGCTCTGATACCACTTGATGGTCCCGAAACGAGTTACTGGTGTATGGGGGGGGGGGGGGATACACCAGTTAGGATTTTAAAACTAAACTTCTGAAAATATCTTCAACCGAGTAAAAGGACTCAGTTGGAATCTCACAGCTGAGTAAACAACCTCAACTGGAAGAGTGGTGCTGTGCGGAATGTGGTGGAAATTAACAACTCGTAAAACAACTCACGCTTTATGCACGGTTGGTCAAGAACCAAGACAGTTGATACAAAGATACAGTTTGTATGCTGGTTAGTTTGTCAGTTGAATATGCAGGAAATAACTGAAAAATAAACTCAAGCACACAGAAATTTACGTGGTTCGGAGAAACCTCCTACGTCCACGGGGAGTTGTGAGTCCACACAACTCTGTCCAAGTTCTTCTAGACAAACCACTCAGCTTACGCGGGCTGAGCAACCATTATGGATAAGTTTGCGGGTACTTATCAACCTTTCAGTTTAGTTTTCGGGTACTAAACAACCTATCTACTCAATTTCGGGAAGAGTAGGGTCCTAACACTCCTTTTGAGAGGAAGTGTGAAAAAGATGGGTTCCAACTAAAAGCTCGAACACGAAGTGAGCTATGATCTAACACTCTATGAACTCTCACTAAGTGATGTTCTCAAGGTTCGATCTAAAGACACAGAAACTAACTCTAGAACTCTCAACAAAAGATGTTCTAAAGGATTAAATGCAGTTCAGCTCGTGAAGAATTTTGCTCTTTCTTTCAATCTCTGGTTTCTTCTCGCGTGTGTGTCTTCTGTTTCTCTGTGAATGAAGACCTCTATTTATAGGCAGAGAGAATCAACTAGCCGTTGGAAGAGCTGTTGATCTCTGTTCTTTGATAGCGATGGCTTGTCTCTCATCTCTGCAGACTTTCCCGATATGGCATCTGTGCTCTTCTGCTTTCCATCTGAGACAACCTTGTGTTGGGCCAAATGGGGTAATGACTGAACGGTCAAACCCTCATGTGACTTCCTTTTTGAAATTCAAATCTTAACAACAGACTTCCAACAAGGAGTGGTCGGTTAAGACTTTCGATCTTCAACTAGCTTGTTCTTCAGCTGATGTTCTATCTTACTGCTGACAGTTGAACTCTCAGCTGACTTCTACTTCATGCTGTTGATCTTCTGGGTTGAGTTATACAACTGATGTTCTGAAACTGAACGCTCAGTTGTCTTCCTTGTATCTTCTCCCTTTTTGAATTCACATGGAATGAACGCTCAGTTGTGTTCCTCACAACTGATGTTCTATCTGTTGAGTGTAACTTCCCCCTTTCTTAATGCTTCATATGATGAACAATCAGTTGTCTTCCTCACAACTAATGTTCTATCCGAGTGAAGCCTTGTTGCCGTCTTCAGCTGGAGTCCTGTAAAGATAAAATCTTAACAATGCTCAAACAGCGAGCCTAACTACTAACATTAGGAACTGGCAACATCTACTCGGTTGGGGTCAGTTGGTTTTGGAATCAATCAAAACTTTTACTTAAATTTCCCAACAGATAGTATGAATTGTTTTAGATTTTTCTAAAAATAAAATCCAAAACCTAAGAGACGAACAAGGCTCGATTTAGGTTAGTAAATGTTAAGATATGCTCGATTGTTTAATGGAAATGAGTTATACGATGCATGAGGATGAATATATATTAATTTGAGATTTTTCTAATAATAAAACGAAAAGTGTAAGAGACGAAGATGTGGTGATAAGTCGAGCCTCGATAATATTTTGATAATATGATTTGCATGTTAGGAATGCTCGTTAGATAATAATCGTTGTCGTAAAATTTGAATGAAAACGGAGAACGTAAAATTTTACGTAAGAGACAAACAACGATCGATAAGTCGAGAATAAATGATGATATGAGGATATGATTTGCATATTTATGATTCTTGTTAGTTGATGAATAATGTTGTAGAAAATGAATGAATTCCGTTAACTTTGAAAATTTCGTAAGAGACGATCAATTGAACGTAAGTAATAATCAAAAAGTCGATTAAGGATTCTAACTAGATAATAATGCTCGTTATGGATTAAGGAATGACTTTGTAGTTGACAACATGTTCGTCCGAGTTGTTAAATAACGAGTTGTAGTTATAATCGAGGAATAGAAACGAGAAATGTTAATTTGATTTTGGTTTAGTAATTGTTTGGATTGAAAGCCGATGCTTGGAATGTCGTGCTCATAGACGAGAAATGAAAGGAGTTTATCACGTATGGAAATACGTGTTGACTGCCTTGTTGTGTAAAATTCGTGAGAATTTAAGTTCGATAACATAGAACGAACCTAGAAGAACGTGCGTCGATTTTATCGAGCATTAGGGTTCACTCGGCAGTTTCTGCGACGTTCCACGGAAACTGCAATATCTTTTAGCTCGTTTATCGGAATCGAGATCCGCGAATTGGAGAGTAAACTAGACACCAGAGGCTATCTTTTGGTACAGGGCACGACCCCTGTTTCGCAAGCCCCTGTTCTGGACAGACTCACTGACTTCGTGCAGTGCATGTTCAAATTGTAATTTCCTAAGTTGTTTTCTTCTCAACTTAGCTTCTTTCGATCTTTGAGGTCGTTATGAGTTAACGAATGCCTTTTTCTTACTGACCTCAGTGTCAAGTATAGAGCCTTGAGTGCTAAACGAGATGAGTTCGTATCTTGTATCCGTTTAAGTAAAGGAATTTAGTTAAGCGTGCAAATGCCTAAATCGTCTAAAGAACTAAAACTTAATTCGAATTTCCGTATTCGATTATCTTGTACGACCGAGTCTAAAGTATGATTATTTTACGATGAAGGAGTAAGTCAGCTTAATGAAAGGACGGAAGATTGAGGAACGGATGCTCGATAATAGTTCTGTAATTTCGAGGTGGGCTTTCTTATATAACAAATAAAATGTGGGTTTTTTCAACAACTCGAAAGTGATTCTCTATGAGCTTTGATAACTGTGTTTTCAAAGTGATATCAGGCATAAATGAAATGTTTTATGTTTTATGTGAGTTCTCTTGTACCACTTCTGAGTTAGCCATCGTGCTTTCCAGAATTATATGTTAATCAAAAGGGGTTAACTAACGATCGGCTTTGAGTTAGTCAAAAGGGGCTTTCCAGAGTTAGTGCACTGTAGCCTGTGGTGTATTGAGGGGTAACTAGCCACGGTGATAATGACTGGTCAAGATTGAACGTAACATCTATGAAAAATCTTTGGCCAAAGTATTATGTACGAAAATGTTTAATAGGCACGGGCTTTTTTAAATGAAAATCCCGATGCGCTATAAAATGAGCTGCCTGTTTATCAATACCTATGATTATGTTTTCGGCAATGTGCCCACTAAGTACTCTCGTACATAGCCCTGCATATATTTCTAAATGTGTAGGTTGAAGCGACGGCAGCGGTGGAAGGTTGAGTTAGTAGCTGAGCTATGAGTTGAGTTATGAGTTGAGCTATGAGTCAAGTTAGGAGCTGAGATTGTTTTGAGTCAGAGAGAGCTTAATAGGATAGCTTATTTCTTCCGCTGCAGAACTCTAGATGTTTTGATGATGTATATATTGAATACCACTTTCGGTTCAGTTTCTGTTCTGTTATAACTTAGGATTCTATTGTAAAACCTTGTCGTGTGATCTTCCCGATCAAACTCTTCTTTCTTATATATATATTTATAGTGAGGTCTTGATCATAGAAATAATGCTGTCTTGTATGTATGTTATTGTTTCATTCCCCTTTCTTCCCCGCTTCTTTAATCCAACTCCAGTCGCACCCTTGCTTCTGCCGTCCTTCGGGATTTGGGGCTGTGACATCCTCACCATGCGATTCAACATTAAAAACGGACTTAGGCCAATTACCAACAAACTTAGGTCTCACCACTCTATCTGCTTCCTCATTATCATCAACTTTCGACTTAAAAATTGCAAAGTTAAAACCGGGATGAGGGTCTATTAAACCCAACGCCACTTTCAAAGCAACATCCCCATTGTCCATAACCAAGCCCCCACAATTAAGGAACAGAAAAATGACACCAGCTGCAAAAGAATAAACATAACGACATAAATATATGAACTAAGATGATGCCTCTATCTTTATCAAGCATAAGATACAGTTCAACATTATGTGTTCATGTAAAGACTAACTTCTCCAACAACATATCAATTAACGATAATAGAAAAACAATTACAATGCACAATTACACCTAAAACATCCGAAAAAAACATGCCCATTGCCGCAAAAAATTGAAATAAAACTTCAAACAAGCCGTCATTAGCATACTTACTTGGCTTGGGTCGTCAACAATTTGCACTCCAAAAGATCACCTACGACGTCTTCAAGAGCACAATAGAAAGAGATCCACCAACGGTTGAGAGATAGACACTCCAATTCGGACCGAGCTGCCGGTAAATGCTTCTTAAACGGTCAAACCCACCGCATACGAAGTAGAGAGCTAGCCTCAAACGCGTCGGAATTGGAAGAAAATGGTTCAAATTGTCGGTCACACCCACCGGAAATCACCCGTCACACCCACCGGAATTGGAAGAAAATGGTCGAATGACATGTTCGTATAGGAATTAAAATACGAGCCTCTCACTTCATTGGCGCCGGAAACAACTGCTCAGAGGCGGTGGCCGTTGCCAAGAGGGAAAAAAATGGGATTAAGGGATACTTCGAAGGCTTCACAGAAAGAAAGAAAGAGGATATTCCAAAGTATTTCAAACTTGGACAAAAAATATGTATTTCATCTTGCTTCGATCCATACGTAAATCGGAACATTTTATTTTGGCCATCGACAAAAATACAGAACTTCAACGTACATACTACCGATCCACTAATAGCCATAAAAAAAATTCATCGTCCGAACACGTTCCGGGCAACTCCTCGTCGATGGCCATGAAGTTTAAAATTTGGCCATGAAGACAGATGTGGGGCCTACTAAATGTTTGACTAACAAATTAATTTTGACTCAAACTAAACTCAAGTTGGTCATTTAACCCATTGTTAAAATATTATATTAATTTATAATGAATAAAACTTTATTTTTTAAAATAAATCTTAAAGCACAAAGATGAGGTGTCAACATCTTGTTGAGTGTTGTATTGTGCATGATGCATGTTAGAGGCTTCCGTATGGGTGTGCTTTCCGTCTCTTACTTAAAAACTGTTTCCTTAAGCTTGAGGTTCAGAGTCTGATAAAGTCACGAGAAATGGACATCTACTCAAAAGCACCCAAAAATGCTGCAGCAGTGGATAGACAAGTAAATACCTGATTTATGAATTCTTCATCTGTTCTCCTCTATATGGCTATGCCTTAATCTCTTACTCATTAAATGATGGCTGATCAATTTGTTTGTTTGAAAAGAGTAAAGATGCTGACTCCATATCCAAAACGATGGAGCAACTTAATATTGGAGAATCATCCTCTAGCTTCAAGAAGAAACCGGTTATCATCATAGTTGTGGGAATGACAGGTACTAGTTGGTTTAGTAAAGGAAATAAGATCTGCACAATTTGTGCTCCTATTTATTTATTTATTTTACTGCCACTTCTATACTCTAAATAATTATCACCACATTTCCAGGATGTGGAAAGACTACATTTCTTCACCGGCTAGTCAGCCACATTATGGCATCAAATATTCAAGTTTATGTTATGAATCTTGATCCTGCTATCCTGACACTTCCTTATGGTGCAAACATTGACATCAGAGACACTGTTCGATACAAGGAGGTCATGAAGCAGTTCAATCTTGGGCCAAATGGAATAATTTTGACTTCACTTAATTTGTTCGCTACGAAGTTTGATGAGGTAATTTTTTCATTAAGTTCATTTGATGTTTATATATCCAAATATACATGTCTTTTGAAATTTTGTTAGTCGAGCTTTTGGTCCATGTTCTTATAAAAAAAACTGTTCATATTTATTGAAAATAACTTTTTAATTGATAGTCATAATTGATTTTAAAGAGTCAAAAATTTATTACAATTTCACCCTCAACACTTTTGTTTTAAATAAACTAAAACACATAAATAAAATAAATTATTTATATATTGTAAACAAAAAGATAAATTTTTAATATGATAACTTTACAAAAATAATAGAAAGTGTTCCTCAATATTGGTGCATAAAATGAAATCACCTTGAAAATTCGATTATGAATGATGATTGTAATTAGATGTTTTGATTTATTGGATGTGTTAATTGTTTGTGAATTCACGCGAATTCTGAATTTGCACACAATTTTAAGATTTTGGTTTTAAAAACCAACACATTGTATTTTTTTATGAATTTTCCCTCACAACCAATTTCCTCCACATTAGAAGTGACGTGGCCGCTCGAAATTACACGTTGGACGCCCAGACGACAAAACGACTTCATTTTACATACATAAAAAATTAAATAAAAAAAATTCATCTTGTTTTTCTCAATCAAAAGAAATAAAAAATTAAGCAAAAAAAATAAAGAAAAGAAAAATCTCACTTACTCGTCCCCCATCTCTCTCTCTTGTAACCATAAATATATATTTTTAAAATTTAACCTATTATAACTTATTTGTTTAAAATCCATAAATTACGATTTATATTAAATTAAAGATCTCATCAAGATCTTTAATTTAAGATGCATCTTCACTATATTTTTATTAGCCAAATTAGACAAATGTTAGAAAGAAGATAAAATAGAAGAGAGATAAAAAGAAAAAATATTTAAAAATATTGCTCCACTTTCGTAAGAAAAAAAATTGGAATTGGTCAAAATTGATTTTAAGATCTTCTCTCTCCTAACTTTTGTTTATATATATTTATATAGATTAACAATATAACTAAGCAAACAAATGAAAAAATTATTTCTACCTACATTATTATGATTAGTGTGTAGCCCGTCGAGCATTGACGGGTAATTACTTAAAATTATAATTTTTAATTTTTTAAAAATAAAATTTTAAGTATTTTTTATTGAAGTGACAATATTGTGACAATTAATTAGAATAGTGTTACATCACTATATCAAATTACAATGGAAAATAAATTTAGTGATAACGTTACTCGACGTTTTTAATTTAAAATCATCAAATTCGTACTTGTCGCAAACTCAAATTATAATGTTTTATATATGTATCTTCCAAATCTAGAAATGTCAATTGGTTAGGTATCTACCCATCAAATATTTCTCAAATCTGGCCCGTTTAAATTTTCTTTATCCATGCTCGTCTTATATCTGATTCAAAATTGACATCACTACATGAACTTCACCAAATCCATCCCAAACTTGTTAGGTTTAATTACTCGAAAAATTTGAATACTATAATATCAACATTAGATAGTAAAACTAATAAATTATTATAATTAAATTTTAATATCAATATAAAAGATTATTAAAATAAATTTCAAAACAATATTTACCAAAGACCACTTTTACTCTTAATAGGAAAATAAATATTTACTAGATAGGAAAATAAATTTCCTAGATATTAACTTTACATTATGAACAGAACAGAAGGGGTATCTAAAATGAGTGTTATTTATAATAATATTATTTATAAATAAGATTATAATAGTATTTATAAATTAAACCGATTCATTGTCATACTACCCAAACTTGTTTGAAAAAAAACTACACTGCTCATAACTATCTCAACCCACTCCGTAAAAAATGAGCACTACGATGTAAATACTAATTAAAAATAGTGAAAATAACAAAAAAATGAAATTAAAATATATATAAAAAAGAACACTACAATATAAAAATTAATTATAAATAGTAAAAATAAGAAAAAAATAATCATTAATATTAAGGGAAAAGTAGCATTTACCACCTTAATGTTCACCCATCAAGTACATCTACCGCCCTAAGGAACTTTAAGGGGCTGTAATATGTGCAAATAACCCTTGCTTCAAGCGGACATGTAACTCCATTTACGATTTATCATTTTTTATTCTTTTTCAATTTTAATTTTCCAGGTCAGTACTTCTTTCTTCACATCTCATCTTCCCCTCTCTAACTCTCATCTCTCTCTCTCCCCTCTCTACAGGTGTCAAAACCGGCCCGAAAAAGCCCAGCCCGACGGGCCAGTCTGATTTTACCCTTTTTTTTATCGGGCTGGGCTCAGAATTTAAAGGCCCGAAAAATGTCGGGCCTACCTAGCCCGACCCACTTGGCCCGTCGGGCTGACTGGGTCACGGGCCAGAAAAGCCCGCCGGGCTTCAGGCCAATTTGGCCCGACTATTTATTACAAGTAAAAAAACCCTATTACCCTACGCGGCGCCACTCATAAGAAATACATAATACTCAAAACAAATCCCAACAGAAAGAAAACCCTACTACCCACCCAGTACACACACACCCATTCCCCCGCCGTCACCGACTCAGCTGGGCTGCCACCGTCGCTGCAGTCTGTCCTAGAGTTTGTATTGCATATTGGTTTATAGTGTTTGTACTAGTGTTTGTATTGCATATTGGTTTACATATTTAATATATTAGTACTAGTAATTTACAGATTTAATGTACTAGTGTGTTTGTATTGCATATTGGTTTTTTATTTGAGGATTTAATTTGATGCTAATTATTATATACAAAATTTTGTAATTGTGTAGGAATGGATACTAGTACTACCAATCAAAGCATTGATATTGATATGGAGAAAGAGGAGGAGAATGAGAAGGAGAAAGGGGAGGAAAATGACGTGGAGATTTTGGATACTCCTACTTCTAAGAGTAGTGCAGGTACTTCTTTCATTGATTGTGGCAGTACGATAGGCACTACGATGCTTGGTGTAGATATCGGTGAGAATGAAAATTCGAAAAAACAGAAATCTGATGTGTGGATGTATTTCGAACAACCTTGCATGGTAGATAATGTTGAAAAGTGCAAATGCAAGCATTGCCATAATTGGTATACTTGCAAAGCTAAGAATGGCACCACTCATTTAAGGCGACACATTAAAACTTGTTTCAAAACTCCTAAGTATCAAAATGTGGGCAGCATGTTTGATAATCGAGCTGTTTTTTGACAAAATGGAAATTTGATTCTAAGGTGTATAGGGAGAAGCTATCTAGAGCTATCATTAAGCATGATCTTCCATTTTGTTATGTTGAGTACGAAGGTGTTAATGAAGTGAATAAATGCTTGAATCCTGAATTCAAATCTATCACTAGAAACACAGTAAGAGATGATTGTATGAAAGTGTATAACACTGAAAAAGATAATTTGAAGAAGTTGCTTGCTGCTCATTCTAGTAGAATTTGTTTGACTTCTGATGTGTGGACTGTTGTGACCACAACAGGCTATATGAGTGTAACTGCACATTTTGTTGATGAAAATTGAGATTTAAATAGCAAGTTACTTTCTTTTATTGAGTTAGATACTGCTCATTCTGGACTTGAATTGTGTGGAAAGTTACTAGGAGTCCTTAAAGACTGGGGTATAGAATCCAAGATATTTTCGCTGACTTTGGATAATGCTAGTTCTAATGATAGCATGGTTAGATTCTTGAAAGATAGGCTGAATTTTCAGAATAGTTTATTGTGTGGAGGTGAGTTTTTTCGTGTGAGGTGTTCTGCGCATATCTTGAATTTGATTGTTCAAGAAGGTCTAAAGGCTGTGGAAGTTACGTTGAAAAATATCAGAAGTAGTGCGAAATATGTGAGGGCTACAGATGGGAGGAAAAGGGATTTCCAAAAGTGTATTGAGGAGGTGCAGTTAACTGACATTGAGGGGAGGTTTTTGAAGTTAGATGTGTCGACCAGGTGGAATTCTACGTATGAAATGCTTGAAAGTGCTATCAAGTGTCGTCGAGCATTTACTAATTTGAGCTACAATGACCCACAATACAAATATTGCCCGACCAATGAAGAGTGGGACAGAGCTGAAAAGATACGTGAATTTCTGGAGCCTTTTTTCACCATGACTGAGAAGATATCTGGGACATCATATCCTACCTCTAATATATATTTCTTGCAAGTTGCACAAATAGAAATGAAGTTGAATGAGCTTGTTGAATCGGAAGATGAGGTGATTAAAGATATGGCATCTAGGATGAAAGTTAAATTTGATAAGTATTGGGAAGATTATTGTGCCACCGTTGCCTTTGGAAGTATTCTTGACCCCAATTCGAAGTTAAAATTCTTGACCTTTTGCTATAAGATTCTTCATCCAAAAGATTATGAGGCCAAGGTGAAGAGGGTGAAAGATTTGTTGTATAAACTATTTGGTGAATATGACAAAGTTGATACCGCAACGAGCTCAAGTCCTACTGCTGCTATCTCTTCAAGCAAAACTATTTCTCAATCTCAATCACATACGGGCAGCAAAAGTGGTGTCTCATTTATTGATGTAAGTTTAAGTATGCTTGATTATTAAGTATCTATTATTGTGAAGATAGGCTGCATTTTATTTATATATTCTAATTTAACATTTGGTTATGCTTTGTTTGTCTTGTAGTTGTTTAATCAAGAGTTAAACGAAGAGGATTCAACTAATGGGCAAAGTGAGCTTGATTTGTACTTGGAGGAGCGTTTCAAACCCTTTCCGAAGGTAAGTGTTTTAGAATATTGGAAAGTGAATGCTAATCGGTTCCCTCGGCTTGCGAAGATGGCTAGTGATATTTTGAGCATTCCAATCACTACGGTTGCTTCGGAATCTACATTTAGCATTGGTAGTCGTATCTTGAATAAGTATAGAAATTGTTTGCTTCCCAACACCGTTCAAGCTCTCATTTGTACTCGCAATTAGTTACATGGTTTCAAAGAAGTCAAAACTTCGGGTAATGATATATTCATGTTATTTTTTTCACTTGCGATATTTATTAATTATTATATCTACTAACTTGTCTTTAACTTTTTTTTTTATTATTATAGAAATGGAAGATGAGGTGGAGCCGAAGGATGTAAGTTTGTCCAAAGAAAAATCAAGTAACATGGAGAATATGGAGGGTTGAAGAGTGAAGACTTGTTGTTTCTGTTTGTGATTTTGTGATTTTCTGGACTTGCTGTTTTTGTCCAAACACTTGTGAATTTGTGATTTTCTGGACTTGCTGTTTTTTGCTGAATTTGTGAACATGGATTGTTTTGTTTTTTGTTAATTTTCTGGACTTGCTGTTGGTTTGTTTTGGTTGATGAATGGCTAGTGTTTTGTTGTTCTATATTGATTGTTGTTTATACTTTAGACAGGTTATGATTTCTTAGAATATACGGGCTGGGCCGGCCCGAAAAGCCCGCTAGCCCGTGTAGGGCCGGGCTGGGCAGCAATTTTAGCAGTCTGATGAAAGTTCGGGCCGGCCCGACCCGGGCCGAAAATGTGTGTTTGGCCCGATGGGCTGGGCCGGGCTAGCCCGGCCCGAAGGTTTTGACAGCCCTACCCCTCTCACACCTCTATCACTTCTCTCTGCAACTTTTTCTCTCACAACTCTCGCAAATCACACATATTTAGAACATAGCTGACTATTTTTAGGAATTTGACCATGAAATTTCGTGACCCAGCCGAGTGTACTTACGTGATCGATCGAACAAAGCCAACCACATCTCTTTGCCAAAACACAACACTTAATTTATTTCTAATTGCTTTCACTAAATTTTAAATTCTTTATAGTTACCATACAAAACTTGTTCTTCTTCTCATAGTGTTAAGACCTGTAATTTTCAACTACTTGGTCTATGAAAATCCAAGGTTTAATCGTTGTATTTGTAAAGGGTCGTTGATTCTCGCGTTAGAGAGAGAGGGAGAGAGTACATTATTTGTTCAAAAAGCACAATCAATCACAACACCAAAGCACCACTACTCCGTTTTCCATCCTACACTTCCCCACTTTCTATACGTACAATTTGTTATATCTATACATATACATCATTTTTTTTCAGGGAGAGAAGCTCATGAACAACCAAATGACTAAACAAACATATGTCGTAACAATTGTCCTATATTTGAGTATTGGATTGATTATTATTTTTTAAATATTGAGGAGTAATTTGTGAATCAGTGAGTTTGGAGGTGGAGAGATTAGGTTGCGGAAGAAAGAAAGTTTGGAGGTGGAGAGATTAGGTTGCGGAAGAAAAAATTGAGAGAGGTTATGAATACTGTAGAGAGAGATGAGTTGAATGTTTAGTTGTTTATTTATTTTTTTTATTTTTTTATGAAGTTGTGGATTTCACAAAATGAATTTTCGTAATTAAAAAAATCTAAACTATCGTTTTTTAAATTAGAGTTAAACATCCATTTCAAGTGAGGGGTTACTTGCACGATTTTTAGTACCTTGGGTTGCTAGCAGCCCCTAAAGATTCCTTAGGGATTTAAATGTTTTATGGGGGTAGACGTTATGGGGGTAAATGCTACTTTTCCCTAATATTAATAGAGAATATTATTAAAAATGTTGATGGTCCTGATACGAGTTACTGGTATATGGGAGGGGGAGGGAATACACCAGTTAGGATTTTAAAACTAAACTCCTGAAAAATACTTCAACCGAGTAAAAAGACTCAGTTGGAATCTCACAGCTGAGTAAGCAACCTCAGCTGGAAGAGTGGTGCTGTGCGGAATGTGGTGGAAATTAACAACTCGTAAAACAACTCACGCTTTTGTGCAAGGTCGGTCAAAAACCAAAACTGTTGATAATGCTAAGATCAGTTTGTATGCTGGTTAGAAGGTCAGTTGAATATGCAAGAAATAAACAAAATAAACACTAGCACACAGAGATTTACGTGGTTCGGAGAAACCTCCTACATCCACGGGGAGTTGTGAGTCCACACAACTATGTCTAAGTTCTTCTGGACAAACCACTCAGCTTACGCGGGCTGAGCAACCATTAAGGATAAGTTTGCGGGTACTTATCAACCTTACAGTTTAGTTTCCGGGTACTAAACAACCTATCTACTCAGTTGCGGGAAGAGTAAGATCCTAAACCTTTTCAAGTGAAAGAAAATGGGGTTCCAACTAAAAGCTCGAACACGAAGTGAGCTATGATCTAACACTCTACGAACTCTCACTAAGTGATGTTCTCAAGGTTCAATCTAAAGACACAAAAACTAACTAACTCTAGAACTCTCAACAAGTGATGTTCTAAGAGATTAAATTCAGTTCAGCTCGTGAAGAATATTGCTCTTTCTTTCGCTCTCTGGTTTCTTCTCGCGTGTGTGTCTTCTTCTTATCTTCGAATGAATGAAGGCCTCTATTTATAGGCGGAGAGTATCAACTACCCGTTGGAGGAGCTGTTGATCTCTGTTCTTTGAAAGCGATGGCTTGTCTCTCATCTCTGCAGACTTTCCCGATATGGCATCTGTGCTCTTCTGCTTTCCATCTGAGATAGCCTTGTGTTGGGCCAAATTAATGACTGAACGGTCGAACCCTCACGTGACTTCCTTTTTGAAATTCAAATCTTAACAACACACTTCCAACAAGGAGTGGTCGGTTAAGACTTTCGATCTTCAACTAACTTGTTCTTCAGCCGATGTTCTATCTGACAACTAACAGTTGAACTCTCAGCTACCTTCATCTTCAAGCTGTTGATCTTCTCGGTTGAGTTCTACAACCGATGTTCTGAAACTGAACACTCAGTTGTCTTCCCTGTATCTGATCCGTTGGGTTCGAACGCTCAGATGGCTTCCTTTCATCTGATGTTCTCTTCCCTTTTACTGCTTCTCATCTGATGAACACTCAGTTATTTTTCTTACAACTGATGTTCTATCTCTTGAATGTGACTTCCCCTTTTTGGATACTTGACTATTGATCTGAACTTTGAACGTAACTTTCTCCTTCTTGATTCTCATCTGATGAACGCTCAGGTGATGTTCTTATGTCTTCTCCCTTTTTGCATTCTGATGAAGTGAACGCTCAGTTGTCTTTCTTACAACTGATGTTCTATCCGAGTGAAGCCTTGTCTTCAGCTGGAGACCTGTAAAGATAAAATCTTAACAGTGCTCAAACAGCGAGCCTACCTACTAACATTAGGTTCTGGCAACATCTACTCGGTTGGGGTCAGTTGGTTTTGGAATTCATCAAAACTCTTACTAATAAATTTCCCAACAATTTCCCCCTTTTTGATGATGCCAAAACCACTTACAACTTTAAACCGATACTGATCTAAACCTTACTAACTTATCTAAAATCTCAGCTGAAATTCTAGACAGTCTATAAGATAAAACATCAAAGGGTTAGCACAGTTATAACATGGTATTGAAATAACTTTGCGATTCAGAGCTTGGACAATGAGGGATTGTACGTCAAGTTGAATCTTATAACTGAGTAGTTTTCATTACAACTGAGTGTTACAAGAATAAGCGCAAAAGCCAAAAGTTACAACAGTTGCTTGAAAACTAACTGAGCTAAAATTGTAGCCCATACTTACTAAAGATCCTAACAAAAATCTCTCTCTTGGCAGGTGAATCCTTAGAAATGTCCACTCCATGCTCCTTGCAAACCTGCCTCGCCTCAGCTGCGATCTTCGTGCGGTTCGGGTTGCTAGAGTCTGGGAGAAGAGGAGGCCGATAAGTAACCCTCTTGGGAACTGGAACTGTGTTCAAATCCAGGTTGGCGTCAATCATAGCCCGCCTGAATTGACTGAACATGCCCGGGTCTCCTGAGTGCAACTCGGTCAGCGCTTCTTTGAACGCTTTCCTCGGGTCATCAGTTGCGTAAACCTTCCTATAGTAGAAGTCGTTCATGAACTCCTGCTTGAACAACTCCCACTCTTCATTCCACTCGATCGGCATTCACTTGTCAACATGCCTGAACCGACTCTCGACCTTGGACTTTGCTGGCAACCTTTGTTGCTTCAACCGAGCTTCCGCTTTTGATTGAAGTTTGTTAATGCAACGTTGCGGTCCAGGTTCTGGGACACCTTTTTCAGCTCATCCTCGAACTGGTTCACCTTTCTCGCCTGGCTGGCAGCAAACTTCCTGATCCAGCTCGGGTTCATATAATCTTTCTCCTCTACATCCATAGCCTTGGCCGCTGCAATGCACTCTTCGGTTGTTATCCCGTCGAGTTCAGAATCCAGCTCGGCTGCGATCTCGGTTATGGAGCTGTAGGAAACTCCAAACTTCTCTGCCTGCTCCAAGTCTTTAGACATCTCAGCTCCACCGACTTCGGTTGACTTGGGAGCAGCAGACTTCCTCTTCCTCAGCTGAGATTTTGATGATTGAGTAGCTGGCACTCCTTGTTCTTGGGTCTCTTCTTCTTCCTGCGCCTCAACCTCCGTCTTCTTCTCTTCCCCCTTTTTGGCATCAGCAACAAGGCTTGCTACTGAACCATCCAGAGAGTTGAGTTTATCCTCGGTTAGTTGAACACGGTTGAAGAGTTCATCGACCGCGCATTCAAGCTCCATCTTCTTCGCCAGTTCGGAGTCCTGGCGCTCTTGTTCAGCCTTCTTCAAGACAGAGAGGTTGTCGATGACCTCTGTCTGAAAAGCAGCAAACTTAGCCCATCGCGACTCGAAGTGGGACTCCCATTCGGCATCTTGTGTCTGTTGGGACTTGGCAGGATTGGAGTCGGCCAAGGATTTGAAGACGTTCAGCTCCGACTTCAGTCCCAACAGAGTGGACTTCAACTCCGACACTTCTTGACTGGTGGAGGAGGAGAATTCATTCAGCTTGGTCTTCAGTTCAACATTCTCCTCCACCAGTTGTTGGTTCTTGACTTCTTGCGCTTCCAACGCCCTCAGCTGGTCATCTTTTTGGTGCTGGAGGTTGGCAAGCAGTTCAGTCCTCAGCTGGTTGACCCTCTCAGCTACCAGCTCACAGATTTCTTCAGTTGAGGGAGCATGCTGATCAGCTGGAGGGGCTTGTGCAGTCAGAGCTAGAGGCTCAGCTGTGACCATGGCTTGTCTGTTGGCCAGGTACAGCTTTAGTTCTTCTTCTTCTTCTTTCGCTGCTGCGGCAGCCGCATCCACATCCTTAAGGAAATCAGCTGATTTAACCAACATGCTGTCGAGAAAGTCGACGCACTCCTTTCCAGCTGCTTCCCTGGTGTCCGTCCCTTCAGCTCGACTCTGGTCCAACCGACGAGTGAGCAGCGCAATCCGGTTGTTGTAAGCCACCTCCAAGTTGGAATAGTTGAAGTAGGCTCGGATGCGGGACTCATCTGACTTCAGCCTATCCCAGCTCTGCACCCTGATCGTATCTTCTTTGACATACCAATGGCTGAAGATCAGGTGGAACTGGTACAAAAGCTCGGTTTCCAGAGTGGCGAAGATGGGCATGTTGCGAGCCTCAGGGAACATGCCTAGCAGCTTTTGGAAGCAGTAGGCCACCCTTCCCTCGTGCTCCAGAGAAACTGCCTGAAGGTCCTCCGCTTCATTTATTGGGGAGGGGGTAAGATTATATGGCTGAGGTTCAAGAGGTTCATCGATGTTGGCCAAAGAGTCGGTTGCAACATCGGCATCGAGCTGAGAGCTCGGAATTTGGGATTCGGTTGGGAGAGCGGTTCAATGGTTTCCTCAACATCGGCCGAAGGAGCGGTCACGATGTTGGCATCGAGCAGAGTGCTCGGAATATCTGGTTGAGAAGGGGTAGAGAGAGCAAGAGGCTCTGGGGGCGGTACGGCATTATCTCCTGCCGTAGGGGAGGTGGGAACATCTTCAAAGTCCTCAGATGAGGAGGATGCATCCGACGTCACGTCAGTCTCTATTCCCTCAACCTCATCAGCTCCGGTATGTGTCGACTCAACTGGTGCATCTTCCTCAACTGGAGCTTGCTCCTCAGTTGGCATCTCCTCCTCAGCTGGCGCAGACTCGGCCGGTGCCTCCTCCTCAGCTGGAGCTTGTTCTTCAGCTGGTTCGACAGCTGGCACATCAACTGTCTTCTTGGTCGACTTCTTGAACCGTACCTTTAGCTTTTTCTGGGTAGGTTCCTCAGCTGAATCCTTCTCCGACTCTGCTCTTCGGCGTGCAGCTTTGGACTTGGCGGGGCGAGCGGCAGCTGGTTCCCCCTCAGCTGTTGACTCAGCTGTCTTTCCAGACTCCTTCTTTTCCTTAGGAGTGTAGACACTCCTGAGCACCTCCTGTGCTTTCTTGGCTGTCGGGAACAACAGCAACTTCTTCAGCGGCGTCTCCTCGCAGTCTGCCCAGACCATGTTGCGGTCCTTGGTCGCGAGCAAGATGAGGGCAGAGATCTTGCAGCCGAAGTTGAGTGTCCCCTTTACACTCAGCAGCTTCTCTCCCGACTCGGTTGTGGTCTCAGTGATTTTCGACTTTTCCACCATCAACTGGTTCAAGAAATATTATAACCAGTTGATCTGGTGTTGGTGCTCCAAGGCCACCAACTGCTTTAGCTTGGGTCGGCTGATGTCGCCGAATGCGCCACTGTAACCAAACACCACCTTCAACACAGCATCGAACAGCAGGCGATGTTCTGGCTTCAGCTTTGTCCGTTGCATGTTGCTCCTTAATCTCTCTGGCTTGATCAGAGCATTCTGCAGAAACTCATCCGCCTGCTCGTCGATAATATTCTCCAGGAACTCTGTGGCGGTGTGGTTGACGGGAATGATGTATCGGAGGGCATAGGACACGTCGATGGAGAAGGTGACACGATGTATGGTCCTGGCCGGAACATCTCTTTGCCGGCAGGAGACTTCCGTAGATACTCCTTCTGTAAATTCAAGGGGGGCCTTCAAGTTGACGTAAAACTCCCCCACTTGTCGCCTGAGAAGATGGGATGGGCAGAGCTTGGCCCATTCCAGGAGGCCATTCTCACGGAGAGTATTGGCGAGGGGGGCCAACACCGGCGACTCCAGATCCTCGTCAGAGAGGATTTGCTCGAAGTGTATCTTCGATACTAGCATATCGAACGATTCTTCATATGTGGTAGGGACGAGGGATGGTCCAGATGATGCCATTCTCTTACTTTTCGGTGCCATTAATGATCACTGCAAAGGGGAATATATATAGAGGAAAGAAAAGAAGATCTTTTTGCAGAAACGGGTTAGGCAAAAACTGTGAAGACGATGAACAGTTAAATCAGATATACACGAATGAGGAAAGTAAGAGATTTCTTCCTGATTTACCGCCTTATATAGGTCTTTGACTCGGATGAAATCGATAGCTGGGGTTAAATGGCGCGAATCCATCAACGGTTGAGATTACGCGACTGTTGACTATCTTTGACTTGACGTTTTGATCCGTGTTCCAACCAGCGCGTGAGAAGGTGTACAGTTTATCTTGTCAGCCCAGTCGCACTATAAAGTAGGCTATGGATGTTCAGCCGTACTTTACATTTAATGCGACATGATGGCTATTTTTAATGTAACTAACTAGTTCAGGAATGTTTGAATTTATTTCAAACATTCTCATTTAAGAACATATCACCTTCAGCCATAAATATTACCTGTCAGCTGATGTTGGAATCAGCTGAGTTCCCATGTTGCAGCATACCATCAGCTGACTCGAGTTCGTCTGTTCAGCTGACGTCTGATTCCTTCGGTTGGCAATTTGCATCTGATCAGCATACCATCAGCTGACTCAAGTTCGTCTGTTCAGCTGACGTCTGATGTCTTCAGTTGGCGATCCGCATCTGAGATTCCCTCTTCATCTGAGCTTCCCCTTCAGATGGATATCTATTTCTTTACTTCAGTTGACTCCTCATCTGATGGATCCAACAGTCCAAAGAGGTCACATAGCATCTTGAACCGTGCTTCAGCTAGAGGTTTGGTGAAGATATCAGCTCTCTGAATCTCAATTGGAATCTTCTCCATGGATACATCCTTCTTCTCAATATGATCTCGGATAAAATGATGACGGATGTCGATATGCTTTGTCCGAGAGTGGTGAACAGGATTCAAAGAGATAGCTATGGCACTCGAGCTATCACAATGAATGGGAACCTGTCCAGTTGTGACTTCATAATCTCTCAGCTGTTGCTTCAACCATAACACTTGCATGCAACAGCTTCCGGCAGCCATATACTCTGACTCGGTTGTAGAAGTGGCAACACATGCTTGTTTCTTGGAGAACCACGAAACTAGCTTGCTTCCCATGAACTGACAGTGTCCAGATGTGGACTTCCTGTCCAACCGATCTCCTGCTAGATCTGCATCTGAGTATCCGGTCAGCTGAATATTGTCGTCAGTTGGATACCACAGTCCAACATTGATTGTACCTTTCAGATACTTGATGATGTTCTTTGTTGCCAACATGTGTGCTTCCCTCGGTTGAATTTGGAACCGGGCACACACTCCAACCGCGTAAGATATGTCTGGCCGACTTGCGGTTAGATAGAGCAAAGAACCGATGATCCCTCTATACTTACTGGCATCCACGAGCTTTCCCTCAGATCCAGGTTCAATCTTCCAGTTAGTATTCATCGGGATCCTTGTTGTCTTGCTTGTCTGCAATCCGAATTTGGTGATGAGCTCTTTTGTATATTTGGACTGATTGATGAAGATGCCCTTTTCTGACTGCTTCACTTGTAGCCCAAGAAAATAATTCATCTCGCCCATCATCGACATCTCGAACTTCTCCTTCATGAGATTTGAGAATTTTTCACACAGTTCCTCCGACTTAGAACCGAATATGATGTCGTCAACATAGATTTGCACAACAAGAATGTCATCTCCAACTTTGATGGTGAACAGGGTTTTGTCAACTGACCCTCATTTGAAACCCGAGTTCAGAAGAAAACTACAAAAAGTGTCATACCAAGCCCTTAGCGCTTGCTTTAGTCCATAGATAGCTTTCTTCAACTTGTACACTCTTCCATCTCCAGTCTCAAAACCAGGAGGCTGTTCAACATATACATCTTCCTTGATATCTCCGTTGAGGAATGCACACTTCACATCCATCTGATACACCTTGAACATGTGATGTGCGGCATAGGCTAGAAAGATTCGGATGGCTTCCAGCCTTGCAACCGGCGCGAAGGAGTCCTCGAAATCGATTCCTTCTTGTTGGCAATATCCTTGAGCTACCAACCTTGCCTTATTCCTCACTATGAATCCAATGGCGTCTCTCTTGTTTTTGAAGATCCACTTCAATCCAATAACCTTGACACCATTTGGTCTTTCTACCAACTCCCATACACAGTTGCGTAGAAACTCATTCAGTTCTTCTTGCATGGCCGTTGTCCAGTGAACACAGTTGAGAGCTTCCCCAACGTTCTTTGGTTCTGGCACATCAGCTACAAAGCAAGATATCATGGCAACATCTCCAGCTTGCTCGAATTCCTCAAGAACTGCCAACTCCTCAGCATATTGGGCATAAGTGTTGGAATCTTCCTCGGTTGAATCCTGAGTCGCAACTCTGCTTCTTGTACGCACACCTTCGGTTGGATCTCCGATGATGTTGTCAGTAGAATGAACTTCATTCCATCTTCGGTTGCGTCTTCCTTCTTCTTCCAACTGTGGTTGTTCCGTGATCTGAGTTGGAGTCTTCAGAGCTGGTGATTGATCAGCTGTTGAGTTTGGATCCTCAACATTGACATTATTTTGAACCGGACTCGGTTGAGCTTCGGATGCTGATGCAGTTGGAGGGGCATCAGCTGGAGTTCCCCCTTGAGATGAGCTGGGGTCCTCGCATTCATCTTCAGAGGAGTATGGATCCTCATCCTCGGTTGCCCATACCAGTGGTTCAGCTAGATTCTTTTCCCTTAGAGCTTGTGATCTGGTGAGAACAGGTGGAACTTGTGGATCGCCCTGTTGTCCTTTAGCCTGTTCCCTGCACTCAAAAGTAGATTCATCAAAACTAACATGAGGTGTTATCTCCACAACACGAGAGCTATTGTTGAAAACTCTATAAACCTTGATCCGAGTGGCATATCCGAGAAATATGCCTTTCGAAGCTTTGGCATCAAAAGTTTTCAACTGAGTCTTCCCATTGTTGTGAATATAACACTTAGAACCAAAAATGCGAAAATAAGAAATATCTGGCTTCCTGCGTCTCCATAGCTCGTATGGTGTTTTCCCAACCGCTTGGTCAGAAGAGACCGGTTCTGAGTGTAGCATGCAGTGTTGATGACCTCAGCCCAAAATCTCTTTGGCAGAGCTGAGCTGGTTAACATGGATGTAGCTGCATCCTTTAGCATTCTGTTCCATCGCTCAGCTACTCCATTCTATTGCGGAGTACGCGCGGCTGATGTTTGATGGGTAATTCCATTCTTCTCGCAATACTCAATGATGGTTTCATTTAGAAACTCAGTTCCACGATCTGATCGGATAGAAATGATCTTCATCTCTTGTTGGTTTGATATCCGATCCATCAGCTTGGGTAGCTCATCTCGGGTTTCACTCTTGTGGCGCATGAAGATGGTGCACGTATATCTTGAGTAGTCATCAGTTACAACCAGGGTGTACTCGTTCTCGTTCATGCTCTTTGGTGTAACTGGCCCGAAGAGATCCATATGGATCAGCTGTAACACTAGGTCGGTTGAGGGAGTCGATTTCAACCCGAAGGAAGATCTAGCGAGCTTTCCCAACTGGCATGCACTGCAGATATGTGTTGTTGAAAACACTCGGTTTGGAATGCCTCTTGCATGTTCTTGTCTGGCAAGTCGGTTTATAGTCTTGAAGTTCAGATGGTTGAGCCTTTTGTGCCACAGCCAGCTCACATCTGAACTGCTCTTTGATAACAAGAAGGTGTCAGGGAGGCTGCTGTTCCAGTCAGCGTAGTAGACATTCCCGGTTGGTGATCGATTTCCCAACAATATCACCTGCTTTGATCCGACATTTTTAACCCTGCAACCCTGTGCATCAAACTTGACAGAGAAACCATTATCACAGAATTGGCTGATGGAGAGCAAGTTATACTTCAATCCATCAACATAAGAAACATTAGAGATTGAAACATGATTGGTTTCAAGTGTACCGTAACCTCTGGTGTAACCTTTTGAGTTGTCACCAAAGGTAACTGATGGACCTTCTTTCTCCACGAAACTTCCAAGCAAATCCTTCAGATTCGTCATGTGTTTCGAGCATCCACTGTCCATCACCCACATTGTTGCAGACGCTTTATTCTTCCTCAGCTGTTTCTCTTGTACCTGCAAAGAGAAACTCGCTTAGGTCCCCAATTTCAGTTGGGTTCTGGAGGGTTAGAACCAGTTCACCCTGGAACTGTGCGTCGCTTTTCCCTATATACTCGGATGGATTTATCATTCCAGATCACTTTTCCTTCATCATCAACTATAACAACACCTCGGTTATCCTTAGGCTTGTTGTTAGTAGTGATGTTCTGTTTCTTGGGAGGAGTTGGATTTCTCCCATTCTGAGCTTTCGGAGGAGAGGCTTTCTCCCTGTTTTGATGGCGATTCTTATCCTGTTGAATTTGTCTGTGAGATCGGACGCCATGTTGGAATCTTTGTGGCTGATTCTGATTCCAACTCCCTGAGTGTTGTCTGTAGCTGTTCATGCCCTGTTGGTGATTCATATTATGGCATGAATATCTCCAGTTGTTCGACTTGTTCCTCATTGGTTGACTCGGTTGAAACCTTTGGTTGAACTGATGTTGGAACCGCTGTTGATTCAGATGATTGAATCCTTGTCGGTTCTGTGGTCGGTTTCATTCTTTCTGATGTTGACTCTGAGGTTGATGCAGAGGTCGGTTGTGATTCTGAGTTCGGTTGCGATTATGCCTTCGACGCCTCTGATTCATCTTCTGACTTTTGGAACATTCCCCCTCGGTTGATATCCCAACCGATGGAACATTTTGTCCTTCATCTACTGCTCCTTTTCCCTTCTCAGTTGTGGTTGCCTTGGTCGGTTGAGCTTGCTGAGAGGTGGAGGTTGAATTACTTTGTGGTAACTCAGGTTCCACTGTGTTAGGTTTGACAACCTTGACCTCAACAGCTTTGATGAAGGTTGCTGGAGGAATTCCACGATCTTTAATCACATCATAACCGAGTCCTGACACGTCATCCATCTGTCTACTGTAATTGATAAGATTCTCGATGATCTTGGATGACTGATACAACTTGATTAGATTGTCCTTCTCAGTTTGCAACTCCTTGAGGAGGACAGTTATCTGCTTGGTTTGTCCATCTGTCTTCTTTATCAGCTGGTCGATCTGAGTCTCTTGATTTTTCAACTGATCTTGCTGCTCCTTGATCTGCTTCGTCAACTCCTCATCAGTTGGAGCCTTAGCCACATTCAGTTGACTCTTGAGATTCTCAATCTCCTCGGTTTGGCTCTTGATCAGATCGTCCTTTTCGGTTAAGGAATCTTCAAGTTTGGTGAACTGAGCTTGAAGACTCTTAAACTCAACCGATTGCTGATGCAGTTCCTCACTGAGTCCTTGAAAATCACTCCAGGAGGGTTCCAAATCTTCGTCCAGAGATTCCTGCATGTTAGAAGTATTGGAAGAATTTAACTTAGCAGGATTAGTTTCCGGGTACTAAACAACCTATCTACTCAGTTGCGGGAAGAGTAGGATCCTAAACCTTTTCAGGTGAAAGAAAATGGGGTTCCAACTAAAAGCTCGAACACGAAGTGAGCTATGATCTAACACTCTACGAACTCTCACTAAGTGATGTTCTCAAGGTTCGATCTAAAGACACAAAAACTAACTAACTCTAGAACTCTCAACAAGTGATGTTCTAAGAGATTAAATTCAGTTCAGCTCGTAAAGAATATTGCTCTTTCTTTCGCTCTCTGGTTTCTTCTCGCGTGTGTGTCTTCTTCTTATCTTCGAATGAATGAAGGCCTCTATTTATAGGCGGAGAGTATCAACTACCCGTTGGAGGAGCTGTTGATCTCTGTTCTTTGAAAGCGATGGCTTGTCTCTCATCTCTGCAGACTTTCCCGATATGGCATCTGTGCTCTTCTGCTTTCCATCTGAGATAGCCTTGTGTTGGGCCAAATTAATGACTGAACGGTTGAACCCTCACGTGACTTTCTTTTTGAAATTCAAATCTTAACAACACACTTCCAACAAGGAGTGGTCGGTTAAGACTTTCGATCTTCAACTAACTTGTTCTTCAGCCGATGTTCTATCTGACAACTAACAGTTGAACTCTCAGCTAACTTCATCTTCAAGCTGTTGATCTTCTCGGTTGAGTTCTACAACTGATGTTCTGAAATTGAACACTCAGTTGTCTTCCTTGTATCTGATCCGTTGGGTTCGAACGCTCAGATGGCTTCCTTTCATCTGATGTTCTCTTACCTTTTACTACTTCTCATCTGATGAACACTCAGTTGTTTTTCTTACAACTGATGTTCTATCTCTTGAATGTGACTTCCCTTTTTTGGATACTTGACTATTGATCTGAACTTTGAACGTAACTTCCTCCTTCTTGATTCTCATCTGACGAACGCTCAGGTGATGTTCTTATGTCTTCTCCCTTTTTGCACTCTGATGAAGTGAACGCTCAGTTGTCTTTCTTACAACTGATGTTCTATCCGAGTGAAGCCTTGTCTTCAGCTGGAGACCTGTAAAGATAAAATCTTAACACTGCTCAAACAGCGAGCCTACCTACTAACATTAGGTTCTGGCAACATCTACTCGGTTGGGGTCAGTTGGTTTTGGAATTCATCAAAACTCTTACTAATAAATTTCCCAACAATTTCCCCCTTTTTGATGATGCCAAAACCACTTACAACTTTAAACCGCTACTGATCTAAACCTTACTAACTTATCTAAAATCTCAGCTGAAATTCTAGACAGTCTATAAGATAAAACATCAAAGGGTTAGCACAGTTATAACATGGTATTGAAATAACTTTGCGATTCAGAGCTTGGACAATGAGGGATTGTACGTCAAGTTGAATCTTATAACTGAGTAGTTTTCATTACAACTGAGTGTTAAAAGAATAAGCGCAAAAGCTAAAAGTTACAACAGTTGCTTGAAAACTAACTGAGCTAAAATTGTAGCCCATACTTACTAAAGATCCTAACAAAAATCTCTCTCTTGGCAGGTGACTCCTTAGAAATGTCCACTCCATGCTCCTTGCAAACCTGCCTCGCCTCAGCTGCAATCTTCGTGCAGTTCAGGTTGCTAGAGTCTGGGAGAAGAGGAGGCCGATAAGTAACCCTTTTGGGAACTGGAACTGTGTTCAAATCCAGGTTGGCGTCAATCATAGCCCGCCTGAATTGACTGAACATGCCCGGGTCTCCTGAGTGCAACTCGGTCAGCGCTTCCTTGAACGCTTTCCTCGGGTCATCAGTTGCGTAAACCTTCATATAGTAGAAGTCGTTCACGAACTCCTGCTTGAACAACTCCCACTCTTCATTCCACTCGGTCGGCATCCACTTGTCAACATGCCTAAACCGACTCTCGACCTTGGACTTTGCTGGCAACCTTTGTTGCTTCAACCGAGCTTCTGCCTTTGATTGAAGTTTGTTGATGCGGCGTCGGCTGCGGGAGGCAACGTTGCGGTCCAGGTTCTGGGACACCTTTTTCAGCTCATCCTCGAACTGGTTCACCCTCCTCGCCCGGCTGGCGGCAAACTTCCTGATCCAGCTCGGGTTCATATAATCCTTCTCCTCTACATCCATAGCCTTGGCCGCTGCAATGCACTCTTCGGTTGTTATCCCGTCGAGTTCAGAATCCAGCTCGGCTGCGATCTCGGCTATGGAGCTGTAGGAAACTCCAAACTTCTCTGCCTGCTCCAAGTCTTTAGACATCTCAACTCCACCGACTTCAGTTGACTTGGGAGCAGCAGACTTCCTCTTCCTCAGCTGAGATTTTGATGATTGAGCAGCTGGCACTTCTTGTTCTTGGGTCTCTTCTTCTTCCTGCACCTCAACCTCCGTCTCCTTCTCTTCCCCCTTTTTGGCATCAGCAACAAGGCTTGCTACTGAACCATCCAGAGAGTTGAGTTTATCCTCGGTTAGTTGAACACGGTTGAAGAGTTCATCGACCGCGCATTCAAGCTCCATCTTCTTCGCCAGTTCGGAGTCCTGGCGCTCTTGTTCAGCCTTCTTCAAGACAGAGAGGTTGTCGATGACCTCTGTCTGAAAAGCAGCGAACTCAGCCCACCGCGACTCGAAGTGGGACTCCCATTCGGCATCTTGTGTCTGTTGGGACTTGGCAAGATTGGAGTCGGCCAAGGATTTGAAGACGTTCAGCTCCGACTTCAGTCCCAACAGAGTGGGCTTCAACTCCGACACTTCTTGACTGGTGGAGGAGGAGAATTCATTCAGCTTGGTCTTCAGTTCAACATTCTCCTCCACCAGTTGTTGGTTCTTGACTTCTTACGCTTCCAACGCCCTCAGCTGGTCATCTTTTTGGTGCTGGAGGTTGGCAAGCAGTTCAGTCCCATTACAGCCTAATAAAGACCTTTTGATAATTTGCACCTGATTAACTAATAGCCATAAATCCTCGAACAAGCTAATAGGAAAGCTAATGCAGCATGAAATGAGAGTAAACACTAGCCAAACACTTGAGTGGGTGTGAGGAAAACTGCTAATACGATCATGTGGTGTAATTGCTCAATGGGTTGTGGAATGTAATAGGTGGATACATGCATGCACAAACTGATTCATTTGATTGCGCACTTTCGTGTCTTGTAGTTTTATTTCTTTCTTTTTCGTTCGTTTTTTTCTTTCTTGGTGTCTTTGTGAATCCACCAACATACTTGAGGGCAAGTATGGTTTAAGTGTGTAGGTGTGATGCGTCTTCGACTTTTGGGCCGTTTGGCCCTATTTTTAATGTCTTTTTGTGTCATTAGAGTCTGTCCAGGGGAAGGAAATTGTTGTTCGAAGGAAGGAAGCTCAGTCCAGGTCAAACAGAGGAAAGGTGGTCAGAATGAGCAGAACTGGAGTGAATCCAGTCGGTTGCAAGGACTACGCAAAGGAGTATGCAGAGCAGGAGATGAATTGAAGCAAGAGACGAGGTTGAAAGGAGGATTCCATGTGAACCCTGAAGCTAAGTTGTTGTTCATCATTCGCATTCGTGGTATTAACACAATGCACCCAACAACAAAGAAGATTTTGCAGCTGCTTTACCTACGAGGAATTCAACCATGAAGCATGCAACCAGTTTGACCACTACAAAGATTTCCAGTCTGTCGCCAAAGCTCAAGAAGGAAAGCCGTGTGGAGAAGATTCGACAATATCTGCCAAGCATCCATGAAAGGAAGAATTTGGAGGTCAGCGCCCTACCTTAAATAAACAAATCAATCAGAGATCGCCAATCATCCATCAAACCAATCGCAGATATTCAAAATCTCGCTCAACATGAAAACTGCCAATCATGCCATTTCAATCCACCCGCCTAGGGTTTTGCTCGCTGCCACTATAGCTATAAAAGTCCAGCCAAGGCGGCTGGCACAATGTTGGAGATTTTACCAGTCTACAGTACTTAGTCCGAAGAAAACACTTTTATATTCGGTTCAAAACAATCTTTATCTGTTTTCATTTTACATTCCGCTGTGAAGAACAAATCCAAGGCTGTTGCCTTAGGTACTTTTAATCCGAGTATTTCGTATTTCTTTTATTAATGTGTTCTCTTTCGTTTATCATTATATATTTAATTATGTGTGAGTAGTTTATTTGGTGAGATTTGGGTATGGAAAATGATTGACTGTTGATATGTGAAATATTCGTGAGGCACTTATACCATCGGTTGAGTCCAGTAGTACCGGAAGGACTGGAGCAGAACTCATGGGCAGTTCTAACCTAACGGGTGATCTCCGTTCAGTTGGAGCTGTACCATGTAAAGCAAAGGTAGGGCATGACAAACGGCAGCATTTGAGGTGCCAGGACCGAGTAGCTAAGCAGCACCTGACATGGCGTTGTAGATCTGGATGGTGAGGATTAGACAAGGGGATACTGCGTCCTTCTTCAGTCTTGGGCTTCTCTAACAATCACCCATCAACTGTGACGAGGCATCAAGCCATGGTTATCGACTAAAGGACTCATCTCGCGTATCGTAGGCATTGCAATGACCGGTTGGACGTGGTCCCGGAAATGAGTATCCCGCGAGTGGTGTCTACTCTGTAGGTGCGGACATGGGAAGTTTGGAAGAGAAGGTTGATGAGGGTCATACTTGGAGAGATCGGGTATGACTACTATCTAAGGAGGAGTGAAGCACGGCCTTGTGACTGCGGTGAAACGTGACCTTCGGACCAGGACGACAACAAGGGATTCAACCATCCCAAGTGTGGAGTATGAACTCTTGAAACGCCCCAATGTCTTTGGGCCACGCCTTGAGTTTATATGAAGCATGGACGGATCTTTAGTGTGCCCATGACCGAATAAACATATCAACAATGATATGACCTACCCCAAATCTTACCCCCTTTTATATTTGATTTCCGTCTATTTTATTGTGCAGATACACAGATTGAGATAGTTACAACTCCATTTGTATACTGAAGAGTAAGGTGGTTCATCACTCTCCGTGGGATCGACCCTAGCTTGCCGCTAAGACTAACCAGTCCGGTAGTGGGCATAGGAGCATGTACTGTCCGTCTGGGGCATACACAGGTATTTTGATCGTACCATACGATGGGTGCGTGTCAAAATTGGCGCCGTTATCGGGGAGTGACGCGCAATAATTTTACTCTTCTCATTCCATCTTCCACTATTGGTGTATGCGTGGAACTCGTCGAGTACAGAGAGCATTAACTTTTGATCCAGATATTGAACGAACTGAACGACGACTACGCGCACTTGCACGAATAGCGAGACGCGACGCTATGGTCGACCAACCACAGCAGCCGCAGACCCTCAAGCAGTTGGCTTACCCAACTAATCTGAATCTCAGGCCGAACGGGATCACCTTACCGACGAACCCCTTCGTACCTGAACGGTTTGACTTGAAACATGCATTAATACAGGTCTTACCGAAATTTAATGGATATCCAGGAGACGACCCGCATACCCATCTCCAGGATTTTGAAATGACAGTGATGCATCAGTCCAATGAGAATCAGCAAGAATATGTGAAACTGGTTCTTTTTCCGTTCTCATTAGTGGACAGCACAAGGAGATGGCTGTACAATCTACCTCAAGGAAGCGTTACCACTTGGGCAGAAATGCAGCAGAGTTTCTTGGAAGAATTTTTTCCAGCCACAAGAGTTGAAAGGATGCGATGGGACATCCGAAACATTAAGCAAGACGGACTGGAAACTTTTTATGAGTATTGGACTCGTTTCAAACGGTTGTTAAGCAACTGTCCTCACCATCAGATTACTCCAAAAGATCAAGTAGAAAGCTTCATGAAGGGCATGCGGAGGAGCGATCGGGGACTGGTATTGGCTGCATGCAACGGATCACTGCTGAGCAAAACACCTCAAGAGATTTTCAAACTCTTGGGAACAATGGTAGAAGAATCCAGAGATGATGGACATGAAAGAAGCAGAGAGATACCAGAGAGAGAAGAGGAAAAAGATAAGCTGACAAATCTGGAAAAGGAGATGAAGGAAATAAAGACATTGCTGAGTGGTCTGACCATGCAAAAGAAGGTTAGACAGTGTGGCCTATGCGATGCAGTGGGGCATCAATCTGAAAATTGCCCCAACTTTGGTGAAGATATAATGGACGTAAATGCCATGGGGGGAAATGAAGGATTTCAAAGAAAACATGACCCGTTTTCAAATACGTATAACAGAGGATGGAGGGATCATCCTAACTTTCGATGGAAGCAGGATGGTCAACCACAACAGAACGGTGCAGGTCTACCGGGATCATCTCAATCATTTGCCCAGCACCAACAACAAGGACAATATCAGGGAGGCCCACCACAACAACAGCACTACCAGCCACAACAGCAACAGGTGTATCAACCACCTCATCAGAGGAGAGCACCATGGGAAGAGGCCATGGAGAGCATGGCTAAGGAAAGTGAGAAGTTCCGCAATGAAATCCGAGCTGGTATGAATCAAACCAACGTGCAGATTGGTCATCTGGCGAAGGCGTTGGCAAAAGTAGAAGAAAATACAGGGAAACTTCCATCTCAAGGGATCAATCACAAGGAACATGCACAAGTAATAATCACAGAGGTGGAAGATGAGCAAGCTGAAAAAAAATTGGCAAAAGCAGAAGTTAACCGGCAAAGAGAGGAGGGAACCAGCAACAGAATTTCAGGAGAAATAGGTGGTGATGAGCAGACCGAACACCCTTATCTGGGTAGACTTCGACAGAAAGCCAAAGAGAAAGAAGCCAATGATATGATGAAAATCTTTCGGAAGTTGGAACTTAGCCTACCCCTACTGGACGCAATTAAGCAAATCTCAAAGTATGCCAAGTTCCTTAAAGATCTTTGCTCGAGGAAGGTGAAGATTGATGAAGATGTTCGATATGTCATGGGAGAGAGTGTGTCAGCCATCATACAGCAGAAACGGCCACCTAAGAAGAAAGAACCGGGGATGTTCACTATCC
Organism: Schizonepeta tenuifolia; assembly: GCA_029490685.1. Classification (NCBI taxonomy): domain Eukaryota; kingdom Viridiplantae; phylum Streptophyta; class Magnoliopsida; order Lamiales; family Lamiaceae; genus Schizonepeta; species Schizonepeta tenuifolia. Next base: position 84,411,312 of record CM055958.1, read on the forward strand.
CTTGCAACATCGCAGGAAGGAACATGGACAAAGCCATGATGGACTTGGGGGCATCTATAAATGTTATGCCCCTGGCAGTTTTCAACAGACTCAACTTGGGGGAACTACGGAACACCCGAGTTGTCATACAACTAGCAGACAGGTCAAATGCGTACCCAGAGGGCGTGATCGAAGATGTGCTTATCAAAGTAGGAGAGCTGATTTTTCCTGCTGACTTCTATGTGTTGGATACCGGTTTGGAAGCAAAGGAGAACTCTATCCTGTTAGGCAGACCGTTCATGATGACTGCAGGAACTAAATTGGACATGAAGACTGGAATTCTATCGTGTGAATTCGATGGTGTAGTAGAAGAATTCAGCATTTATGAAGCCATGAGACGGAAGCCCAATTTAGAATCTGTAGAGATGATTGACATATTCGAACCATTGGTACAAGAGCAACACCTGTTATTCAGCTCAAGTGACATCACAGAAAGGGTAATACAAGCCAGTCTTACTGATCGAGATGCTGTACAAATGGAGGACCTCGAGATGAAGGAGACCATCATGGAGTTGTATTCTTTAAAAGAAAGCACCTTGGAAGCAACAGTTGAAGTTGATAGGAAGATTAAAGATATTATCTTGGAAGTGTACTCCATCAGAGGATCGGGGCAGGGCAAACCGGAGTTGTTCTCTCAGTATGGGGAACACGAGAAGCTGATGCCCTCGATTGTGAAAGCCCCAGTCTTGGAATTAAAAAAGTTGTCGAAGCACTTGCAATATGCCTACTTGGGACCGGAGGAAACTCTTCCAGTGATTATCAGTTCTGATCTAACCCTAGTGCAGGAAGAAAGACTGGTCAGAGTATTGAGAGAGAACAAGGAAGCCATTGGTTGGACCCTGGCAGATATAAAGGGTATCAGTCCAACAGAGTGTATGCATTATATATACTTGGAGGAAGGAGCATGACCAGTACGGGATTCACAGAGGAAAATGAATCCTGTTATGAAGGAGGTGGTACTTAAGGAGATCCTAAAGCTTTTGGAGTTGGGTATAATCTACCCTATATCCGACAGCCAATGGGTCAGCCCTGTTCACGTCGTACCGAAGAAATCTGGAGTACAAGTTGTGGAGAATGACAAAGGCGAGTTTGTTCCAACAAGGCTACAAACCGGGTGGCGAGTCTGTATAGACTACCGGAAACTGAACATGGTCACACGGAAGGACCATTTTCCATTGCCCTTTATCGACCAAATGCTGGAATGACTAGCTGGTAATGCCTATTACTGTTTCCTGGATGGATATTCAGGATATATGCAAATATTCGTAGCTCAAGAAGATCAAGAAAAGACCACGTTCACTTGTGTGTACGGGACGTTCGCATACCGAAGAATGTCATTTGGTCTTTGTAATGCACCCGGAACCTTCCAACGGTGCATGATGAGCATTTTTTCAGATTTGTTGGAAAATTGCATAGAGGTGTTTATGGATGATTTCACGGTATATGGTGATTCGTTCGACACATGCCTTAATCATTTGGAACTAGTACTGAAAAGATGCGTGGAGAAAAGCCTGGTACTCAATTATGAGAAATGCCATTTTATGGTGAAAGAAGGCATCGTACTGGGCCATGTCATATCAGAGAGGGGTATTGAAGTGGACAAGGAGAAGATCGATTCCATTGCCAAGTTGCCATATCCAACTACGGTCAAGCACATACAGGCATTTCTTGGTCACGCAGGGTTTTACCGCAGATTCATTAAGGATTTCGCAAAGGTTGCTCAACCTATGACCCGTTTGTTGCAACAAGATGTACAGTTCGACTTTGATGACGACTGTAAGGAGGCATTTCTGAATCTACGAGATAAATTAGTATCAGCCCCTATTATTCAACCGCTAGATTGGGAGACACCATTCAAAATCATGTGTGATGCCAGCAATTACGCGGTTGGAGCAGTACTGGGACAGAAGAAAGGTAAAGAAAGCCACGTTATATATTACGCCTCAAAGACTTTGAATCCAGCTCAGTGTAGCTACACCACAACTGAGAAGGAATTGTTAGCAGTAGTTTTTGCTATCGAGAAGTTCAGATCATACCTTCTGGGCACAAAGGCAATCATTTACACTGATCATGCCGCGTTGAAGTACCTCATGGCGAAGAAAGAATCAAAACCACGACTTATCCGGTGGATATTGCTGCTCCAAGAGTTCGACTTGGAAATAAGAGATAAGAAGGGAGCAGCCAATCTAGTAGCTGATCATCTAAGCAGGCTACAAATGGGAAAAGATGATGGCGAACCAATAGAAGATGCTTTTCCGGATGAAAAGCTATACGCCATACGCGACCATATGGAGATGGAGACTCTGTATGCTCTAACCGAGAAGGAGCCTTGGTTTGCAAACATAGCAAATTATCTTTTCACCAAGGAAGTACCACCAGGGAAGACCAAGTTCGAGAAACAGAAATTGGTAACACAAGCTCGCTCCTATTTTTAGGAAGCACCGCATTTATGGAAGATTGGTACAGATCAAATCATACGGAGGTGTGTTCCAGAGTTTGAACATGCTCAGATATTATAAATGTGCCATAGCACAGCATGTAGTGGCCATTTCGGTGGGAGGAGAACAGCGCAAAGAATACAGGAAAGTGGATTCTATTGGCCTACCATCTTTGTTGATGCCAAGAAATGGGTACAGGGCTGCCCGAAGTGTCAGATGGTAGGGGGTATTACCGCAAGAGATGAGATGCCTCAGATGCCTATTATGCCTGTGGAAATCTTCGATGTATGGGGAATCGATTTTATGTGGCCACTCCCTAAATCAGGGAATTATGAATACATTCTGGTGGCAGTCGACTACGTATCCAAATGGGTCGAGGCAAAGGCTACAACCAGTAATGATGCTCATACGGTGGCTGAATTTTTGAGAGAACAGGTGTTTAGTAGATTCGGAGTTCCAAAAATCCTCATCAGCGACCAAGGATCTCATTTCTGCAATGCCACCATTAGAGCACTAACCAAAAGAAAGGGGGTGAAACATAAAGTCACAACTGCAAACCACCCTCAGGCTAATGGGCAGGCTGAAATTTCTAACAGAGAGATCAAAGGCATATTGAAGAAGGTAGTTCATCCCAATCGTAAGGATTGGAGCAATTACTTGGGAGATGCGTTATGGGCATACCGCACTGCCTACAAAACTCCAATCGGCATGTCACCATTCAGGCTTGTGTTCGGAAAAAAGATGCCATTTACCAGTAGAAGTGGAACACAAGGCTTACTAGGCGATCAAGAGAATCAATTTCAGTATGACTAGGGCTGGAGAAGAGAGGAAGTTGCAAATGAATGAATTGGAAGAACTTCGGTTGGAGTCATATGACAATGCAGTTTTGTACAAGGAAAGAACAAGGAGAATCCACGATGCCAAGCTTAGGAAGAAGGAATTCTGGTCTGGCCAAAAGGTGTTGTTATTCAACTCTCGATTTAAGTTGATGAGTGGGAAGCTTAAATTAAAATGGGGAGGACCATACATCGTGAAGGAGTTATTCCCTAATGAAAGTGTCGAAGTTTATGACTTGAATGGAAAGGATACTTTTGTGGTGAACGGTCATCGTTTGAAACCGTACTTTGATTATTCAGAGTTGAAGAAGACCAAGGAGAAATGCTCTTTACTGGATCCTATTTATTAGTAAGAGCAGGAGCTGGAAGTCGAGCTCAAGACATTAAACAAGAGCGCTGACTGGGAGGCAACCCAGGAGTGGTCATCGGTAAGACCACAACCGCTTTCCCTTTAATTAGTTTTTAATTAGCTGTCTTGAGTAAGTGAGTATTTGGCTAAGTTAGAACTGGAGACTGTGGGCCAAGTTTGTTTCTAAAAGTCTATCTTGGAGTTTGAACCCACTTTGCGATGCAAAGTGTGTAGGTGGCAGACCGGTGTGTGGAATGGAGACGGTCTAACCAAGGAGTGACGTGGAGGCGCATCTGATAAGGACGGCTGGTATAATTGCGGCGCTTGGAATTTCACACGAAATTTGAATTTCAAAATATGGTAATGATTTTATTCCCTTGATTGTTTCGACTTCCCATAATTGTCACTTCGCCTCTACATCAGTCAGAAAGAGAAAACCCTCCTCCATTTACCACCACGACCTTCACAACCGCCTTACACTCAGCCACTTCCTCCACTCCGCCATAACCGTCGCCCACAATCTTCCATTTAAGCACAGAAATCCAGTTTTCATCCTACATACTTTACCAACCTCGCCATTTTTCTGAAAACCCTAAAATTCCAACCGTCACCATGGTCAGAATCAAGAAAGCCGCTCACAAAAGAACCGACAAAAGAGTCGCTGGCCCCAGTACTCAACCCAAGAGCCCAACCGCTACAAAATCTGTACTGGTGGGGGAGAAGAGGAAAACTCGCAGCACCACATCGGAGGAAACGCCGGTGCACAGTTCAGAAAAGACCACACCTACTCGGGGGGTGGACAAAGAGGAACAGGGGAGGATTTCCTCACCGGATAAGCCAGCCACCGGAGAAAGAGGCGCTGCGGGTGACCAGGAGCGAGAACAGGTCGAGGAAGAACCAGATGTCCAACCGCCTAGGAAGAAAGAGAAGAAGAAGCCTGCGGTCAAAGGCACCACTACTGCAGCAGCAGTGAAGAAGAAAACCACCGGAAAGAAAGCAGCTAGCCCTCCACCAAATGCGCCTACTCCAGTTCCCAGTTCTTCCCGTTCTCAATCTCAATTGAAGAAGGGTGGTCTGACCTCTTCTGACCACGAGGAGAAGGAACGAGAGGAGGAGGCAGAGAAGAGCATTCCAGTGCGAGCCCAGGAGGATGTCACCCCACAGAGTAAGGAGAAAGGGGTGGGAACAAAGAGGAAGCTTGAAACCTCGAAACCTCCCCTATCGCAGAAGTTCAAACAGAGCAAATTAGGGAGCAAGGTGGGTACTACGAGCACGGTGAGGAGGGTTACAGCTGAGGAAAAGGGGAAGAAGAAGGAAGGAGAAGCGAAGGAGATCGAAGAGGAAGAAATAGAGAGAGTGGAGATGATCGACAGCTCTAACTCGGGGGAGATTCAAGCACCTGTGAAGTCTACACCCAGTGTCACCGCCACGAAATCAGGAGCCAAGAGGAAAGGCGTGCTACGATCCGCAACATCTGGAGCAACCATACCACTAGACAGCCAGCGGTATGCCATCTTGCAAAACAGGGAGATCCTCCCTTGGTACCACTTGTTGACAGAAACCTTGGAAGCCTTTGGTATCAAAGAGAGGGTGGAGGGATACTTCAAGGGTATCGGCTGGGGGAAGGTGTTGGAATGGAATTACCCTGCGTTCAAGAAGCTATCGGAAGAATTCATGGGGACAGTGGAATTCAAACCCCGCGGAAAATACGGCATCGAGACTCCGGGCACCCTGCGCTTTCAACTGAGGGGCAGGATGTTCCCTCTCTCCATCAACGAGTTGAACATCCAACTCGGAGTACTCGAGCCGCGGGAGGTGTATGAGGAAGAGTATAAGGAGGCAGAGACGGTGGCCTCGGATGAATGGAAGTCTCAGATTGACCACTACTGGTCAATAATATCCATCAGGGATCGCTATGTGAAGAATAGCAGCAAGTCCAATGAGATCAGAGATCCAGCGCTACAAATTTGCCACAGGTGGTTGGCTTACAACATCTACGGGCGGTTGGAGGGGTCTAACGTGGTGACTCAGGAGGAGCTGTTCATTTTATGGTGCATGATGGAGAAGAGACGGGTGAACTTTGGGTTCGTGGCAGCGCAGCAGTTTCAGTTTGGAGTGACCCATCACAACAAGTTCCTCTCACTCTGCCCTTTGGCGACGATTCTTGCAAAGAATCTCACCAATTTCGACTTGGAGAAGCCAGATGATCTCGCAGCTGCGGATACAAGGTTTCTGGACCAAGGGCGTTTCGTGAGGTGGACGAGCATGGAAATTACTCGCTGGTTCATCCAGAAGGCGCAGCAGGCAGAGCAGAACCGAGCAAGGCGAATGAGCAGGCGGTTCCGCGCCGCTCGAACAGCGAGATGGTGGCTATACTGGCAGAGTTGAAGGAGCTACGTGCAGAAGTAGCGACGTTGAAGGCGGAGATGACGGCAATCCATACCAACATGAAAACTCGCCAATCATGCCATTTCAATCCACCCGCCTAGGGTTTTGCTCGCTGCCACTACAGCTATAAAAGTCCAGCCAAGGCGGCTGGCACAATGTTGGAGATTTTACCAGTCTACAGTACTTAGTTCGAAGAAAACACTTTTATATTCGGTTCAAAACAATCTTTATCTGTTTTCATTTTACATTCCGCTGTGAAGAACAAATCCAAGGCTGTTGCCTTAGGTACTTTTAATCCGAGTATTTCGTATTTCTTTTATTAATGTGTTCTCTTTCATTTATCATTATATATTTAATTATGTGTGAGTAGTTTATTTGGTGAGATTTGGGTATGGAAAATGATTGACTGTTGATATGTGAAATATTCGTGAGGCACTTATGCCATCGGTTGAGTCCAGTAGTTCCGGAAGGACTGGAGCAGAACTCATGGGCAGTTCTAACCTAACGGGTGATCTCCGTTCGGTTGGAGCTGTACCATGTAAAGCAAAGGCAGGGCATGACAAACGGCAGCGTTTGAGGTGCCAGGACCGAGTAGCTAAGCAGCAGCTGACATGGCGCTGTAGATCTGGATGGTGAGGATTGGACAAGGGGATACTGCGTCCTTCTTCAGTCTTGGGCTTCTCTAACAATCACCCATCAACTGTGACGAGGCATCAAGCCATGGTTATCGACCAAAGGACTCATCTCGCGTATCGTAGGCATTGCAATGACCGGTTGGACGTGGTCCTGGAAATGAGTATCCCGCGAGTGGTGTCTACTCTGTAGGTGCGGACATGGGAAGTTTGGAAGAGAAGGTTGATGAGGGTCATACTTGGAGAGATCGGGTATGACTACTATCTAAGGAGGAGTGAAGCACGGCCTTGTGACCGCGGTGAAGCGTGACCTTCAGACCAGGACGACAACAAGGGATTCAACCATCCCAAGTGTGGAGTATGAACTCTTGAAAAGCCCGGCCACGCCTTGAGTTTATATGAAGCATGGACGGATCTTTAGTGTGCCCATGACCGAATAAACATATCAACAATGATCATGACCTACCCCAAATCTTACCCCCTTTTATATTTAATTTCCGTCTATTTTATTGTGCAGATACACAGATTGAGATAGTGACAACTCGATTTGTATACTGAAGAGTAAGGTGGTTCATCACTCTCCGTGGGATCGACCCTAGCTTGCCGCTAAGACTAACCAGTCCGGTAGTGGGCATAGGAGCGTGTACTGTCCGTCTGGGGCATACACAGGTATTTTGATCGTACCATACGACGGGTGCGTATCAGTAGCTCATCTCGGGTTTCACTCTTGTGGCGCATGAAGATGGTCCACGTATATCTTGAGTAGTCATCAGTTACAACCAGGGTATACTCGTTCCCGTTCATGCTCTTTGGTGTAACTGGCCCGAAGAGATCCATATGGATCAGCTGTAACACTCGATCGGTTGAGGGAGTCGACTTCAACCGGCAGGAGGATCTAGCGAGCTTTCCCAACTGGCATGCACTGCAGATATGTGTTGTTGAAAACACTCGGTTTGGAATGCCTCTTGCATGTTCTTGTCTGGCAAGTCGGTTCATAGTCTTGAAGTTCAGATGGTTGAGCCTTTTGTGCCACAGCCAGCTCACATCTGAACTGCTCTTTGATAACAAGAAGGTGTCAGGGAGGCTGCTGTTCCAGTCAGCGTAGTAGACATTCCTGGTTGGTGATCGATTTCCCAACAATATCACCTGCTTTGATCCGACATTTTTAACCCTGCAACCCTGTGCATCAAACTTGACAGAGAAATCATTATCACAGAATTGGCTGATGGAGAGCAAGTTATGCTTCAATCCATCAACATAAGAAACATTAGAGATTGAAACATGATTGGTTTCAAGTGTACCGTAACCTCTGGTGTAACCTTTTGAGTTGTCACCAAAGGTAACTGATGGACCTTCTTTCTCCATGAAACTTCCAAGCAAATCCTTCAGATTCGTCATGTGTTTCGAGCATCCACTGTCCATCACCCACATTGTTGCAGACGCTTTATTCTTCCTCGGCTGTTTCTCTTGTACCTGCAAAGAGAAACTCGCTTAGGTCCCCAATTTCAGTTGGGTCCTGGAGGGTAGAACCAGTTCCCCCTGGAACTGTGCGTCGCTTTTCCCTGTATACTCGGATAGATTTATCATTCCAGATTACTTTTCCTTCATCACCAACTATAACAACACCTCGGTTATCCTTAGGCTTGTTGTTAGTAGTGATGTTCTGTTTCTTGGGAGAAGTTGGATTTCTCCCATTCTGAGCTTTCAGAGGAGAGGCTTTCCCCCTATTTAGATGGCGATTCTTATCCTGTTGAATTTCTCTGTGAGGTCGGACGCCATGTTGGAATCTTTGTGGCTGATTCTGATTCCAACTCCCTGAGTGTTGTCTGTAGCTGTTCATGCCCTGTTGATGATTCATATTATGGCATGAATATCTCCAGTTGTTCGACCTGTTCCTCATTGGTTGACTCGGTTGGAACCTTTGGTTGAACTGATGTTGGAACCGCTGTTGATTCAGATGATTGAACCCTTGTCGATTCTGTGGTCGGTTCCATTCTTTCTGATGTTGACTTTGAGGTTGATGCAGAGGTCGGTTCTGATTCTGAGTTCGGTTGCGATTATACCTTCGACGCCTCTGATTCATCTTCTGACTTTTGGAACATTCCCCCTCGGTTGATATCCCAACCGATGGAACATTATGTCCTTCATCTACTGCTCCTTTTCCCTTCTCAGTTGTGGTTGCCTTGGTCGGTTGAGCTTGCTGAGAGGTGGAGGTTGAATTACTTTGTGGTGACTCAGGTTCCACTGTGTTAGGTTCGACAACCTTGACCTCAACAGCTTTGATGAAGGTTGCTGGAGGAATTCCACGATCTTTAATCACATCATAACCGAGTCCTGACACGTCATCCATCTGTCTACTGTAATTGATAAGATTCTCGATGATCTTGGATGACTGATACAGCTTGATTAGATTGTCCTTCTCAGTTTGCAACTCCTTGAGGAGGACAGTTATCTGCTTGGTTTGTCCATCTGACTTCTTTATCAGCTGGTCGAACTGAGTCTCTTGATTTTTCAACTGATCTTGCTGCTCCAAATCTGCTTCGTCAACTCCTCATCAGTTGGAGCCATAGCCTCATTCAGTTGACTCTTGAGATTCTCAATCTCCTCGGTTTGGCTCTTGATCAGATCGTCCTTTTCGGTTAAGGAATCTTCAAGTTTGGTGAACTGAGCTTGAAGACTCTTAAACTCAACCGATTGCTGATGCAGTTCCTCACTGAGTCCTTGAAAATCACTCCAGGAGGGTTCCAACTCTTCGTCCAGAGATTCCTGCATGTTAGAAGTATTGGAAGAATTTAACTTAGCAGGATTAGAGTGTACCTCAGTATCATCTTGATCGGTTCCAAGTGCCATGAGGCATTGATCCTGACTGATGGCGTTGTTGGTAGAAGTCAGCTCATCCTCATCTTCAGTGTCAGTGAAGATGTCCATGTCGTCAGCTGCTTCTTCTGCTACCATGGCCTTGTTCTTTCCAGCTTGCTTGGCCCTCATCGCTTCTCTCTCTTTCTTTGAGAGGTCTGGACAGTCAGCTTTGAAGTGTTCCTCCTTGCCGCATTCAAAGAAACCGTTGGTGACAGGCTTTGAACTGTCTCGAGTTCGGTTTGATTTGTAGAATCGTTTGTATTTCCCGAACCGAGTGTCCATGTCGGCTAGTTTCTTTGACAGGGCTGCAATGTTCTGTTGCAGTTCCTCTCTGCTTGGCTCCTTTGCAGTTGTGTCAGCTGATCTGGTTGGCCTCGATGTTCTCGATTTGGAGTAGTCAGCTCGAAGAGCAACTGACTTTGAGGCTGAACCAACATCCTAAAGTCGACTCGTCTGAACCGAGGACTGAGATCTTCTTCGGTTCACCTTATACTCATTTCCCTTTAAGATTGAGAACAATCTTTCAGTTCCCATTTCACCAAGGTCAGCTCGGCTCTCGTGGATATTGGTGAAAGTATCTCACTCAGCCGGTAGAGCTTGCAACACTTTGAGATTGATTTCTCTTAGTGTGTATTTTCCTCTTCGGATGGACTGGATTCTTCTGAGGATGTCCATAAACCGGAGCTCTAGCTGATCAATTGTTTCATCTGTCTTCAGACAAAAATTGTCGAAGTCATGGCATGCATGTGAGAACTTGTTCTCCTTCGTCTCATCGCTTCCTTCACTCAGCGATGCCAGGATATCCCACATTTCTTTGGCAGTCTCACACTCTTCAATCCAAGGGAGATAATCTTGTCCAACAGTGGACATAATCGTGCTTTGAGCCCAGATATCCAACTGGCTCACCTTGGCTTCCTCTGGAGTGTAGTCTTCCGGCTGCTTCTCCACAAACTCCACAACTGTATCCCCATCGTTGGGATTTGTAGGAGTGTGAGCTATTCTTTCTTTGATGATGATCGGTCCGGAAGAGAGTACTTGTTGCATCCTATGATGCTTCAACAGTAAGATCTTCTTCATCCGTGTCCTCCAGGATGTATAATTTACTACCGAGAACATGACAACGATCTTGTCCTTGACGTCCATCTGCACACAACAACAGAATAGATATGCAAGCAAATATGCACTAGCGTGAAAAATAGATCTGTTCAGTTGACCACTGAAGAAACTTTCTCGAATTCACACCTTGTGAAACAGAGTCAGTAGTTTTTTGAACCACTGCTCTGATACCACTTGATGGTCCTGATACGAGTTACTGGTGTATGGGGGGGGGAATACACCAGTTAGGATTTTAAAACTAAACTCTTGAAAAATACTTCAACCGAGTAAAAAGACTCAGTTGGAATCTCACAGCTGAGTAAGCAACCTCAGCTGGAAGAGTGGTGCTGTGCGGAATGTGGTAGAAATTAACAACTCGTAAAACAACTCACGCTTTTGTGCAAGGTCGGTCAAAAACCAAGACTGTTGATAATGCTAAGATCAGTTTGTATGCTGGTTAGAAGGTCAGTTGAATATGCAAGAAATAAACAAAATAAACACTAGCACACAGAGATTTACGTGGTTCGGAGAAACCTCCTACGTCCACGGGGAGTTGTGAGTCAACACAAATCTGTCCAAATTCTTCTGGACAAACCACTCAGCTTACGCGGGCTGAGCAACCGTTAAGGATAAGTTTGCGGGTACTTATCAACCTTACAGTTTAGTTTCCGGGTACTAAACAACCTATCTACTCAGTTGCAGGAAGAGTAGGATCCTAAACCTTTTTAGGTGAAAGAAAATGGGGTTCCAACTAAAAGCTCGAACACGAAGTAAGCTATGATCTAACACTCTACGAACTCTCACTAAGTGATGTTCTCAAGGTTCGATCTAAAGACACAAAAACTAACTAACTCTAGAACTCTCAACAAGTGATGTTCTAAGAGATTAAATTGAGTTCAGCTCGTGAAGAATATTGCTCTTTCTTTCGCTCTCTGGTTTCTTCTCGCGTGTGTGTCTTCTTCTCATCTTCGAATGAATGAAGGCCTCTATTTATAGGCGAAGAGTATCAACTAGCCGTTGGAGGAGCTGTTGATCTCTGTTCTTTGAAAGCGATGGCTTGTCTCTCATCTCTGCAGACTTTCCCGATATGGCATCTGTGCTCTTCTGCTTTCCATCTGAGATAGCCTTGTGTTGGGCCAAATGGGGTAATGACTGAACGGTCAAACCCTCACGTGACTTCCTTTTTGAAATTCAAATCTTAACAACAGACTTCCAACAAGGAGTGGTCGGTTAAGACTTTCGATCTTCAACTAACTTGTTCTTCAGCCGATGTTCTATCTGACACCTAACAGTTGAACTCTCAGCTGACTTCATCTTCAAGCTGTTGATCTTCTCGGTTGAGTTCTACAACTGATGTTCTGAAACTGAACACTCAGTTGTCTTCCTTGTATCTGATCCGTTGGGTTCGAACGCTCAGATGGCTTCCTTTCATCTGATGTTCTCTTCCCTTTTACTGCTTCTCATCTGATGAACACTCAGTTATTTTTCTTACAACTGATGTTCTATCTCTTGAATGTGACTTCCCCTTTTTGGATACTTGACTATTGATCTGAACTTTGAACGTAACTTCCTCCTTCTTGATTCTCATCTGACGAACGCTCAGGTGATGTTCTTATGTCTTCTCCCTTTTTGCATTCTGATGAAGTGAACGCTCAGTTGTCTTTCTTACAACTGATGTTCTATCCGAGTGAAGCCTTGTTGCCATCTTCAACTGGAGACCTGTAAAGATAAAATCTTAACAATGCTCAAACAGCGAGCCTACCTACTAACATTAGGTTCTGGCAACATCTACTCGGTTGGGATCAGTTGGTTTTGGAATTCATCAAAACTCTTACTAATAAATTTCCCAACAAATGTAATAACCAAATTTATAAATTAGACTGATTCACTGTCATCCCTATCCAAAAATGTTTAAAAAAGAACTTCACTGCTAATAAGAACATCATTACTCATAAATATCTCGTCCCAAATCCGTAAAAAAAATAAACACAGCAATGTAAATACTAATTAAAAATAGTAAACACAACAAAAAAAATGAAATTAAAATATAAATGTAAAAATTAATTATAAATAATAAAAATAAAAAAATAATATAATCATAAATATTAATAGAAAATATTATTAAAAATGTAATAACCAAATCATCTACCGTGATGTCTTCCACCATGAAACATTAACTGCCAAACTCTCCAATTTTGATGAGAATAAATATAAAAATAAATGTGTAACATATCATGATTTTTTTGTCTAGGTATAATGAAAAAAAAAAAAACAAGCAAGGTATCTTAAATTACTAATAACCCCAACTACATTATAAATCTTTTTTAATATTATAAACATATTAATGGATTTGGGCAACGAAAACTCATAGACAAATCATCCAAAATCTTCACTCCCATCAAATATTTTTCTTTTTTATTTATACTTTACTAAATAAAGTGTTTATCTATTAAATATGGAATGACTAATCTCTTTCATAGTAATTAATTTTTCATTGAGAAATAAATAATAAATATTTATTAGAGATTTATATTAAAGTGGTTTTTATTAAGTTTTTAATTAGTCTCATGTGACATCCCAATTTTTTCATCTTTAGTGGATTGTTATCAGATCGATTATTAAATTTGAGTAAGCCTAAATTTAAAAACATACTTTCACGTTGTGAACATAGATTAATAGCATGTATAAAGATCGAGATAGTTTTTTTTTGCTTACAGTAACAACTAAATAGTAATTTCCAGTGCCAGAATATTAAAAAGAACAAAAACTATCCACATGAGTTTATGGCAAGTGGAAAACACAGTAACAAAACCTTGTCACAACTCATACAATACAATGTATAAAAGAGAAATCGAATTGCTCATACACTAAAATAATCATTTTCAAATCCATCACTTAGCATTTTCATCTCTCACATCTTTAATAGTTATTGTCTAATTGTACTCTAAATCTAAAAAGAACAAAATCCACCACCATCACTGTCCATGCTAACCAACTCAATTTCCTGCGGCACCGCAATTTCCCCATGTTATTGAAGAAACATGATTCGTATGTGGTCTTACACTTCAGCCGCGTAACAGTCTTCGTCGCATCATCAGCTACAAAGGGATTTATCACTTATCTATCAAAACTCACGTAGTAATATTCGCTAATTATCCAAAATCATTTAAATTTATGAAGTATCTAAACAATTAAATATTAATTGTTATAATAATAATTGTTTATTTGTCTCATTAAAAGCCAAATAATAATAATAATAATAATAATAATATTATTATTATTATTATTATTATTAATGTTCATAATAACAATTTACATTATACTTAATTTTCAATATACTTAGTGTTGATTCTTTAGAAAAATTGAGAAGATAATAATCTCAAATGAGGTAAATTTAGTTATTGGTCTTAATCCTCTTTTTCGGTCTATTCGTATCAATTCATAAATTTGGTTAAATTTTTGTCATTCATACCTATTGGGCTCAATTATGAATGGAAATGGATCAAATACTCACTTATTAAATATTATTTAACCCAAATCAGAAATTTTTTATTCGTAGTGATCACAATTTTGATTAAAAAATAAATAAATTTTACTATTTTTACTTATCTCAAACTCGTTGATAATACTCATATGCTAATTTAACTCGCTTAAACATTCGTTCCTGCTTATAAATTTTTGGTTCAACCTTACTTTTTCTCGATGAATTTTAGTTTTGTGATTAAACTGATATATATACACATCAGAGCTGAAAGTGGAGTTAGAAACGCCTTGGAGACACCAAAGGGTCTCCAAGGGTTGCGGATAGTCTTAGTAAAATGAAACACGAGATTAACGAATATTTTTATGCAAAAACAAAAAGAAGAAAATAAGCACTAAGCTATCTGCAACCCTTAGAGCACCCTCACCCTTAGGGTGCTCTAAGGGGTGCTCTAGCACTAGAGCACCCTTAGAGCACTCTACCCCTGCAACCTAAGGGTGCTCTAAGGGTACTCTATCTTTAATATTAAACAATTCCTCATTTTCATTTATTAAATTAATTCATCTATTTGTAAATAAATTAAAATACACTAAAAAATAAATAATACGAATTTTCCATTAATATTTGAAAATTGGAAAATTTCACATAAATTGAAATACAATTTTTAATAAAAAAAAACACTACATCCGACGAATAAAATTACGCCCACCCCCGATGTAGCTTCACCTCCTCCACCATCTTCCGGTGAACTTCCTGCTGCTCCGGCGTCATAAATCTCATGTCCCTAGAGATAACTTCCAAGTCGGTCGCATCACGTCTCTGCTGAACATATTCGGCCCGGATGCGTGCATTTTTCAGCTTCGCTCGAGCTGATTCACGCATCGCCACCGCGATCTCATACTTGGCCTCGGCGAACTGGGTAAGTCGGTCGCCATATCGACCCAAGACGGACTCGAATTGGGACGAGCCCTCTACCGGCTTCTTTCCTTTGGACCTTGCCCTGGCCCTTGCCGCATCTCGACC
The DNA here is from genome assembly GCA_029490685.1 of Schizonepeta tenuifolia. Classification (NCBI taxonomy): domain Eukaryota; kingdom Viridiplantae; phylum Streptophyta; class Magnoliopsida; order Lamiales; family Lamiaceae; genus Schizonepeta; species Schizonepeta tenuifolia. The sequence goes on from CM055958.1 coordinate 84,426,452, forward strand.
CTCCGGTCGGGGAGGCGCGCTTTCTCCTTCGGTGGACTGGGCCTCCTCCGCAGATGGCTGGGACTGAGAAGAAATGTAGTTGCCCTCCGCCGTAGTCTTCGTCCTCTTCATGGACGGTACGTCTGGAAAATTGGCGAGGACGAATTTTGGGTTGTCTTTGAGAATGTCTCAGGCTGTGAAATAGCGGAAAGCAGGTCCTTGGGTATTGGACTGGTAGATGGCTTGGGCCTGGGCAATCACATACCCGTCATCGGCGCGGCTTGGCCGGCGAAATTGGGCTTTCTGGAAAGCAGTAATCCAGGCTTTAACAGCAGTCTGGATGCGGCCGAAGAAGCTCCTAACGGCTTTCTTGTTGAGCTCCAAGTTGAACTTCCTGTTGAAGCGCTCTTGGATAGCGCCCCAATATCTCTCGCCGGACTGATCGCATCCGACGATGGAGTTGCAGGTCTCCTCCACCCAAATCTGAGCCATGTAGCTGGCTTGTTCGTCGGTGTAGTTGTGCCGCTTCGCCCGGACGGGTTCCTCATCTTCGTCGGCAGTGGCGGCGGAGGTGGCGATGGCTTTGCCCTTCCCCTTTTTTTTTCTTCCTCCAGCAGCGGGCTGGGACGGCGGCGAAGCCACAATGAGATGATCCTCTGTGTTTGTTGCCGGAGAGTCAGTGTCGACAGAGAACGTTGGGAAGGATTCGGTGGAGGCCAGGGTGTTCAGGTTGATTGAATCAAGCCCCGCCCCCGTGAAATAGTTCGCTTCGTCGGACATGTCCGGATACCACGCCGCCAAATATGGGTTGTTTGGATCCATTTTTTTTTTTTTTTGGATGAATTTGTTGAAGAATTGTTGGAGATGAAAAAATTTGAGAGATGAAAATAAAATGAGAGGTGTGATAATGTTGGAGGTGAAATGAGTATATATAGGTGTTAAAATGAAAAAATAAAAAAAATAAAAAAAATTAGTATGTTACCGTTGCCGGCAACAATGCCGTTGAATTTAAATTTTTTTAACGTTGGTGCGTGCATTGCACGCGCCGGACGTTTTTTATTTTTTATTTTTTAATTTTCGAAGGCGCGTGCTGCTCGAGCTCGCGAGCTCCGCCACGCACCTGTCTCGAGCACCCCCCTGCTCGATCTCGGCTCGAGCACCCTTGCTCGAGCCGCGTTGTGTATAGCCTAAGAAGACATTCGCAAAGAATCACACAACAACAGCTCCAAGAGCCTTACAAACTATATACTGATCTAAATTTAGAACAAAAAATTTAAAAATTGCCACTATATTGAAATAAAACAAAAATTTCTAGCAAGAAAAATGCTATAATATTGTTGGGATATGATATGATACATTCGAATCTAGAGCTGCTGCTGCTGCGCTATATAGAAACTGGAAAGGTGGAGAAATGCAAAAGGGGTAAAGCTTTGTACAAACTTGTGTAGATCAATTCCTCTGCGGTGTTCTTGGCGTTCTTGGTGTCCTCGGAGTCCGCGGTGTCCTCGGCTTACTCCGCATGCTCGCTCTCCGAGCTACATCCCAAGCTTTTTGGGGCACGTAGACACCGGCCTGAGACGCGAAAAACGACTCATAACCGGGGGAGTCGAAAGCAAAACCTGTGTGCCTCGATCTCGCTCCTGGGAGTTGCATGATGGCGTAGCTCCGTGCCTCGTCTGGGGAGAGCTGATTGGTCCCGACTTCGAGTAATCCGATCCTGCTAGTGTCCGCCTCGTGCCTGTGGATTTCTTGCACAATCTGGTAGTCGTAGGGGAAGAACCAGCGCTGAGCCCTGCAATTAGAGTAAAGAGAGTAGGATCGGGCAGAATGATTCAACGCAGGAGAAGAACACAAACGTATTCATGAGAATCTTACCCCATGTATACGAAGTCACAGAAAAGTGCAGCAACGGGGACGAGAATGAGAGTAAGGTAGAAATAGAACGTGCTCATTAGGACATAGATGACAAAATAGATATTCTCCTGCAGAATATGGGAGGAACATTAGAGGGTTTAAACAAGATTGCACAAAAAGGCGTTGGAGCGGATAATGGCAAGAAACATTACCTGCTCCTTATTAGGTAGAACGATGCCTGAGTAGATGAAGACGAATACGAACCAAGCTAATATGCTTCCTCCAACGCTGATGTGATGCCATCGCGTAACTGTGTTGCACATCATGAGGAGACGAAGATTGACAGTCACAACAACGCAAGTAAAGGCCATCGTGCTAACATCCCATAGGCCAAATAACTTGCCAGCCGAATTGATGGCTCGATTACTTGAGGCAACAACAAAGTAGTAGAGAATGAGTGACTGATAGATTGCAAAAAAAGCCCACGTCGCCACAACTCTCCATTTAAAAAAAGCATTCCTTATTCCTTCCTTGTACAGCTCGGGGTATTTCTTCGAAAGGGTAGCACTGACATCCTAGAGAAAATGTGTGCGAAAATCATGAATATTGCGCACAACAAGACCGAATAATAAGTTGGTTTTCGTAGTAACGAAGCTATTATGGCAACACTAAATGGTAGAGAAACCAGAACATTGATACCTTGTCGAAAAGTCCAATAATGATCACAGGCAGGGCTGTGAAGATGACATTATAGAGAGACTGGAACCAATCATCATAGAACCTTTGGCCAGAAAATCCAGTTTCGAAGGTGAACCAAAATTGAGTGAGCGTGAAAGTTAAGTTCTTGTAGAAGAAGTATGTCACGACCTACGCAAAATTAAAAAGCTGGTAACTGCCTATATAGAACGTTACCATAGTAGGCCTAAAACTCTATAAGAACAAACCTTGCATATTCTATGATATGACCATCGACCATGCACCAGAAGTAAATCTGTCAAAAAGCGGAACTGAGCAATGGCAAAGTCACTGGCCATCACTGCTTGCATACCTTCCTGCCCACTTATTCCGACACCAACATGAGCTGCCTGAATCATGCTTACATCATTGGCACCATCGCCAATGCTGAGGGTAATCCTGTTCGCACCCTTCTTAACGAGGCTCGTCACCTGAAAGCAGAAAGAAAGATTAAGTCAGCTCTCAAGATGGATGAGGACAATCAATGATCTTGAAGGCTGATTAGTTCATCATCTCGAAATGAACAAAGCGTTGACTAAAGTAGCAAAGTGGCATATGCATATCGTGATGGCAATCAGTCTGAAGCAATAGAACTCATTTTAGAAATGGCATAATTTGATCCGGTTATGCATATATCTCAACTATATGCCCAGCCCTTATTTATCAAAGTGTGCAAAAATATACGAAACACGTAGATGCCACCTTAGGAACCTTACTTGTGCCTTCTGCAGTGGAGAAACTCTGCAGCAAACTACTGCACTGCAATTCAAACTCAAATTTAAGAGCATTCCTCGTAAACTGGGGTCCAACGCATACATCAAACACTTCCCATCGATTATAAGCGCCAATTTTGGTCTCGACTCAGATTGAAGATACTTTTGTGCTTCCTCATACGAACTTGTAAGCTCATCTTTCACCATCTCTTTCATAAAGCGAGCTAGCTCTACTTGATCACCCTATTAGTCAATTAATTAGGAGTGGGTTAACATGAGCAGGGAAAAGTATGAGTATACACCCAATAGTGATGGGAAAAAAGCACGAGTGTGAAGTATGACTTGCCTTATCTTCAACTTCTCTAATAGCATCAGTTTCTGAACTTATCACAAATTGCTTCATGCCATTATTTATTAACTTGCACGCTGCAGTAAACAGACATATAAATAGAGTAATATAGCAGTCAACAGCTACTAGGTAATCGAACCATAAAAAGGACAAAATCACCAAGTTCACTACCATAAGCAATATTTATTGCTGTTTCCATCTTGTCTCCTGTTAAAACCCAAATTTTGATTCCAGCTCGAGAGAGGGTCTCTATGCACGCTGGTACTCCCTCCTGAAGCTTGTCTTCAATAGCAGTACACCCAATCAAAATAAGCTTGTTTTCTATTAGTTCTGCAACCTGAAAAGAAAATTTTACGTTGGCTTGTGAATAATGATGACCATTAATCAGATGCAAAAAGTTATGAAAGCAGAACATATATAGTAATACAAAAGAAAATTGCACCAGACAACAAACGTATATTGAAAAACTGTCTCCATACTTCATCCAATTTCTTCTCTCTATCCCGCAGAGCAGATTTTGCCTGAATATATTTCTCATTCCAACTTTCATATGCATCAGGCCTCAAAATTTTGTAAGCCAAGCAAAGAGTACGTAGCCCAGAGGCTCCAAACTGCTCCAAGTGCTCCCTACTTATTCTTTTTGAATCAGGGTCACCATCTGCCAATCGCTCGTATATCACAGTATCTGCCCCCTGTAAATCCATCATAAATAAAACTGTCTATTTATCGCTTTCACTTAACTTCCAACCACCATATACAAAAAAGGCTCAAACAATAACCTTGCAGTACAGTACAAGTCTACCATCTGGATAGCGGCAAACAACAGACTGGCGCTTCCTTGTACTAAACCAAGCTAAAAGAGTTAGTTAATCTGAAACCTTAGTGATTGTGTCATGAAAACAGAAATCCAGAAGCAGATTAAAAGGTGTGATTACCTGTTAAACTCAAGAACATTTAAAATTTCATAAGGAACATCCTGAACCTTTCCCATCTTCTCAACATGTGATTCCCGAACATAAATCATTGTCGGGGTACGTCTGCAGGAAAAGGCACAAGTCCATTCAAGAGATAATGTCCTCAAATATGTAAAACAACCACAAAAATCACATACCTATAGAAAAAAAAGCCAAAATTCTTTGCTGCAGTAACCAAAGCAGCCTCATCAGGAGATGCAGCTTGATACCGTATCCTTTCAGGGGATTCGTCACCTTCTGGAAGCACAGTATGACATATCGCTAGGCACCTGAAGAATTCCTATTAAAAAAAATAATAAACAGATAAATTAAAGTTTACACCAAGAATTCTCATCAAGTAGAAGGATCAGCAGTGATATTAGATAAGTAATGTATAAAAGTTTTACGGCAGATCACATGCATCAAGGTTTTCCAGAACCAACCCGATAAGTTTAAGATAAATATTACCAAATGCAGGAGATATAAGCCGAGTGATTGAATTTTCCATATAGATGTGAGACAATGATAACAGTTGGAAAATAGGTAATGGTCAGGAAAAAAAAAATAAATGCTCAACATTCAAATGGCATTGCTATTTCAACCTGAAAAGTCCCCAATAGCGTAAACAAATCCAATAGTGAGCCTCTTAAAAGAAGCATAAATATATTGCCATAATAACAGATTGTGAAGTAGGTGTAACTATAAAACTCAAAGTTTGAGCATATGAGAGATCAAAATAAATTATAATTTCACAACTGCAGATTCCGATATGAGAGAGAAAAGAAATTGGCAGAAATTTAGGCCATGCAAGTCAACAATGACAAGATATAAGTAAATCCTCGCCAGAAAAGACCCTTGTATTCAACTTTCAGTAAATTTAGATAGTTGTCAAATTTTTCTACTGAATTAAATTAACCTACTTTGCAACACTCAGGATTAGGTTCATTACGCCAAGCTCCTCTCATAAGCCGTGCATCGTCAAAGTTGAAACCCTTTTCACGTGCAGCACTTGGCTGCTTCTGAACCTGAAATCGAAGGCATAAAATCAAGAGACTTAACACACCTTGTATGATGAACCTTCACGGGACTAAGCTTACATCAACTTTAGCACCAGTCCTTTGAGCCGTTCCGATCTCTATTTCACTGACACCTGTACCATATATCTCTCCCGCAATCGAACACTTGAAAAATTCCATCAAGTTACGAGTCAAAGTCCCAGTTTTGTCAGAGAAGATATACTCCACCTATCAGAAGCCCGAACATGGTGACGATACATTACATAAGCTATTTTCATTAAAACAATTATGCCCAATCACATCCCCTCTCATGGAAAGGAAACACAAAAGGATTCCCTTAAAGGTCAGCAAGAGAAAATATCTACCTGCCCAAGTTCTTCATTTAAGTTAGATGTCCGTGCCAATGCAGGGGTATTGCTCTCGGCATGGTACATACGCAAGTCATTATTGATGAATTGGGTGGATTGGATAAATTTAATCATCTGAAATAAACAAGAAAAGCTATTCATATTATCAACGGTAACCTCAAGAAACAAGAAAAGAATAAAAACTGAGAAATTTACCTCCACGGAGACATAGAGAGAGATAGGAATGATAGGCGAATACAGAGTTATAAGGGTAAAAAATGTCAAGATAGCAACCTATAGAACACAAAAGATAAAATTAAATAACTGAGAAAATGGGAAAAACACAAGATAAGCACTGACCAAAATAAATGCAATAACTACCTACCACAAATCTACTTTCAGGATCAAACTGTGCCTCTGATCTGTCAAATCTAAGATAGTAGTACTTGCGGTTTATGAATATACCACTATAAACATCAAGAAAGAATGGCATTACTTATTTGCTAGATTATGTACAAAAACTGAAACTAGGTAGTAAACTTTTAAAACTGAAATATGGCGGAGAATAGGCCAACCTGCCAATGGATCCCAAAAGACACATGCAGAAAAGAACAGTAAACAGTGCAAGTATAAGCTTGTCAAGTTTCTTTTCTAAGGTGCTTCGTTTGGATGGGATTTTCATGGAGTTCATCATAACCTGAAATTACATAGCAGCATAAGTAAGAGAATGAAATTTGACTACACGGAAAAGTCTATAGACAAAGTGGTCTTGAGAGTCTGAGAATGTCAAATATCATTTAATAATCTCCAACTGCCATAGAAACATCCGAGCATTATATCAACCTATCAAAGATTCTGCCAGAATGACTACTCTAGGAAAGCCATTTTGACCACCACGAAAGTTAACCAAAAAAAACAACTAGCAAATGAGAGGAAAAAGACATAAGAAATTGAACAAGTAAATACATGATGATACCTTTGTCTCATGCCCAGTAAAAATGACAGCACCAACAATGTACTCAGTATTTCTTAAACTACACCCCTGGAAATATATAGAACACGACTGAATAAGAAAAAACCAACTAGAATCGTCAACTGATATAGGTCAGTAAATCCACTACAGGATTCTTGGGACATGATAACAAAGAAACTCAAAAATGAGAAGAAAAAAAGTAACAGCATCTCCATTAAGACAGGTTAGTTTAATTCAGAAACTACAAATGAAAAATAACCCGGAATCGAATAAATTACTAATAAACTAAAGAGAGAGTATCAGAGGTACGAGATCATACACGTAAAAGAAGTTGGTTTGGACTTAGAGGCAAGATTTGCTTATCAATGATCAAGTTTCCAGTGAAGGTATATAGAGAATTATTTGGTTGCTCACATTGTACCTCACCTGCATTTCAAAAATTAATATCCATCAAATAAAAGGGCTATATTAGTTCTAATATCCAAATGTCCTTCCAATTGTCTATTATGCTAAACACTAACACGTTTCTTTCACAAAACACCCATTTTGAACATTTTTCAATCATCGCTACTGAAGAAGCCACCACTTAGTTATTCTTCACTTCATATAAACCAAAATAACGAACTGCAGTGAAACATAAATATACAATCAACCAAACATACTTTCATTTTCAATCCTACAACTATTAAGATCAGAAATTTCATCCAAACATATCTTTAATCTGTACACAAAAATAAATATACTTTTAAAGAAAACCATCCTATAAACTGGACCTGAAATATAGCCATATAAGAACTTGGAAATTGGAACTCAAAATGAAACCAAACTACCCACCCCTACATTTGCATTTCTAAATTTGCTACTCCCAAAAGAAATTCTTTAAGTGGTACACATATAACCTATACTTTGGTAGCAGACTTATAAACATAGTGACAAATCCTCCATACTTAGTATCACATGCTAGTGTCCCCTATTTTTTGGTCATTTCTCTGACTTCAATTCAACTAAGATCTCCTTACTAAAATGACTCTAATCAGGCAATGTTCTACTCGAAATGGAGAGTGGGGGGAGGGGTAAGATAGCACGGTAAACTCTGAAGCTCATATTATTAATGAGCATATCAACAAAGAGTCAACAAAACCTTTGAAGTCAGAAACTTTGTCTGGTGACACATAATCCCAAGTCTTTTCCGGTGCCTTCCGTATCTTCAAGTTAGTTTCTCCATCTAGATTTGCAGTCTGCAAAACAACCACAGTGCAAAATATAAACGAGACAAAGGAAACATATTGAACAGATCCATGGCATGCACTCAAACACATGGGAGCAAGATATACAGAAATGACAGGAAGTACAAGATCTTTACAAGTTATTTACCACTTCTAAAGATAAACAAGGAGATTGCCTTAAAGCAAAGAGAGCTAACCTCAACATAGCAGACACCATCAGGGTTTGTGCTAGCCAGGAATATTAAATCGGCAGGAAAGAATCCATCCTGGTTCACCTGTGATGGGATAAACAGTCATCTATTTGGCAATAAAAAGAGCTACTCCCTCCGTCCACGATAATAATAGTTTTTAGATTGTGGTGCGGATTTTAAGAAAAGTAAGATAGAAGTGTGAAGTGACTATTATACCCCTCACCTTTTATATTACAAAGGAGGTAGATGTTTTCACTGGAGTAATAATGTTGTGGGGCAGGGGTTAGTTTTTATGTAAATATTGAAATGGAATGAGGTTAGAAAAGTAAAGATTGTGTAAAGTTATTTCCTTAAATGGAAAAACTATCATTTTCGTGGACGGACCAAAATGGAAATCTGACTATAATTTTCGTGGACAGAGGGAGTATTACATACGAATTAAACAAAGATACTTCATATACTACTCCTAGAAAGATGAGCATCTATAGGTTTCTACTATTTCCTCCAAAGTGTGCAGGGAGACATAAATAATACCATCTACTGATGTTTTCGAGAATAGGAAAGCTGGTTAGAGGTCCCAAATGCTACTCTACTGTCTGAATGACACACAAGATTTTTAAGTGCACAAACCTATTATGATATTCCTGGGATTACATGCATATCTGCTTGAATAATTTAATGAACATTCAATTCTCTCCAGAACTAAAATATTATCTGTTTTTAAATCACAGGTAATCTTAGGTTCATAAGAATTACATTAAGAAAACTAGGACGGTTTTGCACAAGTAGAATATGGGTTTATGTGCTTCTTTTAATTTAAAATTTTCTTTGACAGATGGATGAAAGCACGAGATAACTGATAACTTGCCATATAATTGAGTATTTTAAACATCATAAGTTGACGACCAAGCCTTAACAAGTAGTGATAAGCTATTTGACAGGGAAAAACAAACAGCTGACTCACTCTAATGATATCTCCAACCTGCAGCCTCTTCCAAGGGGTGGGTACCCAATTCCAATCTTGCAAAACTTCCACGGTGGAGTTATTGATTGACATGTCATTTTGGAAGCGTTTCTTCATGTAGAAATTAAAAGAATAAAAGGAAAAACAATGTGAGAAGTGAATGGACTTGAACTTTTCTCTTGCAGAATGAAGAGAGAAAATTATTTGACACTCACCCAGTCCTCCCATGCTTCCTTTATGAGGGATACAAGAAGCACCAGTGTCAGCGGAAGCACATTTGTAATTGGACTGACAGGACTGCAAGGAAACAAAACTTCATAAGCTGCAGATGCAGTGCAACATGAAGTGCAAAAGCTCTTCAAGGGGCATAATAAATAAATAGTTAACTCCTACATCTCTTTCCAAACATCGTACTGTCCATTTTCCACAAACAAGAATAATGGACACAGCCACAATTAATAATATGAAGACACGTTCAAGCTGCTCATAAAAAAATTGCTGAAACTTCTTGTCTAAAAAGATACATAGGGGGGGGGGGGGGGGGGGGGGGGGGGGGGGGGGGAAGATAACTGTCACAGAAGGAAATTGTGGTTTTCATGCTTCAGGCTTATAAATTGGCCTTTTCTTAATTACATAATTTTAGTTCAAGCATGTGATTTAGACATTACGTAATTGAAGTGCTTTTACTTATTACAGGGAGTGTTAAATTTGGCCAGCTCATAAAGGAATCAGTAAAGATATAGTTTGCAATGCAATTCTTACTTAAGAAGAGTTTTCTAGAATAAGTATTCATCCAGTAGAATTACGATTTTCCAGTCTACAAACTCACTGACACTGTAACCTCACTTAATTCAAAAATATGCGCCCAGTCAGAAGGATAAGGATTTCTGAGCCTAAGATTATAGCTCAAAGTCACTTAATAGAAAGTTAATAGAGGGAAAAACTATAGTATAGGAGCATACCTCACAGGAGTGCATGACAAGATTGAGATCATGAGAAAATAAAGGTTAGCCACCCGTCTGAACTGTCAACACAAATTGAGAAGGAATCAGGTAAAGCACACAAGCTGGAGCAGAGAATCTTATTCAAATTAAATACTATATACTGGCATGTGGCTTTGTAATCAGTTTTCATGATTGGAACCTGTTTAGCATGCTTTAGGGAGAAAAAAAAAAAAAAAAAAAAAAAAGTAGATACTCCAACAGTGTAAACTGCTTATACGTTCTTCCTCAGTGACGAATAAAATTTACTTGTGTTCATTTTCCAATAATTTAGCTAATGGATGTCATGATAAATTTAAACAAATTTCACAGAGTATGCAAGCACAACTCTTCTTTCTTTTACGAGAAAGAACAATTTGATAATCTAAAACAGTATCTATCTGGAGCTAAGGGAATTCTTGTTGCATGCGATTTTTGGAAACCACCAGAGGTCAAAGAAAATACCTTAAATTTTGAGAAAATTCTAGCACTCGTGCGCTGTTAATTCCAAGCATATTCCAACATGTATTATTAATTAGATCTCGACATTTTGGTAACTTGAGGATAGATAAATTGCCAAAATTCTAATGGAGGTCTCTACGTTGAAGACATTGAAAAGTAGGTATCATAACAATTTGCCAATAACTTTTGAAGTTTTAACACAAGATTACCTAAGCTTGAAAACAGAGCGACAAAAACTTACCTGCTCAAACAGCCCCTTTGGTAAGAACGTAAACACATCATACTTTGTTGTCGACACAGAATTACTCTGAAAATTAACATATTTAATCAGACTACCAGTAAGAAAAGCAATTTACACTGCTTGAGTTTATTCAACAAATTTAAAATTTCCAAATGTCCTTCACGTTTATAACAATAGTGCAAACCCAAATACTCCACCAGTAAAGCGATCTTTCAATGAAAGCTCATAATATTATTCCAAAATCAGTTAGTATTGCAGTAACTAAGAATCCTTTTCCTACGCACATTGTCAAATGTTGCTGCTTCTAAGTTCCATAATATACTAGCAGAGCCAAATTGGAGTACAGAATAAGTGACACTAAGAAGAGTGCAGGAGCATTCAAGAAAATAACATAGTGACATTTACTAAATTTTAGGCTAGACATTGACAAGACCAGATATAAAGGATATCCAACTCAATCTATCATAAGGTTTCAAGTTTTGAGCCTAGAACGAGGAGAAAATTAGTATAAAACTTAACGGGAGCAACATACTTCTTGCTTGACCACCTGCATTCTACCTCACTAACTTCTTCATACACTCAATCATTGCAAACAAGCATAATCATTTATAACTTTACAGAAGGATGTTCTCTGGCATCTTGTAAATACCTAAGCTCCAAAAGAAAAACCTGATAAGTAATACTCAAGAACACAATTTCGTCCAAAAGAAAAACCATTGTAGACAATTACCACACCAGACCACCTAACAGTTCAAAGAACAACTCCCAATATCATGAATCCATGCAACCAATGAGTTACAAATTACAATGCTTAATATATGTTTCCCATCTGATCAGCTATAGTCCCATAAAGGTTTTTGTCTCTGCCATTACATAGATGAACCTATGCATGTACAGTTGATCGACAAAGAAAGAAACTAGAGATTAGCAGCTTGAACCTAAATCAAATGTTTAGGTACGAAAACTTCCAGAAATCTCAAATTAGGTACATCCCTCTCCTAACGAGAAACAAGTTCATCACTTGTATCATGTTAAGAAATTTGTACGTGATAATCTTACACTTACATAATTATACTCTACAATACTAGACCACTCCCCGTTTTCCTCAATTCAGAGCCCTTAACACCTCATTTCAAATTTCACAACACAATGTCATAAACCCAGGATCGCAATTCCCCAAACCACACGCGCCAGAAAAACATAAGCAACACAGAAACAACAAGATTCAATCAAACGAGATGGGACCTTAAATTTAGTGAGCGCATTCGCCTCCCGATCATTGCAGAAGACGGTCCTATGACCGGGCGCCTGCGGCTGAACTTTCCCCAGGCGCACAGTTTGAGACGAGGCGATACGCTCCGCCGAGGGCGCGCCGTCGCCTCCGCCTCTAGATCCTCTCCACCCGGCCATTGTTATCCTCCGATCGCAGCCCCAGATTCAGAAAACCCTATGATATTCCGAGAATTTGCAGAGACTGTGTCGATTCCCAATCAAATGGTGAGAAGGAGAGAGGAGAAAAATGGGAAGTTGAGAGTTGAAGATGACGGGCAACAAAAATAAAAAAATAAAAATAAAATAATAAACAGTAGAAATTGGGGAACTGATGGTTGAATTGTATTGGCGAGGGAGATGGGGATGGTGGGGTGGGGGAAGGGCTCAATTTCTTTCACGACCCGACATTTCATACGCCAATTTTAATCCGCGTGGAAATTGGAGATTGACCGCCACGTGTTGCTCAATTTGCCGGCGTTTCAGCTGCGGGGGGGGGGGGGGGGTGACGAGTGAGTGAAAGTGGTGGCGGCGCGTGGACGAATGCGGAGACGCCGGTGGCGTCGTTCTCGGGTAATTGTGGTTAAGACAGTTGAGATTTGAAATTGAAAAAGAAGAAAACGAGGAGATTTTGATGGGGTCGCCGGTTTTCAGACATCACACCTCTGACCATTTCGTCGTCGCTAATATAATTATTTAATTACTTATTGTTTAACCATCTTCACACGTTAAGCTTTTCTAATCACTTTTTTTTCAGATTTTTTTCTAATTTTGGTTGTTACGTCTATATGCACTGAATTTCTCGTTAATTTGATTACTCATAAAATAATTTTAACTTTTTATTAAACTGCTTTTCGAAAAAAAAAAAGAAAAACTTTTTATTAAACTGAATTTTTATAACTACTTCAGCTATACAAGAAGACATATTGAAGATTTATATGAGATACATGTTTCCCTTGTTACGACTAATTAATGCGTCAAATAAATTTTTAGGAGGGAGTGACATGTGAATTAAAGAAAAGGTTATTGTGAGTGGAAATAAAGTAAGGGTAAGGAAAAATATTTTATTATATGCTGTGATAAAAATAGATAGGAAGTTATTTGATAATTGTCTTAAAAAGGAAAGATAAAAAGTTGTTTAGGGACCGAAGGTAGTATAGACTATAGAGTTGGTTCACATAAAAAACAATAATAATAATAATAATAATAATAATAATAATAATAACAATAATAATAATAATATATGTACTAGAATAATGTATTTTACTATGTAATAGTATAATGCACTGTCACAATAATGCATTTTCAGTTTACTACAATGCATTATTAAGAGAATGCATTTCATATTCAATTATAATGCACAGGTCAATCACGATCGTAGTAGATCTACAAAGATCAATGGTCCATATCGTTTCTTATTTCTTTTCATGTTTAATTATAATGCATTGATCAATCACAACCACAGTAGATCAAGATCAATGGTCCATATCGCTTCTTATTTCTTACGAAAAAAGCTTTTACGTATGATCTCTTCCCTACAATAGAAATACCTAATTACTTATTTGTATTAAATTATGAGTTCACTTATTATTAGACAATCACCTCCTTACAAAATTTGTGTGGGATATCTAAATTAATAAGTGAACTCATCAAAGATACTACTACAAGACAATACTTTTTTCATGAAGATTTTTGTATATCTAAATTATTTTCAAATAAATTTAGTAGATTAGTTATAAGAATATATAGAGCATTACTAGTACTTTGCCAAATATTAGTATGCATTTGTAATTTAAATAATTAGCCAAAATTTAAACTTCGATCATCAATTGATTGCATTTATACACTCCGAAGACCAAAATGAATCATTGCATTTTAATTTCATTGTCTAATGATAAAATATCTATTTATTTATATATTATTAATACCGATGTGGATTTGAGATCTCCCATTAATTTTATGTCCTACGTGGCGCAACCTCCATTCAGTATTTCTATTTATCTTAAATCCATATTTTATGCATTTTTAATTCATAAATTATACATTTGATATTTAATATTCTTGATAAGCACTCAAATTTGTAGCAACTAAGCGATTTTACATTCGCGTTTTGCTAAGTATTTGCCTAAATTGTGATTTGTTTGCTATAAAATTCTCGATTTTTTTGATTTGTATCACATTTTTGTGGAGTTTTGCATGTGTGTAGGTAAAATGAGGATTCTTATGCTAAAATTGAGATCCAAAAAAGATCGAAATCGAAGAATCGGGATAAAGAAGTGAAGAAATCGGACGAAAAGAAGGGAAAAGAGCTAACCGGTGGTCCAAGCCGTCTAATCGGCGGTCTAGACTTGCTAACAAGATCGCCGGAAGTTCATGTAATGAGAAGTCGTGCCTTAATGCGAACCCGAGGTCCAACCCGTGACATGTCCCTGGACCGCCAATTAGCTTGGCTGAACCGTCGGTTAGACCACCGGTCGGCCTATTTTGCGCCAGATTTTTCAAAAATGCATTTTTTACGTTTTTTACTTTGTAATTGCACTTCTTGTACCGTATATAAAAGGGTTTTAGCCCCAAAATCGAGACATATTTTTTCCTAGCTGATTTTCCCTTCCCAAAGTTTCCTTTTCAATTATAATTTAGGGTTTATAAGTTGTAATTGAATTGAAGGTTGAATTTGCATTCTATTGAAGAATTAATTGAATATTTCTCCATTTGGGTTATTTAGTATCATTAATTATGGTTTCATTTCTCTTTTTTATTGTCATTTCTTTCATTATGTCTAGCTAATTTTCTTGGTTGATTTTTGGGATTTAAGAAGATTCAATGATTTGATGAACTTAACCTTCTAATTCTAATTATCTTCTCCTATTTGATCGTGGTTTTGGCTCTTATTTTCATGTGGGAATTATTGATCATCTTTCTTGCATATCAAGTGTTTGTGAAATTTCTTAATAGGTTTTTATGAACATAGAAATCAAAATTGCACAACATGCATGGTTTTGAGATTTAGTAGGTGATGAATCATGTATGGAAGCTCTTAATCTTGATGCCCTTTGAAGTTGATCTATCGTCTTGAATCTTAGTCAAGAGAGTCGTTAGATTAATCTACTTTTGTTATCTTTCGAGAGAGGTTAGTGAATTGCTTTATAATTGCTTCTCAATTAGGATATTAAACATGGTTATGTGAATTAAGAAGTTATTTTCATTATCTTCTAGAATTGAATCAAATCTCTAGAATCAACGTTTTTTTTCTTTTCGTATCTTTAATCATATTTGTGAGATTAATTTGTTTTAGCTTGTTTACTTGCTTTAATTTCCTTACTTAGAAGTTGAGAATTTCAAAATCATGTTTCCCCTGTAGCTTGAATAGTAGGAAATTGTATAAACCTTGTTTCCACTTTATTTTCGTCTAATAATCCTCGAGAATCAAAATTTGATTACTACTACTACAATTGCCTGTTTGAGTTGCGAATTAATTGCTAAGAAAATATTGATCAATTCTCAAAACCTTATATTTATCGAATCCAAATCTTACGAATTATGAAATGAGATAATAATACCGATGCGGATTCGAAGTCCCCCCTTAATTTTAGGTCCTACGGCGCAACCTCCATTCAGTATCTTTATTTATCTTAAATTCATATTTTATGCATTTTTAATTCATAAATTCTACATTTGATATTTTTTATTCTCAAAATCTTATATTTATGGAATCCAAATCTTACGAATTATGAATTGAGATTGCAAAAGTGTTATATAAGATTCTCAAAACCCTAAACGTGTTATAGAGTATCAATTTGTATAATTGAATATATTATAATTATAGTATACAAATATATAAATATTATATTACATTTTAAAAATCTTTAATTTATGTCTTCTTAGTAGTGAATATAAAGTTTTCATCCCACATTAATTTTCAATAAGACTCTTCACAGTTTGAAAACCTATGTAAATACTCAAATTATTGTGTATCATGCAAATTATTTTGTATAACTCATTAAATTTAGTCAATTAATTAATTGGCCAAATAAGTTTATTTTTATTGAAAAATTATTGTGATCAATAATTAAATTGTCAATAATAATTTGTACGGCCCCATTCTACTTATAAGATTTCACTTTAATTTTTTTATATAATGATT
This sequence comes from Schizonepeta tenuifolia, assembly GCA_029490685.1. NCBI lineage: Eukaryota > Viridiplantae > Streptophyta > Magnoliopsida > Lamiales > Lamiaceae > Schizonepeta > Schizonepeta tenuifolia. The sequence continues at coordinate 84,442,848 of CM055958.1, forward strand.
CATGTAATTTGAAATCCCACATCGAAATTTAATGAGATTTCACCCATTGAGACCCTAAATAAAAGGCTAATTTATATGTTTTTAACCAAAATTTACATTCACTACGGATTGGATTGAGAATGATATCATTAAAATTACATTGTCAATTTAATTTGACACAACAAATGATTTTAAATATGTCTCTAAGATTTAATTTTACCAATTAAATAATTTTGGTCAAATACATTTTTTTATGACTATGTAATATAGAGAATGTCTTCATTGAATATTGATTAGTTATAATGTTATTAATCTACTATGAACATCAATTAACTTTTTATGGAATGAATCTTCTGAAAAAATATTTTTTTACGGAATGAGATGTAATTTTTACATTGATCGATATATATAGACATAACATTTCACATCGAAAAATATGGTTCTTTTAATAGAACGAACGAGAAAATTGGGATAGGTACAATTATTAGAAGAGGAAACTAACAAAAAAATACCAAAATATAAAAAACACTTCTTTTATAGCCTATCTTTAAAACACACTCTTTTGTATACCAAAATCCTGTAAAAGTACTAAAATACCCTTAGTTTTCAAAGTCAATCGTGTCATACTTTTGACTGCGCACGTGGTCACGATGGGAATGTCACGATGGGTTGTTCACGATGGAAATCCCATCGTGAGGTCACGGTGCAGTCCCATCGTGTGGTCACGATGGCACTTCCATCGTGACCACGACTGATGCATGCGAAACTCATTAATATATCTGCACATTCGATTTGGTGAATATTTTCGGGTGTACTAGGTAATAAATGAAGCCACTGAGGTTGGTGGTGGTAGTAATGGGGAAGAATAATCCTCATTCAAACTCATAATCTCACATTCAAAACACAATCAACAAATATACACCCAAAAAACAAAAAAAAAAAACAAGCATCCAAGATCTCGCCCAAGAAGAACGAAAGCATCAACGGGGGCTCCGTGGCGTTCCTTACTTCATACAAAGGTAAGCATAATATGTATAATGTTTGTTCATTTGATATAAGTTGCTGCTGAAATTAGGGTTATTGTTAGGGTGAAATTAGGGTTTTTGAAAGTATAATACAAGATATGTTTCATCTTATGTCATGAAATATGTTATTTTGTTCATATAATGGTGTCTTAAATTAAAAACTTCATGGTATCGTGGGGTTAAAAGAAGTTGAAATACCTAGTTCTAAGCTAAGCACATGAATTCTGCTATGGTCACGATGGACAAGTTCACCGTGTTCACGATGGTGATCACCATCGTGAGGTCACAGTGACAACTGCCATCGTGAGGTCACGATCGTGAGGTCACGTTGACAATTGCCACCGTGAGCTCACGAATCGTGACCTCACGATGGTGATCACCATCGTGACCAGCACAGATGTGTGCCAAACAAGTATTTTCATTGATTGTTTACACTTCATTTTTGTATATTTTCTTAATTTCAGATGTCTTTACGCCGTATTATTATATATCACGGCGGTCATTGGGAGCGATCGACATATATGGACGGGGATTTATTTGTTGTCTACATCGACCCCGACACTATTAATCGTGCTAACCTTGTGGAACTCATTAGAGAGGGTTTGAATGGTGGGAATGAGACCGAATATGTGTTATGGTACCTCACAACCATTAACAGCATGAAAGCAAAAGTGTTATTGCGGGGCGATTTAGAATTACTTCGATGGTTAGCGGACCCTAAAGAAGATCCTAAAGTTTATGTGATTGAAAACCGCGGGAACTCCGCCCCCGAAGTTAATGTGAGAGGTAGTCATCGATGTCTCTCCTAAGTTGTTTTCTGTTGAAGGCGTCGCGCAACTCATTTGTCTTTATCTCTCGGCCGTTGAAAATCTGTAGTGAATGCCAGTTCTAGGAGGTACATGAACTGCATGAGGATTAAATGTAGGGTTTCCAAAGTGAAGGCCGGTGATGAGAGCATATTCCACTGCCGTCATACGAAGGGTCGTATGACCAAGATAAAACCAAAGCTCATTCTCTGGTACCCGATTAGCACCAACCCCTTGCAACTGTCGGGCTATTGTTAGATTTAGCGCATTACTTGCACTCTGATTTCTTCTAGCATCAATCAACCGCCCAACAACACCGGTTCTTATAAAATTCTCGGCTTGATGATCACCGGATATTTCAAATAAAACTCGCCTAATTTCATCAAACACGTCTACCCTCATGTGAAGGTTTACTTTAGGAGACGAGTACAACATGGCGGGTCTAACAAATTCATAATGTTCCTACAAAATCAATAAAACCAAGTATAAGTGCATGGTAACGTGTTATAATTCAACAAACCAACATAAACACAAGAAGATGAAGGATGGGGGAAAGAGCTCTCGGGTGACCTCACGATGTGCTTCCCATCGTGAGCTCACGATGGCCTTCCCATCGTGAGCTCACGCTGAGGTTTCCATCGTGAGCTCACGATAGAGTGTCATCGTGCTCGGGCGATGGAAACCTCAACGTGACCTCACGATGGGAAGCCCCATCGTGAGCACGCCTGAGCTCTTTCGCCGTCGTCTTCCCCACCTCCATCGACCCCGTAAGAACACCAAAACCAACACAGCAAATGTCGAACTACCCAACACGAACAAATTCAAAAATCTCCAACTCTATTGCACCAAAAACATTGTCGAAATCTTCCACATGAAAATCCTAACTCTAACATATAACAATTTCTAACATGTAAAAACTAAAATACATGCATTCTCAATCGAAGACTTAAGCATGAATTTCGAAAAAAGAAAGGGCACTAACCGGTAGAATTGGGACTCGAAAATTCGAATTTTCTTCCTCTTCGCCGGAGGACGTCGACGGCGACTCATTGGGGCGGCGGTTGCTCATGTTCTTCCGTTCACGACGATCAATCGATCGTGAGGAGGAAATTCACGATGAAGATGGAGAGAGAGAACTGTTTTTTGGCAGTGGGGGACCGATTGGGAGAGAGAGAGGGGGCTGTCGGTGGGGGGACCGATGTGGGGAGAGAGAGAGATGGGGACGGCGGTGGTGGGGGGTAGGGTTAGTTTTTGTTTTTTTGTTGTTTTTTTATTTAAGTTTTATTTAATTATTTTGTAAGTTTAAGGGTATAATAGTCTTTTAAAGCATTTTGGTATAGAAAAGAGTGTGATTTAAAATGAGGATATATAAGAATTGTATTTTGTGTTTTGGTATTTAAAAAGTTGGGCCTCTTATTAGAAACGTTACTCTCATTGACCTATTCTTTATGCGAACCTTACAAAAATAACAAGAAAAACTAACAATTTCTTGAATTTAATTAGAAACTAAACATTTTTACCTCAAAAAAAATATTGTAAAACGAAAATATTGCATCAAATTAATAATTTTATTAAATAATAAATTCTCGTCGATTTTCTATGGGTTATATGCTAGTTTATGTGTCGAATACATCCGCATATTTCATCTTTTATAGCCCTCTGGATAAGTTTATGATTTTTGAAGAAAAATATTGATTTTTTTTTCAAACATGTTAGGAAAAGAGACAAATTTTGAAATAGCCATAATGACAATTAAAATATAAATTTTGGCCCACCTTCTTCAAAAATATAAATTTTGCTATTTTTTTCAATTTGGGACATGGAGCTGGTCGGGTCTGATGCGGACCGACGCAGGTCGGTTTGGGCCGGGTATGAGGCATTTGGTACATATGGTACAAATTTAGTCTTATTAGTATCAACTGTTCAAGTACATATGGTACAAATTTAGCCTTATTAGTGTCAATTGTTCCAAATTTGGTACAATTGGGACGAATTGTCGAATTAGTTCCAGATGTTCCAAGTTACATGATACTCTTGGGACGAATATTCCAATTATTCCAAGTTATACTGCTCCGATTTTGCGGCTCTACCTTCGGTCCAATTTTACCGTTTCGTCTTCGCTCCGATTACTAATATAAGGATAATCGTCGAACAATAATTTAAATTTCTTCGGCTCGCTCCGAGACCTTCGACTCTCTTGCTTGAATCTTGACCAAGAAGAAGCGATAAACAAAAAAACGAAAAGGCAAACAAAATTTTAAAAATTAAAAAAAAAATCTAGAAAAGAAAAAACAGAAAAAAGAAAAAAAAAATCTGGAAAATAAAAAGAAAACAGAAAAAGTTAAATTTGGAAAATAAAAAAGAAAAGAAATCTGGAAAATTAAAAAGAAAATTGAAAAAAAAATCTGGAAAATAAGAAAAAAAAAACAGAAAAAAAGCTAAAAAGAAAAAATAGTAAAAAAAGAAAGAAAAAACTTGGAAAAGAGAACAAGTATCAATAAAATGGGTTAAGGAGTGATGATAAAAAATAAAAGAGGAAAAATGAGTATTTAGGTCCTAAGTTCAAAAAAATGGCCATAATTTATATTAATGAAGAGGGTGGGCCATAATTTATGAAAAAAAAAATCTAACAAATAAGAAAAAAAACTGGAAAAAAAAAACAGAAAAAAGAAGAAAGAAAAAACTTGGAAAAGAGAAACAAGTGTCAATAAAATGGGTTAAGGAGTGATGATAAAAAATAAAAGAGGAAAAATGGGTATTTAGGTCCTAAGTTCAAAAAAATTGCCATAATTTATATTTATAAAGAGGGTGGACTATAATTTATACTCTCTCCGTCCATGAATCATATCCTCATTTAGGTTCCGACACGAAAAATAAGAAAGCTGATAAAGTTATTTTGAGTGGAGTAAAAGTTAGAATGTAGGGGTAGTAGAATAATAACAAAAAAATAGTGGTAATGACAAAAAGAATGTAGGGGGAAAATATGTGGACGGAAGTAGTATTTCAATGCTCATATAGACTATATCACATAATATTCTCTTAGGAAAACATATAAAAATAGCAAACAAAATAGTACAACAGCTTGACCGGTAGAGTAGTATTATAAACGCTACTTGCAATTTGCAAATAATCGGCCCTAACTAATAATAGTAAAATCAAACAAAAGAATCGAAATTGAAATAAAAATAGACTAAAAACACATACTCCAAAGTAGGATAGAGGATCTCGAGTGATTTTGTCATGAATATAATTGCAAAGAAGTTTCTGAACAGTTATGTGAGGCGGAATTTGATTTCTCCTATATAATCCCACTTCATATTCTTCACCATCTTCAGACATTAGCTGTTACAGCTTTACATTTCTGGCAAAATCACAACTAATTGAAACATTGCAGGAGTGAAAAAAACATTGAGCTTTTTATTCACCACGGACTATAAATATTAGATGGAATGTAGGAGTTTGGAACAGAACCTTTGACAATATCACGGATTCTGTGAATCTATGGGCACTAGACGATATAGAGTTGTTTCGACTGAGCTTCAGTTCTGCAGTACAGCTCCACACCTAAGCAGAGAAACAGAAAATAGCGCTAGTGGTTCAAAGTATGCGTGGTTTGCACTGGAGGAAGAATCATAGCTTTGTAGTTTTCTATTTTGGCTATAGATGAGAATTCTTGTCATGATGTCCGGTCAAAGCCGCTCCCAATCTGCATGTGTAGCCACTCAGGTGATGAGCCCCTACTGTATTCACGCGTATTCTGAGAACCAAAGGTCAAGCCAGGAGCTTCAAAAGTTTGCTGAGTGAACTGACGAGAAAGAGGGAAACAGGACGTGTCAGAATATTTAGACCGTTTGTGTTAGGTCAGTTAGTTGAAGATCATGTAGAAGTGCGTACATCTTTCGAAGGATATTCATCAATGTCCCCTCTTGAATTTACTGTTTCAAGCTTCATTGATAGAAACTGAGACACAATAATCCCTGATCAATGAATTATTCAGGTAAAAAAATAACACCAAATAAAGTCACCGCATTTGTAAGACAGCCCCTGAATACGAAGAAACTTCTCATATATATATATATATAGAGAGAGAGAGAGAGAGAGAGAACCACCTCAACCTGACGTTGTAAAGATTGAATATAATTAATAATCTCATCAAGCACCAGAGCTTTGCCAATAACCTGAAATCAGGAAAGGGAGGCTCTCAAAATTTGTTATACAGTAATTGTAATCTGTTTTTGGAGTCTCTAGACAAAGGACATAAAAGTGTTTAGCTAGATGGTTCTGTTTCTTTTTTTTAAATGAGAGAGAGAGAACACATCAACTAATTTGGTCTCACATACACTGCTAGAGCATGGAACCATTAAGATAAATACTATTTTGATTCAAAGTCAAAAACGCGTGATTTTCATTGCCATGTATTGTATTCTCCTTCACTTGGATTATCAGCCTCAATTTTCAGTTATTACTGTCAAAGCAGATGACAAATTTGGCACAACCAGAATTCTATGCCAGCAGCAGAGGCATTTAGGAGTACGTATGTTGTTTTCTCTGTTATTATTATGCATCCACATATTCTTCTTCAAAATCCAGTAGCCATATTATTAGGAACAGTCAATCATCTTTTTAAGTGCATAATATTAGACATTTGGATTGATTTATATGTTAAATAAAGCTCAACAAACATGCAGTTGCATTCGGGACAGAAAGACTATGGTTGGTGTGACATTAAAAACAACTAAGCAGACTCTCGTGAGGCTAATGTCAAAGATTCAGGCAGTTCTTCCCCGATATATCCAATCCTATATTCTAACAGAGATGAATCCCATTACTGATCTCATCAAAGCTCAAAAGAACTATATCTATATCTATTTTCAAGATAGCAACTCTCATATAAAATAAGATGGTATACAACTCAAGAGGCGACCAAAATGTCCAAACGAAATTGATACTCACCTTATTACAGCCGGGAACTAAATCCTGAAGAATTTTCATCCTCTCGCTTATCTTTTCTCTCCTAGCCTGCATCAAGATGATAAACTACATCAGAAGAAATCAATGAAAATTACTATTCATAGTCTACTTCAAGAATCTGACCATCAATCTTCAAACTAGTTTACATTACAGAATTATTTATTCACTCTTACTGATTATACACATACACCATGAAAAATGGGAGCATTTTAAGTCAGGACGTTACTCTTTCTGCTAAACTATGACTATCGGTAGCTTGACCTCGCCTTGCACGAACATGGATGTAGTCTTGTTTAGGCAGTTCTTCTTGCTTCGGACATCGCTCGGTCGCCTTGCTTGAATTTCCTTCTCCTTCCACTTTACTCCCACCTACAGTCTTCAGCCGTTTACTGTCACCTTCATTTATTCTTTCATTCTGCTCAAACAACAATGTCACAACAATTAGGTATTGGTTGAATAACTCAATTACTTCAATTTTCATTCTCATGCCTCTTTAAATTCGTTGACCATTTCAACAGCACTCGCACAATCCACTATGCATACATATGCATACAATTACACGCGCCGAATTCCACCTCACAATCGAAATTACAAAAAATTCAATTAGGCATACAGCAATTGTATCAGATGCAACTACAGAATTTAATCATTCACTACGCTTCAATAACTCGATTTTATTTTATTTTCAGTTCGAAACAATACCGAGACGTTGTTATTGTTGGTGCAGCTGCCGCCATTACTGCTGCTGGTGGAAGCTACTCCCTTGGCGCAATGCTCGTCTTCATCCTGCCGCTTCCGCGAATTGTCGTTCGATCTCTGATCCGTCAACATCGGATCCAAGCCCAGACCGTACGACGCCGCATTGGCGCTCATCTGAAACCGCGGCCAGATCTCCATTTCCCGACACTACTACCCGCCAACCACTCACGGCTGCTTATTTATGCGTTAGATATAGGAAGTAGAAGGTACATCAACGAAGGAAGACGGAGCGAGTCGACTTGGACCGAGTCCGGCACCGGAGAAACGTATCTTCTTCAGCTAAAGAGTGGTGGTCGTTTGGGTGCGTGGTGTATCCAGAGGCCCCGATAGCTACTAGCAGCGTATTTTTCTGCTTCAGTTTCTAGAGAGAGAGAGAGAGAGAGAGAGAGAGGGAGAGGGAGAGAGAGAGAGAGAGTTCAAAAGAAGTGACTTAACTTTGAGTGAGGTTTTCTGATTTTTGTGGGAGCAATCCAGCGTGTCCTGTCTTATGGTTTTCAAAATATTTTCTTCATCATCTGCCTCACCTACACCGCACCAAACATTTGATACGTGTAATGCTTTTTGAACGATTTATTTGCCTATAAATTTCTCAATTTTTAACTCATTTGATTTTGTTTACTAATTAAAAATTCTGTTTTCGAATTCCATAACTTTCAATGTTTTCTGATTTTACCTCCGATTGACATGACATAATATAATTTATGTAGTACTAGCGTGATATTTGAATGACATTAAATATTATTCTCTCCGTTCGTAAGTTAATGTCCACATTAGTCTGGGTACGGAGTTTAAGAAAACTGAAAAAGTAAAAGTTAGTGGGGGTAAAAGTTAGAATGTAGGGGTATTATTAATTATAATGATTAGTATTTTAATCCTTTTCCTTTTTCCTTTTCCATTTTCTTTTATTCTTTAATTTGTTATTCTCAATTAATCCTTATTTTATTTTTTTCCAAGTCTTTTTTTTTTGTCTCCTGTTTTTATTTTTTTACAGGCAATAATTTTTTTTTTTGGATCTTTTTTCCTGTTCGTTTTTTTTCTTCTTTTCGATTTTGTTCCATGTACACAAAATGGCTGCAAAGGAAACTTGTATTGATTTTTTTAATGTGAACAAAGCTGTAACAAGACATTGATGTGATCAAAATTTCAAAGAGGGAAATCATGCATTAAATTACTGAGCAGTTTGTACATTTATTTGAAAATTCCCACCAAAAACAGTTTTGGTGGGAAACTACACCTAAGACACTAACTACAACCATAAATAGCATTGATTACAACCATTTTCTGTACCAAATCCAGTCCACAAAATTCTCAAGTCTATTAAATACAGATCATCTGCAGAAATGGCTCCAAATGGAGCAAATCTCACTGATGAAGACAGAAACATTCTTGCGCAGTGGCTTCTTCAAAACTCAAACTGTGGAGTTCTTCGACATGGAGCTCAAACCGAGGCTGCAAAACTGTTCCAGAAATCCACCTAGACAATCAACCGGCTATGGAAATCTGTGGCAGAACAACAGAGCAATGGATTAGCTATACACATAGTTGGCATGAAGAAAGGCAGAAGGCAGAAAAATAGGAAGGAATTGGATGAAGAAAAAATGAGAAACCTGACATTTGTGGAGAGAAGCAGCATTAGAAAGCTAGCAGGTAATCTTAAAGTTTCAATTGGTTTATGTCATAGATGGGTCAAGGAAAAGAAAATCTGTGCACATTCATCAGCCATCAAACCTCTACTGACAGAGGCAAATAAACTGTCCAGTCTTAAATGGTCACTTAGTATGCTTTCTAGCATTAGTCAAAATGGAAAGATTGTCTTTCAGTCTATGTTTAGCATCATACACATAGATGAGAAATGGTTTAATCTCACAAAGACATCATCAAGTAACTACCTTGTAAAATGAGAAGAACTACCGTATAGAAATGCAAGAGCAAGGCCCACATAGAAAAAATCATGTTCCTATCAGTGGTTGGCAGACCACACATAGATGAAGAAGGAACTGAAATCTTTGATGGCAAGTTTGGGATATTTCCTTTCATATTCAAGGAACCAGCAGCAAGAAATTCAAAGAATAGAGCCAAAGGAACCATCATCACAAAGGCAATTCCAGTCATTAACAGAGAATGCATGAAGAAGAGTTTCTTGGAGCTGGTAAATCATTCAATAACACTATCAGAATGCAAACACCATTCATCATTTAGTCTCATAAATTCTTACTGTAATCTCACTGCAGGCCATACCATGTATTAAACAAAAGTGGCCACAAGGAGTTAGCAAGAACATAATAATTCAGCAAGACAATGCCAAGCCTCATATCAGTGACAAGGATCCAGATTTTCAAGCAATAGCACACACAGATGGGTTCAATATCACACTTGTCTGTCAGCCACCTAATTTCCCGGACACTAATGTCAATGACTTGGGGTTTTTCAAATCAATACAATCACTTAAAGATCAGAAGAATGCAATGACAGTGGATGATCTCATCAACAATGTGACAGAAGCATTTGAGGCTTATCCAAGCTACAAGCTTAATGATGTTTTCTTGACTCTACAGCTATGCTATGAGGAAATCATTAAAGGGAAGGGAGGGAACAACTTCAAAATTCCCCACATTGGCAAAGGTAGACTTAGAAGGGAGGGAAGACTGCCACTGCGCATTGAAGTGGATGAGCAGCTGGTTAATGAGAGCTTGGAGTATTTAAATCTGCAGCCAAGTGAAGGAAATGGGCCAGTAGCAACCACTGAATCAATTGTTGATAGCATGGAACATGTGAATCTAGCATGACAGGACATAGGCAGTTTTTTGGCATAATGTTTACACGGACAAACATAGATGAATTATGTCTTATGTTTGGAATGTAAATGTCCCTTTTGGATCAGTTTTTTTGGACATGTGTTAACTGTAAATGCCCCTTTTGGAAAGAAGGAATGAAGTATTGCATGCATTGATTACCTAATGATCACACATCAACCTCCTAAACTAGGTGTTTTTACTACCTAGTGGTGGCATCATATGATCATGGCATGAGAGACACATGCAAACATCATTCATCATTTGCCTCAGATTTCACAGAAATCATCATAGGCAGGGCATAGAACAGCTAGTAGGCATCATAGAATCATAGGCAGGGCATAGAACAGGTAGTAGGCATCACAAAATCACATCAATAAGGCCTCAGATTTCACAGAAATCCTCATAGGCAGGCATAGATCAAGTAGTAGTATCACTGTCATCATCAATCATTCATCATAGGCATCACAGAATCACAACAATAAGGCCTCAGATTTCACCGAAATCCTCATAGGCAGGCATAGATCAAGTAGTAGTATCACTGTCATCATCATTCATTCATCATAGGTATCACAGAATCACAGCAATAAGGCCTCAGATTTCACAGTATTTCTCATAGGCAGGCATAGTTCAAGTAGTAGTATCACTGTCATCATCATTCATTCATCATAGGCATCACAGAATCACAGCAATAAGGCATCAAATTTCACAACATTCCTCATAGGCAGGCATAGCACAAGAATCATATAATCTCAGAAATCAAAGATTCCACAAGCATCACATAATGACAGCCTCAAATCATCAAATCGCATGACAGAAATCCAGAAATAGCACCACATAAATCAACAAATGGCATCACCAGCCCCCAACACCAAACTACACCGTAAAAATCAAACAATAGAGCCTGGACAACAAGCCTAGCATTTCCCAGCCTTGACAAGGTGCAGGTATTTTGCCTTCCAGTCATCGTATCTTAGATAGACATCAACTTCATCGTCAAAATCTGACGGTGGAGTTTGTGGGACCTCACTGTCATCGTCGGAGTCGGCCTCACATTCCCAGGCAGGAGATGGCTGTCGCCTAGCTCCGGTGTCCATGGCAGGAGTCACCACCTGCTCAGATTGCGAGGATGGCTTCAAAGGGTCGGATCCAGTAGGCGGTGGAGACGAAGTGGCTGCCGCCATCAATGGAGACATCGATGGCTGACTGTAATCGTCGACGCTGAACGGAGTCTCCTCAACACGAGACATCGATTCGGAAAAGGTGAGTTGAGGGATGGTGACAAGAGATTGGGGGATATTGAGGGGCGGTGACATCGATGAATATATGAGATTGGGGGAGATTGGCAGTAGATCTAGGGTTAGGTAGATCGATCTCAGAGAGTGCAGATCGAAAATGAGAGAGATGATGGAGAGTGGCTGCGATAGATCTAGGGCGAGGAAGAAGAAGAATGAGAGATGATGGAAAGTGGCTGTGATAGATCTAGGGCGAGGAAGAAGAAGAATGAGAGAGGATGGAGAGTGGCTGCGAGGAATGGAGAGAGAATAGGGTTAGTATGGGTGGGGATAATGGGGGATTTAATTAGTGGTTTAATTAACATTTTAATTAAGTCAGTTAATTTTATCCTAATTATTTGATGGTGGGGTATTGAGTGGCAAAGGGTAGTAATTTGTGTGAAATAAAGAGGGTATAGGTGTACGAAAAGGTGAACTGGACATTTAGTTGCGAATGGTGCTACTGTAGCAAACTGGACATTAAGTCACGAACGGAGGGAGTAAGATTTATCAAACGACATCATAGAGTAAACTAAATTGTATCATTTGGTAAGAATTTGGCAACGTTTTTACCGCCATGGCGCCATCAACAAGGTATAATAATTGCACAATATTGCCAGAAAGACGTGTGTATGGACGAATTCGATGAAGGAAAAGTTATAGAAGAAATCCCACTGTTACTCATAAATTTACCCTAAATTGAATCTAAGGGGGGTGTATTCAATCAAGACTTTGTGGGAGTTTTAAAGAGTTTGAAAAGTCTGTGGAGTTTTGAAGTTGATTGACTCCGCGTGGACTCGTGAGGAATTTCTGATGGAGTTCGCGTGGAATTTGGACAACTCTGATGGAGTTGAAGTAGATGGAGTCCAGCGCCGGCTGGACCTCAGCGGTCGCGACACTTAAAGCCTGTCGGCGCTGGCTCGCCGCCGTCGCTGAGTGATGCAAAGAGCAATACTTCTCCTGACAATAATGATGGCTGATATAGGTTTGAATATTACTTTAGCAAACAACAATACTTCTCCTGCATGAGAATTCAGAGTTAATTGTATTAACCAATATTCAATAAAAATGCTTATGTTTTGTGACAAACATCAAATGATGGCTGATATTAGGTAGGCTTAAGTCTGCTCGAACTCCTCTGTCTTATGGCTTTTATGCATGTTCCATGAAATCATGTTTCCTACAAATATTATGTGTTGCATTTATTTATATTTCAAGTACTTATAACCCTTCTCTATTGCAGAAGCTTCTTTCGGGTGATTGGCACTGTCTAAATTGTATATGCAAATTTTGTGGGCTTGCCAGAAATACGGCTGAAGAAAATGATATCAGTTGTGATGAATTTACTAGATGCAACTTCTGTGAGAAAAAATGTAATCTTGTCTCTGATAGGCATTAGCTCACATTCAAGCTCTCCACACCTTCCCCTTATAATCTTGTTTTCCAATATATTTATGGTTAAGTTTTCTTTATATATTACTTTGTACAGATCACAAATCATGCAGTGAGAGAGTGCATTCACAGCCTGCAAGTTCATGCAGTGCAACTTTCTGTGGGCTGAAGTGCCAAGAGGTATTCATTTATGTTTTTTTTTTCTGTTAATCAATAGCTAGAATCGTGACAAAATGGTATTTCATATTGCTGTTTCTGCACAAGTCTAAAATGCCTTTGGTTTATAAAGGCTAACATCTACATCTGGAAGATGCAATCTCAGAATTGGTCCGAAATTGGAATGGATGATGGCTGATAAATAAAAAATAACTGATATAAATGATGCCTGATATAGGTTTGGTATAAGAACACAACAAATTCCAGCCAGGGCTGGGTCCCAACCGAGGGCCAAATAGAGCCCAACGAATTCTGGGAAGGCGCCGGTGCTTGTTGTTCATGGAATCTCAAATTCTCGTGGTTGAAGATCGGAATTCGTTCTGTACAAAAATTGCTTGAAGTCACATTAAATTCCATCAGAGTCAGCAACATTAAAAAGTCAGTGGAGTTTTGAATACCACCAAACTTTTATGGAGTTTAAAAAGTTGTGATTGAATACCACCAGATTTTTAAGGAGTTTGAAAAGTCTGGATTGAATACACCCAGACTTTCAAACTCCTAAAAAATCCCATAGAGTCTTGATTGAATACATCCCCCTAAATTTTCACCAAAATATATATTATCATCTCTTACATTCTAATTTTACCAGAAACAGCGTCGTTTGGTTAAATGACAAACGACGTCTTTTTGTTCATCGAACAACATGCCAACTAGGGATATTCCGGTTGCCATGTAAGCAGTCAACTTGGGGGAATTCAACAATAGAGACAAAATCAGAATCAATTGAAAGTTGGAATTTTGAGGCAGAATCTTTAATTGTGGAGCAAAACCAAAATTTGTTGAAAGTTAAGGAATTTAAAGACCAATAACCCCAAATATTATCACTAGCCACAATAACTAAAAAAGTAATATAGTTTTGAAAAAAAAATATACCTAATCGGGGAACTGTAATTATTTTTATTTTTATAATTAATTTTCTTTTTTTTTTACGCATATGTTCGATCACAGTATGTGCGAATATAATTATTATTTTTCTTAATCTTTTTAATTTTTAATAAAAGACCTATATATGTTCATTTTTTTAGTATTATACTTAATTGAAAATTAATTATGATATGAACTAAAGTAAAAGTATGTTTGAAAACAAGTCATTAATGTATGTGAGTGTGTGTGTTTATTCTTAATATAATATACTAAAAAAATTACTCTCTTCCGTTTTTCTTTCAGTATTCTCTACTATCAAATCACACGTATAAAAAAAATGAAGAAATTTACCTGAATAGTTTTATTAATTAGTATACTAAATGAATACACACAACTAATACCAAATTACGAGATGCATTAAAGAAAGGTAAAATAGAAAAATATCATATAATTATCCTCAAAATATAAAATAGAACACTTATTAGAAAAAAAGAAAAAAATCAAAATATGGCATTTAAAAAAACGGAGGGAGTACATTATTTTAACTCAAGCGCCCCCCTACATGGTATTGGAAAGTGTGGTTTACCTATCCTGTGTAGTTTACAGGTTACTGCACAAGGGATGGGGGTTTACCGAGTGCGCACCGAAAGTAGCGGTTGCGGGTTCCCACAATATCGAAAAAAAAAAAAAAACTCAAAATACTACAAAATACTCAAAATAACTTTTGCTGAATAGCCTTTTTTTAAAAGTATTTTGCTTACTAATACTCAAAAAATACTATGTCCAAAAATTAAAAGATATTAATATACTCAAAATACTACAAAATATTAAAATATATATATATATAGAGAGAGAGAGAGGGAGAGAGAGGTTGGATCAAATAGAAATCAACCTCTAGCTGCAAACCACTTTTAAACCATAGATTTATAGCAATTAAGGGATGTGATTGATTTATCTTATTTTATTGAATTAGTCGGACGTGTTATTAGGAAGGGATTAAAAAGTCTTTTACTTTTATTTTGTAACCGTCAATTCATAATTTGTTGCCATCAATTATCATAATAGATTAATTATTAATTTGTTCATCTGAAATGCTCCACTTGTTCAATCATTCGTTTTATTTCATTACTCTCGCACCACATGTAAAATAATTTTTCTAAGTAATCGAAATATCCTTAATTATTGGGGACCGTAACTACATCATGGATAATTATTTTTACCACATCATGCATGGTTAATTATATTGAGATTCTTTAGGTGTACATATTTATTTATTTTTACTTAATTGTTCACTTTAAGTAATCTCACCATCTTTTCATAATTTTGATTTGTGATTTCAATTTTTTAATGCTTCTTTTATGATTATTGTGTTATATAGATTTGAAGTTTTTAGAAATAACAAAAAAACACATAATATATTGTTCGTAATTAACAACTATTAACTTGGTCAAAATTTAGTGTTTTTTAAGGGAAGATTTAATGTTTTATAAACCTTAAACTAATGTTTTAATCCTCTAGAATTAATGCTTTCGGTATGTTACAATATAATGTTGGTTTTAAAGATTTTCAAAATAAGTTCACAAACATATATTCATTTAAGATCTGTTTCATTTTTTAATGTTAATGATTTTTCTTTATGGTTGTTGTGTTATATGTTTTTTGAAAATTCAAACTCATAATATTAAAATATAAAGACGAGTACAAGGGGTACTCAACCCTTACACCACGAAAAGTACAAGGATTACAACTTAGCCGGAATACAATCTCTCGGTTGATTACACCAATCAGTAATAGAATAGCAAAAAGAGCAAGGGAAGTTAGCACGGAGCCATTTCCAAGAACTAACCTTCACACCCTCCACAACCTTTTCTAAAGATGGATCGATTCCATTAAAGATAAGGTCGTTTCGCGCCTTCCAAATCCTCCAAGAGATGCATTGCCAAATTAAGTTTAGTACCTTTTTTCATCTTTTCTTTGGCCTTCCGAAATAAAGTCTTTGAAGTGGTTACGAAGGTTCGGGGAAGAGATAACACAATTCAGCCAACGACTCACCAGATGCCAAATTTGACTTGCAAAGTGGCACTCAATCATCAGGTGGGATGCGGATTCAGGGCTCGAAGAGCAGAACACACAAGAAAGTGAATCGTTGCTCGACAAAACATTTCTTTTGCTCAAGTTTTCCTTCGTAGGGATTCGATCTTGGAGCAATTTCCAACAGAAAGCTGAAACCTTCAATGGAATTGATTTCCACCACACACTTGACAATAGCGGGTCAGAAGCAACGACAGTGTCGGCAGTGGTCAAGATGTCATACATCGACCGAGTTGAAAACAGACCGTTCTTTGATCCTTTCCACCGATAAACATCGTCGGCGTATGGTGATATTTTAAACCTGCGAACACAATACCAAAGATCCAAGAACTCTTGAAATTCATTAGCATAGAAACACCTCATCCACCTAAAAGACCACGACCAAAAACCATCACGAACAACACCCATATCAGTAAGGAAAAAAAAAACATTAAATAATGTCCGTATTTACCATCATTTTAGAATTAATTGAAAACTTAATGTTTTTAAAACTTTAAACTAATGTTGTAGTATTCTAAGATTGATGCTTTTTGTATGCACAATATAATGTTTTTCTTTTTCGAAAGTAAATTTAATGTTTTTCTAGATAATTACAAAATAGTAATGGTTTACTAAACTTAAAACTAATGTTGTAATCTTCTAAGATTAATGTTTTTTTTTTGCTACTGTACAAAGGATGGGGATTTACCTAGGGATGTCAATCGGGCCAACCCTTCGGATTTCGGGTCAACCCTATCGGGTTGTCGGGTTATTCGGGCTGGGTTAGCTCGGGTTGGGTTTTTTCGGGTTGAAAAAACTCAACCCTAACCCTAACCCTTCGGGTTGCGGGCTGGCCCGTCGGGTCACACTTTATTAATAAAAATTAACATGTTTATTAACTATTTTATATTTGTCGCAAAAAATACAACAAAAAAATTGCAAAAATAACATAACAAGCATATAAGTGGTCCGACATATTAAATCCAAAACTAACATCCAACAAATGAAGTCTAAGAACACTACACGACATCAACAATTACAATAATATTCAATATTAATTTGTTGTCTCACAAAACTAAACAATTAGGAACTGTTAGATGATGTTGAGAATGAGAATGAATGAAGGTTGAGCGATAAAGAGTGAAAATTAATTCTATTATTTATATGTTTAGGACTAGGATAAGAGAAAGACAGAAAGAGCGTCAATTAATTCAGGTCGTTCGGGTCGACCCTAACCCTTTTCGGGTCAACCCTAATCTGATTGCAACCCTATCGGGCCAACCCTAATAACCCAGTTATGTATTCGGGTTGTAAAAACTCAACCCTAACCCTTTACTTTTTCCGGGTTATTCGGGTTGACCCGTCGGGTTCGGGCTCAATTGACATCCATAGGTTTACTCAGTGCACAACGAAGGTAGCGGCTGCGGATTCCCATGACATAAAAAAAAAGATTAATATTTTTGATATGCACAATATAATGTTTTAAAGAAATACAAAATGATGCTCTTGGAATACACGATCTTATTTTGATTATATTTTCAAATTTTGTATTGCAAAATTACACATGCATATGCAAAACATGTTTTTAAAAAAAGTATATTAATGTTTTAGTTCAATCAATGTAATGTTGTTAAATATGTAAATTAGAACATAATATTAAATGTTATATTCACAGATCATTGAATACGCAAAACAAAATATTTACAAACCATAATTATTTTTTGTAAGCAGCAAAAAAACTATCGTGGAGTCATAAATATATACTTTTTACTTGTAATATTAAACATTAGAAAAAAAAAAACTTAATTAGGTGGGAGAGATTTGTTTGCCATGATTATTGGAGAATGATGGAGAGAGATTACGTTTGTTACAAATACACCATTTTCTTCAATATATGTTAATTTATTAGAAAAAAATGTTTTCTATGTATAATGAATCTTGGCCATAGATTATATTGTGATCAATGGCTATAAACTAGTTTTTAATTTTCACATAGAGTATGGTTTTCATCTAATCCCATCCATATATATATAAATATGATAATGTGTACAGTTGTACATTATTCCAAAATTGCTTTGCCGAAGTGATTAAGCAATAAAGAAATAGTATTAATAGCTCCAAGCAGCTGTCACTGCCTAACTTTGCCAACAACTTATCTGATTTAGTTAGACAACCATAATTACTTTAAAGATATTGGCCTGCTTTCCTCATTAAATCATGCTCAAATTTAAATTATGCACTTTTATAGATCTCAAGGATTCAATGATCATCGACTTGGAGAGTAGTTGGTTATTCTGATGTGTATTTGATTTTTCAATAATTTATCGTATTAATGATTTAACAGACACGTAATGCGTAGTAATAACTTATTGTTAACTTAATTTTGCAATGGGGATAGACACTTAAGTATATTCACAAATAGCTAAAGAACTATAATTCCCTAAGGAAATAATACATTATTATTTTTGATTAAATTCACATGGACATATGCCTAATTAAGGAGGATAGGCATCAACCGTGAAAAGTAGCTATTTTGGATAATCATACCCTTACTTTTTACTTTTTCCACCTAACAAGCGGTGAGGTAAAATCGTACCAAACGTAGCACTCTCATATTTCATATATTCCGTCATCGTTGTGGCGATGGCGAGATACGTTTAGTACGATTTCATACCAAGTATATCACCTTCATTTTTCATTTTGCCACCACCACCACCACCACCACCGTTACCGCCACGACGGCGGTGAGGTACACTTGGTACGAATTCGTACCAAGCATACCTCTATCACCTATAATTCCGCCACCGCCGCCACTGCCGCCGTGGTACGATTTTCATACAAAGCATACCATCGTCATCTTTCATCCCGCCACAGCGGCGACAAGGTGCGTTTGATACGAATTCGTACCAAACGTACCATTGTCACCTTCATTCCACCATCATCTAAAATTGGGGGTAAATATTTTTTATTTTTACTTTTGTTCATTTATGATTTTTTTTTTCTGCACTTGTGTTTTTATGATTTATATGCTTTTCATGTAGTTTCTAATAATTTCTAGTGTGATGAATTGATTTCTGATTTGTTTGTGTTCATGGAGAAGGTTGCTCGTTGTCAAAATCCGCCTGTACGAAATTAGTGTTTTCATACTAGTAGTAACTCATACCAATACGAAACAACCATTTCGTACCAAGCTTGACACGCAATAAGCTGGATTTTGGTATGAAAATGTACATTTCGTACTGACGTATACCAAGTATGAAATGGTAACGTTGTACAAAATGATGTCATTTTGTACCTGCTTACCAAGTTATGTAGTTGTAATGTGTTATCACTACCGTAACTGGTACACTGGTATGATGATATGAGAGTTCTTCATTTCGTATCGACGTACCAAATATTAAGTGGTAATGCGGTATGAATTTGTACCAAGCGTACCACAGCGGTGACGGTGATGGTGGTGATGGCAGTAGCAGAATGAAAGGTGATAGTGGTACGCTTGATACCAATTCGTACCAAGCGTACTTCGTCGTCGCTGTGGCGGTGGCGGTGGCAGAATAAAAGGTAACATTGGTATGCTCGATGGCGGTGGCGATGGTGGTTGTGGCAAAATGAAAGATGACAGCAGTACGCTTGATACGAATTCGTACCACTGTTACCTTCCAAGATAAAAAAATATATAATATATATGTTAGATTTGAGAAGGTGGCTCATTGAAGATTGGCAAATTTATGTAGAAGCAAGATTGACTGAAGTGTTTTGAGTTGTGCGAAAAACAGAGTCTGGTGACTGCGCTTCAGTCTGAGCTACTTGGAAGTGGAACAACATGAAAGATTTCTTTCCATAATTGGCAGATTCTGTGAAGGTTTTTACCTTATCCAGTTAGATACGGAGAAGATATCTTTGGGCGAATATATCCGATTATTCCACTTATTCCACAAGGCACGTCTCCAACAAGGAAGGATTTCATGCATAAGAAAACTAGGGCAAATCGATGGAGATAAGATTTAGGGATTCTCAAGACCTATTTATGTCAACATCAAGACATCTTGGAGGCTGTCGCAGAGATAGCTATTTTTATTGTTTATAGCTTTAACACTATTTCGCGAGTGAGTGTTGTTTTGTAATCTTGAGAGTGTTTAATTCGTTAAACAAACACCTAAAGAGGGTTATGGGTTGAATTGTTATTCGAACCTAGATTGTAAGGGTGCGGCTTTTGCAATCACAGTTCACGTAGATCGGGAAGGGTGTGAGTGGTGAGGTTTCATAAGGTGGAAGACCATATGTGTAAGATCCTGTAACTTCGACTTTCGATAGTGAATTGTTCTCTCTTGGGCGTGGCCCCCCAGACGCAGGTGATTAACCGAACTGGGTTACCATTCTGTGTGTCATTTACTTAGCTCAGTCATTATATTTTGTGCTATATTCTGTGCTAAGTTTTGTTGTGATAGAATCAATTTATATGCATAAATTGCTCGGTTTAGATTTTTCAATTGGTATCAGAGCGGTACACCTACTATACAGGTGTTGATCCAAGGACAAATTTCTAAACCTGTTGCAGCGTCTGAGCTACAATGGCTTCGAATGATGATTATTTTGGGAAACTCCCAATTTTGGATGGATCTAATTATTGTTATTGGAAGGTTCGTATCTGATCATATATCAGGTCCATCAATGAGAGTGCATGGACAGCCGTGGAGTTTGGATGGAGTGCTCCTTTAAAAGCTGACGGGAGTGAGAAACCTAGAGATAAATGGCTTGTAAAAGAATTGACAGCTTCAAGTATGAATCAAAAAGCCATCAACATTATTCAATCAGCTGTTAATATGGAAACGTTCTCTCTCATATCTACATGTGAGAATGCAAAAGAAGCTTGGGATACTCTTCAAAATGTTTTTGAAGGTAATGATCATGTGAAGGTTCATAGACTTTAGCAACTCACTTCCAGATTTGAGATGTTGAAAATGGGAGAATATGAGACAATTGGCGAGTTCCATTCTGAGCTTCTTAAAATTTCTAATGAGAGCTTTGCTTTGGGGGAAAGGATTTCTGAAGAAAAATTGGTGAGAAAGGTTTAAAGATCACTTCCTGAAAGCTTTGACTACAAAGTTGCAGCTATTGAAAAAGCCAGAGACTTGTCAACTATGAAGCTCGATGAATTGATTGGATCATTGAGAATTTTTGAAATGGGTTTGAAGGGTAACAAGCCTGAAAAGTGGAAAAGTGTTGCTTTTGCAGCAGATACTGCGAAGCAGGAGCCAGAGTCTGTGCTAGAATCCGTGTTACACAGTCCTGAACTATTTGTAAAATTCTTGACTATGATTTCAAGAATCGCTGAAGCAGCCATTGACCGATTTGAGAAGAAAGAAATCTCTGGAAAATCTTCAAAGAGTCCCTCGTCTACTTATTCACAAGAAAGAAGTAAAGGAAAGGAAAATTTGGTGGCTTATATTGCAATAATAGGAGGACAGAACCTGGATCAGGATCCAACATGCTATGATCTCTTGATGATGATGATGATGATGATGACGTGGATAAAGATCTCTTGATCAAATGCTATGAAACACTTAGGATTAAGTGTGA
This sequence comes from Schizonepeta tenuifolia, assembly GCA_029490685.1. Lineage (NCBI taxonomy): Eukaryota > Viridiplantae > Streptophyta > Magnoliopsida > Lamiales > Lamiaceae > Schizonepeta > Schizonepeta tenuifolia. The sequence continues at coordinate 84,464,576 of CM055958.1, forward strand.
AGAAGTGGGTGATATCAATGGTGAATTGAACATGAAGATCAAGGAGATCAGTAAAGAAAGAGACATTATGAAGGGTCAAATTTGTGAAGTATGTCAAGAACGAGATAGTCTAAAACCTCAAAATAATGCTCTTCTACTTGAAGTCAGTCAAATGAGAGAAGACATTGCGAATAAGACTAAAGAGCTTGAACACTTTAACAAAGTTGTAAAAATGATGAATAATGGGACTGAAAAATTGGATCAAATTTTGGAAGTAGGTCAAAGTTCTACAAACAAGGCTGGTCTTGATTATCGGGATCATCATTGGAAATCTGTAGATTCCAACACACAAAACATTTTTGTTCCCGCCAAAGAGAAAGAGAAAGACAAGCAAGAGGGACTCAAACCTCAAGGTCAGAAACATCGACATTCTGACACCAGACAACGGACTCAAACTCAAACTCAGAATCCACAGTCTGAGTCAAGGCAGCATGCTCAGTATTCTTCTCAGCGAGGGAATAATTCATTTGTTCATATTTGTCATTATTGTGAACGTCCTGGACATATCAGACCTCATTGCAGATTTTATCTTAGGGATAGAAGAAAACTGATGAGTACAAGAACTTATCGGTCCAATAAAGTTCTTATTACTACAGGACGTGGCGAGAAAGGCACTGGTAATTTTGGAGGAAAGACCAATCAATCTTGTTCTAATAAGGTGAGAGCTCGGTATGCGGCACAGAAAACACAGTATGTTCCCAGACGTGAAGATTTAATGGCCAGAAAATCTCATAGAATATCTACAAGTACATGGCGTCCTTGTGACAAATCAGGTCATATTAGACCAAATTGCAGATCCCATCATAAGGATAAACAAGAGAAGAGAAGAAGTCAAATGAAGTGGGTGCGCAAGCATGTACCTGTTCCTATAGCTGTTCCTGATAATGTTGGAACACATGCAGAAATCTCATCTCAGCATGATGCCGTTGCTGCTAAAGTTCAAAATGCTTCAAAGAAAAGTGTTTCTTCTGTAAGTATTTCAGATTCCAAGTATGTAGATGAAGCTTCTCAGTTGTTAGATGATGGTGCCCCTACTTCAACATATGTTTCTTCTTCAGAAGTTACTGTGTCAACAGTTAATCCAGTTTCTACTGGAAATAATCATGCATCTGTTTCTGTTGTTCCTGAAGAACGTGTTTCAGTGAGTGTTCCAAAAGTCGCTCCTCATGTCGTTCATAAGATAATTTCTTGGAACATATTGGGGAAGGTTCTTGAAGCCCATTGACATTGATGTTGAGCCAGAATCTGAGCTTGGTGTTGCTGAAACAGATTCTGACAAATAAGAGGAAGACATGGACTTGAACGTAGACGATGGTAATGCTCTCGGTATTTTGTCATTTTTGTAAGATAAAAAGGGGGAGTAAAATAGTTATTGTTTTATAATTCTGCTGCAAAGGAGTGTTATCTCCTATGGAATAAATGTTTGAAGTTCTCTTTTTGTTTGAATTGAGGGGGAGTTGTGATCCAAGTACTGATCCAGTTCGTTTGCCTCAGTATCAGTTCGAGGGGGAGTTGGGATCAAAGAAGCTGTTTTGTTTAAGTCCCTATTTCGGTTTAAGGGGGAGCTTCATCAAGATCTTCATATGTGCTGTCATGATCGAAGTCTAGTATGAAGATGCTTATTACTCTGATTTTTGTTCTAATGCTTGGATGATTATTTTGTCTACATAAATGCCAAAGGAGGAGATTGTTAGATTTGAGCAGGTGGCTCATCGAAGATTGGCAAATTTATGTAAAAGCAAGATTGACTGAAGTGTTTTGAGTTGTGCGAAAAACAGAGTCTGGTGACTGCGCTTCAGTCTGAGCTACTTGGAAGCGGAACAACATGAAAGATTTCTTTCCATAATTGGGCAAATTCTGCGAAGGTTTTTACCTTATCCAGTTAGATACGGAGAAGATATCTTTGGGCGAATATATCCGATTATTCCACTTGTTCCACAAGGCACGTCTCCAACAAGGAAGGGTTTCATGCATAAGGAAAGTAGGGCAAATCGATGGAGATAAGATCTAGGGATTCTCAAGACCTATATATATCGACATCAAGACATCTTGGAGGCTGTCGCAGAGATAGCTATTTTTATTGTTTATAGCTTTAACACTATTTCGTGAGTGAGTGTTGTTTTGTAATCTTGAGAGTGTTTAATTCGTTAAACAAACACTTGAAAGAGGGTTATGGGTCGAATTGTTATTCGAACCTAGATTGTAAGGGTGCAGCTTTTGCAATCACAGTTTACGTAGATCGGGAAGGGTGTGAGTGGTGAGGTTTCATAAGGTGGAAGACCATATGTGTAAGATCCTGTAACTTCGACTTTCGATAGTGAATTGTTCTCTCTTGGGCGTGGCCCCCCAGACGTAGGTTGATTAACCGAACTGGGTTACCATTCTATGTGTCATTTACTTAGCTCAGTCATTATACTCTGTGCTAAGTTTTATTGTGACAGAATCAATTTATATGCATAAATTGCTCGATTTAGATTTTTCAATATATATATATATGTAGGGGATGGTTAAAATAGAAGTGGATCCTTATGAATTAATTAGAAATGATTATAGACCATACATTTGGTCAAGTGTAAGGTGAAGATTGAAAAGGCTTATTATAATTAAGTTTCGTATCCAATTTTAATCTCACATTCGGAAGGGCATAAAAGTTATTTGCTCTCTAACACACCTCCAAACCACAAAATTTGTGGCGGCTAAATATTAAACATAAATAAAACTGATTAATTTCAAAATTATTTCATGAGCTACGATAATTGGGGAAATCATATAATTTGATGTGTGATATTTAATTATTTATGTGACAATTCATAAAAATATATCTTTTGCTAATGTAAAAATGAAAAATACACCATATTAACAAAAACAATAAAATTTACACCCTTTTGATTATTTCAAATATAATATGCCATCTTGTCAATCACTTTATATCACATCTCTTACACGTGTGTAAGAGATGTGATATAAAGTATATGACATTCCAATGATTTAGTGATAATTAGGTGATTATTTGATAATCATTAGCCAATAAGTATATAATTTAATTATTTTATATTAAACATATCGGGATTAAGTAGGTACTAAATTTAGTCGAAAAATTATGAATATGCATTAAACGAATATAAATGTATACCGCTCGAGCGGGATTTGACACGTGGCGAGCGGGATTTTGTTCTGTCCGAGCGAGAAATTGCAGAAAAGTTGGTCAATGTACAAAATGATGGCTGATTGGTGCCTGGCATGAATTTACTTGCTTGTGCAGACATGAGACAATACATTTTCACGTGAAATGCATTCACAACTCTATATATTTTACCATTCACACGCCTCTTTTACACACCCACAATAACATCCTTTCAAATTCATCACATTCGAAAGTGGGCAGCAATATTTCAAATAACATCCTTTCAAATTCATCACATTCGCAAGTGGACAGCAATCTTTCAAATTCATCATTGGAGGTATGTTTCCGACTTTGTAATTTTCCTCTAAGGTCCACTTAATTTTGATTGTGCGTGAAAAATTAGAAAATGAGACTCTTTAATATTCAAAATTCAGAAATTTATATGAATGCCGTATAGATTACATAGCAAGTGGATTTTATCATTTTCCGCTCGAAATTTAAACTTCTCGCTCGTAAGTTTTAATCCCGCTCGAGCAGAATTTAGGTCTGCCGAGAGAGATTTTGTACATTAGGACTAAAAAAATTTCTAGAATTTCAATTTTAGCATATCTCGCTCGAAATATCAATATCCCGCTCGAGAAATTTAATCCCGCTCGAGCGGGAAATTGTTGTGTTTGGCGAGCAAGATTTGATATTTTTGTGTTATTTTTATTAATTATTACGTGTTTGTACTTCTGTGTAGATAGATCACTATTTTATTATCAAATATGGAGGAACATGGTCTGGTTGTACGTACTCGAGCGGATATGAATTCGTAGATGTCGAAAGAAATCTCGCCGGCCTGAGGTACATCATCGATTTTCAATTAAGTGCAAACTCCTTCAGCACACAGTACGAGTTGCATTATCTGTCGAAGAATGAGAGAGGACGTACTGTGAAGTGTCCATTAAGCACCGATGCTGAATTTTATCATTTGTGCGCGACGCAGCCAGAAGCAACTGTGTACGTGACTCACCAATACACGAACGTATACGTGCCTGAGTTTGATGCTGATTATTATGAAGAAATGGATCATATTCAAACACAGATGCTTTCCTCTACTTTTAGTGATGATGCATACCCCGCTGGGGTAATTATGCATCGACATCCACACATTATTTCGCATCCACGTCGACTCAAGTTCCAGAGACAGCAAAGGGTTATGGCGACGATGAAGATGCAGATGGTGCTGACAATACTGAAGAGGCAGATGGTGATGACGAAGATCAAGAGGCAGTTGGTCCTCAGGATGAAGAATATGAGCTGGAAACCGACAGTGATGCATCGGAAGAGATGCCAGAGGACACCATGATAGAATCAGTTATGTTGGAGCGTGAAGCATGGATTCGCGGTGAAGAAGATGACTAAGCGGCTGATGTAGGCAGTTGGTTAGTTCCAGTGATTCCCGTGAATGCAACAAATTCAATCGTAGTATGTGAAAAAGGCCCGCTAGAAGATGATGATTTATCTGTCGGTTCTGTTTTTTAAAGTAAAGCAGCTCTAAATGTAGTAGCAGGCTTGTGGCACATGGAGATTGGAGCAGAATATAAAGTTGATGACTTTGATAGCCTACGTCTCAGATGGATATGCAGGCGTATGGAATCTTGTTCGTTCGAGTTGAAAGCAAGATCAAGTAAAAGATCAGAAGCTTGGAAAATTACAAAGTTTACGGGCGATCACGCATGCACACGCCAGCTAGGACGTGTTGGTCGTAGAAAAGTTCACATGAATGTGATTACAGCCTACATTGCTCGGAAAATACGAAGGGAGTGTAAAATAATAGATCCAACCTGCAACGCAAAAGATTTTATCAAACATAAATACAATTATAAAAAAAATACAGAAAAATACATACAGCGAAAAAATTAAAATTTACCTGCAAAGAAAATAATGGTTGAAGCTCTGTTCCACTTAACTTCTTGAACTTCCATCTAAGACATCTGGGCCGTACATCCGGGTTATCAATGACCGCAACTGCAGCGGCTAAGTCTGGCAGCACCTCCAACGACCAAACGTGGAAAGCTCAGGTTGCACCGTAGAAATGGTACTTTTTCGTCTGCTGAATATTGTCCATGTAGTGCTTCAGATGCAAATACGTGTATGCGCCCCAAGGAAATCCAGAAAATGCGTCCAGATCGTCCACCAACTTCCACACCCAATCCGCAACAAACTTCTTCTGCTCAAGACCAAACAACAACATATACAGAACTAACACGTACGCGACCTGCAGGTACAACTGTCCACTCTGATCTGTCACGTGCCTCACACAAAACCGATCCAAGAGGTCCCCCACACTAATCGGCACGCCGTTGGCAAACTGCCGATATACTTGCACACCCCGTAAGTCGTGGTCGTCTGAAGGTCGGAAATCAGACGAGCCGAATGACAATCCGGTAATAAGGGCATACTCCACAGAAGAAAAATGAAGGTTCGCCCCGTTGAAACCACATGTCGTGTGGCTGGCCCCATTGAACCGAAATCTGTCGGGACAATACGTGACGCATGCCCATACCGCACTTCTGCCCCGGCTGGCAGTAAGTAAAGTGGCCAAAACAACCTTCAAGCCACCTCTCCAGGAGATCCTGTCCCCCAACCGCCATCAATGTAGACTGAACGTCTTCTAAAATGCTGTGCATGTAGGACGTGCTAACCGTGGACTTCTGATCAATAGTCTCGAGCCTCTTGAAAATAATCTACACGAATAAAAATTTAAATTAATAAAAATATTAAAATCAGATTATATATAGTATTCATAAATTATTTACACTATATCCCACTTGAGCGGGATTACCACCCAAATAACACCAACTCGAGCGGGATATCATGCAGAAAGCACAAAAATAAACTAACTTAGTTAAATAACAGAATCCCGCTCGGGTAACATACATCCCGCTCGAGCGGGATTTGGGACAAATTAGCTTTACCGAGCGGGATATTTAATTTAATAAACGTATGAATTAAATTATAAATTATGACTAAATTCCACAGAATAAAGATCAACGTTCCAAAAGACAAGTAACTACTAATAATTAATTATCAAGCGTACAACAAATTCACAATTTGCCAATTTAATAAACTAGGGTAAGTAACACACAATTAATACTAATAAAACGACAAATTTAATTAATTCCCGCTCTCTTGGGCAATATCCCGTTCGAGCGGGATTTACTTGTTCTAAACATTTGTCGAGCGGGATATATTACCAATAAAGTTCAAACTACTTAGTTTCGATTATTATCAACTTCCCGTTCGACGAAGTAATATCCCGCTCGACTGACTTCGAGCGGGATTTAGTATAAGTTGGAGTTTACTGAGTGAGATTTATAGAAATAGAACCAGAAAAATTAATACAAATAACACATGAAATATAACATTAAAAATCGCAGGCATTAATTTAAAATAATGGAATTCGTATAAAGTAAAAGTGTTTATAAAACTAACCTCTCCGTAATTTGCCATGGTTTCTGCAAAATATTTTCTTCTAGCAATGTATATATGGAGCGGGATGAGTAAGTGTGGGAAGAGGGAAGAAGGAAGAAGAGCGAGATAAGAGGATGAGCGAGATAAGAGGATGAACGAGATATGTAATGTGAGGTGGGGGTTAATTTGCATCTTTTATTTACTGCTGCAAACATGGGGGAGGGATGGGTGGGTGGGTTATTTTGAATTCTAACCTAAGAGTTTAGGCCGGTCAAAGACAGGCCTACAAACAAAAAAAAGAAAAAAAGAAAAAAGTCTCTCTTAAAGTGTGTCAGCCGAAGTGATACTTAAAGTGTAAGTGATTTAAAATTCATTTTATTTAAGAAGATGGTGTATTTTTCATTTTACATCTTTCAAATGGTGTATTTAAAATTTTCTCCCATTATTTATTGTGTTCTATAGTATAAATTATTGTACTTTAAGTAATATACTATAGCATATTATGTCAATCTATGCTTTTATTGCTCATTACGTTTTCAGTAGTATTTTTATTATTTTTAATTCTTATTATGTTATTAATCTTTTTATTAATTATTGCATTTTAATAAATATATTAATGCATATTACTTAAATAAATAGATTATTTTTGTTGCTTATTATATTTTATCAGTATTTATTGTTATTATTGCTTATTAATCATTGCATTTTGAATAAAATATTAATGCATATTACATCACAAACTATTGCATATTATTATATTGTTGTACGTATTATGTAAAATTAATGTACATATTAATAAACCGAAAAACAATCAATTATATTGAGAAAAGCGATGACTTAGAATTAAAATAACAGTGAATTACACCAAATATAATAATAAATTATGCCGAAAAAAGCAATAACTTATATACATACACAATAATTAAAATTGAATAAAAAACAAAAAAAAATGTAATCCAGAAAAGTCATGAATTATAAAAAAAAAATGTACAGAATCAACAATTCCACCATAACAGTAATAAATTAAATATAATAAAACAATTAAATAAAACAAAAGAAAGGGGAAATGAACGTGCATGCATATACATGCAGATTGTTTAGAGATAGTTAGAGAGAGGGAGGGGGAGAGAGAATGTCCACTAATTAAGGATGAAATCGGTTAGCATTTTGAGGAAATTGATCCAGCTATCCTTTATATATTATTTAGTCGAAATGAACACCTTCCAACATCCATAATCTAGGCCATTAATATATTTAAATAGATGGTTCAAATTTATTGTTATTCAACACATATGAATATATTTCTATTTGATATTCGGTCACACTATGACCACCCACACGCGTAAAAAAAAGAATGTTGACTGTAAAAATAAAATAATCATATTTCCCCCTTAGGGTTTATGCTTTCCAATTAGGATATATTTCCATTTTCAAAACCTACATTACCATTTTTAGCTTGTGTGATCGGTCACAATGTGGCCGAATATCATTACCCATTGAATCTTATATGTTCGATGCTAATTTATTTAATGAGGGATTTTGTGTAGCACGATTTTATGATACGATGAATTAAAATCATGGATTTAAATTCATATGCAATTGCTTGTTTTTAATATGTTACAGAATACGTATTAAATGTTGAATCTTAATTTGACCCTCCAACACTTATTTTTGTACAATTTATTTATTGAAAATATTATTCAGTAATAAGCCACATCGCTCCCCTCATATTTAAAAAAAAAAGGACTTACGGGGTCGTTTGGTATCCATATACGTATATCATGTATGGGTATCAATATGATTCATATTCATACCTTGTATTTGGTATATCAGTATATTTGTATCAAATTGATATACTTGATATGCTATTTTTCAATATTTTCATATACCAATTTTTGTTAGTATATGACTCATACCTCTACTTTCATTCTCACTTGATATCAATTGATATCTTCAACATATCAAACATGAATATCAAATATAAATCTGATACTCATACCTGATATCTGATACTCATACGTGATATCTGATACCCATACCCATACCTGATATCTGATATACTGGTATATGAATACTAAACGGGTTAAATATATCAAATGCAACTGTATTTAAATTATGGGACAAACGTGATATTCTAGCTTTTTTTTTTATGTCATGGCCTAGTGATATTCTAGCTATTTTACTATATTAAGGGTGTGTTTACTTGGAATGAAAATGAGAATATTATTTATTATTTTATATCTTGTTTAGTTTTATTTTAAGAAAAATCAAATCAGATGTATAAAATTTAGAGCATCCTCTTTTCCCTTGCCCAAGATATAAATTTATACTTAACAAATAGAGATTTAATATTATAACCTCATTTTACTTTTTATGTGATTTAGATATTTATCTCTTATCCATCAATTTCATCCAAAATGAACAAAATATAAAAATTGGTGAGCCCCCTTCGAGGTAGAAATATATATATCATCATTCCTACCAAACAAAATATAAAATTTATGTTCCCCACTATTAAGTATAAGTTTATTTATACCTCATTATAGTATCTCTCTATTTATAATTATAAAGCTATACTCCAAGTGAACGTATATAAAATTAATCTTCTTTATAATAGGAGAGTTGATTCCTTAGCCCACAATCATTCTCCATCCTATGTGGAATTATGAGAATTTTTCTTTAGCTTATTATCTAAAATCTCTAATATTGTTGCACTTTTAATATGACTTCATGATTTAGTTGATACTATAAATATACTTATTCTTAATAGACGTTATCAAAAAAATTAATCCAACCCATAATTGTCAATCATACTATATATATAGATTCATTTCTTCTCATGTTACATATGTAAGTTTAACTAAATTATATACATCCTCGTTGATTGATTGCTAATTGCTTATATAAATTACAATCATTTAAGTAATTTGGTATTTTGACACAAAGGAGAATAAGTAATTTGATATTTTGCCACTAATGATTATATTAGTGCTAAAAGTGCCAATGTAAAACATAAAGAAAAATAATAAGTAATTTGGTAATTTGGCATTTTGACATTAATAACCATATTAGTGCCAACAGAAAGCACAAAAAAAAAAACCTAAATAATTTGGTACTTTGGCACTAATGACCATATTAGTGCCAAAATTGCCAACAGAAAGCACAAAGAAAAATACTAATTGATTTGGTACTTTGGCACTTTGGCACTAATGATCATATTAGTGCCAAAGTGCTACCAGAAAGCGAAAAAAAAAGTAATTTGGTACTTTGGTTTTTTGGCACTAATTAGTGCTAAAAGTACCTAACTTCTTGTACTCGAATCCGACTTAATCCGCGCCCTGACCTGACCCGTGCGCCCTTCATTAAGAGCATTTTTTTCCCAAATTAAAAAAAAAAAGTGGCTAAAATTTGTGTTTTTTAAGAGAGTGAGCTAAAATTTGTGTTTTATTGTTTAGACTATGGGCAACGAGCGACATTTGAGCACTCGCACACCTTTGGCGAGCTCGGCGCCCGTGCGCGCGCGCTTTCTAAGCCGAGCTCATGCGCTGGTGTGTTCGCTGACGTGGGGTGACACTTGGCGATCGCTGATTGGCGCGATCGCTAGCCGTTGCGATCGCCAACAGTCACTTTTTTTTTTTTTTTTAATTCTCCTATTCTCACCTATAAATACATCATTCTCTCCCTTATTTCATACACTAATCTCTTCAATTTTCTCTCAAATCTCCTCAACACCTTCATGTTGTTGTTTATTTCGATCATTTAAAAAATTATGTCGGGCGACGATGATTATTACAACGCCAGAATGGAAGAATTTCGGCAGTTTACGACCCAAATTCCCGTCATGTTCGACAATCTCATGTTGAAGGCCGCCAAAGCAGTCACCGAGGAAGAGGAGGAGGCGGCGACTGCCGACGCCATCCAAAGTTCAAAAAGAAAATGGACGGCGGTGCAGCGTGGCCGCCTTGATACCGAGACCCGTCTCATGCAAATTACTTCTTCGAGTTTCCAATGTGGGGCGAAGACGTCTTCCGACACCGATTTCGTATGAGCAAAAAATTATTCAACATAATCTACAAGACGGTGGAGGTTCGGAAACCTTATTTTCAGAAACGCGCGGATGCACGGGAAAACTGGGGTTCACGTCACTCCAGAAATGTACGATGGCGTTGCGCCAACTCGCTATGGATCCCAAAATTCCATCAAAACTAAATATTGAGGCTCGACCTGTCTTAAAGTCGGTCGGGTTAGTGTTGTGTCCACTAATTTTGTATCCCACCATCAAAATTACAAATTTCTACTCGATTTCAAATTTTCTTCATTCTGTTCTAGTATTATATTTATAAATGGTAAATTAAGATTGAGCACAACAAAGGTTTTGAAGGGATAATTGTCTGTAAATCCTCAACCTTTCCTCAAATTTGGAAATTGTACATGACCTTTTCATTTTCGCACTAAAAACCATCACCTACCTTTTTTTTCTGATTTTGCACTTCCGATCGATTTCCCCCAATTTGAATCTGACGTGGAGACCGGAAATGACATGTTGGACGCCGGAATAAGTAATACGACATCGTTTTATAAAATTAAAATTTAAAATAAAAATAAAAATAACACTACATAATCCACATCATCTTTAACAATAAAAAAATTAAAAATTAAAAAATTAAAAATACTCTCTCACATCTCTCTCTCTCTCACGTCCTCCTTTCTTCCTCCCATTTCTGTAACCATCGCACCGCCTCTCTCCCAACCTATTTCTGACCTCCGCCACCACCAACACCATGCCGTCTCCTTCGAGATCTCCGACTACACCGCCGACGTCGCCGCCACCGGCGCCCTCCGCCTCCTCGAGGCTGTCCGCTCCCACATCGCCGCCTCCGACCGCTCCCATATACTACCAGGCCGGCTCCTCCGAGATGTTCGGATCCACGCCGCCGCCGCAGTTGGAGACCACCCCCTTCCACCCGCGCTCCCCCTACGCCGCCGCCAAGTGCGCCGCCCACTGGTATACCGTCAATTACCGCGAGGCCTACGGCATCTTCGCCTGCAACGACATCCTCTTCAACCACGAGTCCCCCCGCCGCGGCGAGAACTTCGTCACTCGCAAGATCACGCGGGCCGTCGGCCGGATCAAGATCGGGCTGCAGAGCAAGCTTTTCCACGGCAACCTGTCGTCGCCGCCACCACCCATCTGATTCAAAACGATTGAATATGTGAACCTCTCTCTCTCTCTCTCTCTCTATCTGTGACCACCGTCGCCACACAAATTTCAATTTTTGTTGGTTTATAGATTATAATTGTTTTGGTTTACACATTATAGAGGTATAATTTGTGTTTGGTTCATAGATGGGTGGTGGTGGTCGGAGAAGATGGGTTGTGGTGGTGATGGTGGCTGTCAAAGAAGATGGGTTGAGGTGGTGGTGGTGGCGATCGGAGAAGTGGGTTGTGGTGGTGGTGGTCGGAGAAGCGTGATGAGAAAGATGAACTTGCTAGAGAGAGAAGACGTGTGGAACGACGTCGTATTGGATTTCATTTTTATTTTTATTTTTTAATTGGGTGTAAAACGACGTCGTTTAGTTTGTCGGCCCGGTGTGTCCAGCGTGGAGTTCCGATAAGCCACGTCAGAAATAAATTGGGGAAAATTGACAGGAAGTGCAAAATCAGAAAAAAAAAAAAAAAAAGGCAGGTTAAGGTTAAATGTGCGAAAATTAAAAAGTCATATACAATTTCCAAATTTGAGGAAAGGTTGAAGATTTACAGACAATTATCCCGGTTTTGACACATTAGGCATTAAGCACTCACCGGAACAATTTTGAATAGTCTTAATTGTGAAATATATCCGATTTCACTTTTTATAAATTAGTTATATCCACTTGTTGTAAAACAAATTAGTTATGTCCATGTTTGGTATGAAGAGACCAATTTACCCTTGATGTTGTATTTTTTATATTATATCTCTTACACATTAGGTACGATTTGACTTGTTTCATACTTTTACTCTCATTAACCGAAAATGATTGTGATGTTAGGCTATGGAAGTTAACAAAAGTGGTCAATAATTAGATAATTAGTGTTGCAATGATTAGTTTGTCTAGGGTTTACTCAAAACAGATTTTCCGATACTATATGTAAACCATAAAAAACAACCAAAATTATATGAAATAAAAACAAAAAATATTTAAACTAGACAAAAATAACCAAAATTATATGAATTGCTAAATCTATTTAAATCCCGCTCGGCTAAATGTATAATATTGAAAGATCCCACTCGAGATTATTGAAGATCCCACTCGAGCGGGATCATTCCATGTTGAAGGATAAATATTATTTCGAATAAATTCTTAATTAATTACGTAATTTTTAATTAAATTAATTATATAATAATATTGAATACGTAATAACTAATTAACTTATTAAAATAAAAATACTAAAATATGTATAATATATAACATTAAATATAATTATATCAATTTGACAACTTTTGGAAAATCCCGCTCGGATAGTTCATATATATTTGAAGATCTCACTCGAGATTTTTGAAGATCCCACTCGAGCGGGATCTTCGAATTCTCGAGCGGGATCTTTTGTTTCTTAAAGCTAAATATTATTAGAAACAAATTATTAATTAATTAATCAATTTTTAATTAAATTAATTATATAATAAAATTGACTAACTATTTAGGGTTTAAATTAAAATGAAAATATATGTAAACTATATTAGAATAAGCAAAAATTTATTAATTGTAAATTGAACAATAATCCCGCTCGTGTGTTCTAACAAGAAATGAAGATCCCACTCGATATTATTGAAGATCCCACTCGAGTGGGATCTTCATTTTTGTTAAGTTTGTACGAGCGGAATATATAATTATTTTGGAACTAATAACATTATTTAATTTTTTATATAGTTTACATATTTTTTGGATTGTATTGGTATTTTAATTCGTAGATTTTAATAATTTGTATACAGTATGTGATAATAATTGTACTATACAACTGAGTGTGATAGTAATCGACACTGGTGGATGTGAAAATTCATCTGTAAATATTCACGTGAATGGTTGAAATTTCACCATTGATGTAACAATTTTACTTTCACGTGAATTTGTACAATTTCACTCACCCAATTGATTGAATGAATGAATGAATTCTATATAAGTAGTAGCAGAGATGAATCTTCAAACACCACAACCATCAAAATATTTTGTACTCCTCATAAAAAATTATCACAATATGGAAGAATGGAAATATTTCAACATCAAATATGGTGGAGAATGGCACGATTGTGAGTATGTGGGCGGTTCAGAATCGATCACTCAAGTTCTTGCTGCCACTCCAGCTCTTATCAATTTGAAATATAACATCGATGTGCTGATGCGTCGAAATTCGATGAGCACTCAGTACGAGATGTATTATTTATCGCATGCTCGAAGTGGACGCACTGTGAAAATTCTCTTGAGCACAGATCAACAATTTGCTCAATTGTGCATGGAGTCTCGTCCAACCGTGTATCTCATCCACAACCAAATAGATGTGTATGTTCCATATTTCGAAGAACCTGGGGCGTCATCCTTTCAATACGACCAAGGGCAGCCGTCATCATTTCAATACGACCAAGTGCAGCCGTCATCATTTCAATACGACCAAGGGCACACGTATTCTGATGAAATGGAGCGTATTCAACAACAAATCAATTCCCAGGATTTCTTTTTCAACTTATATCCTAGTGGGTATAATTACGAAGCGACGTCCACGTATCACGTACCTGTTGTTCCGGATTGTCATGTTCCAGACAACGAAGATGATGAACCACAATGCACTGTCGAGTTGGATTCAGACGATGAAGATGTTGACAGTGCTGATCTCCAAACTGATAGTGAAGCATCTGAAGACTGGACTGAGGAAGGTTTACGCGATTTTACTATGGTGGAGCACAGTACATGGATTCGTCCCAGTGCAACGACGGACGCGTGCAATCTAACCAAGTGGTTAGTTCCGGTGATTCCGCCCGATGCTACGATTTCTCTCGTAGCACGTGATCCTGACCCGACAGATGATGATGAGTTACGTGTTGGTGCTGTTTTCCACAGCAAAAAAGAGATAAATATTGCAGTCGGAACGTGGCACATGGAGAGAGGACTTGAATTCAAAACTCCGAAATCAGATTATATTCGAATGAAGTTCTTATGCAAGTATCCGAATTGTCCATTTGAGTTGCGTGCAGCCTCACGTGGAGCGAATACTTGGATAATACACAAGTTCATTCCTGAGCATTCATGCATCCGTCAGCTACGACGTGCCGCTCCGAGGAAAATCAAGATGAATGTTGTTGCAGCTTACGTGGAGCGAAAAATCAGAACCAACTGTAAAATCATGGAGCCAAAGGCCATTATGGAGGAGATGTTACGCGAGTTCGGTATCACCATCCGTTATGATTTGGCATTGCGAGCACGGCATTACGCAATACAAAGTATATACGGAGGGTATGCTGAATCCTTCCAGTTGTTGCCTGGCTATCTTCACATGCTCAAAGAATCAAATCTCGGCACGCTGACTAATCTTGAGGTTGGAAATGATGGGAGATTTGAGCATTTGTTCGTGGCTCTCGGCGCCTGCAGACTCGCGTATCCATTCAATATGAGACCTGTGATAGTTTTAGATGGCACTCATCTGAAGTGAAAGAATAGCGGTATTTTATTTGTCGCTATGACGAAGGATGCCAACGAGCATGTTTTTCCACTGGCGATAAGTGTTGGCCCAATCAAGAATGATATATCTTTGAGATGGTTTCTAACCCGTTTGAAAATGGCTTATGGCGAGCTTAGAGATACATTGATTGTCTCTGACGCACATGTCTCCATAGCGAACGCTGTCAATGAGGTGTTTCCAAATGCAGTTCACGGTCTTTGCTACTATCACTTGCTGAATAAGTTGACGTGTTATGGGAAAGTTGTTGTAAGATTGTACGAACGAGCTGCTTTTGCATATCGCACTTCAATTTATGATAAGGCAATGGCCTCTATTCAACAAGAAAGCCAAGGCGCATACGACAAACTAATGAGAGTTGGACCAGAGAAGTGGGCTTGATGCAAGTGTCCATTGCCGCGTTATAGCCATCTCACTTCAAATGCAGCAGAAGTGTGGAATCACAGAGTAAAATGGGCTCGTGGTCTCCCTATATGCTCAATGCTTGACCCTATAAGGTATATCATCGAGCAATGGTTCGATGAGAGACGAAATTTGTCCAAAGGGGACGATGAAGTTGTCACTCAAGAGGCGGCTAAGAAGATGACAGAATCAATGAATAAGTCATTTAGGTACGATACGAGTGGTGAAATCGGCTTGGTGTTCAACGTGGGTGATGGTAGAAGAAATTGGAAAGTTGATCTCAATTTACACACTTGCACATGTTGTGAATTTCAAGATGATGGATTGCCTAGTTCGCATGCTTTTGCTGCTATCCGGTATGTTTTATTGCTTCAATTTGCATAACCATATGAAATTATAATTACAATTATTAAAAATTATAATTAACATTATTGTTAAAAAATGTAGAAAAAATGCTGATGATGTATACAAATATGTGCAATGGTACTACAAACGAGAAGCTTGGGACGAAGCTTATCAATATCCTATACATCGTGTTCCACATGTAGAGGATTGAGATATTCCAGTTTAAGTGGCCAATATCTTGGTCTTGCCTCCCGTAATAACTTCACAGGTAGGACGACCGAGAACTAATCGGCGAATATTTGCATTAGAGACAACTAGCCGGAGACAAACCATAAGGCAAGAAGCAGAATCATCGACAAATCAACGTCGGATGAGATGTGGTAATTGTCGTGAAGAAGGTCATACGCGTAGACATTGTAATCGGCTTTAACAATCTACCATTAATCGTAACTATGTTGTTTGAATTTATATAATTTATTTGACTTGGAAAATGTATTTTTTATTATTAGAAAATTAAATTTAATGAAATTTAAAAAATGCATAACTTATACGGTTAAAAAAATCATAACTTAATATATATATAATAAATTTAAATAAAAATTATATTTTTGTTTACATCTTCTAAATCCCACTCGTGAAAATCAAGATCCCGCCCGGAAATAATGGAATTATTTTTAGATCCCGCTCGAGTGGGATCTACATATCTAGAGCGGGATCTATTTTTTTTGCATTTATATAATTTATTTGAGTTCGATAATGTATTTTTTATTACTAGAAAATGAAATTTAACGAATTTTAAAAAAAGAATACATTATACGATTAAAAAAATCTTAACTTAATATATATATAATAAATTGAAAAAAAAAATTATAATTTCTATTTACAAAGTTTAAATCCCACTCGTGTAGGCAAAGATCCCGCTCGATATCCTTGAAAATTTTTAGAGATCCCGCTCGAGTGGGATCTCTATATAACTCGAGCGGGATCTTTGTCTATTCAATTTATATAATTTATCTGAGGTGGAAAATGAATTATTTACTACTATTATGTTAAATTTCATCACATTTAAAAAATGCATGTGTTATTTGATTAAAAAAAATCGTAACTAAATATATATAACTTTAATTTAACAAACAAATATATTTTGGATTGCAAAATTGAAATCCCACTCGTTTAGGTGTAGATCCCGCTCGGTCTCCTTGAATATTTTTTGAGATCCCGCTCGAGTGGGATCTCTATATAACTCGAGCGGGATCTTTGTCTATTCAATTTATATAATTTACCTGAAGTGAAAAATGAATTATTTACTACTATTATGTTAAATTTCATCACATTTAAAACATAAAATGCATGGATTATATGATGAAAAAAATCTAAAATTACTAAATCAAACTAAATCATAATATAAATATAGTCTAAAGCTCGAAATTCATTACAATAAAAATTGTTCCAATTTTTTTAAAAAAAAAGAAAAAGTGGTCCTTAGCTCTTAAGCTGGTCGACAAAGTTCATATATAGCACATGCCATCCTTAGTCTATATGCTGTAATGCGAGCTTGCCCCCATGATATGGATGGACGCCCAGTAATCAATCTTTCAACTTGCATCAGTGCAAATGGAGCGCAACTGTGACCAATGTTAGCCACTACCAATTGCAATGGATCATCGATACGGGTGCGCCCAATACGTTGATGTTTCCAATAGAAGGCATGGCTAAGCACTACAGGCCATAAGTGTAGCAGTGGCTTCAACCTATTAAATCGCATTTGTTGCACTGATGGATCAAGGTTGTAGTACATGGAGTCGTACAAGGTCGCCGTCCATGCCAACATGTCGATACTGACCACCACGAAGTGTGTACTTACACAACACACTAGTATGACCTTCACAAAATGGACATGGAAGCATAACTTAATTAAATCTACTACATTATCACAAATAGTTTTCAACAAATTACTTAAAAATCTAAATTCACTTACTTGTGTTGCATCAAACATTGAGGTATGTGACGCTCCAGCGTCTTCTCTTCCGTGGATGGTAAATAGTATGCTTGAGGCAGGTTGGTACTGAGGGTGAGTGGTTTTTCCCATATGCCAATCATTTTCGAGCGAACCCTGTTTCATCAATAATATTAAAACCAATTTATCACTCAAGACAGTGTTGTTGAAATTAATAGTAAAAAGCTACTTACGAAGACACCCGTGTCTAAGATGACTGTGTTCCTACAATTCACACCAGGCTTCATCCCATCATCTGCCTTCAATCGCAGGCGCAGATTCAATAAGTACAAATCAACGGCCTACAAAAAATGGTTAGATATTACATTAAATTAATAACAAATTTTAATGATAGCCATCTAACAGAGTACAAATTAACTTACCCCGGCAAGGACATCAATTTTTGGATTTAAAAGCTCCATAAACCATGCGTGATCAATTTCTACACCACTATCTTCAATAATCATCTTGCCACTCGACGGACCGTTGCAAAATTTTTGGAATTCTTCAACCAGGTCATCTGCCAGTGGGATCGGTGCAACTTCGGCTTGAAATGGCGTAGAAACTGAGGTTGCAAGCTTTTTCTTTCTAACCCCTTTCCGTTTAGGCTGTTTAACGGCCGCCTCTTCAGGATGATGGCGATCAAGTGGGATAGCATGGATAGCACTAGTTGGCACTTCTTGTGAATGTTGCATTTGGGAACGATCTTGGGCGAGTGATTGTTGAAACGAGCTTCCAATCAACTACATTACAAAGTATTAAAATAATTCAAACATGAGTAACAAAACAGATTTGATAATAAAAACTTTACATTACCTCTCCCAAGTGACTCCACATATCTATCTGATGACCACTTCCAAACATGGAATGCCGAGGCGGATCATGATGCGTACTACCGAACTGTCCTTGCGGCCGATATGCCGTACCAAATTCAGGCATAGAAAATTGGGCCGGAGTGAATGGCTCAGTAGTGTATGGGATGGAACTGGGCGGGGTAGTACAGGGCACAGTGAATGGTTCAGTACTGTATGGGATGGAAGTAGAGGGCAAAGAGGATGGTTCATAAGTTTATGGGATGGAACTGGGCGCGGTAGTAAAGGGCACAGTGGTGGGCTCTGGTGGTGGTGAGTGGAAGATGGGATCCTGCCGAGGCCGAGTTGTAGGTTCATATGTAGGTGAACTTCGGGATGTTCCACATCGCATTTGTTCCATCAAGTCCCCAAACCACTTGGCAAACCGAGGTACCCATCTTTTGTCCATCTTGTCCAGGAGCCGATCCTCAGATTTTTCCAATTCCTCTCTCATCCAACGACGATCATTGTATCGGCGGTGGTGCTCGCCCCCACTGCTGGAAGATGATGATGCAGCTTGTTGGGATGCAGCTTTTGCAGTTTTGCGAGTACGCTTCCCCTTATCTTGTGGCTGAATTTGAGGCTCCTCGTCTGAATTGTCTGCCTCAACATAGCTAGCACCCACTCCATGTGACCGTCTAGGCCTTGAAGCTTCATGTGTCGGGTTGGCCTCTTCATCGAAAATTACTTCCGTACGGGGACGAGGAGGAAACTGGTCACCATCCCTTAGCGGATTGCTGGGTGGAACAAAATCAATATTGAGTGCATTTGGATATTGAGTCGACTGCCAGTAAAACGTCATCAACTCGTCGTCAGAAACAGCAATTGGTGTCAAATTGGGCTCCTGTACAAAAACAAAATGGATATTAGATATGGCGTATTGTATAAGAACAACAAAGTATTAAGAGATAAAAAAATTAATTTATTACCAGTTGAGAAAAAAGTGGTCCAAGATCTGTTGTAGGTCTGCTTCTAAACCTCCATTTAAGGCATCTGGGAGCCCCGATCGGGTCATCAAGTCTCGCAGCGGCTTCCGCTAAATCTGGCATGACTTCTAGAGACCACACATGAAATGCCCACACTGCACCATAGAAGTGATATTTCTTTGTATTCTGCACATTGGTGATGTAGTGCTTCAAATTCAAGTATGAATATGCTCCCCATAGAAAATTATTGAACAAATTCAAATCATCAACCAATTTCCAAATCCACTGCGGAACCAATTTCTTCATGTCTCTACCGAGTATTACCGCGTACGCCACTAAAACTTGAGCCGCGCCGAGGTACAAATCAACACATAGATCACCATTTCGATCGGCAATGGGCGCCCGCGTGTTCTTAAATCGCTCCAGTAAAGTATTCCCAGTGATAGACATACCGTTACGAAACCGTCAATAAACCTCCACATCCGATAAATCGTGGTCATCCGCCGGATTAAAGCTCGACTCGCCAAAGCTCAAACCAGTCACCAAGGCATATTCTTCAATAGAAAATCGGAGGTTTTGCCGTTGATATGGAACCACATCTCGTGAGGCTGAGAACATGGATAGTTGATCTCACGTGACAGTACGTGATGCACAGCCATCCCGTATTTCTGCCCAGGCTCTCAATAGACAAAATGCCCGAAGCACCCAGTTATAAATCTCTCGACCAACTCTTGACCACCAACCTCATACAAAACCCTTCTAACATCTTCCAAAACACCAATCCTATAATACGTGCTAATAGTGGAACTACGATTGATAGAGTCGGGCCTCTTGTATGTAATCTATGCACAAAATCAAAATAACAATTCATTACAAATAAAATAGAAAATAATTCGATACATAATCCAAAAAAAAATTACCCATCTTCTTATAATAATCCATAAATAAAAATTGATTATATTTAAGTACGCATATTTTTTAAATCCACACTTAATCTTTTCTACACGCCAATTACGTGAAAATTACAGGCCAAGTACGTGAACATATACGCATAACTAAAGCGAATTGACAATTTTCTACGCAAATGAAAACTAATTTTTTTAACCATCAAATTATTCGACTAAAATATAAATTATTATATATTGTTAATTTTAAATTAATTTCATCCTAGAAAAATAAAGATCCCGCTCGGACATAGGGGTCCCACAGAAAATTCCGATCGAGCGGGATATAAACCTCACCGAGCGGGATCTTCTTCACGTCGAGCGGGATTTATTGTTTAATCAATTTGGCATATTTTAGAAGTCAATAAACAACAAAAACATGAAATTACGAGTGAGATTTCATATAATTTTATTAATATGAGATAAACTACACTATAAACCTAAAACATATGATTTTAATTTTGTACGCACAAAATCGAAACGCAAAAAATAACCAACAAATCAATCAACAATTAATTCAACAAATAATTCAACTAATAATTTAACTAATAATTCAACAAATATTAATTAATATAAAAAAATTGGCTAACCTCTAAAGACATCTTGACGGTGGAGTGGAGGTGGGGAACGAAGATCCCGCTCGCCGCCGCTTGTTTTCTCTTTATTTGGGAGTGGAGGTGGGAGGTTTTTCGACGGTGAAGGGCGGAGGATTTTTGCACGGTGAAGGGTGGAGGCGGTGGAGGTGTTACGATGAATTGTATATAGGGCGGGATTTAGGGTGTTTAATGTCGCGTGATGGGCGGGATTTGTGATAGAAAATTGAAGATATATATAGATGATATATATTGGCGTGATGGGCGGGATTTGATGATAGAAAATTTAAGATATATATAGATGATATATATCGAATGTTGAGTAATACAAAGATATGGGACAAAAATTTGAGTCAACCCATATTCTTCAACCAGTACATGTGATGCAACAAACATGCGCGAATATTTTGGAAAATTTGAATTAATACCTTATGCGATTAAAAAATTCATAACATAATATATATATAATAATTTTGAAAACAAAAAATATTTCTTTTTACGACTTCTAAATCCCACTCGTGAAAACCTAGATCCCGCCCGAAAATATTGGAATTATTTTGAGATCCCGCTCGAGCGGGATCTACATAACTCGAGCGGGATCTATATTTTTTGAATTTATATAATTTATTTGAGTTGAAAAATATATTTTTTATTACTATAAAATTTAAAAAATAATACCTTATACAATAAAAAAATCATAACTTAATATATATATATATATATATATAAAATATTAAAAAGAAATATATTTCTGTTTATGTCTTCTACATCCCACTCGTTTAAAATTAGATCCCGCCCGCAAATGATGGATGTATTTTGAGATCCCACTCGAGTGGGATCTACATAACTCGAGCGGGATCTATATTTTTTAAATTTATATAATTTATTTGCGTTGGAAAATGTTCTTTTTATCACTAGAACATTAAATTTAATGAAATTTATAAAATTAATACCTTATACGATTAAAAAAATCATAACTTAAAATATATAAAATATATTTCACAATATAATATATTTCTGTTCACAAATTTTTAATCCCACTCGTCAAACACTAAATCTCGCTCGCATATTATTGAATTATTTTTAGATCCCGCTCGAGTGGGATCTACATAACTCGAGCGGGATCATTTTTTTTCAAATTTATATAATTGTTCTTCGATGTAAAATATACTTTGTTCTTACTATAATGCTATCATTATCAATTAAATAAAAAATTAATGATCAAATTACATTAAATAAATGACGAAAAAAAATAATAATAAAACTTACATTAACTAGCAGGGTTTTAACTCTTTCACATGAACTTATGGGCGGAATTAGGGTTTTAACTCTACTCTCACCTACCTCTCCAATCTAACCTAATTAATTCATAAAGTAGTCTACAGAATTTTTATCTTTCCAATTCCCCATGCAACATACGGTCACTTCCCATATTTTCGGGTGAAATACAGAATTGAAGTGATATTTTTTTATCATGTTTCAATTATTTTAAAGATATTTAGATCAAATTAGATATAACTAATTTGATTTTCAATAAATGGATATAACTAATTATAATATATAGTAAGTGGATATAACTAATTTTTACTCTTTTGAATAAGCCAACACCGTTGGAGTTGATATTGGAAGACAGCAATTTGGCGGAATTCTTTAAATTGTGAATATAATAATGTGAAAGCAAAGCGGATTTTTCTTCTCAACCTTTTCTTCAATTTCTGACAACGCCAGTCGCCAGATAAACAAATTTGAATTTAGAAGAAATTAAGTACTCATCCACATAAGCAGCAATCCTGCAAAATCAAACACGATAAAATAATTAATTACTACTTATTTCAAAATCAACCTACATGCTATCGGCAATTTTGTATTCCAAGCACATTTCGGGGTAATACTTCCTCTTTTCCATACAAGTGGTTAGTTTTCCATACCAGGTGTCTTATAACAAATCACTTCTTTCTAAATAAGGAAATATTTATATTTTTAAAAGTTATGGGTCATATCACTTTAATAAATTTTTATCAATCACCTTAATGCATGTGCCCAAAAAGAATGAGTTACTTATTTCGGGATGAAAAAAAGTAGATATTTTGCATGCAATGTGGAAAAATAATGATAATACAAATATATTCAAAATTTCAAATACAGAAAGTTGCAATGTATTGTTTGGTGTAGTTGGGAAGATTTTTACCGATCAAGCAAGCCTCCTTATATACTAGTACTATTTCACTCTTTTTCTCCTATTTATCTAGCTAGTCTACATAATTTTCTTTTTTTCTCTTTCTCCTATCTATCTAAACTTTCATAATTGTCTTTTACTGTTAAATGTTAACAATGATGCTATGGAGCGGTTTCATAATATAAAGAGTAGAATATAAATGTCATGAGTTTACTTATAGTATAGTTTAAACAACACTATTATTGTATTACAAATTGTTTTAAAGTATTGTGTAATATAGTTTAAACTTTAAACAACATTATTATTGTATTCAAATTGTTATTTAGTTTTAATTGGTTTAGGATTTTTATTACTATTAAATTGAAATCCTAGCTTCGTCAGTCTAAACTATATACAAAAACGCACTTTGCTGCAAATATAACATGACCTGCATTTCTGAAGTGTGCATGATTTTAAACACTTGAAGATTGGTAAAATAAGTAGCGAATAATGAATGCATCATCTATTGGAAGTTGGAATAAAACCAACAGTATTCAGATTCAACCCAAAATATCTAAATTTGTAGTTAACTTATATCGATAAGGATGGCCGCAGCGGTTGTCTCGTCGGCCAACTTGAGACAGCCACGTCGACGAGACCTCGCGGTGCAGCCCCCCTGCTCGAGATGGTCCCGCCGCGTCGAGACTGTTTCGATACGGCGCATGCGGGACACGCACTCGACTTTTTTTTTTAATATGGCGCATACATTGCACGCGCCTGACCGAAAAAAATAAATAAATAATAGGCAACGGTAGGATTGGGCGCAACGGGTGTTTAACGGCTATTTTAGCCGATTTTAATTTTTTTATTCACACCTATAAATACCCCACTTCATAACACAATTTTTTTCACACCAAATTCATCTTCTTCCTTTAGTTTTCTCTCTAGTTTTGTCTCAATTTTTTCGCCAAAAAAATGTCTTCGTCTTCCGACTCCTCAACCGGCTACTCTTCTCATGGACCGACGACGAGATTATGTCGATGGTGACGAACCTCCAAGCTGCTGCCGCTCGACTCTTCGCCTTGAAGAAAAAAAAGAAGGTGAAGAGGACGGTCGTACACCGCGATCGGGAGGCGGCCATGCAGCAGTTGATGGCCGACTACTTCAACGACAACCCGATGTACGGCCCAACATTTTTCCGCCAGCGTTTTTTGATACACAAGCATATGTTCTTACGCATTTGCGAGGCGTTGGAGCAGAATGTGCAGTACTTCCACGAGGAGAGGCATGACTTTTCGGGGATGCTCGGTAGCCTGGACTGCATGCACTGGGCGTGGAGGAATTGCCCGAAGGTGTGGTCGGCTGCCTACACACGAGGAGATATTGGCGTGCCTTCCTTGATTCTTGAGGTTGTGGCGTCTCAAGATTTATGGATCTGGCACGCCTTTTTTGGAGTAGCCGGCTCCAACAACGATATCAACGTCCTCAATCAGTCGCTGTTATTCGAGGACGTGCTTGAAGAACGGGCTCCGTCGTGCCAATTCGTGGTGAATGGAAAGCCCTACGACTACTTAACCGATGGGATATTTCCGGATTGGGCGGCTCTGATCAAGGCTCCTCCGCTTGCAACGGATCGGAAGACGGCGTGGTTCAAGAAGATGCAGTAGGCGGCGAGGAAGGATACCGAACGGGCATTCGGTGTTCTTCAAGGTCGATGGGGAATTATCCGGAACAAGACGTGCAACTGGTACACATAGCACTTCCGCAACATCATGTTTACGTGCATTATTTTGCACAACATGATCATTGAAGACGAGAGGGAGGATGCTGAGAACTGGCGAGAGGACACAGAAACAACACCGAGTAGTAATGTAACTCGAGTCCCCGCTCCGTCCTGGAAGAATTCTCAAAGGGGACGCCCAGACCCGGACCTAAGCATAGGTCCAAGAGGCATGTGCCTTGGGCCCAAAATTTTTTGGGGCCCATTTTTTTAATTTGATTATATATATAGAAGTTATACTAAATACAAATAATATTTTATCTAGTTCAGTGGTAAAAAGCAAAGATGATAATGCATCAGACCAGAGATCGATCCCCCTTCAAACCCAACAAACTTTTTTTTAATCGTCTTTTCTTGTTTCTATTATTATTGTTTCTTTTTTCGTCTTTTCTTGTTTCTATTATTATTATTATTGTTTCTTTTTTCTGTTATTGTGTCTATTCTTTAACTTTATTGTTTGTTTTTATGAATGCGCCACAATTCATTCTATATCTTAATATATATATATATAGATAGATATAATAGGCCCCTAATTTGTTCATTTTTAACTTTTTTTTTTATTATGTTTGTTAAAGATTATTGAATTAAACTTATAAAAAAAATTCAACAAAATACTTACATGTATTTTAAATTTATTCAGTTTATATATCTTTATATTTAATATATAGTTTTTTCGTTTGTTTCTAGACATGTATTTAGGCACTATTCTTTTCTTATTGTTCTTATTTGTCATTCAGACATAGAACTTTTAGTTTTATTTTTGTGGTACGTTTAAATAATATTATGCCTTGTTATGAAAGATAGGGGCCCGTTTTTATTGATTCGCTTTGAGCATAGTTTTGGTCAGGACCGGCCCTGAGGACGCCACATTGAGAGATACAAGGAAGCACCATCGGCTCACAAATGATTTGATCGAGCATGTCTGGAGCCGATTTGGGTCGGTGAGGAGTATGATGTTTTTTATTTTTAAAATTTGAATTAATGTAATATTTTTATTTATTTTATTTCATTTAATGTTTTGTACTAATTATTTGTTTAAATTAATGAAAATTTCTTTTTTTTCTTATTAAAATTAATGTAAATTATAAATTCAGAAATTAGATAGAGACACCCTTTAGAGACAGTCCCACTACAGCTTACTATCTCTATCTCCAAAAAACTCTTAGAAACACCCCTTAAAGACACTACCATTGTAGGTAGTCTAATCTATATCATTAAAGAATAAAGATATCCGGCCACACTGTGGCCAGCCACACGCTTAAAAAAAGGAAAGTTGACTATAAAAATAGAAATAATCACATTTCCCCTTTAGGGTTTATACTTTCCAATTAGAGTATATTTCCATTTTAAAAATATATATTACCATTTTTAGCTCGTGTGGCTGGCCACAGTGTGGCCGAACAATAATATCATTCACTGTATGAAATGCAAAACTGCATGTAATAAAGAAAAGTTGAAAGACCTTGTGCACCCAAAGTGGCTAACATATACAAAAAGTGTTGTTTCTTTTACCTCCAATAGTCAACAATGTTTGAATTTGTTCTCTTCCCGTCCCGCTCCATTTATATCCTAATCACATCAAAACACATTCATGAATCTTTCCACAATATACGATGAACACAAAAAATATCCATATCGGTGCGCTAAAATTGAATATTTTTTCCGACGAATCAGGTGTTAAAATTGATATTTCAAAGATATAAATAAATTAGTTTGAGGTTAAAAATCGAAATAAAAGTAGTTTAGAGGTGCTTCACTTCAACAGAGCTATACAGCACCCTGCAATCGCCCCTAGCTTAGCTATTTCATGTTGTCATGTGTGTGTGAGAGAGAAGAGAGAAGAGAGTGTAGAGAGAGAAAGAAGAGAGATAGACCTCTCCCATAGCAATTAACGTTGGTGTTGACGCCGTTCCGACACCTACAAACAAACGTTTCCTCCAAAGCAGGCTCAAATCCACAAATCCCTCCACTCTCCTCACAATTCTTACATTCACTGCTGTAATAATTAGTTTGATTATTATAATTATACTCCATCAAGATCCCATACTGCCACCTCATCGGGTCGCCCTCGCTGCCCCCGAACCCGTAAACCGCCGAATACGACGAGCATTGCAGCTTCGGAAGATCCACAACCATACCCGACCCGCCGAGCGAACCCGTATCCGGTGGGTGGTACACACAGCACGTGGACACCGGCGCGTGCGGCTGCAACCCGATACCCGCCACCCCTCCGCACGAGTACAAACCCCTGCACACGTTCAGACCCGAACCCGTATCGCAGAGATCCGCGTCCGGGTCGAACAGGGGCGACGTCGTGGAGCAGCCCACCAGCGCGAAAATGTTGTCCGCCGACACCGCAAACGGGCTGCCCCGGCCCAGGTTGAAGCTGCCGGAGTTCTGCATGGAGGCGCACGTGGACATGAGGGGGTCGGCCACGACGAGGGTGGCGGCGGCATAGTCGATGGAGGAAACGGCGTAGACACCGGAGAGCTGGAGGGTGGTGCCGTCGGGGCTGCATTTTACGTAGCGGGTGAAATTGGGATGCCCGCAACCACTACCCGAACCGAAGGGGAATTTGATGTGGATGGTTCCGCATGTGTCGTGGCACGTGCCGTTGGGAGGGAGAGGGAGAGGGAGAGGGAGGGAGGAGAAAGAGGGAATGATCAAGAGAAGCGTGAGGAGGAGAATATTATTGTGATTATTCATAATGGTACTCATATTCTTTCTTACAAGTGGAATTAATTGGACTTCTGACTCTGAGCAAGATATATAGTACTACTACTACTACTAGTATTTTGTTGTGGTATACCGTATATAGAGAGATTAGAAATGATGAACAACACTGCTTTTGTTATGGAAAATAATTAGTCCATTTTCCTAAAAAGAAGAGCCTAGAAACTATGGGATCCAGCAAAGATTGTTGTTGATTAATAAGGTTGTGGACGCGGAAGAATTGATGCATTGAAGATTGAACAACGTTAGCCAAGTCGTGTCCCAAGTAGGGGTGAGCCAAGTCGAGAATTGAATTGTATCGAGTTGAATCTATATTACATATCAAAGCTGAATTTTGGCTATATTTAGGCAAATGCTACATTCCCGCTTAAAAAATATTACCTTTCAATATTTACAGAAAATTCTCATCAGCTTTAATAAAATATTTGAATAATTACTGTCATATTTTTTTGCTAATAAATCTTCTCTAAAATTTACTTTTTAGATCTTACTATACTTTTGGGAAGAATTGTATATCCTTATTGTACTTTCTAAAATTAGCCACCATACTTTTTGGAAAAATCAAATGGGTAATATATGGTAAGCCCATGAATCTTGCCCATTCTTTTTTATTTTGTAAGCTTATACATGGTAAGTACTTTTTCTTTTTTTTTGGTAAATTGAAATAATATTTTTTGGAGTCATAACCTAATTTTGAAAATCATTTCCATAACTTTTATAAATACTACTCCCTACAAAGTAAAAACTATTCATTTACTCACTTATGCAGATTATCAAAATAGATTATTATCTTAGTTTTTTTTTATGTTTTAACCGCTTTCGAATTGTTTTCAATATAATTTTGTTGGTTTTTGTTCTGTTTCTTTTTATTATTTGTTTTTTCTCTTGCAGGTATCTTCTTTTTTTTTTTAAATTTCCTACTTATATAACATTTTCTTTACTATTTTATTACAGAGAATAACATATAAACATCAACAAAACTAATTTCTTCCTTTCATTTTTTGCAGATTTCTTCAAGTTTATGCTTCATGTAATGGCGCCATTCATAAGCCTGATTCATCAACTCAGTAGAAACAAGATTAATTCTATGATAAAAGTTGCACTACCATGTAACGGAAATAAGAACATAGAAGCTTATGAGTATAACTGATCAGTGATTATAGTATGTTTTGGTTTATCTTCTCTGTTATATTCTTGTGATCGTTACACAAATCTTTACTAGGAAAAAAACAAAGTGAGCAAACAGAATGAATGAAGAAATCCAACATCAATCGATAATGGACTTGAAGTTTGTTTTTATTACGTTAGTTTTGTATGAATCAGATGAAAGAAGACGAAATCGAAAATGTCGATAAGGATTTAGGAAGAATTGTTTTGATTTCTATTTATATTTACTAGGAATTTTTGCAATAAATGTAATATGTGGTGGTTGAAAAATAAATATAATTAATTCAGTTAATTTATGATTCAATAATGTGTTTAATTTTATGTTTACTGATTTTTAAATTTTGCTATATGTATTACTCCAATCCATTACTTTAAAAGTGAGTTTTTTTGTTTTTTTTTTGTTTTTGGAGAAATGCTATGTTTATTGTAGTATAAGTAGTAGTTATTTTTTTAAAGCAAATTAAAATAGAGCTATATTAATTGCTAATCACGTTTTAAGCTATAATATTATTATTTGAAATAGGTTTATTATTTTTGTATGTAGAATATTTTATTTGTTAATCAAGTGTTAAGTGCTTCGAGTTTTCAATAAAGAATTGAATTGTACACTTCCTTCAAATCTAAGCGAAGTTGTAAAAAGTAATTTTTTTCTTAAACTTTTTTTGGTGAAAAATAAAAAATATATAGCTAATAGTCATATTTTTGTGGGTTTATGTTTTACTAATACTTTTTATATTTTTAATGTTATATGTAGGTGATGGACGTAGTTATTCTACATGCTCGGATGTTTTTTTTTTTGAAATGTAAACAAATTAGATTAAATTAAAGAGTACAAGGGGTACTCAAACCCGTACAAAACAAAAGTTAAAGAATTGTCCACTTAACAACTCTTATCGTCCAAAATTTTGAATTAAGCATTTCTTCAATTGTTCAAGGTCTACCATTTCATCTACTTCTGTCATTATGGATAATACAATTTCTTCAATTGTTCAAGGTCTACATAATTTATATTTTGATATAACCTTTTATATAAACGGGCTGTAATTATTTAAACCTCTTGTTTAGGAGGGAAGGTTTTGAGCGGGCACACTGCAGGAAATATTATTTTGATACCTTGACTATCGGATCTCCATTTAGATATTTCATTATATTAAAGTTTCAGAGTTCACAGTTTCCGTCGATAGTGGTCTTATCCAATGACTATTAACAAGACTCAAGGTCAGTAATTTCACAAGTAAGGTTGTTCTAAAAAAATCATATTTTTAGTTATGCACAAGTAGGGGTGTTGCTGTTTCAAAAGATAGAAATTGCAAATGACTAGAGATTGTATAATATTGATGTTGATGATCTTAAATACAACTACTCAAAAATTCGCATTTAAGGAAGTATTATGGGATGTGTTATATGTACAAAATTTTTATTTTATACTTCCACCATTTATTTATTTTAAAATAGGGTAAATTGTATAAAAAACCCCAACCTTTTGTTCAATTCTGATTTTTCTCCTAACTTTTTAATTTTTGCAAAAAAAATACCAACCTTTTAATTTTCTGATTTGTCTCCCGCTTTTGATTTTCCCCCAATTATAATCTGAGTTGGATGCCGGAATGCTGATATGGCAAATCACGGGACATAACAAACGACGTCGTTTCCATATGACTCAAACCTTTTGTATAAAAAAACCCAACCTTTTGTTCAATTCTGGTTTTTCTCCTAACCTTTTAATTTTTTCAAAAAAAAAAAATACCAATCTTTTAATTTTTCTGATTTGTCTCCCGCTTTTGATTTTTCCCCCAATTATAATCTGAGTTGGACGTGTGTAATCCTTCCTTCTAATGTTTAAGCATTTGTTGGTGGGCAACTGCATTTGATTTGGTATTTTATGTGATGTTAAATGAATTTTTCCGGTTACAATCTTATTTTTACATTTACATGCAACGTAGAATGTAGAATTGATGCATCATCTATTATGGCCATCACACAAGAATTAGTGTTTCAAATATATTAATTTGAAAGAGTAAAAGTGTGAACAAATATATAAAATATTCGTAATCATATATTATCACAATAGATGAGATATGGTTCATTGATAAGCTGATTTGGAGCATCATACAAAATGGATGGCATCAATTGTTCTTATGTCACAACAATCTAAAGATTATATGAGTGTACTTAAGTCATCAAATATTACCGGAAGACAAATCAGAAAAATTAAAAGGTTGGTATTTTTTTTGCAAAAATTAAAAAGTTAGAAGAAAAATCAGAATTGAACAAAAGGTTGGAATTTTTTATACAATTTTTTATATAAATATATTCCGTGCAACGCACGGGTGCTAAACTAGTCGAATAAAATTCTCACTTCGGGGATTTCATTTTTTCGATTCATTTTAATTTATGAACTATGTTTTCAGTTGATTTGCTAGCATTATATTATAACCGAAGCCTTTGAATAAGATTTATTATTAAATATATATTTAGGCGTATTTGACTAACTTAAGTCAAGCATCTGCTTACTAAATAAGTACTATATGTAAATACTGAAACAAAAAAAAAAAATACTAATACTGTAATAAAGTACTGCGTAAGTATTCATTAGTTTGTTGGCTCTCATTACTGAATTTTTTGTTTTCGTTATGAATTCAATCAAAATAGGGAATATTGTGTACTGTTTTTTGTATAAATAGTGCGATTTGGACCCAAAATGTTTTGACACGAATCACACCATATCTAGGGGTGAACAAAAATACCGAATCTGCCTTATACCGAAGTTATGGTATCGTACCATACAAAAAATACCGAAAATTTCAATATATTGAAATTTTCAATACGGTATGATACCGTACCGAATGTTTTTGGTACGATAACAATACAAATTTTCGTATACCGGCACTGTACCATACCGAAGGTTCGGTATATACTGACTTTACCGAAAAGTCGGTATATACCGAAAAGTGGTATATGTCGACACGGTATATACCGAAATACCGTAAAGTATTTAATTTATAATTTATAAATAAAATTACTAAATTAATACCTAATTACCTATTAACCTATGTACATACTACATAACATTCTTATTTCTTACACTCTTAACATTGGCAGATTCGCTCTCTCTGCGTGCGGCGTGCCCTAATTCTCTCTACTCCTCTCCCTGTCTCTCTTTCTACATATATTGGTTGTAACTAAACAAATTACAAATTTTGTAGATAGTTTATTTTCTTGATACTGAAAAGCGGTATACCGAAAGGAACGGTATGATAGCGGTATGTATTTTTCTATACCGAAACTTTCGGTATGGTATACGGTATGACCGAAAATTTTCGGCATACCGTACCGATCCAGGCCTAACCATATCCCTCTATGCTATAATTGATATGCGTGTTTTTTTTTTTTTAAGTTACAACACACACACATATGATTCGAACTCGAGAAACGTCTTATCAATTAAAGTTTATTTAAAAAAAAAAGAAGTGAAAAATAGAAGGGGCATTCCGAGAATTGAACTCGGGACCTCTCGCACCCTAAGCGAGAATCATACCACTAGACCAAATGCCCTTTACAATTAATAGACTCGATTTACTTTTATTATTCTTTCTCTTTTTGTGGTCATAAACCAATTTGGAAAACATAAGCCTTCTGACACAAAATATTAAAGTTATTTTGTCGGGAAAGAAATGGAAATAACATAAAGAAATATGTCGACAAAGTATTGTGTTTACAACGTTCCTTCCACGTTGTAATTTAGAAATTTGCACAATAAAACAGAAGTAGGGAAAATACGATCGATGCCGAGTTTCACACTGCATGCATGTGAACCATTCAAAAATTACAACTGTAGAAAAAAAATAAAAAATCGTCAAAAAAAGGAAAAAAGACTGACTAAAATTTATACTAGTATTTGATATTGGAGAAATATTTCTATCACCTTGCCAATTCGCACTGTATATATACAGTTATGTCTCCCAGAAGAGAGTTTTAAAATCAAAGTTTGTAATTCTAGTGCAGTAAATATTTTCTTTCCCACAAAAACAAGGATTAATTTGGAAGAATGAATATATATTAGTATAACAAACGTTGCTTTCCTATCGAATAATAACCATTGCAACGTTATGTGCAAACTTTCTATTGTCGCAGAGGGTTCAAACCCTACCGATCTCATTTTTTCAATTAAAAAAATAAATAAATTAACTTTCTTTTAAAACTTAAAAAAAAAAATTAAAATATTTGTTTTAGGATTGTATCGTCATTCATAACGTAAGAGAAATTACATATACACATGGTATAATCTTCAACGACAACTTACTAACTCAACACGATGGAAATCATTTCAATTGAACACACCCTACAATATTAATCACATGAATTTATCATTAACAACATCTTGATAATACATAGTTAACGATAAAATCTAGCTCAACTGTACATGCGTTCAGATATAATGCACCATAAATTTTTTGTTAACAAGAGACATGTGATTCAAATTTTATAAAGTATGAATTACGAGCAACTCTCCCCTGCGACCCGTCGCCGGCCATGGGACACCGGTCAACTTGGGTCTGCCCGCCGGTCATTTTTTTTTTTTTTTTTTCGGCCTCGCCTTCGCCTCCAATTTTACAGCTTCGCCTTCGCCTCCAATTTTACGGCTCTGCCTTTGCTCCGATTACTAATATAAGGATAATCATCGGACAACAATTTGGACATTTTTGGCTCGCTCCGGGGCCTTCGGCTCCCCTCGCTCGAATCTTGACCAAAGAAGAAGCGGCAAACAAAAAAGCGAAGAGGCAAACAAAAAAAAATGTGGAAAAAAAGTGGATTTTTAAAAAAAAAAAATTGAAATAAAAGCTGGAAAAAAAAACCAGAAAACAGGTTTTGGAAAGAAAACATGAATTAAAAAAAAATTGAAAAAAAAAATCTGGCGCGCGCCGGTCGCATGCCATGCGACCGGTCGCATATAAGTATTTGTGATGAATTACATATCTTTCCGTATTATATGGATATATTTTTAGTTTATATACTAGTTTTATTGGTTAGCATAGCGATTCGGACGCAGAAAAAAATGTTGGCGGGGGTTTTACTGAAATACCAATTATTTCATTTAAATCTAATTTCTCTTCTACCTTGGGTGAATTTTTCACCCGTTAAAAAAAATCACTAGCAAATGAGAGAGACATCTTAAAGTTTTTTTTTGGAAATAAAGCTCTTGTATCTACATATATTTTAATTCCTATTTTAAATCAAAACAATAAAATTTTATTCGTTATCTATGAAATATTCAATTTAAATCCAAATTTTAAAGCCTAATTAAAGCTCGAATTAACAAAACTTAACTCAAAAGTGTTAAAATAATAAACTAATTAAGAGGAGCAATATATAATATTGATAACTGAATTAAAAGAAGTAAAAGAAAAAAAAAACAACTTTAAAGAGAGAGTAGAGAGGCGCAGAAGTAGGGGTGAGCATTCGGACTACGAATCGGATTTTTGCTCAATCCGATCCGAATCCGTAATCCGAATTTCTAAAAAAAATAGATCCGATTCAATCCGAAATCCGAACAAATCCGAACCGAAACAATTCGAAATCCGAACGCTAAATCCGATCCGATCCGAAAATCCGAAATTCTAATGAAAAATAAATAAACAATTCAAAAATTCAAAATATATTAAATTTAAAATAATAAATAATAAATTGAATAAATATATTAAATAATTCATAATTCATAATCAAAAATATTAATAATAAATTGAATAGAAATATTAAAATATTAATTATTAATAATCAAAATAATAATATATTATATGTATCGGATTTCGGATTTGTTCAGTTTTTTAAAGCACCGATCCGATCCGAATCCGAAATCCGAATTTTTCCAAAAATTGAATCTGATTCGATCCGAAACCCGAAAAAATCCGAACCGAATTTCATATTTCGGTTTGGTTCGGTTTGGATTTTCGGATTTCAATTTTTTTGCTCACCCCTACGCAGAAGGGGACAAAATTTTGATTTTTTATTTAATTTTCTTAATGTCTTCACTTCTTTGACTTTTTAAATGTGCTACATACTAATAGAAACGTAATTTGGTTTGGGCGTCTTCAATTTTATTTTTTATTTCCTTTTACTCCATCTTCTTTCCTCATCAATGGCGCCTACTGTAAATCTTTCTTCCTTCTCCCTCATTTTTGACCATTAATTTTTTTCAATCTAGTTTCAGCCCCCTTAATCTCCAAGTTTCGATGATTTTCCCTTCATTTACATTGCGAATGGTAGGGGCTGAAGTTCGATTTCAATAATTCTGACGAATTTAATACTAAGAAAATAAAGAAGAAGAAAAAACCTTGCCAGGGGCTTGCCCCTAGAAGCTTCTTACTGTGTCCGCCCATGGCGATCTGTATATAAAGATTATTAATCATGAAATTATGATTTATAATTTTATGTGTATCTTAGAAAAATAGCATCCAAACTGAAAATTCTATCGCAAGGTCATTAAATCAACACTATATAAAATATTTTACACTCTTATACTCCCTCGTCCACAATATAATTTCATGCTTGTAGACGACATGAGTTTTAAGAGATTAGATGATAGTGGAAAGGGAAAATTGTACCAAAAATCCTGACCTTTTTTCAATTTCTGTTTTAAACCAAATCTTTTAAAATTTGCAAATTAATGTACGACCTTCCAATTTGATGCAATTACCTCCCACGGCGTGTCTCCGGCAGAAATTGATTGCATGCGTGGTAATTTATTTCCTTACGTGGTAATAATTTGCTTACGTGTTACACGAGAAAAATTGCACAAAAAACCCTGACCTTTTTCCAATTTCCGTTTTTAAACCAAACCTTTAAAAATTTGTAAACTAATGTACAACCTTCCAATTTGATGCAATTACCTCCCGTGCTCGATTTTCACCCAATTTGATGCTGACATGGAAGCCGAAATCTTCTTCAACAGACTTCATCTCCATAATTCTTCTCCATCGGCTTCCTCATCTCCATGGGTTCTTCATCGGCACAATCTTCTTCAACAGAGTGTTGTGTCGTTTTTGGGTCTGCTTTTTCACTTGATATATGATTAAAGGAACGACGTGGTTTAGGATAGGAGTAAAAATCAAGTTGCCTTATAAACCGAATGAGACAACCGAGGTTTTTGCAGTTGAATAAATTGCATAAGAAGAACGATGTCAATTCAAATACACCTTCTATTCATACAAATTTGAATCAAAGACCGGATAGGTACGAACACTCAGAGAGCAACTAGAGCAGGTGTTATCGGTAGCTCAGAAAGCATTCTTTCGCTAAGCGTATATAATAAAATAGAGTGAAAGTGTCCGAGTTAATACCCCAGGGAGCAGCCATTGTCGACCTAAACCAGAAAATAAGTAGGGTTGATATGGATGATATTACCTCTTCTGATAAAAAAATGATCTTACGACATCGTTTTGTGCCCATTCATCAATTAATATCAGATATGCATAATTATTTAACACATAAGCAAACTAATACCACGTAAGGAAATAATTTACCACGTAGGCAATTGATTTCTGCCGGAGACAGGACGTGGAAGATAATTGCATCAAATTGGAATGTTGTACATTAATTTGCGAATTTTAAAAAGGTTTGGTTTAAAACCGAAAATTGGAAAAAAGTCAGGGTTTTTTAGTGCAATTTACCTCGTTTTATATTTGCATAGTATGACGTCGTTTGTCGGGCGGAGAGTTTTGCCACATAGAAAATTCCGACTTCCATGTCAGCAGCAAAATGGGGGAAAATCGAGCACGGGAGGTAATTGTATCAAATTGGAAGGTCATATATTAATTTGCGAATTTTAAAAGGTTTGGTTTAAAACCAGAAATTAGAAAAAGGTTTAGGGTTTTTTGTGCAATTTTTCCTAGTGGAAATATAATATTGCTAATAGTGATTATTATTTGCAGTGAGTGTCCACTGTCCCATTATAAATGTGAGAATAATAGTAAAAATATAAAATTGAGAATATATTATATTACATGGACCTATTATATTGCACCTAAATTCATAACATTCACCAAATTCTCAAATTGCAAACAAATTTCAAATTATGTTTTCAAAATACACAATATTTCAATTTCGGCAATTTCACTCTGGTGCTCGTTCTCCTCCAAATTAATTCCCGCTCGGCACCCGGACTTGCCACGCTCTGGACTCCCCGACGACCAACACGACAACGTTGTTTTAGTGCATGAAGGAAACGACGTCGTTTTATGCTCTTTCACATTAGCAACTTAATTTGCCCAAAATTTTCTCATTTAATAAGGGCTTGAGTGCTAGAAAGAGGGAAAGAGTGACAAAGTGAAGGAGATAATGACATCGTCGACAGTGTGAACGAGCATTGTTGGCGATTGTAGTGTAGGAGAGGGAGAGAGAGAGAGAGAGAAAAGTGAAATTGCCGAAAATTAAAAAGCTATGTATTTTAGAAACATAGTTTTAAATCTGTGTGCAATTTAAAAATTTAATAAAATATTATGAATTTAGATACAATTAACGTTATTAAGAATGAAATATACAACTATATCGTGAACATATCAAAATGATAAATATGCAACTATTTTGCGGATGGGGGAGTACAATAATATTTACCAAATAATGCATAATATTTTTCCTTTTTCAATATTTAATTAATTAATTTATTTTATAGACACACACCCCACCCTAAAATCAAAACATAGCATTAACACGGGTGGGCCCACGCTCCCATCTTCGCGCCATCCACAGTACTCTGTCCAAATCGCAGGAACTATAAGCAACATCAAAACTGGACGGTCCACAAATTGTTATCGAGCTAGCTCGTTTACCAGGAATCTTTCGGGTCGACCCACAATGCTCATAGCGAGCGCCGCCGCCCCTCCGCCGGTTGTGGGGCCCAAATTCGCCGACAAATTTAGGCACCATAGTAGAAAGCACAGCTTCGTAGTCTCAGCCACAGCCAGTGATTTCCCCGCATTTCTTCCTAAAGAAATGGAGAGTATTAGGGACCCTTTCGCCAGAAAGCTGGCTTCCAGGATTGAGAGAGTGCCCGTAGATGTAAAATTTTGCTAATTTTTGTTATCTTCTTCATCATGTATTTTGTTTTCAACGCATGTTTCAATTACTTTTTTTTTGGTTGATGATTATTGCATGTGCTCTTTGTTGCGCGCAATTGGATCTGTGTACTTGACTTGAACTCCATTGCATGCTCAATTTGTTGGTTCTTTTTGTTAGAAATAATGTTTCATTTCTCATATTTGTGCCAAAAGAAGTGGACTGTCTGTGCATGCAGAGATTTCTCTGTTTCTCCTGACAGATTCCACTTTCTTTGGTGTTTGTAAGGGGAAATAGATGTAGGTTTTAGTGGGTTTTTGTTGTTCTCGATCATTTTCCTTCTCTCTCTGAGCAGAAGTTATTTGGTGTAATTTTGACTGTTTTGGTACAATTTGATTAATATTCACTCATGTATGAAGGTATGTGTGTGTGTGTGTGTGTGTGTGTGTGTGTGTGCGTGCGTGTGCGTTTTGTGGGATCTAGATGGGAAACATATATGAAAATGGAACTAGTATTGTCGCATAATGTATGGCTTGTAAGCTGTAGGCACTTTTCTCTGGTTTGGTGGTCATGGTT
This sequence comes from Schizonepeta tenuifolia, assembly GCA_029490685.1. NCBI lineage: Eukaryota > Viridiplantae > Streptophyta > Magnoliopsida > Lamiales > Lamiaceae > Schizonepeta > Schizonepeta tenuifolia. The sequence continues at coordinate 84,503,423 of CM055958.1, forward strand.
AACATTTGAGTTAACTGGGAATCTTCCCTTCTGTGTAGCTAAGTTTACCAAGGACTCGCGTATTGAGTAGCTGCATAAAGCCGAAAACACAGCTCAATACAACTCCACTAGTTCTTCTTCACGGATTTGATAGGTCTGAGAATTTGAAGATTATTTGGTATTTTGAGAATTTGCTCTCTTTTTGTGATTCCTAGTTCATCTCATCTTATCCTTCAGCTCATGTTTTGAATGGAGATATGCTCTTCCTTTGCTCGAGGAGGCTGGATTAGAGACATGGGCAGTCGACGTTCTTGGTTGGGGCTTCTCTGATTTGGGCAAGTTTTCTTGATTTAGCTCTTTCAGATATGATAGTATTCAAGATTTTATTTACATGACTCGTTCTATAGGTGCATTGTATCTTGCGTAATTTTCATTTTCCTGTTTTGTTTTACTAGAGAAGCTTCCTTCGTGCAGTGTGGCTTCCAAGCGTGATCACCTCTATCAGGTGTGAACTCCTTTTCGTTAACTCTTTTTATGCAAGCACTCGTTTTAGGTTTTCAACTGCTGTTTTTTATTGTAAAATATGTCGTGAACTGCATCAGCTTGATATTCCTCGCGTGTCTATTAGATTTAAATATGTATAGTTATTGATGAGAGAGATGAAAAATTGATAGTGCTCTGCTTTAATTGATTCCTGAACTTTAGGTAACCTTACCTCTTGACTCTTGGGAGAGATCGACTAGCACATGTTTCTGCTGATTATTACTGAATATGACTTTGACTGCATTACAAATACATGAGAAGCTTAGCTTACCGTTTAAGATTGGTCTTACCCAGTTTTGGAGTTCCTATATTAAGAGGCCAATGACGTTGGTTGGACCAAGTCTTGGGGCTGCTGTTTCCATTGACTTCGCAGTCAACTACCCGGAAGCTGTAAGTATTGTGTTTTGCCATTAATCTATGCGAATAGTCGTGTTTTTTTGCTTCAGCATGTTTTATTATATGATTGTCATTTTGCATAAATTATTGAGCTCCATGTTCATTTTAATAATAGGTTGACAAGCTGATTTTGATTGATGCAAGTGTCTATGCTGAAGGTACCGGAAACCTTGCCACATTACCTAAAGTAATGGCGTATGCCGGAGTGAGTTCTGCAACAATTTGATTAACATAATATCTCTCAAAATGCATTTCGATGATAACCAAATTAAAAGAATTATGTTTTAGGCGTTGTTGGAACTACAAAGTTTTTAAACATAAGTAGCTTTCTAGAGGCAGGAATCTTGAAAGCAAAGTAGCCATTGGTAATTTGCCCTTCAACAGTTTTTTGCACCTAGTAGCATCAACATCCTGTTTTTCTTGTGAATTTCATATATAGTTTGATTGTGCAATTTCGGTTGTATACTTCAAAGGTCTACATGCTTCTACATTGCTAAATCATATCCGTGCACTCGACAGGTGTATTTGTTGAAGTCCTTACCATTGCGCCTATATGCGACTTTGTTGGCTTTCAATGGTATAACATGGGATACCTGCTATGACTGGGCAAAGGTGATTGGTGGCCTATGATATAGGGAAATGAAAACGCTGCATAACTTCGATTTTGCATTTTCTTTATTTGTAAACATATTTTATTCCATTTGAATTTTGATGTATCCTTAATACTGATGCAGATTGGACGTTTACATTGTCACTTGCCTTGGTGGGCAGATGCAACTGTTGATTTCATGACAAGCGGAGGCTACAATGTCAGTGCTCAAATTCGACAGGTATACTAAAAACCCAACATGCTAGTCAAGTCTCAAGCAACTTCAAGTTCTTTTATGCTTTAGTATCCATTCAAACTGAACAACATCGACTCCTCTGCAGCATCACTTTGCATCTATAGTAGTGCATAAACATAAGATTAGTTGGAATGCGTGATCAGTAAAATTCAGGGGTATTTTGGTCATTTCATTTTAATCATAAAAAATAGTAATTTTTAAAAATAATCACTTGATTTTTATTATGCAACTTTTTTCTTTTAACATCTGTAGTTCTTACATAATTGCTACTTAAGCTGCCCATTGTTTGAGATTCTATTCGATTTTGTTTTTTCTTGGATTGATATTTCAAAATTTGGTATTGCCTGATTAGTAGCTTAAACTAGATATTTGTTGTTCATCATTTATTATTTCATTTTTCCTTATATAAATGATGCTATTTGTGTTAATAAGTAATACTATCCCTTTATCGTCTCATAAATGATAAACGTACACCATCAAAGATATTCGACCTTTACTAAGAAAATCTTTAGCCTGATTTTATTTTTCGTTCAAGTTATTTTCTTTTATATTGTGGGGCATCGTATAAAATTATTCCTGGCTCTGTAAGTGTAGTGATCGGATCTACTTTCTGCAGGTTAAGCAGAAGACACTTATTATATGGGGAGAAAACGATCAAATTATAGACTATAAGCTTGCAGTGGTAAGTTTGATTTTAGTTTTTTGCTGCATGACATTGAGAATGGAACAAGTAATTAATGCATTACATGTCTTAAACAGAGACTGCACAGCGAATTACCAAATGCAATAATACGACGGATACCAGAGTGCGGCCATATTCCTCACGTCGAGAAGCCTGCTGCCGTTTCCAAGTTAATATCAGACTTTGTCCGATCTGAGAGCAAGGTATGTATGGTTGCTTGAGGGAATAATAAATCGCTAATTTTGCTTTCTCATGGATTCGTTTTTTAGCTTGTGAACATTGATCATCAGTAATTTGTAGCCATAGCTTTACTTTGTTGTTGCAAGCTATGAACAGCCTTAGTCTTTTTTAGAGAATGATTGGTGGGGTAAATAAAGGTAAATTCGATGTTGCATGTGAGGACATATTTGTCTTTAACAAGTGTAGGCGAACACGAAAGATGTTCGCCTAAACGCCTAGTGTCCACTCGCTTGTTTGTTAGGTGTAGGGAGAGACATTGTTTTCAATGCTACTTTGCTTATGATCTTAAAATGGAGATGGACTCCAGTACATAGGTCTCTACCGTGCAAATATGTCCATGACCCGACCCGACCCGCCCCGCGCGTGTGGTCCACGTGCCGCGCGTGGGCCCCATTTCCAGTTTTTTTTTTTTTTTTTTTTTTTTTTTTTTTTTTGTTAATTTCCAGATTTTTTGTCCCCGTCGGAGGGCTCCGATTTTACGGCTCCGCCTTCGCTCCGATTACTAAAATAAGGATAATCGGCGGGCAACATTTTGGATTTTTACGGCTCGCTCCGAGGCCTTCGGCTCCCCTCGCTCGCGTCTTGACCATAGAAGAAGCGGCAAACAAAAAAAAATTAAAAAAAAAAATTACCAGGTCAAACAGGTCGGGTCAAGGCGGGTCGGGTCAAATGGGTGAGTGTTCTACGGTGGAACAGTTGCACCCAAGTTTTTGTCCTTAAAATGAAGACAATGTCTGCAAGGATAGCCAGCCAGTCGGTTCCTCTATTGTATCGTCGTGCAACGTCTCTAATAGGTGAATGTCATGTTGAGAAATTTTAAAAATCTATCTGATTTTCTGAAGCAAAATTTTTAGTAAACTTTTCAAGTTTCTTGACAACTATTATCGGTAAATGCAATAAGAGATGCTGCATAATAATGCAAGAGGGTTTGACTTGATTTTATAAGAAACCACATTTGCCCCCTATTCCTCGATTTACATATTTTTTTGCCCTTGTTGCTTTCTTTTACTATCAAAATAATGGTACGAGCGTAATATCAGGATTTTAAATAATTTCATATACAACATAATTATCATTCTCATATTTGTGCTGTTTTTGTACTTCGGCCCCTTCTCTTTAGTGAAGTGGAGATATTAAGTTGCCATCTAAGTAGAGGAGAAAGAATAATTAAATCAAAATATTCTTATCAATGATACTTTTTACCTTGTTAAGTATGTCATGCATTTTGGATTATATGCATGATACGTTTCACAAAAATGACATTTGCTAGTATTTGGTCACAATCAGAACTTCCTATTTAAACCCGTGTGGAAATTATTCGAACAAAGCTTACCTCATCATTTTAAGTGGAATTTCGGTGTTCTGACTCAGAACTCGGTTGCCATAAATTGAATCGCGTGAAATAGATTTGAAAAAAGTATGTAGTAAAGTATACGGTTAGGTATGTCATATGTGTTATACTTTTCGTACATTATGGTAAAATTTGCAAAAAAGTACTATGACATTGGGATAAGTTATGATATTTTTTTTGACAACGAAGTGCAGCTCAAGGGGTAAATGCTTCCCCTCCAACCAAGAGATTGGGAGTTGGAGTCATGTGTGCATGTATAAACTCACAAAAAAAAGTTATGATGTTTTTCCCAACATAAAATAGTAAGGCATATCAACTTCTGTGATCACCTATAGCACTGGCGGACCGAGCTGGGGACAAGGGGGTACGGCTGTACCCCAAAAAAAATAAATTGTTTTACTATATATATATATATATATGTAATATTCTTATAATAATATTTTAATAATTTAATAATATTTAAAATTCTAAATCTAATTTGATAATATTTCACTAAGAAAAAAATGTTCATGCAAGTTCCTGATGAAGATATCATGGATCGATTCCTGAGAATGAAGACTCGTGGGCTCGGGCTCGAATTTTGAGCTGTAATTATTGAATAATATAATTCTTTTTGAACTCTATGAATATTTTTATATACATTTTATTTAATTGTGGGCATTTTAAATCATTTTTATTATTGGACAACTAAAAATTTTTTCTGCCAAGCCCTCCTGCAACCCCCAGCCAATTTTTTAAATATCATAATATTTCGTACTCCCAATTTCTAAATCCTGGGTCTGCCACTGACCTATAGTATATCAAATCGGATACTGCCATTTCGTGTTTCATTATCTACTCCGTCCATTGGTTGAACGACATGTGACATTGGCTACGGTTTATTCCAACCAAATAGGGTATATAATTATAACCAAATCGCCAAATGTTAAAAATCTGACGAATGAAATAGAAGATGAAACACCATAGAGAGTAGAAGATCCGAATTGTATAGTATATACATATGACGTTATATTTCCTAAATTAACCTACACTGCCGAAAATAATTATACTGTCTTCAAGAGAAAGCATTGAATTTAATATACTGCCTTGAAATTTAGATTTGTTAAAATCTTGAAAAAAAAAAAGGTTGTTGGTTGATTGACGAGTCTCATCATGTTACAAGATTCCACATCTTTGTATACTACGAAACCTAGAGGTTAAAACGGTTCGATTTATCCAATTTTTGGTTCATTTCAATTATTTTTTGTCGATGATTTGGAAAATTTGGTTTTCGATTGCAATACATAATTAAAACCAATTTGAATTGTTAATTTTTGTATGATCGACAACATGTATCATTGCAAAAAAAAAAAAAAAAAAAAAAACCATAATTGCAACAAATATGAAAAGAAGTTTCAACGCTCTCACACACGATTAGTTCTCACAAGATCCTAGTAATACATTTTAATTTTCATTGATTAAATATTAAAATATGGCTAGTTTATTCGTAAAATTGAGGGAAAAAACTTTTCTCTAAAAATATGTAAATACTTGAAGAAGGGAAGCAAAAAACAATCAAAATTTTCCCAAAAAGTGGAAAATAAAGAAGTTAATATTAATAAATTTGCAGCCTCCCTATCTAGATATACAGAGAAAAATTCTAAACAGAAGAGGCGTCCCATAAAAGGGAATCAAATTCCCTACTTTTTACCCTTCCACCAAAAACTAAAAAGTAAAAACAAAGAAAGAGAGGAAGCCGCCCTTTTTTATCTTAAAGTTGGCTACATAAACCTAGACATAACAAGAGATAAGGTTAGTGACACAAGAAGCATTGCTAAACTGCTGAGTGCCACGCTAGCACCATTGTCGGTGCCGGTGCCGAAGCCACTCCCCGTGGGGCCGAGGCTGCTGCCCGGGATGGTGGTGCCGCCACCGGTGCTCGGCGGAGTCATGCTGCCGCCGCTACTGCAGAATAATTTGAACAAAATGGGGTGAGCATGTTAGATGGTGATGAATGAGACACTTAAGTAATGTAGTACTACAATTACAAAGACAACTAAGCATACAAAATACTTGTACATTATAATTAGGACAGCTTAGTTTGATTAATTAGTATTTTAACTTTTTTAGGGCATGAAATGGCAAATGAATCCATGAATTCTTTATTGTAAAGAGTATCAACATTATTGACTTTTTGTGTATAGGATGATCTCATCACCCATGCTGGTCAATTCGGAATCTTTTCTCCAAGTAATAGACAAGTATAGTAGTAATTAATAATTTTGTTTGGTTGGTGTAACCCCTCTACAACCTATAAATATGAGGAACAATAAAAATTACTACTACTAAACTACCATTTTATTTATTTAATAGTCGGGGAGAGGAGACAAAACAGTGAAGAACTGAAGATTGAAACCGATACCCGAAGCTTCTCAACATAGTTTTTTTTTTGTTTAAAATAAATAGTATGAATAAAAAAGGCAATTTCAGTTTTGTAGCTTCAAAAGGAAAATTATGCGTAGCAAGATTTATCATACATTCATTATTTGGTTTATCTAATTCTTGTAAACAATAAACATCTCCCTTATTTTAGTGGAAACAAATTTAGTAGGTAGTTAAGCGAATGATGACACTTATATCTTGAGAGAGAGTTGAGGGGTAACTTTGCAATTAGGGTCAATATTAGGGGGGACAAAATAAAATTCCACCTCAAGAAAACTTCCTATGTCAAAATTAGCTCCCAGAATTATCTCCAACAAAAAAAAAATAAAAAAGATAGCTACTAGAATTATCTTTGCGTTAAAGGATTTAAAACCTTGTGCATTCAAAGAAAACTGCGTTTTGCAAAATAATATTCCAAATATTCAAAAATTTACAAGATCTGATTCTGAACAACTATATATTTTTACTACTTATAAAAAAAAGAAAGAAGAAGATAAAAATCGGACCTGGGACTAGCCTGGTAGACACATCCACTGGCTACACCTGCAAATAATAAGCAAAAAAGAAAAGCTAGCTAATTAAAAAAAAATAGTGATGAAAATTAAAATTGTTAGTAGTAATTTTGATATTGAAAATGAACATACTAGGGGGGGCAGTTTGAGAAATAGCAGCAGTTCCTAGAAAGTCACAGCTTCCATTAATTTGCGATTTCCTCTGGTAATAACTATTGACAGCGTAATTACAGTGATCTTTGACAGTGTTAGGATTAAAACAAGCCCCATTTTGGAGGATGGCTGAACAATCAGCTCCTGTTCCACAAGCATAATCTATGTCCTTCTGCAGCACACTGTCACTCAACCCACTGTTGCACAGGCAATAACTTGCATCTGCGAGAGAGAGAGAGAGAGAGAAACGGTTCATCAGCCCAGAAAAATTGAGATCGTTGAAGATTTTCAAGAAAAGGTGTGAAAATTAAACTTGATGGAAAATATTGAGTTTTACCTGAAGGGTTAGCCAAGGTTAAGAAAAACACAAGGCCAAACACAAAAGCAGCCATGACACTACTCCAAGACCCTCAACAAACTTTCTTTCGAGAAATGTGTGTGTGTGTGGGGGGGGGGGGGGGGGGGGTGTTCAAGAATCTTGAGCCAGCAAGAGAGAGAGAGAGAGAGAGAGAGAGGAGAGAGAGAGAGAGTGGCACTGTGGGGTGTGCCGTTTGTGTGTATATATATTCCCTACTGTACTCCATCCCTGGCGTAATAGCTAGTGTCTCCTGTCCTATAATCGTAGAACTGGAAAGTGGGTAAATTCACTTTTTTCATTGGATCGAAAATCCAACTACTAAAGAAATTGGACTGATAATATAGAAGTTTTGATAATTTTGCATGTAAATTAAATCTAAATACAGATAGATCTGCACGGGAGATAAAAGTCAAGTGAACATTCTAATTTTTAATTTTTAATTTTTTGTGAAATTCTATACAAAATACTCATAATTTTTTTTTTAAATTGAAAAATTATTTGTGTGTATATATGATATGTTCGGACAACATTATTATAATGCGGTTAAAGAGGGTTATTGGGAAATTGAGCCATTATCGCAGCTTAAAGCTGTTTTGTCGTCTATTCTGCTGATCACACAGTATATTTTTCATATATTTTTCAATTATAATATTATACTATATAAAATGTTGGTGGTAAAGTAGTGTTTGTTGGGTGTGTAACGGTCATAAACCAGTGCGAATGAACTCTTAACCCAATGTTAACTCTAGGGTTAACGTTAACGCCCCTCTTCCGTCCAAATAAAAAGATTTTACTTATTTTAAACGCAATTATTAGTAAGTTCTATATCTTTTAATGAGTTAATTGTTTATATTTTTTGAATGAGATTATAATAATATGACAATGAAACTATTATTAGAGGCAGGGGTGGGGCTAGCCTATCGGAGGCCCTGTGCGAAATTTAAAATTGGGCCCTTTATACATAGCTACAAACGTATCAAAATAATAAAATAAAAATATATATTACTGATTGATAATCTTTTTTATTCAAATTACAATAAAATTGACATTCACTTAAAAAGTGCTGCCCTCCTTGTAAATTTTGAAACAAAATCACTAATAATACTTTCATATTCATTTCTTCCAAAAGATCACATTCAATTGCCATCAAAGCAAGCCCATTTAGTCTTTCCTGCGACATAGTTGTCCGTAAGTATGATTTAAGCAACTTCAATTTTGAAAAGCTTCTTTCTGCAGTAGCAACCGTAACAGGAACTGTCAGCAAGATTCTATAAGCAATCATTACATTTGGAAAACAAGTAAATGGTTTCAGAAATATTGATATATCTCTTGCTCCCATTTTGTCCTTAGGCAACAACTCTCTAAGAAATTTTAACTCAATATATAGATCATTTCCATTAATATCTGATACCTCACCTTTTCTAAGAGCATATTCCAAGTGACTACAACAAGATTGAAGTTTAATATCATCAAGTGATTGCAACTTATCAGAATCGAACGAAAAGCCAAAGATATTCTCATATAACTCATATTGTTCAAACCTCTTATCTAATGACGCAATTGCTTGATCTACAATGTATAAAAAGTATTGGATTCTAAATTCTTCCTCTAAAGATAATGATGTTTCCTCACCAACAATCTCATCAAAGTGTCTTTTTCTACGTATTATACGCCTTTGAGGAAATACAGGGTCACTTCCTATTTCATTTGCCAATTTTTTCACATTTTCCATGGCACTTGAGAATCCAGTTTCTCTATAACTTTTAAAAAAAGAAGCCAACCCTTTTATCTCACCCCTAGCAGTATCAATCAACAGTCTCTTGACTGTAAATGTTTGCTAACCAAATTCATAGCATATAAAAGTTCATACCAAATAGTTATAGCAAGCAAAAATTCAAAATTACCAAGCTCATTAACAGCTAAGGATTTTGCTTCACTTTGTATTTTAGTATCCTTATCAACATCAGCTACTTCAAGTAAGGCATCTCGTATTTCAACAATTTGGAATCTTATCACCTTAATACTTTCAACACGACTTTCCCATCGTGTGGCCGACAATGATTTAAGAGTAAGACCTTTCACATTTTCTTTTAAAATATGCCACCTCTTTGTAGAATTAGCAAACAGAGTATAATACGTTGAACTATTCCAAAAAAATCTCTGGCTTTCATACAAGAGTTTCCAATGTCACACAAAACTAAATTAAGACTATGACAACCACACGGAGTATAAAAAGCTCTAGGATTCAAATCCAATAGTCTCTTTTGCACACCTTGATTTTTACCTTTCATGTTAGATCCATTATCATATCCTTGACCTCTAACATTATCTATATCAAGATCATAAGATTTCAAAACATTTTCTAACACTTGAAACAGACCTTGAATTAAGGTTATCTGCTCTTCATGACTAGCATCAGGTGTACAATCCAACATCAAAGAGAAATACTTGGCATCTTTTATGTTTTTTTTTTTTATAATAATAGCTCTTATTTTAGAAGAAATCAAGAGTATAAACTCATTTTGAATATCGTGGCTCAAATAATGATGATGAATCATTCCACTTTCAATACGATGGACATGCTCTTTCATCACAGGATCAATCTTGGCCAACATTTTAATTAAACCCAAAAAATTGCCATTCCTAGTTTTATATAGCTTTTCATTTTTTCCTCGAAATGCTATGTTATGTTTTGCAAAATACTTTACAACAACAATAATTCTAGTTATAACACCTTTCCAGTATTTTTTTTTTCTTTTTTAAGTTTTTCTTGAGCAACTTTATCTATTGTTTCATTTTGTGGCAATCTATGTCGAAGGTCACACCAATTAGTCAAATTCAATACATGATCAACACTTGTTTCATGTTCTTTAAGTCTAGTACTAAGGTGAGACCGATCATTAAAGCCTTCGTTTGTTAAAAGACCTTTTCCATCACCTTTTTTGAATATTTTACAGCAAAAACAAAAAACTTTATCAAGCTCCTTTGAGTAAACAAGCCACTCTCTATCACAAGTTTCACCATTAGATAAATATCTCGTATAGAAATTTGAAGAGAATCTTCGAGAACATTTATCTTTAGGGCCATTCACTATGGTTAAGTCTCTTTTTGGGCCATTTACTACCAAAACATTGATCAAATTTGAATCAAGAGCATACCATTTTCTTGGATCATATATGTCAACTAAAATAGAATCATTTTGTGTAACATTATTATTGTCATTCTCACCACCAGAAATATCATCTTGATCATTTAAATTATTTGTAATATCCTTGTTAGCATCATCAATCGCATTTCTTAAATTTTCAACATTCTCACAATCAACATCAGATTTTTCACCTACTTGAGGATTTTTAGTCAAAAACTTATGTAAAGCACCCCTCTGAGATTCGATGAATTCATTTTCTTTCTTTTTTTTTTACAGCATTTTTCATACCCATACATAGGCTTTCGAGTCATATTAACTACTAAGCACAATCAAAGTAGTAAAAATTAACCAAATAATATAAAAAAGTAAAGAAGAAAGATATCACCAGACTCCAGGGATCTCATCTGCTGATTTCTTCTCTAAGAGTTTGTTCCACCACAATCCACAACCTACTGCCTACACGGCTACACAAAGTCACAAAGAATTAAAATTCATGAATTGATGGTCCCGAAATGAGTTACTGGTGTATGGGGGGGGGGGGGGAATACACCAGTTAGGATTTAAAAACTTAAACCTTAAAAATCACTTCAACTGAGCAAAAGATGACTCAGTTGGAATTCCACAGCTGAGTAAGCGACCTCAGCTGGAAGAGTGAGGCTGTGCGGAATGTGGTGGAAAAATAAACTCGTTAAAAGCAACTCACGCAAAACAGCTCGGTTGGTCAAGAACCAAAATAGCTCGGTTGAAAATGTGCAAATGCGGTTTGTATGTCGGTTAGATTGATCAGATAAATATGCAAAAGCAACTGAATAAAAACAAACACAGACACACAGGATTTAACGTGGTTCGGAGATAATCCTCCTACGTCCACGGGGAGATGTGAATCCTCACACCTCAGTCCAAGTTCTTCTGGACAGAACCACTCAGCTTACGCGGGCTGAACAACCGTTAAGGATAAGTTTGCGGGTACTTATCGACCTTACAGTTTAGTTTCTGGGCACTAAACAGCCTATGTCAAGTTTGCGGGTACTTGGCGACCTGACTACTCAATTACAGGAAGAGTAAGGTCCTAGCACACTTTTTAGGGTGTGAGAGTGGGTGGGATTTCCAACTACAGCTCGATCACGAATGCGAGCTGGATCTAAGGCTTGAATGAATAAATACTCAAACTAAGATCTAAGACAGATTTTCACTCTATGAACCCTCAGCTACTAATGTTCTATCACTCTTGAACTCTCAGCTGCTGATGTTCTTAGAATAGGATTTTAGCAGATTTTTTCTTTCGCTTGATTCTCTTGTGATTGCACTTTTCTCTCTTGCTTCAGTCTGTCTCATGTATCTCTCTCGAATGAGAGAATGCCTCTATTTATAGGCGGAGAGAATCAACTAGCCGTTGGAGGAGCAGTTGACCTCTGATCGTTTGATAGCGATGGCTTGTCTCTCATCTCTGCAGACTTTCCCGATATGGCATCTGTGCTTTTCTGCATTCCATCTGAGACAGCCTTGTGTTGGGCCAGATGGGGTAATGACTGAACGGTCAAACCCTCATGTGACTTCCTTTTGAAATTCAAATCTTAACCTTTCTGACAGTCAACCTCGGTTCGTCGGTTGAAAGTCTTGATCTTCATCTGAGTGGTCTTCAGCTGATGTTCTGAACTGTTGGACTCTCAGCTGACTTTGAACTTCAAGCAGTTAAACTTCTTGTTCGAGTTCTACAACTGATGTTCTAAAACTGAACACTCAGTTGTCTTCCTTGTATTTACTCAGTTGGGTTTGAACCCTCAGATGACTTTCCTTTTCATCTGATGTTCTCTTCCTTTCTACTGTTTCTCATCTGATGAACGCTCAGTTGGTTTCCTTCACAACTGATGTTCTGAAGACTTCCCCCTCATTCCATCTGAACATATGAACTCTCAGTTGTCCTTCATCATAACTGATGTTCTGTCTGAGTGATGCCTTGTTGCCATCTTTAGCTGGAGACCTGTAAAGATAAAATCTTAACTTTGCTCAAACAGCGAGCCTAAATTCTAACATTAGGTTCTGGCAACATCTACTCGGTTGGGGTCAGTCGGTTTTGGAATTCATCAAAACTCATACTAATAAATTTTCCAACATGAATTATTGGAAATAATTATTAATTGAATCATTGATGGAACATTGGAACTAAACAAATAAAATACAATACAAATTTCAGAAGAATTACCTTGCAAGATTCAGAAGTATTCCCTCAGGTTGGACTCTTCGACCTTTAACTTGTCCCAACCATGGATCCTGAGGGTTTCCTCCTTGACGTACCAGTAGCTAAATATGACGCTGAACTGGTAGAGCAGTTCCGTCCCGAGTACGGCAAAGACGGGCATTGAGGCTGCCTCAGGGAGCATACCAATCAGCTTGCGGAAGCAGTAGCTGAGTCTTCCTTCATATTCAGCCAGGATTGCCTAGCGGTTGGCTTCTTCATCGATTTGAGGGGGTTCGATATCGAAGGTTACAGGTTCGATGGTTTCATCAACGTTGGCCGAAGGAATGGTCACAACGTTGGCATCAAGCGAGAGGCTCGGACTATTTGACTGAGGACCAGTTGAGAGAACTGGATCCTCTTTAGGTAGTGAGTCGGCTGGCTCGAGGGTTTCTTCAGACACAGGTGGGTTTACCTGGCTGGCATCAGCTCTAGTTTGACTGTCGTGGGACTCCTCAGATGAAGAAGAGTCATTTGAGGAGGAGCTGGAATCCTCCACTTGGATCTCCACGTCTTCAGCTGCTTTCTCCTGACGCGGCTGAAGAATGAATCCAGCTGGGTCAACACATTGACTGGATTCGGTTGACTCCTTTGCCTCAGCCAGCTTGACCACCACTGGACTTGTTGTGGATGGTTGAGCCGCTGGCTGGATGATCCTTATCCTTGGCCTCTTCTGCAGAGGTTCCTCCTCTTCCTCCTCTTCGTCTTCTTCCTCCTCAGCTACCTCCTTCAGCTGGCGCTTCGCCGGCTTGGTCCTTGAAGGCCGGTGAGCTGCTGACTCCACAGCTGGCTTGGGGGCACCCTTGGGGGTGTAGACAGCCTCCACAACATCCCTGGCTTTCTTAGCTGAGGGGAATAGCGACATCTTGCTGACTGGAGTGTCCTCACTCCCTTCCCATGTCAGCGGTAGTCCTTGTGTAGCTTGGAGGATGAGGGCAGAAATCTTTGTTCCAAAGTTGAGTGTCCCCTTGACACTCAACAGCAGTTCTCCGGATTCAGCTGTTGTCTCGGAGATTTTCTGCTTCTCCATCATCAGTTGGCTTTCCAGATATCCCAACCAGTCGACCTGGTGCAGCTCTTCCAGGGCCTTCTGCTGCTTGAGCTTAGGACGGCTTATGTCACCGAAGGCTCCACCATATGCGAAGGCGCACTTGGAGATTACGTCGAAGAGAAGTCGGTGAGCCGGCTTCAGCTTCGTCCTCTGCATGCTCCCCTTCAATGGCTCGGGAACTATGAGGATTGTTTGAAGGAAGGTGTCAGCTTCTTTGTCAGAGAAGTTCCCCAGCACATTTGTGGCTTCGCGGTTTCTGGGGATGAGCTTCTCCAGCTCCTTTGACACCTTTATCTCCACGACGGAGCCTTTTACTGTCCGGGAGATTCTGTGGCGTTGCTTGCACGGGATGATCGTGACAAGCCCGTCTTCTGCAACTCGTTGCAGATTCCGGTAGAAATGTACGACCTGCTTCCTGAGCAACAAGGCCGGAGAGAGGGTTGCCCAATCAAGCAGATGGTGGTCGAAGAGGATGGCGGCGACGGGAGCAACCTCAGGCGAGGAGAGAGCCGCTCTGGATAAAATCTGTTCGAAGTGAATCTTCGACATCACCATGTCGAACGATTCCTGGAACGTGGCAGGCTCTGTGGAGACCATCTTCTTAGAGGCTTTGGATTTGGGCGCCATCTCAACTCGATATATATGCGAAGAAGAAGGAAAAACTTTACTGAAAATGGCGAAACAAGATTTGAGAAGATGATGAATAGAGAGTAAAGATATGCGCAAAAAGAGAAGGTAAGGATCACTTCCTGATTTGCCGTATTATATAATCTTTGACTCGGATAAAATCAACGGCTAGGGTTAAATCGCGCGTATTTATCAACGGCTGTGATTTCGCGAATGTTGGGTAATTTTGACTGATATACCACGCGCGCGAGTGAGAAGGTGAATAGTTTGGGGTGTCAGCCCAGTCGCACTATAAAGTAAGGCTATAGGTGTTCAGCCAGACTTTACATTAAATGCGATATGATGGCTTGTTTAGTCTAGCTGACATGTTCAGGAATGTTTGAATTTATTTCAAACATTCTCATTTAATATCATAACACCTTCAGTCATAAATGATACCTGGCAGCTGATGTCGATATCAGCTGTATACCTCAGTTGTGCTCCTCAGTTGCCGCATACCATCAGCTGACTCGAGTTCGTCTGTTCAGCTGACGTTTGATGTTTTCAGTTGGCAGTTCGCATCTGAGATTCCCCTTTTATCTGAGCTTCCCTTTTCATCTGAGCTTCCCCTTTTATCTGAGCTTCCCTTTTCATCTGAGTTTCCCTTTTTATCTGAGTTTCCCCCTTAAGTCGATATCCGACTCTTCAGCTCGGATGGATCCTTATCAGCTCGGATGACTTTTGCTCGGATGACTCTTCTGCTCGGATGAGTTTTTAGCTTGGATCCAAGAGTCCTAGAAGATCACATAGCATCTTGAACCGGGCTTCAGGAAGAGGTTTGGTGAATATGTCAGCTCTCTGAATCTCAGTTGGGATCTTCTCTATGGACACATCCTTCTTCTCAATATGATCTCGGATGAAATGATGACGAATATCGATATGCTTAGTCCGAGAGTGGTGAACAGGGTTCAGAGAGATAGCTATGGCACTCGAGCTATCACAATGAATGGGAACCTGTCCGGTTGTAACTTCATAATCTCTCAGCTGTTGTTTTAGCCTCAATACTTGCATGCAACAGCTTCCGGCAGCCATCTACTCTGACTCGGTTGTCGAAGTAGCAACACACGCTTGTTTCTTGGAGAACCATGAAACCAGCTTGCTTCCTATGAACTGACAGTGTCCAGAAGTAGACTTCCTGTCCAACTGATCTCCTGCTAGGTCGGCATCTGAGTATCCAGTCAGCTGGATATTGTCATCAGTTGGGTACCACAACCCAACATTGATAGTTCCCTTCAGATACTTAATGATGTTCTTTTCTGCCAACATGTGTGCTTCTCTTGGTTGGACTTGAAAACGAGCACACACTCCAACTGCGTATGAAATGTCTGGTCGGCTGGCAGTTAGATAGAGCAGCGAACTGATGATCCCTCTATACTGGCTGGCATCAACGAGCTTTCCCTCAGCTCCTGGTTCGATCTTCCAGTTTGTATTCATAGGGATCTTGGTTGTCTTACTTGTCTGCAATCCGAACTTGATGATGAGCTCCTTTGTATACTTGGACTGGTTGATGAAAATCCCTTCAGGCGACTGTTTCACTTGTAGTCCAAGGAAATAATTCATCTCGCCCATCATTGACATCTCGAACTTCTCCTTCATAAGATCGGAGAATTTCTTGCACAGCTCCTCCGACTTGGAGCCGAAAATTATGTCATCGACATAAATTTGCACAACAAGTATTTCTTCTCCAACTTTGATGGTGAACAGAGTTTTATCAACTGAACCTCGTTTGAACCCCGAGTTCAGAAGAAATCCACAAAGAGTGTCATACCATGCCCGTGGCGCTTGCTTTAGATCATAGATAGCTTTCTTCAGCTTGTACACTCTTCCATCTCTAGTCTCAAAACCAGGAGGCTGTTCGACATATACATCTTCTTTGATATCTCCATTGAGGAATGCACACTTCACATCCATCTGATATACTTTGAACTTGTGATGTGCGGCATAGGCTAGATAGATCTGGATGGCTTCCATCCTTGCAACTGGTGCGAAGGAATCTTCAAAGTCAATTCCTTCTTGTTGGCAGTATCCTTGAGCTACCAACCTTGCTTTATTCCTCACAATGAATCCAATGGCGTCTCTCTTGTTTTTGAAGATCCACTTCAATCCAATCACCTTGACACCATTTGGTCTTTCTACCAACTCCCATACACAGTTGCGTAGAAACTCATTCAGTTCTTCTTGCATGGCTGTTGTCCAGTGGACACAGTTGAGAGCTTCCCCAACATTCTTCGGTTCTGGAACATCAGCTACAAAGTAAGAAATCATGGCAACATCTCCAGCTTGCTCGAACTCCTCTAGAACTGCCAATTCCTCAGCATATTGGGCATAAGAGTTGGAATCTTCCTCGGTTGATTCTGGATTTGCAACCCTGCTCCGTGTGTGCACACCCTCGGTTGGATCTCCGATGATGTCGTCGGTGGAATGAACTTCATACCATCTTCGGTTACGTCTTCCTTCTTCTTCCAACTGTGGCTGCTCAAAATTCTGAGCTGGAGTCTTCAGAACTGGTGATTTATCAGTTGTTGAGTCTGGATCCTCAACATTTACAATAGTTCGAGCTGAGTTTGGTTCTGCTTCAGATGTTGATGCAGTTGGAGGGGCATCAGCTGAAGTTCCCCCTTAGGACGAGCTGAGGTCTTCGCATTCATCTTCAGAGGAGTATGGATCCTCATCCTCAGTTGCCCATATCAGTGGTTCAGCTTGGTTCTTTTCCCGAAGTGCTTGCGATCTGGTGAGAACTGGTAGAACAGCTGGATCCGCGTGTTGTTCCTTTACCTGTTCCCTGCACTCAAAGGTAGATTCATCAAAACTAACATGAGGTGTTATTTCCACAACACGAGAGTTGTTGTTGAAAACTCTATATGCCTTGATCCGAGCTGCATATCCAAGAAATATGCCCTTCGAAGCTTTGGCATCAAAAGTTTTCAACTGAGTCTTCCCATTGTTGTGAATATAACACTTAGATCCAAAAACACGAAAATAAGAAATATCTGGCTTTCTACGTCTCCACAGCTCGTAGGGCGTCTTTCCCAACCGCTTGGTAAGAAGAGATCGATTCTGAGTGTAGCATGCTGTGTTGATCGCTTCAGACCAAAATCTCTTTGGCAGTGCTGAGCTCGCTAACATGGATGTGGCTGCATCCTTCAGAGTTCTATTTCTTCGCTCAGCTACGCCATTCTGTTGTGGAGTACGCGCGGCTGATGTCTGATGGGTTATGCCATTCTTTTCGCAATACTCAATAATGGTTTCATTTAGAAACTCCGTTCCACGATCTGATCGGATAGATATGATCTTCATCTCTTGTTGGTTCGATATCCGATCCATCAGCTTGGGCAGCTCATCTCGGGTTTCACTCTTGTGGCGCATGAAGATGGTCTACGTATATCTTGAGTAGTCATCAGTTACAACCAATGTATATTCGTTTCCATTAATGCTTTTTGGTGTAACTGGCCCGAAGAGATCCATATGGATCAGCTGTAACACTCGGTCGGTTGAGGAAGTTGACTTCAACCGGAAGGAGGTTCTAGCGAGCTTTCCCAGCTGGCACGCACTGCAGATGTGTGTTGTTGAAAACACTCGGTTATGTATGCCTCTTGCATGTTCTTGTCTGGCGAGTCGGTTCATCGTCTTGAAATTCAGATGGTTGAGCCTTTTGTGCCACAGCCAGCTCACATCCGAACTGCTCTTTGATAACAGGCAAGTGTCAGGGAGACTGCTGTTCCAGTCAGCGTAGTAAACATTCCCTGTTTGAGATCGATTTCCCAACAATATCACCTGCTTTGATCCGACATCTTTGACTCTGCAACCCTGTGCATCAAACTTGACAGAGAAACCATTATCACAGAATTGGCTGATGGAGAGCAGGTTATGCTTCAATCCATCAACATAAGAGACATTAGAAATTGAAACATGATTGGTTTCAAGGGTACCGTAACCTCTGGTATAACCTTTTGAGTTATCACCAAAAGTAACTGATGGACCTTCTTTCTCCACAAAACTTCCAAGCAAATCCTTCAGATTTGTCATGTGTTTCGAGCATCCACTATCCATCACCCACATTGTTGCAGACGCCTTCTTCTTCCTCAGCTGTTTCTCCTGTACCTGCAAAGAGAAACTCGCTTAGGTCCCCAATTTCAGTTGGGTCCTGGAGGGTTAGAACCAGTTCCCGCTGGAACTGTGCGTCGCTTTTCCCTGTAAACTCGGATGGATTTATCATTCCAAATTAGTTTTCCTTCATCATCAACTATAACAACACCTCGGTTATCCTTAGGCTTGTTGTTAGTAGTGATGTTCTATTTCTTTGGAGGAGTTGGATTTCTCCTATGTTGAGCTTAATGAGGTGAGGCTTTCCCCCTGTTTTGATGGCGATTCTTATCCTGTTGAGTTTGTCTGTGAGGTCGGACGCCCTGTTGGAATCTTTGTAGCTGATTATGATTCCAACTTCCTGAGGGTTGTCTGTAGCTGTTCATGCCCTGTTGATGATTAATATTATGGCATGAATATCTCCCGTTGTTTGACCAGTTCCTCATTGGTTGACTATGTTGGAACCTTTGGTCGAACTGATGTTGGAACCGCTGCTGATTCAGATGATTGAACCCTTGCTTGTTCTGAGGTCGGTTCCATTCCTTCTGACGTTGACTTTGAGGTTGATGCAGAGGTCGGTTCTGGTTTTGAGATCGGTTGCGGTTGTGCTTTCGATGCCTCTGATTCCTCTTCTGACTTTTGGAACATTCCCCCTCGGTTGATACCTCAACCGATGGAATATTCTGTCCTACATCAGCTACTCCTTTTCCCTTCTCAGTTGTAATTTCATTGATCGTTTGAGCTTGTTGAGAGGTTGAAGTTGAATTAGCTTCTGGAGACTCAGCTGTGTCTGGCTCTACAGCTGTAACTTCTACTGGTTTGATAAAAGTTGCTGGTGGAATCCCAGTATCCTTGATAACATCATAACCGAGTCCTGACACATCATCCATCTGTCTGCTGTAACTTAAAAGGTTTTCGATGATCTTGGATGACTGATACAGCTTGATTAGATTGTCCTTCTCAGTTTGCAACTCCTTGATGAGTACAGCTATCTGCTCGGTTTGTCCATCTGACTTCTTTATCAGCTGTTCGATCTGAGCATCTTGATTTTTCAACTGATCTTGCTGTTCTTTGTTTTGCTTTGTCAACTCCTCATCAGCTGGAGCCTTAGCCTCGATCAGTTGACTCTTAAGATTCTCAATCTCCTGAGTTTGGCTTGTAATCAGATCCTCCTTTTCGGTTAAGGAATCTTCAAGCTTGGCGAACTGAGCTTGAAGACTCTTAAACTCAACCGACTGCTGATGCAGTTCCTCACTGAGTTCTTGAAAATCATTCCAGGAGGGTTCCAACTCATCGCTCAGAGATTCCTGCAGGTTAGAAGTATTGGAAGAATTTAAGCGAGCAGGATTAGATTGTACCTCAATATCATCTTGGTCGGTTCCAAGTGTCATGAGGCATTGATCCAGACTGATGACTTTGTTGGTAGAGATCAGTTCATCCTCATCTTCAGTGTTTGTGAAGATGTCCATATCGTCACCTGCCTCTTCAGCTACCATGGCCTTGTTCTTTGCAGTTTGCTTGGCCCTCAGTGCTTCTCTTTCCTTCTTTGAGAGGTCTGGGCAGTCAGCTTTGAAGTGTCCTTCCTTGCCGCATTCGAAGCAACCATTGGTGACTGGCTTCGAACTGTCTCGAGTTCGGTTTGATTTATAGAAACGTTTATATTTGCCGAACCGAGTATCCATATCGGCTAGCTTCTTTGACAACACTGCAATGTTCTGTTGCAGTTCCTCTCTGCTCGGCTCCTTTGCAGTCGTGTCAGCCAATCTGGTTGGCCTTGACGATCTCGACTTTGAGTAGTCAGCTCGGAGGGCAACTGACTTTGATGCTGAGCCGACGTCCTCAATTCTATTTGTCTGACTTGAGGGTTGCGACCTCCTTCTGTTGACCTTATACTCATTTCCTTTCAAGATTGAGAACAATCTTTCAGTTCCCATTTCACCAAGGTCAGCTCGGCTCTCGTGGATATTTGTGAAAGTATCCCACTCAGCCGGTAGAGCTTGCAACACTTTGAGGTTTATTTCTCTTAGAGTGTATTTTCCTTTCTGGATGGACTGGATTCTTCTGATGATGTCCATAAACCGGAGCTCTAGCTGATCAATAGTCTCATCAGGTCGCAGACTGAAATTGTCGAAATCTTGACATGCATGCGAGAACTTGTTTTTCTTC
The DNA here is from genome assembly GCA_029490685.1 of Schizonepeta tenuifolia. Taxonomy (NCBI): domain Eukaryota; kingdom Viridiplantae; phylum Streptophyta; class Magnoliopsida; order Lamiales; family Lamiaceae; genus Schizonepeta; species Schizonepeta tenuifolia. Next base: position 84,524,253 of record CM055958.1, read on the forward strand.
GTCTCGTCGCTTCTTTCACTTAGCGAAGCCAAGATGTCCCACATCTCTTTTGCAGTCTCACACTCCTCTATCCAGGGCAGATAATCTTGTCCAACCGTGGACATTATTGTGCTCTGAGCCCAGATATCCAGCTGGCTCACCTTGGCCTCTTCCGGAGTGTAGTCTTCTGGCTGTTTCTCCACATACTCCACCACTGCATCTCCATCGTTGGGATTTGTGGGAGTGCGAAGTATTCTGTCTTGTATGACGATTGGTCCAGAAGTGAGAACTTGTTGCATCCTATGATGCTTTGACAGAAGGATCTTCTTCATTCGAGTTCTCCATGATGTATAATTGACTACAGAGAACATGACTACGATCTTGTCCTTGACGTCCATCTGCACAAACAAAAAAACAGGACAAAAAATGCGAGCAAGAATGCACTAGCGTGAAAAGATCTGTTCAGTTGACAACTGAAGAAAAATCTCGAATTCACACCTCGTGAAATAGAGTCAGCAGTCTTTTGAACTACTGCTCTGATACCACTTGATGGTCCCGAAACGAGTTACTGGTGTATGGGGGGGGGGGGGGAGGAAATACACCAGTTAGGATTTAAAAACTTAAACCTTAAAAATCACTTCAACTGAGCAAAAGATGACTCAGTTGGAATTCCACAGCTGAGTAAGCGACCTCAGCTGGAAGAGTGAGGCTGTGCGGAATGTGGTGGAAAAATAAACTCGTTAAAAGCAACTCACGCAAAATAGCTCGGTTGGTCAAGAACCAAAACAGCTCGGTTGAAAATGTGCAAATGCGGTTTGTATGTCGGTTAGATTGATCAGATAAATATGCAAAAGCAACTGAATAAAAACAAACACAGACACACAGGATTTAACGTGGTTCGGAGATAATCCTCCTACGTCCACGGGGAGATGTGAATCCTCACACCTCAGTCCAAGTTCTTCTGGACAGAACCACTCAGCTTACGCGGGCTGAACAACCGTTAAGGATAAGTTTGCGGGTACTTATCGACCTTACAGTTTAGTTTCTGGGCACTAAACAGCCTATGTCAAGTTTGCGGGTACTTGACGACCTGACTACTCAATTACAGGAAGAGTAAGGTCCTAGCACACTTTTTAGGGTGTGAGAGTGGGTGGGATTTCCAACTACAGCTCGATCACGAATGAGAGCTGGATCTAAGGCTTGAATGAATAAATACTCAAACTAAGATCTAAGACAGATTTTCACTCTATGAACCCTCAGCTACTAATGTTCTATCACTCTTGAACTCTCAGCTGCTGATGTTCTTAGAATAGGATTTTAGCAGATTTTTTCTTTCGCTTGATTCTCTTGTGATTGCACTTTTCTCTCTTGCTTCAGTCTGTCTCATGTATCTCTCTAGAATGAGAGAATGCCTCTATATATAGGCGGAGAGAATCAACTAGCCGTTGGAGGAGCAGTTGATCTCTGATCGTTTGATAGCGATGGCTTGTCTCTCATCTCTGCAGACTTTCCCGATATGGCATCTGTGCTCTTCTGCATTCCATCTGAGACAGCCTTGTGTTGGGCCAGATGGGGTAATGACTGAACGGTCAAACCCTCATGTGACTTCCTTTTGAAATTCAAATCTTAACCTTTCTGACAGTCAACCTCGGTTCGTCGGTTGAAAGTCTTGATCTTCATCTGAGTGGTCTTCAGCTGATGTTCTGAACTGTTGGACTCTCAGCTGACTTTGAACTTCAAGCAGTTAAACTTCTTGTTCGAGTTCTACAACTGAGGTTCTAAAACTGAACACTCAGTTGTCTTCCTTGTATTTACTCAGTTGGGTTTGAACCCTCAGATGACTTTCCTTTTCATCTGATGTTCTCTTCCTTTCTACTGTTTCTCATCTGATGAACGCTCACTTGGTTTCCTTCACAACTGATGTTCTGAAGACTTCCCCCTCATTCCATCTGAACATATGAACTCTCAGTTGTCCTTCATCATAACTGATGTTCTGTCTGAGTGATGCCTTGTTGCCATCTTTAGCTGGAGACCTGTAAAGATAAAATCTTAACTTTGCTCAAACAGCGAGCCTAAATTCTAACATTAGGTTCTGGCAACATCTACTCGGTTGGGGTCAGTCGGTTTTGGAATTCATCAAAACTCATACTAATAAATTTTCCAACATGAATTATTGGAAATAATTATTAATTGAATCATTGATGGAACATTGGAACTAAACAAATAAAATACAATACAAATTTCAGAAGAATTACCTTGCAAGATTCAGAAGTATTCCCTCAGGTTGGACTCTTCGACCTTTAACTTGTCCCAACCATGGATCCTGAGGGTTTCCTCCTTGACGTACCAGTAGCTAAATATGACGCTGAACTGGTAGAGCAGTTCCGTCCCGAGTACGGCAAAGACGGGCATTGAGGCTGCCTCAGGGAGCATACCAATCAGCTTGCGGAAGCAGTAGCTGAGTCTTCCTTCATATTCAGCCAGGATTGCCTAGCGGTTGGCTTCTTCATCGATTTGAGGGGGTTCGATATCGAAGGTTACAGGTTCGATGGTTTCATCAACGTTGGCCGAAGGAATGGTCACAACGTTGGCATCAAGCGAGAGGCTCGGACTATTTGACTGAGGACCAGTTGAGAGAACTGGATCCTCTTTAGGTAGTGAGTCGGCTGGCTCGAGGGTTTCTTCAGACACAGGTGGGTTTACCTGGCTGGCATCAGCTCTAGTTTGACTGTCGTGGGACTCCTCAGATGAAGAAGAGTCATTTGAGGAGGAGCTGGAATCCTCCACTTGGATCTCCACGTCTTCAGCTGCTTTCTCCTGACGCGGCTGAAGAATGAATCCAGCTGGGTCAACACATTGACTGGATTCGGTTGACTCCTTTGCCTCAGCCAGCTTGACCACCACTGGACTTGTTGTGGATGGTTGAGCCGCTGGCTGGATGATCCTTATCCTTGGCCTCTTCTGCAGAGGTTCCTCCTCTTCCTCCTCTTCGTCTTCTTCCTCCTCAGCTACCTCCTTCAGCTGGCGCTTCGCCGGCTTGGTCCTTGAAGGCCGGTGAGCTGCTGACTCCACAGCTGGCTTGGGGGCACCCTTGGGGGTGTAGACAGCCTCCACAACATCCCTGGCTTTCTTAGCTGAGGGGAATAGCGACATCTTGCTGACTGGAGTGTCCTCACTCCCTTCCCATGTCAGCGGTAGTCCTTGTGTAGCTTGGAGGATGAGGGCAGAAATCTTTGTTCCAAAGTTGAGTGTCCCCTTGACACTCAACAGCAGTTCTCCGGATTCAGCTGTTGTCTCGGAGATTTTCTGCTTCTCCATCATCAGTTGGCTTTCCAGATATCCCAACCAGTCGACCTGGTGCAGCTCTTCCAGGGCCTTCTGCTGCTTGAGCTTAGGACGGCTTATGTCACCGAAGGCTCCACCATATGCGAAGGCGCACTTGGAGATTACGTCGAAGAGAAGTCGGTGAGCCGGCTTCAGCTTCGTCCTCTGCATGCTCCCCTTCAATGGCTCGGGAACTATGAGGATTGTTTGAAGGAAGGTGTCAGCTTCTTTGTCAGAGAAGTTCCCCAGCACATTTGTGGCTTCGCGGTTTCTGGGGATGAGCTTCTCCAGCTCATTTGACACCTTTATCTCCACGACGGAGCCTTTTACTGTCCGGGAGATTCTGTGGCGTTGCTTGCACGGGATGATCGTGACAAGCCCGTCTTCTGCAACTCGTTGCAGATTCCGGTAGAAATGTACGACCTGCTTCCTGAGCAACAAGGCCGGAGAGAGGGTTGCCCAATCAAGCAGATGGTGGTCGAAGAGGATCTGCGGTCGCCCACCTCGCACACCCTCAAAACCGCCCCTGATTAGAGGTAATGGTTCAATAAGGACAATAACTAAAGCCTAGTGCATATTAAGGACAGTTTTTGAACGAGTCGGATTTTAAGGACAAAAACTTTTTAGTTGAGTATCTGTAGGACATTTTAGGCTCAAACGGGCTAGAATGCACACGTGGACCACGTAGGAAATTCTAAACCTAAATTAAAATTCTCTACTTCAGATTCCCGTAGTTCACTGCGAGAACCCTAGTTTCTTGAAGAAACCTATATCAATCATCCCAACAATCTGTGAAGCGTGGAAGCAAGGCACGACGATGGTGAGCATTAGGGAGAAACATAATCTTAATCGACCTCCTCCTATATACAATAAGTAGTTAATCTCTCGCTCTCTCTCGATCGCTCCTTCACTCGCTCTTTGATTTTCTGTTTTTGGGGAAATCTTATGATTGTGGTCCCGAATAAGTTAGTTTATACTAAAAATGTTGTTTATTTTATGTTTGTGGTCCAGAAGATGGAGTTGGAGCATTCAATATTTTAATGGAAAAGGGTGGTATATTCTTGTGTTTATTTTAATGAAAAATTTATCATCAACTGTTTTTTTTATCCTTATATGTGGATTGTGGGGTTTGTAGGCCATGAATATATGTGTTGATTTCTGAATTATTTTGATTTTGTTGGGGCTTATTCATTTTTTTTAATTGTTTTGCTGTAGCTCCCCGAATACATATTTGTCAGTTGTGTTTCATCACAGCGAGAAGCTTGTGACATCCCCAAGTGCTAAGTATGTGGGTGGTGATAGATTTATATTGGACAAGGTTGTTGCTAGGCAGGTAAGTATAAAATCGTTAAAAAATAGTCTAGCTCAGTGGTTATTAATTGATGGTGAGATAAGAATTCATGTTTTAAAAGATAGTATGTTTAAGTTGTTGTCCTCTGACGATGAAGTTAGAGAGGTCTGTTTGAGTGCACTGAAGTCAAGAAAGGTTGTGTTCTATGTAGAAGATATTGAAAAGGGGGGGCCTGAAATAGGGGCTAGGTGTGAGGAAGTGATGGATGAAAATGATGATTGGGATGCTATCAGAGATGATATTGAATACAATTTGGATGAAGGGACTGACTCTGATGATGATATACTATATGATTTTTTTGTGGAAAAAGACATAGATAATAATGGAAAAACAAGCAGTGATGAGGAGAGTGAAGAAGATGACGATGTTGTGGTGACAAAATTTGATGAATATAAGGATTTTGATGGTGAGAATGAGAGGCCACCACCCGTGTTTAATTCTGTGGCTATATTTGAACCTGATTTCTGTCTAGGCATGATTTTTAACTCAACGGATAAGTTTAAAAAGACTATGCAGTCTCATGCAATTAAAACCAAAGATCCTTATATTATTCAAAGAATGCACCTACAAGAATTTATGCCAAATGTATAGGTGAAGGTTGTCCATGGAAATGTCACTAACCAAAATAAAGGATGAAGATACTTTTCATATCAGGGATTATGTGGATGAACACACATGTGATACTACTTTCTATGTTAGAAATATGAAATCTCCATGGTTATGTGACAAATACATGCCCATGTTTGTCACAGATCGGGAAAGACAAGTCTCGACTTTTAGGAAAGATGCAATGGAAGAACTAGGTTGTGAGATAACACGAGAGCAGGCACATCGAGCTAAGAAATTAGCTCTGAGAAAATTGGATGGTAAACCTGATGAGCAGTATTCCAGCTATGGGATTATTCCGAGGAATTGAGAAAGACTAACCCTGGGTCCACTGTCATTATAGGAGCTTTAGATGATGAGAATGGTGACTCTAGGTTTGACAGATTTTATGTTTGTCTTGATGCAGTGAAGAAGGTTTCAAGGTAGGGTGTAGGCCAATAATTGGAATAGATGGATGTCATTTGAAGACAACTTATAAGGGGGGTGTTACTTACAGCTGTTGGGGTTGATGCTAACAATAGCATATACCCTATAGCTTGGGTTGTGGTCAGTAAGGAGATAAGGAAGACTTGGGAATGGTTCTTAACTGTTTTGAAACAAGATTTGGATATAAATGATGACAGTTTGTACACATTCATGTCTGACAAACAGAAGGGCTTAATTCTAGCGATGTGTGATGTATTTCCTTTTGCTGAACACAAATTTTGTGTTAGGCATATGCATGAAAATTTTAAGGCAGCTGGTTTTAGGGGACAAAAATTCAAAGATGCATTATGGAGAACTCCAGAGTCCACCACTCTTGGAGAATGGAAGATGAGGATGAAAGAGATGAAAGCATTGTGTGAAGATGCATGGCTATGGTTGGATTCAAAGCCTACTCAGCAGTGGAGTAGGTCTCATTTTTCTGATAAATCAAAGTGTGATATGCTTCTCAACAATCTTAGCGAAGTTTCCAATTCTCTTATCCTAGATGCTAGGGAAATGACCATCTTGACCATGTTGGAGTGGATAAGAGAATGGCTGATGGTGAGATTTCAAAAGAATACAGAAACAGCAGCAGCGAGGTGGAATGGAAGAATTTGCCCAAGGATTAAGAGGTTGCTTGAAAGCAATGCTGACAAAATCCATGAGTGCATTCGACTCAAATGAAGTAGCACTCATTATAAGATTAAGTGTAATACTCGAGAACAGTTTTCGATTGATTTAGATCTTAGGACTTGCAGCTGCAGATCTTGGATTTAAGTTGAATACCCTACAAGCATGAAATCTGTGCATTAAACCACAACAAGCTAAATAGGGATGACTATGTACATGTTTGCTACACAGTTGATTCCTATAAGAGAGCATATGTAGGAGTGACAAAGGGTGTGAATGGTGCAGTCTTGTAGGGTGATAGCATATATATTCCACCATTGCCTCCACGTATGGACAAAGGGAAAGGTAAGCAATCTTTTGCCAGGAGAATGGCACCGGATGAGAAGGGTGAGAAGTTGCGAAAGAAGAGGACCAAACTGAAGAATTCAAACCACTGTCAAGTGTAGTAGATGTGGAGGTGCTGGTCACAATGCTATGACATGTGGTAGGGACAAGGTATGATATATTGTCAAATCTGTTTTCGTTAATTATGTGAAAGTGAGTATTTCTAATTTGTTTTATTTACAATTCTAGGTGATGAAAACTACTACAAGAAGCAAGCTAAGTGCAGATGGTAAGGAGAGTAGCAGCATACTAACTTCAATTCTCCCACCTTCCATTCATATTTTTGATGAACAAGAAATGCAAGAGGAGCCAACTCCAATCCCCACACAAGCATCTCAATCTAAGCCTACCCTTGTTCTAGAACCTTCCATATTACAACTGCTACAACAAGAAAAATTCAAGAAACAAGGTCCATTGATTTTGCATAGTCAGAAAAAATTCCTGAGCATAGCTGAATTACAAGCTCAGAAGAAGAAATGAGTGGTGCAGCATTTCTATTGACGTTTGAGTAAACAAACAATTGGCCTTTTGTTGTTAAAAATGATTTTTTTTTTCCATGTCGTTTAGTGTTTTGGAAGCTCACATTTGGTGGAATGCTTAAACATTGCTCACTAGTTTTGTTGGAAGATATTGCAGTAAACATTGATGTAATCTTGCACTATTTTGCTAATTGAATATCTCACTTTTTCTTCATTTTTTTTCTGCTTCTTTTGCTTACTTATGTCTCGATTTTGAGCGGTGTTTTCTGTGATCACATTACAAAAATGTTGTTGCTTGTAAAATCTGTTGTAGCTTTTAAAATCTAATCCACAAACATCTGCAGATAAGGTGTTTGTTAAAAGGTCTCAATGAAAAAAACATAAAGAAACAACTCTTGGCTGTTGCTGCAATGTTGAATGGGGTGATATGGCGATAGGAAAAGTCCTATGTGATCCACGTGTGCATTCCAGCCCGTTCGGGCCTAAAATGTCATGTGAATGCTCAACTAAAAAGTTTTTGTCCTTAAAATCCGACCCGTTCAAAAACTGTCCTTAATATGCACTAGACTTTAGTTATTGGAGAAATTTTTATATGAGTGTATATGTACTACACCCACTACTCACAATATAATATTCCAATGGCTGACAACTAGAATGTATCGAATTTAAGAACACTAATTTATGTAATTGTACATAGATTTTCTTCACGAGCTTAATGACAAATGATATTAATTTTTTTTTATCGGAATACATAGATAGGTCTTCATATTCTTTTTTTGTAGTTGGTTTATTTTCTTTTAAATGTATAATTATGTCACAAATTTTAAATGCATTTAAATATTATTAAATTAAACCCTCAAATTTGTTTTTTTTATTTATTAGAATTGATTCTGGTTACAAGATTTAAAGCTCTTATTAAATTAAGAGGAAATTCACTCATATAGTCACATTACACCATAAAAGTACAAAAGTTGCCAAGGAACTTAGTTTGTACAAATAATAGCTAAACTTTATAATTTTGGACCTTTTTACCATTTACTTTTCTCACATTCTTCTTCCATATCTTTTCTCTCTCTTCTCATTCATTTTATTTCATGCGTAACTTTTTTTCTTTCTCTCTTCTATCTCTTTTCTTCTCTTTCTCCGCAATGACGCCGCCGCTCCATTCCGACGCCGCCGTCATCGCCTCCATTCCGCCGCCGTCACAGTCGTCGCCTCATCCGCCACATTGTCTCATCCTTCAAGATCTTCTCTCCTCCAATCTCTCTCTCTCTCTTAATTTATCTCATCTCTATAGAAATTCAAAAACACCGGGAACCGCCTTCGTCGTTGTTGTTGTTGCTCCTCCCCTCAATCGACCGTCGTGCTCAAAGTATTATTGCCATATATCATGGTTAGAACTCTCTTCTCCCCTCTCTCTTGGTTTCTCTCTCTATATCTCTCTAGAAAAACCTAAATCTTGTCAGAATTAATAGTTCTTTCGTATATGTTTTTATAGATTTATCTGTTTTCATATGACTTTTGGTGATTTTTGGTGTATTTATGGCGATTTCCGAACGATTTGGATGAATTGGTGTTTTAGATCTAGTTTTCGCCTATTTGCAGACATGGTTACGAATTTACAGTGGTTACGATTTATTCATTTCGTACAATGTTGGTGATAAATACACATTGCTATGCATAACCCAGATACGAAATGGTTATTTTGTACCGAGTTACCATGTAGTGATGTGGTAACCCACTACGAAATAATCATTTCGTAACTGAGTTACCATGTTGAGATGTGGTAACTCAATACGAAATAAACATTTCGTAACTGGGTTATCATATTTTTTGAGTTAATTTCTAGGCGATTTAGATGTATTGGTGTTCTACATGCATTTCGTATGTTGTTACGAATTTACAGTCGTTACGATTTATTCATTTCGTACCTTTTAGTACTAATATTGGTGATTAACACACATTGGTACATGAGTAGTGTTGTTATGTAGTAACACAAGTACAAAATGATTATTTCGTACTGAGTTACCATGCGAAATAACAATTTCGTAACTGGATTACATGTACTGATGTGGTAACCCAATACGAAATAAATAATTCGTAATAATAAACATTTCACCCATTGTGCATTTGTGCTAGAATTCTACAGATATAACAATTTTCGTGATAATTTGTTAGTGAATTCGTGAACTTGTTGAAATTTATCGGTTACTCGCATGATTCAGGATAATTCGTGTTTGGTTTTTGATACAAATTGTTTGATTTACCCTTTTGTGTGCTGGTAACTCTTTACGAAATAATAATTTCGTACCTGGGTCACCCCTTTTGTTTGTTAGTAACCTGTTACGAAATAACAATTTTATACTTGGATCACCCCTTTTATGTGTTGGGAACCCATTTCAAAATAACAATTTCGTGATGGGTTTACCCTTTTGTGTTCTCCCATTCTTGATACGAAATAGCTATTTCGTACTAGAGTTACCATTGTGTGTTTTATTTTGCATTTTGTTTCGGCGTACTGATTTGTTTCATTGTTTGTTTTATGGTAGGCCGTATGAAATTTAGCAAAAAGAGTGCATTCCTATATCGTCGATCATTATAGCATTTGAAGAGTTATTTAGTAAGCTTGAGGTACAACTGAAGAAGGATAAGAGCATTTGTACAACTTGTATTTAAATTATGTTGTAAATAAAATATGTTTGGTTGATAATGTTTTTAGGTTATGTACTACTATTGTTGATTTTTATAAGCTTGTTTTTGAGTTATTTTTTGAACTATTTCATTTTTGCTTGTTTAGTAATTCAATTACAACTACGAATATAATTGATATGAATATTACGAAATAGATAACACATACCAAGCGTAGTAGTGCGAATTCAGTCACTTCGTAACCATTTACGATATTACAAAACCGGTAACACCGGTATGAAATTGTTGATTTCATACCGTGTACCACTTAAAAAAATTGCAACTAGTTACAAAATATGTAGTGATACAAATGGTTTGGTAATTTCGTAACCTTTTACCATGAAACTATAAATTTATAAGTACGAATGCTACGAATTACATATTTCGTGTCAGATACATTTATAAAACGTGGTACGCTGTTACGAAATGTAAATTTCGTTACATAGGGTACCGATTCTTACAATGATAAAACGGAACGAAATTGTCATTTCGTAACACCTTACCAGGCTACGACATGGTAACCCTGATACGAAAATTGTCATTTCGTATTGAGTATCACTTCAAACATTTTCCACCAAATACATTCTGATACGAAATTGTTATTTCGTAACATTTTACCAGACTACGACGTGGTAACCCTGTTACGAAATTAACATTTCGTACCCCACCGTTGTAACGGTAGTGGTGACGATGGCGGAATTAGATACAGAAGGTACGAATTTGTAAATTTGTAACCGCCGCTGTGGCGGTGGTGGTGGCGAAATGGAAAGCAAACGGTGGTAGGCCGGGTAAGAATTTGGATATTCGTAACCGCCGCCGTGACGGTGGTGGCCGTAGTGGCGGCGACAGTGGCAAAGTGAGAGACGGACGGTAGTATGCTGGGTACAAATTTGCAAATTCGTAACTGCCGCCGTGATGGTGGTGGTGGAGGCAGTGGTGGTGAAATGGAAAGTGGATGGTGGTACGTTGGGTACGAATTTGCATATTCGTAATCGTTGCCGTAACGTTGGCGGCGGCGGTGGCGGTGGCGAAATAGAAAGTGGATGGTGGTACGTCGGGTACGAATTTGCATATTCGTAACGGCCGCCGTTATGGTGGCGGCGGCAGTGGTGGTGGGGCGATGCCGAAATGGAAAGCAGATGATGGTACGTCGGGTATGAACCGGGTACGAATTTGTATATTCGTAACCGCCGCCGGTGCGGTGGCAAAGTGGGAGGCAGATGGTGGTACGATGGGTACGAATTTTATATTCATAACTGCCGCCGTGAGATAGTAGTACGTTGGTAACTCTTGTTTCGAATTTCACTTGCTGAAGAGAGAGAATGTAGGTGAGAAAAGTCAAAAGTAAGGACAAAATTATCCAAAAGACAAAAATTGGGTATTATTTGTACAAACTAAGTTTCTTGACAACTTTTATACTTTTATAGACCTATGTGAGTAAACCATGTCTTCATTCTTGAATTAACATGATTAAGTTAAATGAAAAAAAAAAAACCCTCAATCATGACATAACCTATATAAGTTGAAGACTTTTATTGAAGGAAAATGATTTTAAGACTTAAAGTTTAATATTAAATTAAAAATAACATAAGGTTCGTATTATGGAATGTATTGAAGTGATATAATTTATGTATTTATGATGAAATATAGAACTTCTTTGATAATTAATAAGGACGACTCACCTACTTCCTTAATTAATTCATGTGTGGCATCCTTGAATGTATGGTCAAAACAGCAGTTAAAATTCGCGAAGACGCTTTCATATTGAAATACTGCACTATTTGATTTAAATCAAAGTGATGAATCTAGATTCATTGCTCAATAAGAAAATTATCAATTGCATACTTTTATTACACTTATAATAATTAACGGAATCAATGCAACTTGAGTCTCCGTTCGCCAGAAAGTTACCCTATACTATATTTTATGGTGTTCACAAAATGTTGGTCTCAATTTTCTATTTTCTATGAATGAATGACTTCACTATTTATTCTAAAAAGTACTGTTTTACCGGGGGCAAATTTTTCATGGACGAATTAATTATACATATACCTAAATCACATGTCAAATGAAATGAAATACTCTATTAAGTTAAACAATAATTAAATCTAATGACCTAAACTTATGTATATGTAATATACTACTCTGACTTCATAGAACAGTAGCGCAATATAGTTTAATCTGATGACCTAAATTTTAAAATAATAATAAACAATTAATCCTAAGGAATCGAGCTGTCTTTCATACTATTGCCACAAAAATAATTAATTATTTTTTACATCTTCCCAACCAGTTATATACTTTACCCTTTTCTAAATTTTTAAAGTAAAATTTATTCAAAATGCATTAGCGCCCGTTTGGTAGCCAAGTTGAGATAAGGGGAGAATAATAAACTTGAGATAAATAGTATGAGATATATGAGATTATTAATCTATATATGAGTTTGGTGGGTAAAATTAAAAAATCAAATAACATAAATTGTTGTTTGGTAACATAGTGTAAACTAAAGATTAAAATGTGAAATGACTAAAATACCTTTGATAAAAAAAAATAATACAATTACATCCAACAATAACAAAATGTCTTGATCTACAGTATCTGAGCTTCCCACAATGGGGCGAGCTTTTTTTCTTCTTCTTGATTGCCTCCTCTTCTTCTTCTTAAGAATGATCAACTGTGAACTTAAAAAACATTAAAAAAAAAAAAATGCAGCCCAGGATGATTAAAAAATCAAACTTCACTAAGTTTCTCATAAAAACTATTGAGCTAATCAACCGTGCAATATAATAGAAGGAATGGGAAGATTTGAGGAAGATTTATATATATTTTCGTATATCAATGGGAGGAGATTTTTGTATATCAGTCAGCCCAATTCATATATAAATTTTGGTATCTTCCAATTAGGCGACAAAATTAAATTAATTGAAACACAAACACCTGCTGATGGAGGAGATTTAGAACGAGAGAGATAGAGTGAGCGGGGGTTACAGAAAATTAGAGCTTCTTTGTAAATCAACTGCAACCCAACAAAATTCAGAACGAAAACACGATTAAATGATGAGGAATGGGAAGAATTGAGGAAGGTGTCTCTCTGGAATAGAAGGAAATTAGAGATCGCCGGTTACCTGTGGGTTCCGGCGGCGACGAGTTTGCGTGTGAAGAAGGGCGTGTGTTGTTGCAATTCTGCTTCAGAAGGACTGGGAAGGGGAAAAACAGCGGAAGGAGAACTAGATCGTGACAAAATTAGAGCTTTTGCGTGAAATCCCACAGTTTCAAACCATCTCCTCCGATGGTTAATTACAGAGACAAAATGGAGAAGAAAATTAACTAAAACGATGGAGTTCGGGGTAGAGTTGGGAACTGAGAAGTTTATCAGTGTTTCTGTTGAGCCGAGGTAAATAATACCGAGGGTGAGGCGAGTTTAATAAGCGGAGCATAACAGTGATTTAGCGGCGGGCCTTGCTTTTGTAGCGGGCTCTCTGTATTATTTATCAACCTACCAAACACCTTACTAGCCCAGATAAATAAGTTAATAGGGATTTATCTACCCTACCAAACGCAGACAATTTAGGAAGCGATAACTAAGTACTACACTATAAGCAAAACAACAAATTAAAACTCCTAAAAATTAAAGAAAAAGAAGGATTGCAAATTCCATTTTTATTTGTTTCTTTGTATTCATATTTTACTTTATCCAATTTAATTTTAATCATTTGTGGTTGTACTACAAAAGTGATATAGTTGTACTAACTAGAAGCCCCACAATCTTGATAATAGGAATTAAATTTGGGGAATATATATCCGACCAATAGCTCAAACCTAGAGTGTGCACATGATACATAGTTTTGAAAAGATCGAATTCATAATCTCCGGTTTTGATATTTTCAGTACTTCACCGGCTATATTAATAGTTTTACTTTACGGAGCACACTGGATTGAAGAATCACATACCGTACTACTATTTGACATTCTTTTTATATAAAAAGTTGTTAATTTTTAACCTTTTTCATTTGAGAGGTTTAATTACTATTTTTGACTAGAATTAGTTAAACCATTGCCTTTTTCATACCTTTTCTTGCATGTTTCATGTCCATATATATTACTCTCATTGTTTAGGTCAATACAATATAAAGTAAAGATTCTTCTAAATAATAGGATAATTTATTTACTATTTCTTTTTCCATTGCACGTATATTTAGTCCTTTTCAAGTTCAACAACCAAATTCGAAACCCGAAAGTGACGACAAATTAAGTTTTTACGAATTAGGAAAAACCATCCAATTTATAAAATAAATAATTCTTGATATGTAACAACGAAGAAAGAATAAATATGGTACCTAACTTTTTGTTGCATCTAAATTTAGTTGCATCAAGAAAATGATGGTTTTGCAACAACGAGGTTTATACAAATATAATTTGACTAAACAGTAATAAATTAATATTAGCAAAAATTATTGTGGAACCTACATGGATTAAATTATTCACAAATCACAATCCTAATCATGGATTAATGTTCATGATTACCTACCTGCATATGCAACCGATAAAATTCCAAAGTAAGAGACAATAACTTTGTCTTAAGTTTATGTCTATATCCTCTTGGCAACATTGACATTTAATAAAATTGTATATGTCACATTATATATATATATATATATATATATATATATATATATATATATATATATATATGGAAGAGATCATATGTAAAACTTCTTTCCCGTAAGAAATGAGAAACAATCCTATCCATCCATTTTTGTGATCTATGGTCATTATTTATTTTAGTATTTTTATTATATTTTATCCTATTATATAGGATTTGAGGGCTAATTTCGTATTTTATCTGTTAATAATGGACGACGGTTTTCCCCTAAACTTAAGGAATTTGGATTAGTTATTCTTAATTCACGACATTCTAGTTATTTATTCTATTAAATCTATAAATTTGTTGAATTTGTATATTATTTCCAAATCTCAATTACTTCCGTACCCTTTTGCTACTAAAAAATCGGCAGTTTCAACAAAAATAGAATAAAATATATTGACTCACATCAAATATGAACGGTTAGATTAGGAGTAATCAATAGTTCATTATGCTTCTTATTTCTTACACTAAGAAGGATTTACACATGAACTCACCCCTATATATATATATATATATATATATATATATATATATATATATATATATATATATATACACACGTGTATTTTTATTATTTTTTTGGTAAAAACTGTTTTTTTATTTCACCAAAGGAGCAATGAAGTTACAATCTACAAAGCACAGAAAACCAATAAACCACAACACAAAATAGCTAGCTAATCTAACAATTAATTTTTCAAAAAACGAGCTAGCTTTAAATCCCGTCTACTCCTCATTGCTGCCAACAATTGACATCTTCGCACTACTTCTTCCACTGTGGCTGATTTGCCAGTCCAGAAATATTCTACATGTATACCAAACAACACTGACTTTATTAATTGAACTCTTCTTGCATAAGATAAAATCTTAGATGACCAACAATCAATTATAGCTATTGCATAAGATAAAATTTTAGATGACCAACAATCAATTATAGCTAGTATCATTTTCAGCAGAGGTTGGCACTGGAGGAGAGACAACACTTGGTAGATAAGGGAACCCCTAAATACTTAAAAGGGTAGATCATATTTAACCAAACCAAACTCTCCTAAAATCTGCTCTTGAACCTGACTAGAAACTTCACCAAAGTAGGTTTTACTTTTGGCTTGGTTGCCTTTCAGGCTAGAGCATCTGAGAATTTACTAAAGGCAATCATTAGTTGTCTCATTCAAGTAGTATCACCTCTAGCAAACAGGAGCAGATCATCTGCAAAATAAACTTGGATCAGATTAACTTCTTGCATCTAGGATGGAATGTGAACAACTTATTTGTCCTTAGTTTAAGCAAATACCGATGCAAATATTCCATACAGATAACAAATAAATTAGGTGAGATGGGATCTCCTTGTCTCACACTTCTCTTGGCCTCAAAAGATTATGTTATATCTGCATTTACACAGATAGTGTTGGAAAATATAAGAGCGTGTGTGATGTGTGTACGGAAAAGAAAGACAGGAAAGAAAGGAACCGAGGCTAGAGTTAGACTCTATCTCCGTAAGACAAGATTGCCCCGCTCTCGTGCACGCGGTTTACGGCAATTGCCTCCAAGATACAACGGTTCGGGTGAACTTTGAGACGTTGCACGACGTGTCGTAGTTCCGGCGAACAACTTGATACTCGGGACGAGTACTTCCTAAACTCGACTATATATATGAGATGTATGTATGAAAACTAGTTGTTGTGAGTTCGAATTGTATTTTAAAATCATCATTCAAGAGGGCTATTTATAGGATGCACGTGGCCGTTCGGAAGGGGTGCCTACGAGGTGGTTATTGGCACCATCCTATCACCTTGTGACACGTGGCACAGGCGAAACAGTGCCTTTGCTGGACGCGACACGTGTCAATGGTGATGATTCGGTGGAAAACCGCCACTTAACCGCCCGGTCTCACCATGCGGTTAGCCGCACTGAACAAACCGCCTTTCCGTGCACACCGTGCGGTCCACGTGTGAGTCCCTTAGCCAAAATAACCTTGGCTCCTCAATTGCTCCGATCGCGAAGTGCAAAGTGCGCCTCAAAGCGCCCATTGCGACAAGTGTGACATGCACGTGCTCGTCGCCATCGCCGTCGGCGTCGGACTGGGACTCGGACGGTGCTTCGCACCGTCCTCGTAGGAATCATGGTCAAGCACAAAAGATGCCAACACTTGAGCCACTAAGGTGCACCATAGGTAGCACACTTGGATATACTCCCTTATAGTGTTGCTCCTTATATATAGCACAAAACATCCTTGAATTTTCGATGTGGGACAAATAAGGTTGAAATCACACAATTCTAGTTTCAAGTAGCCATGTTTATGTATTAATTGCTCATTCATTCCTTAATGGAATTGAACAAATAAATACATTAAATCATAGTGCTCGAAACGTAAATTTCGTTTCTACCATTAGTTTCCACATATCCCTCATGGATTTAATGCTATAAAGGACCAAATTCTAACAGATAGCATATGAAACAGTTCTGTCACAAGTAAGAATCCACTTGACAAATTGATAGGGAAATCCAAGTTGTAACTTTAGGAATTTCAAGAAGGGTCACTCCAATGTGTCATAAGCTTTCTGGATATCAATCTTCACAATGCATCTAGGAGATATATGCTTCCTAGTGTAACCCTTTATGACCTCATGACTCAGTAAGATATTATCATATATAACTCTCTCATTTACGAAGGCTGATTGGTTCTCACTAATAATCTCATCTAGCACCATTTGCATTCTATCGGCCAAGACTTTAGAAATTATTTTATATAACACACTACAACAAGCAATTGGCCTATAATCTCTGATAGGACTATCATTTGCTGTTTTTGGAATCAGGGAAAGCAAAACAGTGTTAATGGTATTAGGAAGAAAACCCGAGTTAAAGAATTGTTGAACTGCACCTATCACCTCAACTCCAATAACTGGCCATGTTGTCTTGAAAAAATGAGTGATGAAACCATCTAATCCAGGGGCTTTGTGGGAGCTCATTTGGAACAAAGCTTGAGTTATTTCCTGAGCTGTAACATCACAGCAAAGCTTCATTTGACTTCCATGAGATAACTTTGTACCCAAAGAAACCACCAGTTTTTCAATCATAGGGAGTGTATCACCTGCACTCCCCATCAAACTCATATAAAAATCCTTCTCCTACCTTTTCATATGACTTTGAGTATCCTTTTTCATCTGACTTTGAGTAGAGCATCTAGTTCCAGTAGCTGAGATGAGGAACTTAATTGCCTTGCAGCTTTGTTTAGCTTTAGCATATGCATGGGAATACTTGATGTTAGCATCTTCCAATCTAATCCAATCAGCTCTTGATTTTTGTTGCCAAATGCTTTCTTCCACCCTACTTCATTTCTCAATTTCACCCATGATCCTCTTCTCTTCTTGAATCATATCATCATTGAGCTTATTTTGTACCAGTTGTTTTTTAGTCTCACATAGATCTTTCCTAAACTCAGTTAGTCTCTCAGGAATGTTTCTAAAATGACAAGTATTCAGCTTCTTGAATGGTTATTTGAGTTTCTTGAGCTTATGCCACACATCCAAGAGCTTATTATTATGTTGATGTTGCTGCCGAGTCTCCATGAGGATGTGCTATATTCTGGATGCTCAGAGATAACATTTATGTATCGAAATAGAGATGTTTAATTTGTTGCTCTCCTCTTCACCAATACTAAAAAACAAAGGACAATGGTCAGAGACATTCCTCTCCAGAATTTCCACTTGAATATTAGAAAACTCTCTTCCTGAAGCATTATTGACTAAACATGTATCAATTAGAGAGAAAATTCTTGCATCTCCCATCTGGTTATTACACCATGTATAATAATTTCCAACCATTCTCAACACAATGAGTTCATTGTCTCTGATGCAATTCTAAAATCTTTTATTTCAACCTCAGAACTAGGATTACCTTGATATCTATCCTTAATAGTGAGGATTGAGTTAAAATCACTACCAATTAATAATGGACTATCAATCCTGGAACAAACAGATGATATAAATTGCCACAGAGGCTTCCTCAACTTTATTGTGTTAAGAGCTGCTAACAAATGAAATTGTGATCCATGAATAAGATCTAGATGCTACAGAGTAAGCCTTGCTCATTATTTTCAATCCATTGGACTGTGACATTTCTTGGATTCCACCCAAGCCAAATCCTTCCATTCCGAGTATGAGTATAATCATGCAAAAACTCTCAATTCCTATTAAGCTTTTCAGTTAGTTTTTTGGATTCTTCTTCTTTAATTCTTGTCTCCAACAAAACCACTAAATCTTTATTTCTTTTATATTGAAAGGCTTGTTACAACCCCTCACATTCCATAGAAGAAGCTTCATGAAGATACAATGGGGAAAAGGTCCCCGCCCTTGTACATTCTATCTGGAGGTTCCTCCCGATCATCCAAAATCATAAAAGTGTTTCTAATTCTCACATTATTGGAGCATTCTCCAATCCTTATGATGATTCACTGGTCTCTTAGGCTTTATCCAATCTTCATTAGTATCCTCCTTCCCCTTTCCTCCTCGTATTACTTTTAAGGAAATGTCACTGGTTATATTCTTTCTAATATTAAAAGAAAATATTTACTATCATTCCTTCGTTTATACTATCTTGTCAAATGTGACATTTTTGGATTGTCATTCTGCTTTGTTTCTTCGCTTTGTTTCTTCGCTTTGTTTCTTCTTCTTCTTCTTCTTCTTCTTCTTCTTCTTATATCTAAGTTAGAGTATCAAACAAACTCAGTACTATTCCATTAATAGACTACAAATTGTTACATATAAAGAAGTACGAACCTAATTACTTGTAGGGATATTTAGGTGGTGATTGGTATGATGGAATGGATGGTGGAATAGAATGGTCATTCCTACCTCCATTCCATTCATTTGCGTGGTATGTTTTACGATCGAGAATCGTCATTTCATTCGGAATGATTATTCCATTCTTCAGGGGATTAGTCATTCTTTACTCAAACCGTGCTATTAGCCATTCCTGATACTCCTATTTTTATATTTTGACTATTTTACCTTCATATAATTTTATATTAGAGTTTATGATCCAACGAATTAGCCTTTTTGCAGTTTGTGATATCAATTTTATTTTCCTCATAAAAAACTCTCAGCTTAGGATACTTTTCAAATAAGGTCGTTCGACTTCTCATTTCCTATAATAAGATGGGGATTCAGTGTGCCAAATAAGTAGGGTCGATCACTAATCACATAAAACATCATCATTTAGATTATTAAACATTTAGGGTGTGTTCACTTGAGAGTTTAAATTTATACCTCTAAATGGAAGGATAATATTATGAGGTATAAATTTATACTTGATTATGGGGACCACATATTTTATATCTTGTTTGGTTGGTTGGAGAGATAATATACTTATTCATACTCTCAAGGGAGACCATAATATTTATATTTTGTTCATTTAAGATGAAATTGATGGATAAAGGAGGAAATATCTAAAATACATGGGAGGTATACCTCTATTTTAGAGGTATAAATTTATATTTCGGGCAAGGTAAAAAGGACTGCCCGAAAATTTATACTTCCTGCCCGGATCTTTTCTTAAATCGCAACTAAAAAAAAGTAAAATAATAATAATAATAATAATTATTATTATTATTATTATTATTAATTATTATTATTATTATTATTATTATTATTATTATTATTATTATATTATACTTCCTTTTACTTCCTTTTACCTCTAAATAAACACATCTTTAAAAGTAATTAAAATAATAATTTCATCACACACCATAACAATTAACACATCTCTCTTTTCTACCTCACCCTTTCATCGAATTCTCTCTATATTCTGACGGCGAGAAGCTCCAGCAGAAAACCTCTTCCCCGTAAGAAATTATTTTGGAGGCCAAAAATTAATATGCAAATGCAAATTTTAATAGAAAGTGTTGGTGATATATAGTACACAGGAGGAATACATGTGTTTTGTCTTTTCCCAATTGGAATAATCTCAAACCAATTTTTCTCTAGTAAAAGAAAATTAATGGGAAAATCCATGCTAGGTCGACCATAAAAAGGTCGAGCCATGGATGAATGACACGTGGAATCCACCAAGGAAATACTAAAATAATTAGTGGTTTTGTCCCCATTAGATCGCCACTACGTCGCCATTCTTAATTTTTACTTTTCTGGGGACAAATTTATGTCGCCAAATTTATGTCGCCAAATTTATTTTTATTAATGTAAAAATTAATTAGATAATACTAGAATGTCGTCATTTTAATTATTAATGAATTACTTAATTACCCTTCTATTTAATGAATTTCCAATTTTGCTAACGAGATCCACGCTTTCAAATTGGTATCAGAGCCCTAGGTTTATTTAGGAATTATATTTAAATTATTATTTAATATGAGTATTATTCCTAACGGAGGAGACATCCAAGTTTACGTGGATCCGGACAATTGTCCGAGATGCGAGTGTTACAGGAATTATCTTGAATATTTCAAGATAGATAAAGATGATTTACAGGAGGCTATGGCCTACTGGGATGAACGCCTAAACCAAAGCGTTAGAAGCAGAGATGACGAAAATATTATCTGCAGTCATCAAAATAAAGAAAAGAGTCGACGACGTCTCTTTGTTAATGCTTATCTTACAGAAGCATTGACAACCCTGATGAATCAGGAACATCAATTCCATAATTGATGGCTCAACATTACCCGAAGGAGAAGGGAATAGCAAATGTTCCCAACTACCGAGATATCGTCCCAGATACCTCTGAAATATCGAGAGATCTAAGGGAGATACAGAAGACGGTGCAACATTATGGCAATAGCTTCTATGGTGTACCAAAAGATTTGTACAGGATATCAATGATGTTGGAGGAAAACAAAAACATCCTCGTTGATATCCAATCCAGAATTGAAAAGCTGGAACAGCAACCCCGTTCCGATCGACTCAGACAAAATCCTTTTATCAATGAACCCACCTACCCAACAAAGGTGGAAGAAGTGAGAAAGGATCCATAAAGTGAAGCTCTTTCAAGAATGCTTCGAGATGAAAAGTCATGAATCACCCCGGAAGACTCAATCTTGAGGATCTGCAGGAGTTGGCAGAGTCCTTTGCCAATCTAAAAGTGGTCGATTTAAAAATGAACGACCAAATAGTTACAGCTCAGGGACAACAAGGACCACAGATGGTAATCCTAGAGAGGCAACAAACCCATGACGAGCATATGAGAGATGCTCGTGACTATCATGCCAGAGCAAGGTTTGACCCAGTCACACCAGATGATGCCCAACTGACGGTCAGAAGAATAAGAAGAAGGCAACCTAGACTGCAGGATACACCTGTTGGAAAGGTTACCTTGGATCCTATTCATCCATGCGGAATAATGCTCGATATCGATGAAGTCAATTTCATAGATCGAGAATCTATTATTGATGAATGGGTTTCAGCCATGAGGATCGCGGCAGCAACGCTCGATCTTGACAAAGATGGATTTATTAAAATCCTTGAGGCAAGTCTCGCTGGAGTAGTAAAGATTACTTGGGAAGAGATCTCAATAGATCTTAAAAAGCAATGCTTTGACGGGATTAATTCCTCCGCCGAAATGGTTAGAAAGATGACATTACTCATCAAAAATCATTTCCTTAGAGAAGGATATTTCGAAGGATACGATGAAGAGAAAAGGAAGAAATACTTGATGGCGTTATATAATTTAAGACTTGTAGTCTTAAATCAACAAAAGGGTTCAAACCCAACTGAGTAAAGAAGTGGAAGACAACTGAGGGTTCAGTTTCAGAACCACAGTTATAGAATCTGAACAAGGAGTTCAACTGTTTTGAAGTTCAAAGTCAGCTGAGAACTCGACAGATCGGAACATCAGCTGAAGATCACTCAGATGAAGGTCAAGACTTTCAACCGACAAACCGAAGTTGACTGTCAAAGATTTGAATTTCAAAAGGAAGTCACATGAGGGTTTGACCGTTCAGTCATTACCCCATCTGGACCAACACAAGGCTGTCTCAGATGGAAAGCAAAGGAGCACAGATGCCATATCGGGAAAGTCTGCAGAGATGAGAGACAAGCCATCGCTTTCAACCGATCAGAGATCAACTGCTCCTCCAACGGCTAGTTGATTCTCTCCGCCTATAAATAGAGGCATCCTCTCATTCGAGAAGCATAGATGCAGATAGACACATAGACGACTAAAAATTCTAAAGCTTTCTCGAGAGAAATCAAAGCAAATCTGCAAAATCATCATCTAAGAACATCAGCAGCTGAGAGTTCCATTTTGAGAGAACATTAGTAGTTGAGGGTCCTAGAATTCGAAACTGTTTTTGATCTTAGGTTGAGTGTTTATTCGTTCAAGCCTTAGATCCAGCTCTCATTCTTGATCGAGCTGTAGTTGGAAATCCTACCCTTTCTCACACCCTAAAAAGTGTGTTAGGACCTTACTCTTCCTGTAATTGAGTAGTCAGGTCATCAAGTACCCGTAAACTTGACTTAGGCTGTTTAGTGCCCGGAAACTAAACTGTAACGGTTACTCAGCCCGCGTAAGCTGAGTGGTTCTGTCCAGAAGAACTTGGACTGAGGTGTGTGGACTCACATCTCCTCGTGGACGTAGGAGTTATCTCCGAACCACGTAAATCTTGTGTGTCGTGTTTATTTTTTTTTTAGTCCTTATTGCATTTCTAACTGACCGAACTAACCAGCATTCAAACCTCTTTTGCACTTTTTCAACCGAGCTGTTTTGGTTCTTGACCAACCGAGCTGGTTTGCGTGAGTTGTTTTTAACGAGTTTATTTTCCACCACATTCCGCACAGCACCGCTCTTCCAGCTGAGTTCGCTTACTCAGCAGTGAGATCCCACCTGAGTCATTTTACTCAGTTGAAGTTGTTTTCAGGTGTTAAGTTTTTTTTAAAGTTGAAAAATCCTAACTGGTGTATTCCCCCCCCCCCCCCATACACCAGTAACTCGTTTCGGGACCATCAAGTGGTATCAGAGTAGTGGTTCAAAAGACTGCTGACTCTGTTTCACGAGGTGTGAATTCGAGAATTTTCTTCAGTGGTCAACTGAACAGATCTTTTCACGCTAGTGCATTCTTGCTCGCATTTTTGTTGTCCTGTTTTTGTTTGTGCAGATGGACGTCAAGGACAAGATCACAGTCATGTTCTCTGTTGTCAACTATACATCATGGAGAACTCGAATGAAGAAGATCCTTTTGTCCAAGCATCATAGGATGCAACAAGTTCTCTCATCTGGACCAATCGTCATACGAGACAGAATACTTCGCACTCCCACAAATCCCAACGATGGAGATGCAGTGGTAGAGTATGTGGAGAAACAGCCAGAGGACTACACTCCGGAGGAGGCCAAGGTGAGCCAGCTGGATATCTGGGCTCAGAGCACAATAATGTCCACGGTTGGACAAGATTATCTGTCCTGGATAGAGGAATGTGAGACCGCAAAAGAGATGTGGGACATCCTGGCCTCGTTAAGTGAAGGAAGCGACGAGACAAAGGAAAACAAGTTCTCGCATGCATGACAAGATTTTGACAATTTCAGTCTGCGACCTGATGAGACTATAGATCAGCTAGAGCTCCGGTTTATGGACAATATCAGAAGAATCCAATCCATCCGGAAAGGAAAATACACTCTAAGAGAGATAAACCTCAAAGTGTTGCAAGCTCTACCGGCTGAGTGGGATACTTTCACAAATATCCACGAGAGCCGAGCTGACCTAGGTGAAATGGGAACTGAAAGATTGTTCTCAATCTTGAAAGGAAATGAGTATAAGGTCAACAGAAGGAGGTCGCAACCCTCAAGTCAGACAAATAGAATTGAGGACGTCGGCTCAGCATCAAAGTCAGTTGCCCTCCGAGCTGACTACTGAAAGTCGAGATCGTCAAGGCCAACCAGGTCGGTTGACACAACTGCAAAGGAGCCGAGCAGAGAAGAACTGCAACAGAACATTGCAGCGTTGTCAAAGAAGTTAGCCGATATGGATACTCGGTTCGGCAAATATAAACGTTTCTATAAATCAAACCGAACTCGAGACAATTCGAAGCCAGTTACCAATGGTTGCTTCGAATGCGGCAAGGAAGGACACTTCAAAGCTGATTGCCCAGACCTCTCAAAGAAGGAAAGAGAAGCACTGAGGGCGAAGCAAACTTCAAAGAATAAGGCCATGGTAGCTGAAGAGGCAGCTGACGATATGGACATCTTCACAGACACTGAAGATGAGGATGATCTGACCTCTACCAACAAAGTCATCAGTCCGGATCAATGCCTCATGGCACTTGGAACCGACCAAGATGATATTGAGGTACAATCTAATCCTGCTCGCTTAAATTCTTCCAATACTTCTAACATGCAGGAATCTATGAACGATGAGTTGGAACCCTCCTGGAATGATTTTCAAGAACTCAGTGAGGAACTGCATCAGCAGTCGGTTGAGTTTAAGAGTCTTCAAGCCCAGTTCGCCAAGCTTGAAGATTCCTTAACCGAAAAGGACGATCTGATCAAGAGACAAGCTGAAGAAATTGACCAGCTGAAAAGTCAACTGAGTACAGCCAACCAAACTGAGGCTTCAACCGATGAACAGTTGAAGGAACAGATCAAGGCACAGAATGAACAGTTGAACAAGCAAGAGGCTCAGATCGACCAGCTGATGAAGACATCAGATGCCCAGACCGAGCATATAGTTGTTCTTCTCAAGGATCTTCAAACTGAGAAGGACAACCTGACAAAGCTATATCAGTCATCCGAGATCATCGAGAATCTCATCAAATACAGACGGCAAACGGATGATGTGTCTGGACTCGGATACGACGTGGCAAAGGACACTGGAATTCCACCAGCTACCTTCACTAGGGCTGAGGAAGTCATGGTTGCCAAACCTAACACAGTTGAGTATGCAACTGAACAAACACCCTCACAACCGATAAAGGTAACTACGGCTGAGAAAGGCAAAGGAGCTGCAGATGGAGCAACAACGAAACAGTCCCTGGAGTCTACAACCGAGGGGGAATGTTCCAAGACTCAACGGAGGAACCGGAGACGTCGGAGTCGCAATCAAGCTCAAAATCGACAACATATCCAAGCTTAGAACCGACGTGATAACCGACCAACAAACCAACCATAGCAGAGATGGAACCAACAGAACCGACCAAGCTTCAACCGATATAATCAACAACGGTTCCATCACCACAACAATCAGAGGTTCCAACAAAGTCAACCTATGTGGAAAAATTACGACAGCTATGGTTACTCATGCCACAACATGAATCAACATCCGGGCATGAACAGCCATCGACAACAGCCAAGGCAATGGAATAGAAATCAGCCAAGAAGATTCCATAAAGGCGTCCGACCTCACAGACAAACTCAACAGGATAAGAATCGCCATCAAAACAGGGGGAAAGCCTCACCTCCTAAAGCCCAACATGGGAGAAACCCAACTCCTCCCAAGAAACAGAGCATCATTTCAAACAACAAGCCTAAGGGTAACCGGGGTGTTGTTATAATTGATGAAAATGGGCAGATCATTTGGAATGACAAGGCTATTCGAGTGTACAGAGAAAAGCGACGCACGGTTCCAGCGGGAACTGGTTCTAACCCTCCAGGACCCAACTGAAATTGGGGACCTAAGCGAGTTTCTCCTTGCAGGTACAGGAGAAACAGCTGAGGAAGAAGAAGGCGTCTACAACAATGTGGGTGATGGATAGTGGATGCTCGAAACACATGACAAATCTGAAGGATTTGCTTGGAAGTTTCGTGGAGAAAGAAGGTCCATCAGTTACTTTTGGTGATAACTCAAAAGGTTATACCAGAGGTTACGGTACCCTTGAAACCAATCATGTTTCAATTTCTAATGTTTCTTTTGTTGATGGATTGAAGCATAACCTGCTCTCCATCAGCCAATTCTGTGATAATGGGTTCTCTGTCAAGTTTGATGCACAGGGTTGCAGAGTTAAAGATGTCGGATCAAAACAAGTGATATGGCTGGGAAATCGATCTCCAACAGGGAATGTATACTACGCTGACTGGAACAGCAGCCTCCCTGACACTTGCCTGTTGTCAAAGAGCAGTTCGGATGTGAGCTGGCTGTGGCACAAAAGGCTCAACCATCTGAACTTCAAGACGATGAACCGACTTGCCAGACAAGAACATGCAAGAGGCATACCTAACCGAGTGTTTTCAATAACACACATCTGCAGTGCGTGCCAGCTGGAAAAGCTCGCTAGAATCTCCTTCCGGTTGAAGTCAACTCCTTCAACCGACCGAGTGTTGCAGCTGATCCATATGGATCTCTTCGGGCCAGTTACACCAAAAAGCATTAATGGAAACGAATATACTTTGGTTGTAACTGATGACTACTCAAGATATACGTGGACCATCTTCATGCGCCACAAGAGTGAAACCCGAGATGAGCTGCCCAAGCTAATGGATCGGATATCGAACCAACAAGAGATGAAGATCATATCTATCAGATCAGATCGTGGAACGGAGTTTCTAAATGAAACCATCATTGAGTATTGCGAAAAGAATGGCATAACCCATCAAACATCAGCCGCGCGTACTCCACAACAGAATGGCGTAGCTGAGCAAAGAAATAGAACTCTGAAGGATGCAGCCACATCCATGTTAGCGAGCTCAGCACTACCTAAGAGATTTTGGGCTGAAGCGATCAACACAGCATGCTTCACACAGAATCGATCTCTTCTCACCAAGCGGTTGGGAAAGACGCCCTACGAGATGTGGAGACGCAGAAAGCCAGATATTTCTTATTTTCGTGTTTTTGGATCTAAGTGTTATATTCACAACAATGGGAAGACTCAGTTGAAAACTTTTGATGCCAAAGCTTCAAAGGGCATATTTCTTGGATATGCAGCTCGGATCAAGGCATATAGAGTTTTCAACAACAGCTCTCGTGTTGTGGAAATAACACCTCATGTTAGTTTTGATGAATCTACCTTTGAGTGCAGGGAACAGGTAAAGGAACAACACGCGGATCCAGCTGTTCTACCAGTTCTCACCAGATCGCAAGCTCTTCGGGAAAAGAACCAAGCTGAACCACTGGTATGGGCAACTGAGGATGAGGACCCATACTCCTCTGAAGATGAATGCGAAGACCTCAGCTCGTCCCTAGGGGGAACTTCAGCTGATGTCCATCCAACTGCATCAGCATCCGATGTCCAACCGAACTCAGTTCAATCTATTGTAAATGTTGAGGATCCAGACTCAACAGCTGATCAATCACCAGCTCTGAAGACTCCAACCCAGATGTCTGAACAGCCACTGTTGGAAGAAGAAGGAAGACACAACCGAAGATGGTATGAAGTTCATTCCACCAACGACATCATCGGAGATCCAACCGAGGGTGTGCGCACATGGAGCAGAGTTGCAAATCCAGAATCAACCGAGGAAGAATCCAACACTTATGCCCAATATGCTGAGGAATTGGCAGTTCTAGAGGAGTTCGAGCAAGCTGGAGATGTTGCCATGATTTCTTGCTTTGTAGCTGATGTTCCAGAACCAAAGAATGTTGGGGAAGCTCTCAATTGTGTCCACTGGACAACAGCCATGCAAGAAGAATTGAATGAGTTTCTACGCAACTGTGTATGGGAGTTGGTAGAAAGACCAAATGGTGTCAAGGTGATTGGACTAAAGTGGATTTTCAAAAACAAGAGAGACGCCATTGGATTCATTGTGAGGAATAAAGCAAGGTTGGTAGCTCAAGGATACTGCCAACAAGAAGGAATTGACTTTGAAGATTCCTTTGCACCAGTTGCAAGGCTTGAAGCCATCCGGATCTTTCTAGCTTATGCCGCACATCACAAGTTCAAAGTATATCAGATGGATGTGAAGTGTGCATTCCTCAATGGAGATATAAAAGAAGATGTATATGTTGAACAGCCTCCTGGTTTTGAGACTGGAGATGGAAGAGTGTACAAGCTGAAGAAAGCTATCTATGGTCTAAAGCAAGCACCAAGAGCATGGTATGACACTCTTTGTGGATTTCTTCTGGACTCAGGGTTCAAACGAGGTTCAGTTGATAAAACTCTGTTCACCATCAAAGTTGGAGAAGATATACTTGTCGTGCAAATTTATGTCGATGACATCATTTTCGGATCCAAGTCGGAGGAGCTGTGCAAGAAATTCTCCGATCTTATGAAGGAAAAGTTCGAGATGTCAATGATGGGCGAGATGAATTATTTCCTTGGATTACAAGTGAAGCAGTCACCTGAAGGGATTTTCATCAACCAGTCCAAATATACAAGGGAGCTCATCACCAAGTTCGGATTGCAGACAAGTAAGACAACCAAGATCCCTATGAACACGAACTGGAAGATCAAACCAGGAGCTGAGGGAAAGCTCATTGATGCCAGCCAGTATAGAGGGATCATCGGTTCGCTGCTCTACCTAACTGCCAGCCGACCAGACATTTCATACGCAGTTGGAGTGTGTGCTCGTTTTCAAGTCCAACCAAGAGAAGCACACATGTTGGCAGCAAAGAACATCATTAAGTATCTGAAGGGAACTGTCAATGTTGGATTGTGGTACCCAACTGATGACAATATCCAGCTGACTGAATACTCAGATGCCGACCTAGCAGGAGATCGGTTGGACAGAAAGTCTACCTCTGGACACTGCCAGTTCATGGGAAGCAAGCTAGTTTCATGGTTCTCCAAGAAACAAGCGTGTGTTGCTACTTCGACAACCGAGTCAGAGTACATGGCTGCCGGAAGCTGTTGCATGCAAGTATTGTGGCTGAAGCAGCAGCTGAGAGATTATGAAGTCTCAACTGGACAGGTTCCCATACATTGTGATAGCTCGAGTGCCATAGCTATCTCTCTAAACCCTGTTCATCACTCTCGGACTAAGCATATCGATATTCGTCATCACTTCATCCGAGATCATATTGAGAAGAAGGATGTGTCCATGGAGAAAATCCCAACTGAGATTCAGAGAGCTGACATCCTCACCAAACCTCTTCCTGAAGCCCGGTTCAAGATGCTGTGTGATCTTCTAGGACTTTTGGATCCGAGCTAAAAACTCATCCGAGCAGAAGAATCATCCGAGCTGACAAGGATTCATCCGAGCTGAAGAATCGGATATCGACTTAAGGGGGAAGCTCAGATGAAGGGGGAAGCTCAGCTGAAAGGGGAATATCAGATACGAATTGCCAACTGAGGACATCAAACGTCATCTGAGGACATGAACTTCAGTCAGCTGATGGTATGCTGCAATAATGGAACAGACGTCAGCTGTACAGACGAACTCGAGTCAGCTAATGGTATGCGGCAACTGAGGAATTCAACAAATGAAGACAGCTAATTCAGACATTAGCTGGCAGGTATCATTTATGACTGAAGGTGTTATGATATTAAATGAGAATGTTTGAAATAAATTCAAACATTCCTGAACATGTCAGCTAGACTAAACAAGCCATCATATCGCATTTAATGTAAAGTCTGGCTGAACACCTATAGCCTTACTCTATAGTGCGACTGGGCTGACACCTCAAACTATTCACCTTCTCACTCGCGCGCGTGGTATATCAGTCAAAATTACTCAACAGTCGCGAAATCACAGCCGTTAATAGATTCGCGCGATTTAGCCGTTGATATTATCTGAGTCAAAGATTATATAATACGGCAAATCAGGAAGTGATCCTTACTTTCTCTTTTCGTGCATATCTTTACTCACTATTCATCATCTTCTCAAATCTTGTTTCACCATTTCCAGTAAAGTCCTTCACTCTTTCTTTGCATATATATCTCTTCGAGATGGCGCCCAAGTCAAAAGCTTCTAAAAAGATGGTTTCCTCAGAGCCTGCAACGTTCCAGGAATCGTTCGACATGGTGATGTCGAAGATTCATTTCGAACAGATATTATCCAGAGCAACTCTCTCCTCACCTGAGCTCGCTCAAATCGCCGCCATCCTCTCCGACCACCATTTGATTGATTGGGCCACCCTCTCTCTGGCCCTGTTGCTCAGGAAGCAGATCGTACATTTCTACCGTAATCTGCAACGAGTCGCAAATGACGGGCTTGTTACGATCATCCCGTGCAAGCAACGCCACAGA
This sequence comes from Schizonepeta tenuifolia, assembly GCA_029490685.1. Lineage (NCBI taxonomy): Eukaryota > Viridiplantae > Streptophyta > Magnoliopsida > Lamiales > Lamiaceae > Schizonepeta > Schizonepeta tenuifolia. Next base: position 84,554,856 of record CM055958.1, read on the forward strand.
ACCTCCCGAACAGTAGAAGACTCCGTTGTGGAGATAAAGGTGTCGAAGGAGCTGGAGAAGCTCATCCCCAGAAACCGTGAAGCCACAGACGTGGTGGGGAACTTTTCTGACAAGGAAGCTGATGCCTTCCTTCAAACCATTCTTCTTGTTCCCGAACCATTGAAGGGGAGCATGCAAAGGACAAAGCTGAAGCCGGAGCACCGACTTCTTTTCGATGTAATCTCCAAATGCATCTTCGCATATGGTGGAGCCTTCGGGGACATCAGCCGTCCTAAGCTCAAGCAGCAGAAGGCCCTGGAAGAGATGCACCAGGTCGACTGGTTGGGATATATAGAGAGCCAGCTGGTGTCGGAGAAGCAGAAGATATCCGAGACGACAGCTGAGTCCGGAGATGTTCTGTTGAGTGTCAAGGGAACTCTCAATTTCGGGACAAAGATATCAGCCCTTATCCTCCAAGCCACAAAGGGTCTGCCGCTGACATGGGAAGGGAGTGAGGACACTCCAGTCAGCAAGCTGTCACTGTTCCCCTCAGCCAAGAAGGCCAGGGATGTTGTAGAAGCTGTCTACACCCCCAAGGGTGTCCCCAAGCCAGCTGTGGAGGCAGCTGCTCATTGCCCTTCGAGGACCAAGCCGGCGAAGCGCCAGCTGGAAGAGGTAGCTGAAGAGGAAGAAGACAAAGAGGAGGAACCTCTGCAGAAGAGGCCAAGGATAAGAATCATCCAGCCAGCGGCTAAACCATCCACAACAAGTCCAGTGGTGGTCAAGCCGGCTGAGGAGAAGGAGTCAACCGAATCCAGTCAATCGGTTGACCCAACTGGGTTTATTCTTCAACCTCGCCAGGAGGACGTGGCTGAGGAGGCAGGTGGAGACGTGGAGATCCAAGTGGTGGATGCCAGCTCCTCCTCAGATGACTCTTCTTCATCTGAGGAGTCCCACGACAGTCGGTCTAGAGCTGATGCCAGCCAGGTTAACCCACCTGTGACTGAAGAAATTCTCCAGCCAGCCAACTCTCCATCCAAAGAGGATCCGGTTCTCTCAACTGGTCCTCAGTCAGATATTCCGAGCCTCTCGCTCGATGCCAACGTTGTGACCACTTCTTCGGCCAACGTTGATGAAACTATCGAACCCTTAACCTTCGATATCGACCCCCCTCAGATCGATGAAGAAGCCAACCGTCAGGCGATCCTGGCTGAATATGAAGGAAGACTCAGCTACTGCTTCCGCAAGCTGATTGGTATGTTCCCCGAGGCAACATCGATGCCCATTTTCTCTGTTCTCGGGACGGAGCTTCTATACCAATTCAGTGTCATATTCAGCTACTGGTACGTGAAGGAGGAGACCCTCAGGATCCATGGCTGGGACAAGTTAAAGGTCGAAGAGTCCAACCTGAGGGAGTACTTCGACTACCAGAGCCTGGAGGTGGCTTACAACCAAAAGGTGGCTGTGCTCCGACGACGTCTGGACAAAAGCATCTAAGAAGGGACAGACACCAGGGAGCTGTGCAACAACCCTGAAGCTGTTCACTTTCTTGATGACATGCTCGCCAAAAATGCCTCCTGCATGGACGACGTCGACGCAGCTGATGAGGCGGCCAAGAGAGAAGAAGACAAGCTCAAGGCCTACCTCGCCAGCCGATCTGCCATGGTTGTCCTGGAGTCTGCTGCCCAGCCACAACAACCGCTCCTGCCCGGACCCTCCGATCAGCCAGCTCTCTCAACCGACGTCATCTGCGAGCTGATCTCGGAGAGGGTCAACCAGCTGAGGACGGAGATGCTGTCCAAGATCCAGCTGGGCAAGGAGGAAGAAGCTGACAGGATGCAGCAGCTGATGGCAGAAAATGCCAGCCTGAAGAATCAGCTAGATCACCTCTCCTCTTCTCTGCAGCACAAGCTCGAAGATCTATCCACTTCTTCCAGTTCGGAGGTCTCGGCTCTAAGGAAGGCTGTTCAAAGCCTCAGCTTGGATTTCAACGTGTTCAAGACCGTTGCTGAATCTGACCTCGCAAAGTCCCAGCAGACTCAGGACCAGGAGTGGATGGCTCAGTTCGCCTCTTTCCGAGCTGAGTTCGTCTCCCTTCACAAAGAGGTCTCTGCGACCTTTGCAGCTGTGCAGCGAGCTGAGCAGGAGCGCCAAGACTTGGAGTTGGCGAAGAAGGTGGAAGAGAAGGACGCTGTTGAAGAGCTGTTTTCCCGCATTCAACAAGCTGAAGCCAAGTTGACCTCTCTGGATGGCACTGTTGCCACCCTTTTGGATGATGCCAAAAAGGGGGAAGACAAGGAGCCAGCAGCTGGGGAAGACAAGGAGCCGGCAGCTGGGGATGGACAAGGGAAAGCTGTTCTCCAGCAAGGAGAATGAGTGCCAGCTGAAGCTGAAGGGTCGCAGCCCGAACTGGAAGTCTCCCACGACCTCGTAGCCGAGCTCACAGCCGAGCTCGATGCGGAACTTGACGGGATATCCGTTGAAGACTGTATCGAAGCTGCCAAAGCTATGGAGGTGCCTAAGGAGAAGTACTTGAATCCCTCTTGGATCAAGAAGTTCGCTGCCGATCAGGCCAAGAAGGTGGCCAAGTTCGAGAAGGAGCTCGCCAAGGTGGAGAAGAACGTCGACAGAAACAAAGCCAGCCGGAGTGTGCGAAGAATCAACAAGCACCAGATGAAGGTTGAGGCTAGAAAGTCGACGCATCAGCTGCAGAAGAACGCTCCGCTCCCGTCTCGATACCCACATGTTGACAAGTGGATGAATGCGGAGTGGAACGATGACTGGGAACAGTTCAAGCATGAGTTCGTCAATGACTTCTATTACAGGAAAGTCTACTCGACTGAAGACCCAAGGCTAGCCTTCAAGGAAGCCCTGTGGGAACTCAGCTCTGGAGACCCTGGAATGTTTAGTCAGTTCAAGCGAGCTATGCTGAATGCTCAGCTTGATCCCAACACTGTTCCAGTTCCAAAGAAGTGCATATACCGCCCTCCGATGATCAAAGGCACAAGCACGCCGAATAGAAATACGATCTTAGCTGAGGCGAGGCAAGTATGCAAGGAACACGGCGTCAATACTGGGATTGAGTCGGAAGCGAAGAAGGAGATCTTCAACCGTATCTTCAACAAGTACGGTCAACAGTATTTCTGAGCTGTCAAAGTTTTTGAGCTGATAATGTTTTTGGATGTTGTAGTTTTTGAAGCAACTGTTGTATCTTTCTATGTTTTGCGCTTAACTTTGTAGCCTTCAGTTGTAACAAAAACTTCAAAGTATATAATACGATTCACCTTGATGAACAATTCCTCATTGTCCAAGCTCTGAATCACAAAGTCTTTCAATTTCATGTTATAACTGTGCTAACCCTTTGATGTTTTATCTTATAGAATGTCTAGAATTTCAACTGAGATTTTAGATAAGTTAGTGAGGTTTAGATCAGTAGTGGTTTCAAGTTGTAAGTGGTTTTGGCATCATCAAAAAGGGGGAAATTGTTGGGAAATTTAATAGTATAAGTTTTGATGAATTCCAAAACCGGCTGACCCCAACCGAGTAGATGTTGCCAGTACCTAATGTTAGAATTTAGGCTCACTGTTTGAGCAAAGTTAAGTTTTTATCTTTACAGGTCTCCAGCTGAAGATGGCAACAAGGCGTCACTCAGACAGAACATCAGTTGTGAAGAAAGACAACTGAGAGTTCATTTGTTCAGATGTAAACAAGGGGAAGTCTTCAGAACATCAGTTGAAGGAAACCAACTGAGCGTTCATCAAATGAGAAACAGTTGAAAGGAAGAGAACATCAGATGAAAAAGAAATCATCTGAGGGTTCAAACCCAACTGAGTAAAGAAGTGGAAGACAACTGAGGGTTCAGTTTCAGAACCACAGTTATAGAATCTGAACAAGGAGTTCAACTGTTTTGAAGTTCAAAGTCAGCTGAGAACTCGACAGATCGGAACATCAGCTGAAGATCACTCAGATGAAGGTCAAGACTTTCAACCGACAAACCGAAGTTGACTGTCAAAGATTTGAATTTCAAAAGGAAGTCACATGAGGGTTTGACCGTTCAGTCATTACCCCATCTGGCCCAACACAAGGTTGTCTCAGATGGAAAGCAAAGGAGCACAGATGCCATATCGGGAAAGTCTGCAGAGATGAGAGACAAGCCATCGCTTTCAACCGATCAGAGATCAACTGCTCCTCCAACGGCTAGTTGATTCTCTCCGCCTATAAATAGAGGCATCCTCTCATTCGAGAAGCATAGATGCAGATAGACACATAGACGACTAAAAATTCTAAAGCTTTCTCGAGAGAAATCAAAGCAAATCTGCAAAATCATCATCTAAGAACATCAGCAGCTGAGAGTTCCATTTTGAGAGAACATTAGTAGCTGAGGGTTCTTAGAATTCGAAACTGTTTTTGATCTTAGGTTGAGTGTTTATTCGTTCAAGCCTTAGATCCAGCTCTCATTCTTGATCGAGCTGTAGTTGGAAATCCTACCCTTTCTCACACCCTAAAAAGTGTGTTAGGACCTTACTCTTCCTGTAATTGAGTAGTCAGGTCATCAAGTACCCGTAAACTTGACTTAGGTTGTTTAGTGCCTGGAAACTAAATTGTAACGGTTACTCAGCCCGCGTAAGCTGAGTGGTTCTGTCCAGAAGAACTTGGACTGAGGTGTGTGGACTCACATCTCCTCGTGGACGTAGGAGTTATCTCCGAACCACGTAAATCTTGTGTGTCGTGTTTATTTTTTTTTAGTCCTTATTGCATTTCTAACTGACCGAACTAACCAGCATTCAAACCTCTTTTACACTTTTTCAACCGAGCTGTTTTGGTTCTTGACCAACTGAGCTGGTTTGCGTGAGTTGTTTTTAACGAGTTTATTTTCCACCACATTCCGCACAGCACCGCTCTTCCAGCTGAGTTCGCTTACTCAGCAGTGAGATCCCACCTGAGTCCTTTTACTCAGTTGAAGTTGTTTTCAGGTGTTAAGTTTTTTTTAAAGTTGAAAAATCCTAACTGGTGTATTCCCCCCCCCCCCCCCATACACCAGTAACTCGTTTCGGGACCATCAGAAAACATAAATTTCAGCCCTACTACAAAGGTGGGAAATCAAGAAGAAGTCCTTGGAAACCAAGAACGATGTGGAGACGACAAAAGGCTAGATCTAGAAATCTGGCCAAAGAAGCGGTCCGAACATGTTCTCATCCCAAGGATCAAATAGATCTCAGGGACGAACACCAGTTAAGAAGACTTTCAAACGAACTCACACCAGAGTTAATGAAAGATTCAAGGATTACAACTGTTGGACATGCGGAGCAAAGGGACATATCTCAACAAATTATCCTGACAACGAGAGAAAGGGTATCCAGAGGTTCGAGACAACACCAGACATCGAGGATGCCATCTACTACCAAGAACTGATACCAGTATATCAGTTCGAAGATATACCCTCAGACGAGAGTATATACGAGCAAGAGGAAATCTTCAGGTGAAGAAGATTTGGATTGGTCGGATGGATCTTCACAATCTGAATCCGACTGACGCCAAGGTTGTTCATCAAGAAAGCGAAGATAGAATCGGTTTTTCAAGCCAGACACTTATCTCGCCAGATATGATGGATAAAATTATGAAAAGAAGCATGAATATACAAAAATATCAAGGCTTCGCAGCATGAGCTTTAGACCAAGTTCTTAGGAACTTCAGTCTAAAATGTAGGAGACAGCACACCGTCTATGGTATTACTAGACGAGAAATGTCTCCCAATCGAGCTGACTGGAAATCAAGTGGAGATGCAGTTGATTCCAGCCGAAGATATTAGAACAGATCTGGCTGAGATGAAGCCAGAAATTACTGAGAAGATGAACTGGATTCACATAGGAGCAATCCAGTTGGTTCTAAAATCTACTCTATTTCTAGGAGTAGATGTACCAATCGATATCGCTATATGCAATAGAAGAGTCAGAAGTTTAAAAGATTTCGTTATGGGAACAATCACAGGGAATCTTTGTGCTGGGCAGGTTGTGGGGATTATATATCCCAAGGTTGCATACAACCTTAATGACGCCAGTTTCAACAAGGCCCTGACTTTGTATCAGGATTTCAAGTGTAAGGATCTATTGGAAGATGGAAATATACCTTATTCTATTACATATCATGTGTCATATGCACTTTCCAACTCACATCATATCGAGTTATTTTTGGGAAAATAGTTCATCGAGATACTAGATATATTCAAGAAGGTGACAACGGCGATTTGTCACGATAGAATGAAAATCCCTCGATTAAGAGAAATTGATATTCAAATAGGAGATAAGGAAGTTATGAGACACGATCAAAGTCTCAAACTAAATGCAGGAAGACTATCTTTCCGAGGTGACAGAATCATGTCACAGCCATTTGGAAGGAATCTAATCTAAGATTCTTATCCTCAAACATCCCGGAGAAAAGGGGTGGTAGTAAATCTACAATGTCGTGAAGGATGGAGAGGAGTTACAGTTAGATTCGACACTACAAGATGGGAAACCAATTTCCCTTGTAATGCCTTGTACTATCTGTAACAGTCGGAGATCAACCATTATAGAGGAACCCTTGAAATTGGGGGAATCAGATTGGAGATCAAAGGAAGAGCTGGACAAGAACCAAACATCCTGGTGTTGGGACTTGATTTCCTCGAGAAATACAATCCATGGAGAAAAATGGGAGAAGGAATAGAAATTACGATTAATAATACACTATTATTAATCGAATGACGAGTCTATTCTCCATATACATCTCGGTTGGGATGTTATACGATAAATATAAAGCAGAATATTTTGTTGCTTATATTGATTCGGGAGCAGGAATCTGCACAACAAAGCGAGGAGTCTTTCCAGATGAAGTAGAAGATGATCTGCCTCGTATTGTAGGAAGAGATTTCTCAAAAAAGATCCTACTCTTATCAAAAGGAGTAAAAGAAACGGAGATCTTGATTGGAGGAGATGACAATACGCCATGGTATAAGGTGAAAACTCCACCAATCTATTTCCATGATACAGGCGCAAACATCCTGTTAGGAAACAACTTCCTACAGATGTTCAAAAGATTTACTCAGGATAATGAACATAGACGATTGGTGTTCACAACCAATTGTGATCATAAGATCATTGTCCAGAGGATGTGAAAGGCATTTAACCGACAAATGCCACTGATATTCCGCAGCAAGCGTGGTGATGAAGGAAAACTTGGTCATCCAAAAATGAAGGATCAAAGGAGATTCAATGAGGCAGTCCTAAGCTGCATCAGAGAAGAGGATCTCAAGGATGAAGAAATTCAGATCCTTAAAGTATCATTAATATCCAATCAAGATAATAGGGAAGAAACACAAGTGTCCTTAGAAGATGTCAAAAGGAAGATCAGAAGAAGTTACAATGAGAATCCTTTGACATGGTGGGACAAGAACAAACTCAAAGCAACCTTGAAGGTAAAATCGGGCAAGGAATATGAGTTTGTCAGATACAGACCAATCTTTGATGAATCTTAAAGATCAACATGATATGAAGGAAATAATCAAGGAACACCTTGATTTGAGATTGATCAAACCAGGAAACTCGCCTTACAGCAGCCCCCGATTTCTGGTAAGAAATCATGGTGAGATCAAACGAGGTAAACTCAGACTTGTCATAAACTATAAAGGGATTAATGATATTCTGAAATTTGATGGATATTTTATCCCAAGTAGGGAACACCTTATTAATTGCATTAGGAATGCTAAGGTTTTCTCTAAATTTGATTGCAAGTCAGGATTCTACCAGATTCGCATAGAAGAAAGCAGCAGAAAGTTTACAGCTTTCTCTACTCCACAAGGGTATTATGTTTGGATCGTGATGCCAATGGGATTAGCCAATGCACCCCAAATATTCCAGAGGAAGATGGATAATATTTTCAAAGATTATTTTTCTTTCATGTTTGTCTATATTGATGATATTTTAATAGCATCAAAAAATATGGAGGAACATGCCAAACATCTAGATATCTTTGCAGATGTTTGTCACAGGGAAGGTCTTGTATTGTCAGAAAACAAAGCGGTCATTGCACCCAAAAAAATAGAATTTTTGGGCATTGAGATCGACGAATCAGGAATTGTATTACAAGATCATATTGTGCAAAAAAATCTAGACTTTTTCTGAAGATCTAAAAGAAAAAAACAACTTCAAAGTTTCTTGGGAGTTGTTAATTTTGCAGGAGCATTTATCAAGAATCTTGCAAAATATAGGAAGGTATTTAGTCTTCTATTGAAGAAGGATGTTCCGTTCATTTGGACAGATGAACATAAAAAAGGAATGAGGGAGTTAAAAGAGGTTTGCAAAAATCTCCCAAAACTCTCGATACCTCAGGACGAAGATGACTTAGTCCTATATACAGATGCAAGTGATTATTGATGGGCAGCAGTCTTAACCAAGATCACTCCCAACGGAGAAGAGCCCTGCAGATATTGTAGTGGTTTATTTCAAGAAAGCGAGGTTGTGAGATGGCATATCAACGAGAAGGAGTTCTTTGCAGTGCGAAAGGCGTTTAAAAAATGGCCTTTATTTTTATTAGCAAATAATTTTACTTTGAAAGTTGATAATACACAGGTTAAAGCTTTCTTAAGAAACAAGATGGAATCTAAACCTGAGAAGGCTAGATTAATTAGATGGCAGACTGAATGCCAATATTATATTTTTGATATTGTCATTAAAAAATCTCATGAAAATGTTCTTGCAGATTTTTTAACAAGAGATGGAGCCAGCTGAAGCAAGATCCATCCTAACAACCCAAAGGCATTTCAGAGATAATCTGGAATTGCTTTTTGAGGAATGGAACGAGTGCGTTCTTCATGCTAAATAAGCAGGAAGATTGCAAGCTGCTGATGAGACAAAAGTCACCAGCAGAATACAGGCATGCTTGCTTACTTAGTGTCAACTCTGGGAAGCAATGCAACCGGCCCTCCTCCGGGCTTCTAAGGAACCCTTGGAAAAAGGAGAGTTTTGAGTACATGGCTCTAAACCTGTAGCAGGGGATTCCAATACCCTTTACCCAAGTTCTAAGTTGGTGGTTTCTTCGGAACCATTGGTCTAAGGAAAAGATAAGCCTTAGGGGTCAAACCCTAAAGCTTCATGTCAACCCAGCACCTTTGGGGTTAAAGAGGGAGAGATTAATCTTAGGTCAATGACTGACACCTCTAAGATTAATACTGACAAGATTGAAGTTTCTTCTTCATGGCAAGTCTATCAAGACAATGTGGAGAAGCTTGTTACCAGGAAGAATATCAACCCAGAAAAAATAAAGGTTGATATTTCGGGGTAATATCCTCGAGTGTGGACGATGCCAGACGCCGATTCACACGAAATCAGAAGGTGGTATGATTTTGGGGCTTTAGCCTCAATTTATACTACATCACCATCATTCACGGAGATCAAGGGTCTACCAAAATGGATCCATGAAGCTGTGTATGATTCCTAGTTTAACAATTCATCGTTTAGCCGGGGAGCTATATTGGAGTTATACTTCATCAGTGCAGCTCCAGAACCAGCAGGAAAAGGTAACCATGAAGCCTTTCATTACATAAGGCTCTGGAGACCTGATACCAATGCCTTGGGACAAATCAAGGCACCAATGGAGGAAGAGACTACACTAGTCTCAACAACGTCGGAGGATCTCATCTCTACCAGAAGAGCATGGGGTCTATGAGTCTGTCTCACGGAGATGGACAAAGTAAAGTTTCCATTCAAATTCTTTCTGAATTCGTCGAATGGATCTTTCCTATTAAATACAATGATAGGACAATCAACCAACTACGCAGAAGAAGCTTTTGAAAGAAAGAGAATTTTGCTTTGGGAAAACAGGATTGCGGGGAGCAAGGAGACTCATCGCAAATATTGCAACATGGCTCGTTTTAGGCATTGGACTGAGCACATCTGCTCGGAGTGTCCGAACCAGAAGGAGCCAGAATTCGGAAAAGACTTTCTTCCCAGAAAAGAAAAACAGAAGGCTCGTTCCGACGAATACACAGAATGCAAGGAAATGCCAAAGGCAAGGATGCCGAGGACCCTGGGGAAAAAGTAGATTCCCGACACAGAATAAAAGAGTCATGTGACTCTAAGCTGGAAGACCACTCACCAAAAAGAAAAAGACATAGGTAGGTGGATGAATAGGTATTACCCACTAAAATACAAATGGGTAAAACTACAGGAGAAGGACCACTACCATAAAACAGTGATCCATAAATCACGGGTCATCAACTTCAACCAAAAGTTGGTTGTCTTCATGCAATAATGGGAGGCAAGATAGACCAGCTTCATAAGAGGTCGGTTGTCTTCAAGCAATAATGGCAGGACCCGCTTCACGTGAAGAAAATGAGCCAAGGATAAGGAATCCAAGGCAATAATGAAGTATGAGAGGTCACCTTAAGACCTCTATATAAGCAGGCATAAGCAGGAGGGAAAGGGTATAAAATAAAATTTAGCATAGTTTTCTTCTTTCGTTCTTTTAAGTTTATGTATCCAAGTTTCGCTACCATGAGTAGCTAAACAAGTCTGTCTCATCCCTAAAGGAGATATACTTATGTTGTAATAAGTTTTATATAATTTCTAATATAAAGTCTGGGCTTTTATTCATCCCTTCCAATATTTAAGACTTTCTTTGTATATCGACGGAGCACCCTACGCCTCAGGTAGGAAACGAGCGAAGGCTGTGCTGGGTGTTATTGAAGAGTTCTGCGGCTGGAAACCATCGGTTGCGATCGTATAGTTGGATGAGGTCCTTAAAACTTCCGGCAGAAAAATCCGGCAGCATTACGGTAAAAAAGGTATGAAATCGATATACGTAGAATTTATTTTATACGGAAGTGTGATGAGCCTGATAAGTATTAAATTGATTATCTCCATTTTGGAAAAATGAATCTTAAACAAGCAAAGTATATAGAAATTCATTAGAAGGGTAAAAAAAAGACAAATAAATAAATATTTAATAATAATAATAATAATAATAATAATAATGAAATAAAGTAAAAGTTTGGCATGCGGACAAAAACTAGAAGATGGAATAGGTGGTATTTGAAAGTGGTTTTGCCATGTAGCAACAGTCCAACAATTCGATTTCACAGAAGTCGACTTAGCATGGACAATCCCAAAATTAATGGATGATGTGATGGCTCAAAGCAAAGGTGAGAGTGAGATATCAAAACGCGATATATATGTAGATCCTTTATTTTCCAGATTCTCCAGCAATTAACGTAGAGACCTGTAAGTCGGTCATTACCAGAGTGAACTTTATTATTATTATTATTATTATTATTATTATTTGATCAATGTAAAACCTTATTTGGAGATTAAATAAATTTTAGTGGTCGATTAATAATCTTTAATTGCGATCGGCCGCACAGTTTGTGTGTTTAAATAAATGTCTATAATCTTCATTAGATTAGATAAAAAGGTTGGGCCCAAGAAAAAGAAAAGAAGCCCTCTAACTTGTAAAGCCGAAATAAGAATTCCAGCAATAGCCCTGACAATGTGGATAATCCTCGGCACTGCCACATTTTATGTAATTCCTAAATTGGTCCTTCTTCCTGCTTCTCTATTAAGATTAAGAATAAGATCCATCCTCTCCTCCGTCGCCAAATCTATCGTCGATTTTACTTGAAACCCATCGCAAAAACCCTAAAACTCAACACTCTTGTCTCACTGAAATCTCTGAATTCCATGAAATTATAGATACAATTTACATACAGATTCTGTATCTAAACCAACGGGCCATGGCGCCGATCGCATTTCTGACGAAATCGAAGCCTTACATCCGGCGGCAGAACCTCAAATTCATTTCTACATTCGTCCACCTCCAGCAGGAGCCGCAGCTGGCGGATCCTCCGGCGACGCTTCCGCCGCCGCTCCCGCCGAACCCCGCCTCTGGCAGTGCGCGCTACAATGAAAACTGGCGGAATCCGTCCGCCGCTTTGGCTGGGGACGGTGCGCTCGTCCCCGTCGGATTAGGGTTTCTCCAGCAGATGCAGGGATCTCGAATGCAGGCGGTCTCTCAATCGCTTGACGCGGAGAGTGTGATGAATCAGTTCGCGGATTGGATGACGACGCAGCGCTGGGAGGACATGAAGCAGCTCTTTGAGCTCTGGGTTAGGTCGCTGGATAAGAATGGGAAGCCGAATACGCCGAATGTTAATCTTTATAATCATTATTTGCGTGCGAATTTGATGACTGGGGCATCTGCTACGGAATTGCTCGATCTTGTGACGCAAATGGATGCTTTTGGGATCGTGCCGAATGCTGCTTCGTTTAATCTTGTGCTCAAAGCAATGCAGAAGACTGGCGAAACGTCCGCTGCTGAGAAATTGATTGAAAGGTTGGATATTTTTCTCTAAATTGGTTATCTTGCTTCTGTTATGTTATTAATAGGTTATATCGCATAGCAGAACCTCCATGAAATAGTTGAGAACAATTTTATCACCCAGTATTTGAGTTTATGCAGATCATTTCTTTTTCTTTTCTTTGCTTTTTGTTCGAGGGAATGCAGATCCATTTCCGAGTTATATTGTACGTCACACAATTTACTATTTGGTTGTTAACTCTTTACTTTGTTGGCTTCAGGATGCTACAGACCGGAAAAGAACATAAGGAATCTTTGCCCGATAACGAGTCATTTAACTTAATTATTCAGATGCTCCTCTCAAGAAACAACATTGAATCTGCCCTGAAGTACATTGATCTAAATATGAAATCTGGGTATATGTTGTCGATAAATGCATATGTGGACTGTGTGCAGTTCTTTATTCAAAATGGGAGGCTGGATTCATTGGTCTCATTTATTGCGAGATGCAAGGTGCATGCTTTTGCTGGCCATTTCATATGATATATAGCTCTTTCATGTACTTTGCGACTGACTCGTGTTTTATGGATGATCATCAGAAAATGGATCAGAACAAATCCTTGTGCCCTCCTTGGCATGTATGCAATATTATTGCTGATGTCGCAATGCAATCTGATAACAGTGAGCTAACTTATTACGCTCTTGAGTTCATGGCCAAATGGATTACACGAGGGGAGGGTGGAAGGCCTCCCGTTCTTCTTTCTGTAGAAGAAGGATTAATTGTGAGGGCCCTAGGCACTGCTGCTAGAACTTACAATTCTAGACTTCTGGATGGTGCATGGGCTGTTCTTAAGCACTCATTACGACAAAATAAGCTTCCTAATCCTGAATCTTACCTGGCAAAAATATATGGATATGCTAATTTAGGGAACCTGCCAAAAGCTTTTAGCACTCTCCGTGAATTTGAGGCAGCTTATAGAAATTCTGACCGTGAAGATGTGGAGGATCTGTTCTCTCCTTTTTATGCTCTAAATCCTCTAGTTTTGGCATGCTGCAAGGATGGATTTACGAGTTTAGATTCAGTAAGTTTTTTTTATCTATTTGCTTGATCTCTAATGATTAAAAATTGTATAGCTGCCATTCCTTGACATGATGCTTCCTTTTGACTTGAATAGTAGATACTGATGTTAACATAATACCTGCTTGCACAATTAATTTCTTAGAGTTCAAGTGTATAATGTTGTAGTTGCAATTTTTGTAGTTAACATTTTCAAAGTGTTTTCTCAGGTTTATTATCAGCTGGAGAATTTAAGCAAAGCCGAGCCTCCATACAAGTCCATAGCTGCTCTCAATTGTGTTATTCTTGGTTGTGCATATGTATGGGATGTAGATCGTGCCTACCAGACATTTAGTGCCATTGATACATCTTTCGAACTGACCCCAGATGTCCATTCATACAACGCTTTGATTTGTGCTTTTGGGAAGCTTGGCAAGGTAACTTCACCGGCATATCCGTAGGTTCCCCTTCTTTCTTTCTGTTTTTGCAGCTATGCAGTTTTGCAACATAAGTATCTGACTTCGAAATATGAAATTTATACTGTAACCAATAAATATTTCCTGAATCTCATAGTTTTCTTGCTCGAACTTATGAAGTTTTGGTATTTACATTGCCATAACAAAATGCTTCTGTATGTCAGTCCTACCTGCTTCTTCAGGTCTATGATTGCTAGGTTTATGATATAAACCATGTTGGCATAACATTCCACGTATAGTGTTCATGCTGGTGTAGAGGTGTGACGTTGAATGAATATCTTAGTTAGCAACTAACAGAAAAGCTTCTTAAAATGTGGATAGGTTCTGAATGAATGCCTTTCAATCCAGCAAACATGCTAGTTTTTTAATGTACTGCTGCTGTATGATAGAAGGCCTTTTTATGTGGCAGAGAGATGAAGCTGTAAAAGTCTTTGAGCACTTTGTTGGACAAGGTGTAAAACCAAACGTTACCACATATTCACTGATTATTGAGGCTCATCTTGTTTTGCGGGATCCAAAAGCTGCACTCTCTGTGATTGAGGAAATGGTATTTTTCATGCCTTGTTTGTTGTATTCACTATGCTTCAACTTTAGGTTCGTCACTTTTTTGACTTGTGCAGTCTGGTCAAAACTGAAATTAACTTCTTGAGCAGGTCATTGCAGGGCACCACCCACCTAAGGATATACTAAAAAAGATCCGTAGGCGTTGCGTTCGAGAGATGGATTATGAATCTGACGACAAGGTGAAAGCCTTTGCCAAACAGCTTAATGTTGGAATGGGACCTGAGAATCGCAGAAATGTACTATTTAATCTTCAATACTACGGAGATAATGCATAACTGTGAGTTCTCTAGAACTATGAACACATTTAAGAGTCATCCTTTCAGTAAAAACTGGGTCTATTTCCTGTTTCAAGAATCACAACTGCAACACATTTTCATGTGGAATTTGGTGTGCTAGCAGTATGTCGAATTTAAGTCAATGCTTACAGATCTTTTGCAATGCTTGAGCAGGATAGATGCTTGCAAGGTAGCTTTGTTCGTGCTACTACTTTTGTGCCTCTACTCAAAATCCGGAAAAAAGCTTTGCATGACGGTGAACAACTGTTGATCAGAAATAATTAACACCCGGTGTAGCTTTACATTTTTGGTTGATTTAGCATTTCTCAATATGTGTCCTACTCCAGATTATGATTTCATTTTTTCGATTCCATGTTCCTTAGGTTTGCAAACCTATATTTCGATTCTGGAGATAGTATAGATACGGACAAACGTGTAGAATGGTTAGTGACTTTGATTAGAGAGATGGTACTGCTTCCACAAGATTGGTGTTATCTTGGAGCTGTTTGTATTTTCTTCCTTACTAGCAATCTTCAGCTTTTAGCTTCAGATACTTGGGTTGTTACAAATTGTTGGATGATTGTATATCTTTTGAATTTTGGGAAAATGTCAGGATGCAGCACCTTCTTGCTATATATATTCCTCTTTTCTTTCTTTTTTACTCTGTACATTATTTCATGAGGCAAATTTGATACTAGTCATTCTTTGGTTGTGTTTTTAAATATTAACCCCTCCCATTATTTTTTTAAATTTTACTTTTCATCATACTCTTCACCTTTTACTCTTCATCTCTCAGTCGCCATTGCCGCCACCACCGCCGCTGTCTCCGGTGGTTACAATTTTTTTTTTGTGACTCATTAAAAAAAAAAAAGACTGAGTTGTTGTCGCCGCCACTACAATTGGAGTCACAATTTTTTTTTTGTGACTAAAAAAAAAAAAAAAACTCGTCTTAGTCGCAGCCACCGCCGTCGCTGGTGGTCACAATTTTTTTTTGTTGTGACTCATCAAAAAAAAAATTTGAGTCGTCATCTTTGCCACATTCGGAGTCACAAATTTTTTTTTGTGACTGAATTTTTTTTTTTTTTTAACTTATAAAAAAAAAACTGAATCATCGTCGGCGACGCTACTAGGGGTGGAAATCGGTTCGGTTACGTGTTAACCGCACCGATAACCAAAATAATCGATAATCGTTTAACACGTTTTTTTGTAACCGATAACCGAACCGTAATTATTTTCGGTTAACCAATAACCGTTGCGGTTATTTCGGTTCAATTTTCGGTTAACCTATTTTAACCGAATATAATTATGAAAAGTAAAAACAAAGAATATAACATAAAATTGTTATGCAAGCCACAAATATATTTGGAGTTATATTCTATTATTTTCATCAAAATTCTTCAAATTGTTATATGTGAATGTGATCATGAAATAAGAGTTCAAACTTCAATCAAAATAAACATGAATTCGAATTTTCTAAGAATTTGTTAGTACACAACACACACTTAAATTTATAAGAGTATTGTCCATTATAAATAAATATATAGGATGCAAAAGATTTTATCCAAAATTGTATTATTGTTGAAATATACTATACCTAATAAATTTCATTGCATTATAGTATATGATTGATTATATTAAAACATAAAATTAGTATTAGTAAATACAATAATTCCATTTGGACATACTATGTCTGGACATACGTACTTGAAATAGGAAAAAAGTTGTCTGAATGCCTTCAAAATTTCTTTTCTACTCAGGCTCCTTTCTGAAATATCGACCTCACGCACATCCGCTCATAAATTATACTCTCATCCACACCCAATTCCTAAACTTGTGAATTTAAATTGGGATGAAATTTTATAATTAAAATTTAAAAAGTGTATGTTTATTAATAACCAAACTGTCGAAACTATGAAATTAAATTATTAATTAAAAAATCCGTCAAATCTCTATTTTTACCATCGTATGTCTGGACATAGTATATCCAAATAGCACTACCCTAGTAAATAATAACAATATTATGCTATGAAAGTAGAGTACTACATAAAATATATTAGTAGTAATATTAAGATATAAGATGAGAGTACTACTTGTAATATATTAGTAATAATCCGCGTTTTCACTAATTTCATAACCGATAACCGAACCGATAACCGTAGTATGCGGTTTTCGGTTAAATCGGTTATTAACCGATTAACCGAAACCAAATTTCCACCCCTAGCTGCTACAATCGGAGTAACAAAATATTTTTTTGTGACTGAACAAAAAAACAACTCGTCTTAGTCGCAGCCACCGCCACCATCGTCTGTGGTCAAATGTATTTTTTGTGACTCATAAAAAAAAAATCTAAGTCGTCGTCGCCGAAAGCAACAACCGCAGTCACCGGTGGTCACAAATATTTTTTTTTTGACTGAACAAAAAAAAAAAACTCGTATCAATGATAGCCGTTGGTCACAAATTTTTTTTTGTGACCGAACAAAAAACAACTCGTATCAAGTCATAACAAAAAAAAAACTTTTGATCAGTAACAGAATTTTGATCACTAATAAACAAAAATTTGATCAGTAACAATTTTTTTTTGTGACTGAACAAAAAAAAACATCTATTGTGCTGTCACAAATTTAATTTTGTGATTTAATAACTTGGTAGAGTCTCAATTTTTTTTTCTGGAAAGTACAAAGAACTTCGTGTTGTAATATTTTCATTTTGAGAAGTAACAAAAATTTATATTGTTAGTAAGATCTTTAGTGCTGTCACAAATATAAAGTTGTGATTTAGCAATTTAGTGTAATCACAAAAAAATTCATTGAAAGCACAAAGAATTTCGTGTAGTAACAAATTTATTTATGAGAAAACACAAATATTGTAAACAGAAGCATATTATCATAGAAAAAAAAAACTTCATACATAGGCAAACATCATAAGCATTAAATAAATAATAAAGAAACAGTAGTAATACAATTTCATACAAAAATAAGAACATGTCTAAAAGTACACAGCAGTCAATTACTACTTGTAAACAAAGGTACCAAAACAAATTCTGATCAGTAACAAAATTTTTAACACTAATAAAATTTGGATCAGTACCAAAAACTAAGTTGTGAAATCACAAAAAATATAAATTTACCGATGTGGTGGTGGTGGTTTTTTGCGAATTCAAGCTATCTGGTTTTTCGCGAAATCCGGCCACGACACTTTGAATCGAGGGTTGGGTTCAAGACCATTGGATTCACTTCATCGTTACGCGTCTGTAGGTGGTGGTGGCGAGGGCCAAAGATGCCGGAAGTTGCACATCTTAGGAAGAAGAGAGAGAGAGAGAGAGAGAGTTGCGCACTCCGCCGTGAAAAGGAGCTGGTGGTGGTGACGGCGGCGAGGAGGCAGTGGCGGAGAAGAGAGAGAGAGGGTGCCGCACTACGCCATAAATAACGAGGTGGTAGGAGGTGTTAGTGGTGGCGATGACGAAGAGGAGGTGAAACAAATAGGAAGGCGGAGAGAAAAGGAGGATGCGGAGCAGAGAGGGAAGGTGGAGAGAAGAGGAGGAGGTGGACGGAGGTGGGGGCGGTGAGGTAGCAATGGCTGAGATGGTGGAAGGAAAGTGAAGGTTAGGGTTGTGAGAAAGAGAGACGAAAAAAGGAGGAAGAACAAAAAAAAGAGAAATAGTAAGGAGGGAGAAGAGAGGTAACACATGAAAAAATGAGGATGAAAAGGAAAAAAAATACAGTAATAAACAAATAAATGAGTAAAGTGAAAGTTAAGGATATAAAAGTTAATATCTATCCAAAAAGGTAAAAAATGGCTAAATTTTCAAATATTTATGGTAAGGGCTAAAATTTAAAATTGCAATCAAAGAATGCTTAGAAAGGCGAGTTTTTCCTTATTTTATTTTTTGATGTAAAGAGCTATTGTCAATGAACGTGAATAAATAAAAAACTGTAACCCTATTGTGACTAAAAAATCTTAAGTCGAATTCCACAACACTTTTTTTTTGAGGTACACTCAACAACAAAACTGTACTATATTGCAGATTATTCTCGTAATAATGAAAATAAAATATAATGAATGAGTAGGACTCCAACACCAGTTTGTGTGGAATCAGAAAGTGCTGATTTCATTTCCTTATATGCAAGTAAGTTTAGACCTTTTTCCGTTTTTATTTTTTTAAGTTTAGACCCTTTCTTTTTTAGTACATAAGGAATGTGTGATTTAACATTGTTTAATTTCTCCAACTGTAGAAAATGAAATCAATCACAACTTTATGCGTAAAGAAAACGAAATTGCTACAACTCTTGTTTCTGTGCAATAGCTATAGAACTAGTTTCTTCAAAGAAATAATAGTAAAATTCGTGTTTCAAATAAATTTATACTTATATAACAAGTGTATTGTTGAAAAAATTTAGTTTGCCTATAATACCCCTGTTAATATGATTGTATATAATTATACATTAGATATATATTATAATTATATATAATGTTTATATTTTTATTAAACCAAATTTACGGAAGGAAAAAAGATAAGATCTATTCAAGCATTGTAAAATTGGATAACATATTTATTTATTGTAAAATTGCAATAATAATATTATAATTACAAATTAAATAGGTTATGACTCTTCATTATTTTTATTTAAAATAATAATAATAATAGTATTATAATCACAAATTATAATAGGTTAGGACTCTTCATTGTTTTATTCGAGTGATAGGACTTTTCACTCTTTAATTAATTAGGATTATAACCCCTAAACCAATAAGTTTGCAAAATATATAGTATAGTTCATTAAATCTTCTATTTATTAATTTATCATCGTTTTAAGTGGAAAAGAATTACTGTTATCTCAAAAATCTTCTCAAGAG
Source organism: Schizonepeta tenuifolia (assembly GCA_029490685.1). Classification (NCBI taxonomy): domain Eukaryota; kingdom Viridiplantae; phylum Streptophyta; class Magnoliopsida; order Lamiales; family Lamiaceae; genus Schizonepeta; species Schizonepeta tenuifolia. The sequence continues at coordinate 84,574,385 of CM055958.1, forward strand.
AATGGAATGATTTATATTGTGATTAATTTTGTTTCTTTTGAAGTTTGGGGATTTAACACGTGCACGACATTGCGTTCAGTTCTTGATTTTAGGCTTGCATGTATGTGTCACTCCTTCTATCTCATTGATAATGTCCCTATCTTTTGGGCACAATTATCAAAAAAACAAGAGTAAATGATAGAAAATGGTAGACCCAATATTTTTGAAAGGTTAAATATTTCTATTTATGACGCTGTATAAATGGGACAGACTAAAAAGGAAAGATAGACATTATTAGTGGGATGGAGGGAGTAAATATCATAAATTGAAATTTGAAATATGCAATTAAGGGCCAATGTTATATAAGATCATATAAACTATAAAATTATCTTATTTTAACGTAGTTTTTAATAATTTCAAAAATAAATTATAGTACTATTTTTTATTGGAGAGGCACAATTTGAAATTGTAGAACCATGATCTTACCGCAATCAATAATTAATTTATGATTTAGATATAAATTATTTTTCTTTTGTTAATTTTAAGAAAATTATTTGACAAAGAAAGAATTTATACTTGGGAAGATATACTTTAGCGCATTAATTGATTGCTTTTTATACATTAATTTTTATAGATATATTCATACAAAAGATATTTTAATGTTAATTAGTTTTCTAAATTAGAATTAGGTATATATTAATTATTTTTGGAATTATCATATAATCTATAATTATTAACTATCCATATTATATTATTTTTTAGTACAATCATGCAAATTATTTTATTACTTTTTAGTATAATCATACAAATTACGTGTAGCGCACTCTTGTTGAAAAAATTTGATTTACCTCTAATATGCTTGTTAATTAATATATATACTATATTTATATTTAATAATAAAAAATTGTGGATTATTTTATCCTAATTCAAATCAAATCGTTTAAAGATAATAAAACAAAACTTATAGTGGAAAACTATAATTATGAAATAAACAAGATCTGTATTACAAATAGACCAACATGTGACGAGATTCGGTTAATGATCAAATCGTAAGCATTGCAATTTAGTTTTAATATTCTTTTAAATAGTAACACAAGCTAAATTATTAATTATATGTTGTGTTTTATGCAGTTTTTCTCTGATATTTATGACCAACTGAAAAGAATTAACTTTTGAAATAGCCATTATGGGCATTAAAACTCAATATTTGGTCCACCTTCTTCATAAACACAAATTCCGGCCATTATTTGCAATTCTGATAAAAATATCCTTAACGAAGGGCACGCGGGTCGCGGGTCAGTTCGCAGGCGGGTCGGTTCGGTTCGCATGCGGGTTCCAAGATTCTGGTACAATTCGTACATTTAGTATGAATTTAGTCTCATTAGTCTTAAATGTGCCAAATCAGTTCATTTTTTTTGTTTTCTTTATACTTTTATGCTACATTTGTTACAATTTTAGTTTATTAGTGTTGATTATTCCAAATTTGGTATAATTGGAACAAATGGTCTAATTTGTTCGAATTATACCAAATTATGGTTGTGGTACAACTGATACGAACGGAGCCCATTTGTATCAATAGTACCAAGTCGGGAATAGCAAATTAAAAAAGAAGCATCGAAAATAACTTCGACGAACAACGGCACAATATCAAGGTGACCTCAATAGTGGCATAAGAAAAAAAAAAAACAATCGACAACGGCGCCTGAAAATGGGAATAACATCCCGGCGACGGCAAAGCTCTAGAAATTGAATCATGGTCCTATATTTCCCAAATTTCGAGCTATTTGAATAAAATTTGGGATGTAATTGATCGAAAATAACTTTCTAAGGTGATAAACGGAACCAAAAAATGATTAAATCACTAAAAACGGAGCATCGGTTGATGTAAGGAGAAAAATAGCAGCAGAAATTTTTCTGCTACAAGTTGGTACAAACGACTCAGATGTACCAATAGTACCATAATCCTAAGACCAACCTGAACCCGCCTGCCCGCCCGACTCAGATGTACCAATAGTGCAAATGTTGGCTTGAATTTGTGTTTATGAAGAGAGTGAACCAAATATTGAGTTTTAATCCCCATTATGGCTCCATGAATATATATTTTCCACTAAAAATTGTTAAATAAGCAATGACACAAAGAATGACTCGTGCAAAAGAAGTAACTTTAAAGATGTTATGAAAAAACAACTTCCATATGAGGTAATCTCTTTGTTTTTAATTGATGAATTTATTCTTAGTATATCTTTTTTCCCTAACTCTTAATTGTATTATTAAATTATTTAAAGAGTTTAAAAGGAAAAAAAAAATACTATTTTCCAAAATTAAAATAAACGCAATGAAAATTTAACGGCATTTAGTACAAATAAGCTTAAACATTTAAAATTGTAAAATTATTTTGTTTTGTGTTTATTTTGAACTTTTTTTTTCTTATTTCCTAATTGAGGGTAAAATTATGACATTTTCTCATTTTGCCCTTTAATTTTTTTTTTAAAATTTGATAATCAGTTGTGTGTAAACATTCATGATGGTAATTAATAAGATTACATAGGTAAATTTATCTATTTAATTTGAAGGCGTGGAATATTTAAAAAAGAATGTAGGGAGTATCTTATATTCTCTCCGTCCACGAAAATTGTAAGGAGTTTTTTGTGGCACGAGTTTTAATAATTGTATAGTAGATGTTAAATGAGTGAAGAAAAAGACCCACCATTGTGAGTAGAGTAAGAGATAAAAAGTAAAATAGTGGATGGGGCTATATCGCAAAATAAAAAATATAAAAATATAGCTACAATCTTTGTGGACGGATGAAAAAAGAAAACTAACTACAATATTCGTTGATGGAGGGAGTAATAATTTTCTACTTACAATTTGTATTATATATATTCAGTGAGCTCTTATTTTATATTTACACATTACAATTTTTTTTTTTGTCTTATGATACAATGTTATGATTCCTGCAAAAAGTGCAAGAAATCATGCCCAAAGAATGCTGGAGTTATGGTATGTGAAAAGTGCAATGAAAGTTGTTGAGACGATCCCTATGTAAGTAATTATTAAAATTAAATAATATTCATAATTTTATGCAAGTCAGATACATAATCACCCTAAGGGTGAGTTCACTTGAAAGTATAAATTTATACATCTTTTATAACTCCATTTAGAGGTAAATGGAGGGATAAACAAAAATCTCACCATTTAAATCATTCCTTCTTTTTTAAATCTCTTCTTTCCACCACCACAAGTAGGGATAATATTAACCAAACTCAACCTAAGTGTTAAACATGGCGACTGCAGTGTATAAATCACCATGTTTGATGAAGTTGTGGTTCTGTATGTAGGGTGCACTATAGATGAGTATATTTCGTCATTCAGTGAGGTAAATTGTAAATTAATAATTATTAAATTATTTAAAATATAATATTACGTAGTTTTAAAAAAATTAATTTTCGTAGGGTCAAAATGAATCTACATGCTTTCGGGCTCTGAGCATCCAAACACCAATTGAAATGCGATTTATGACAACTCTCAAGTTTATCAACTTTAATCGTAGGGGAGATCAGGACATTATAGTGAATGGAATCAAGATGATAGAATCCATGGATAAGATTGATATTTCATGGATTGAAGAGATAAGTCCAACCCAAAACGAAGACCGGGGAATCAGTGAAAAATCCTAAGAAGATTAGAGTAAGACGGAAAAATAAATTCCAAGTAACGATGAGCAACTGTATTGAAATTCGATGACCAGCGTGCAATGGACAAAAGAAATTCGAAGGACAAGAACAGAAAAAGAAAGAATCACAAGGAATAAGATTGAAGACTACATTGAAATTCCAAGTAACGATGATCGTCCAACTGTCATTGCCAAAGTTATATCAAAAAGACAAATGAAGAAGATTGAAGACTGCATTAAAATTTTAAGTGATGATCAACTGTTGTTGACCAAAGTTATCTCAAAAAGTCAATGGAAGAAAATACTTACTCCAAACATCAAGATCAAGAAAGAAAAGACATAGATTCAGTACCTTAATTTTTTACTCGTATTTCTTTTTAAGAACAATAGGTTTTAATTTTTATTTATTTATATGTAACACTATTTACATTTTTGTAAATTTATTGTATTAGTAATAATTAAACACTACTTTGACGAAATTTAAAAATTATAATTTTCTTTTCTTATATCGAAGAAAATGAAAAATAACTGGTATCACGTGGTCGCACGTGCTTTTCTGCTAGTTAATTAAATTGTGAAAGTTGAAATGTTGAGTCGAAAAAGCATACAACAATAGCACGACAATGTCTAGCAGAGAAAATTGCTTGAAATAACAATAATGTTTTGCCAATACAGATAAACAGTGGCTGATAGAAAACTAGGATAAGGAAAACCTCTTACGACATGCTTCGACAACATCTACCTAAGGCCGTCTTCGTCTGTAAACAACAACGTACAATACCGAAAAATCTAAGGTGGGAGAGGGACAAAAAAACAGCAGGCAGAGTACTAATCCAAAAAATCTTATCTTTTTTTTTCCCCTCCTTTTTTTTTTATATTTTTTTTTTTTTTTTTTTTTTTTTTTTTTTGCTTCTTGGTGGGATTAAAATATGTCTCAACCTACCAACACCTGCTTGTGCTCAACTCGCTTGCAATAATATTACATCCTCAAACGACCATCTACATTCGTTATATGGATTTCTTAATGCTGCTTGCTGCTGTCGAGCCGTTACTCCTGAAGAAACAAAACAATCGTTAGCGACTTATATAACGAGAATTCATTCATCAGCTGAGATATGTTTCGAAAAAAACCTCTGCCTTTTCTTCCTTGGCCTCCTCACCCTTGGAGCCCTCCTCTCCTGCACACACAACATGTAACGTCTCGTTTCTCATCACAAAAAGACTAATATTGTGTCACATTAAGGGTTCATCTGTAATTAATTACCTCCGTCTTCGGGCAAATCGGAGGTCCAGAGAGTGAGGTTGTCTCTCAAGAGCTGCATAATCAAGGTGCTGTCCTTGTAAGACTCTTCACTCAAAGTATCCAACTCGGAGATGGCCTCATCAAATGCTTGTTTCGCCAAATGGCATGCCCTGCCACCATTAATCAAGATCGTCTCTTTCATTTCAAGATTCAAGAATGTCGAACAAGCAATAATGCAACGAATTACACGTACCTCTCGGGAGAGTTCATAATCTCATAGTAGAACACCGAGAAGTTCAAAGCTAGACCAAGACGAATAGGGTGCGTTGATGGCAGATCCGTACTTGCTGTCGCTGATGCAGCCTACGTAGAATAGAGCCATAATATTTATAAAAAAATTATATCAAAATTTTCTATTTGATATTTCAGTTATTATCACATAAAGAAAACAAAAGGCTAACATGCCTCGTAGCCCTTGAGTGACTGCTCGGCCGCCTCTTTTCTTTGCTCGTCAGTCTTGAACTCGGCCAGGTAGCGATAGTAGTCACCTTTCCTGCATTCCAATCAAACGTGAGAATACTATTACTACTATTACATTACTTTCTCAATCAACAACATGTTTTTGAGACCTTTCAGACAGATTAGATTCTTATTTGCACAGAACTAACGAGAGATGAAAGGTGAGGCGAATTAGTCTTACATCTTGTAGTAGAAAACCGTGGCTTCGCCAGAACCTGAAGAGGGGATGAGATGCTTGTCTATGACAGAGAGAATGTCTTGGCAGATGTTGGCAAGCTCATCCTCAACCTTCTGGCGATAGCCTTTGATCAGCTTCACGTTGCTCTCATTTCCCTTGGCCTCTTCCTTCTGCTCAATCGAGGACATGATCCTCCACGAAGCTCTACGGGCCCCTATCACATTCTTGTAACCAACAGACAGCAGGTTTCTCTCATCCACTGTCAGCTCAACATCTAGTTTTGCTACTTGCTTCATACATTCAACCATTTCTGACAAACATACATAGTATTTTCAATCAATTCTTCATACCGTCAATATAATTTTATCCTATTACAGGAATAAGATCTTATGAGAACTAATACTACCATGAGAACACTAAGAACTCTGCTCTGTTATATATAAATCATTTTTTTTATGATCAAATAATTATGTTTTACTACATGTTTTTCATGTAATGCAATTATGCTTTTGTTTTTTTATGACAACCATAGATCATAGAGAGATGAATTGTTCAGATTGATTCATAGTTCTAACACTAGGATCGGTTCTCATATGATCTATATATCATGTATTTTTTGATAAGTTAAAGTGCAATTTTAAAACAAATGGAGTGCATGGGATAATGAAAATCCATAACATTTCACTCCTAATCCCACAACAAATTTCGACGGGGCATAAAATGTAACTACGGATCTGAAGCTGTTAACCAAGACCATGATCTAACTTTTGTCTCGCCTGTAAGCCGAATTCATAAGGCAAATGAAATCTATATTCATTGTCAATTCAAGAATATCAACACGTATTAGGTGTGAAGGGGAATGCTCCAAACTTTCCCAATCTAACATTTAATTTTAACCTTAAAGATCTCACATATTCTACAAGACAACAGAGGTACATGATTGATGACTAGTGATGCAATATTCTTTCAAAAAACACAAGATTGTTCGCTTATATATTAATTTTTCGACAATTCATGGTACATTCAACGATAAATCTAATATAGTATCTAAAAATGCATCACATTTGCACACACATTTAACAAAATTACAAAAAATTACAATGATCCACACAAAGCAACACCTATGTGCAAGAACATACAGAGAAAAACACATCAAAACGTGAAATTTACCTCTGAAAATAAAATACATAAAAAAAAAAACGAAAAAAGTATACATACCATCATAACGCTCAGCTTGTTCGGAAAGCTTAGCCATGTAAACATGAGTCTCTCTCTCCTTCTCCGTCGACATTTTCTACTTTTTTGTTAAAATAAAAAAAAATAAAAAAAAAATTGAAGATCTGAAATGGAAATATTGAAGAATGTGACGTTTTCGTCTGTGCAAAAATTTTTGTGGGGAGTGAATGAATGAGGGGACATTGCAGATATCTGGTCCTTATGTAGGATGTTTAGTGAGAGAAAGTGGAGGAGGGTGAGAGAAAATGTGCGCCGTTGGATTGAGGGATGATGGGAAGAGAAAGAAGACGAGGGCGCAAATCGTGGAATTTGAAGAAGTTGGCAATACACACGTGTTTTAAGGTGAGAGTTGGATTTGTTCAATCTTTTCTTTCGGTCATACCCTACACACGTGATGATGTAATAGTAATAGTAACATCAACATGCATTAATTTAGTATACTAGATTTGGTACTCAAGTTTTTTCCTATTTTTTTAGAACGATCCTCAAATTTTTTCTTAATTATTTTTGGATACTATCCACAGTAAATTATTATCTTTTATTTTTACTTTATTAATTTATTTATCTAAAATACTACATATGATCCACAACTATCTCAATTAATTAACATACCACTATTCTCAATATGAGATCCTTTCTCCACTCACAACAAATTCAATTATTTTTTCTATACTCATAACTAACTCAACAACTTTTTCCTGAATACCCATGCAACTTCCTCTTAGGAAGAGACTTGAGGACCAGAGGTAGTAGTATTTAGTAGTATGAGCACTATTTTTATTCTAAGCGCTCGTTTGGTAGGAATACTAATAATATTGAAATAAATAATACTCCCTCCGTCGACGAAATGATTGTCACTTTTACCATTTAAGTTTGTCCACGAAAATGGTTGCTATTTTTGTTACTCCACTCACATTTATTGTGGGACCCTTATTCCACTCATAATAATACTCACTATAATTCACTACTACCTACCATTTGTTTAAAACTCGTGTCGTTTAAAATGTGGCAACTATTTCGTGGACGGAGGGAGTATAGAGATAAATAATATGAATAGGTATGATAAATAATAGTAATATTTTGTGTGTTTGGTAGTATACAAATTTTGCTTATCAAAGTTTATTGTTTGGTACATCATGCTAAAAATATACAGTATTAACTTATTTTTTTTTCCATTTTATCCTAGCCTAAAAAATACTCTCTCAATCTTTCCTCTTTCACTCTCACTCCACCAGCTATGGTTGTCTCTCTCTCTCCTTCTCCCCCTCTCTCTTCCTTCGCAGGAGGTTGGTGTTTTCCGGCATCATCGGTGGGGGCGAAAAAGGGCCGCCGCCACCAAAGATGGAGTAATTGAGAACCTTGTTGACACTGGCGGTGAAATTCGCCGGCGAATTGTTGGTGACGATGATGAAATTAGAAGGGAGCAGAGTTGGGAGGCGGGTGAGAGTCGTGAAACGTTGGAGGTCGGAGAAACTTTTTCAAGGGGTGTTGTGCAATTCAGCCCAATAATGTAGCTAAATCCCTCGACATCAATATTATAATTTCACTTCAAACATTCTTTCAAGAAACAAACCATCATTTACAAATTTCCTTTTTTTCTTCTAAAAAATTCAGCCAATTAAACGGCGAATTGTTGGTGACGATGATGAAATTGAAAAATTATGCGTTTATTGATGGTGCAGAAGTGCAATTTTGGCAATCTGTAGTTAGTATTTTGTTTCTGTTTTTATTATTTTCGCTGCGCTCTAATGGTTTTATCACTTACCTCCTTCATTTTCCTCCCATCTACTGCCAACCTGCAATTCATTACATATTTGCTGAGTACTTATGTACTGGTTTTTATGTGTGTGTGTGTGAGAGAGAGAGAGGGCATCTGTTCCCAACGTTTTTATTACATTTTTCATTGCAGGGGATGAAGAGGGTGGCCGTGAGTGGGAAGAAAGAAGAGTCGGCGGAGGAGAGGAGGTTGGCCCAGCCGCCGTTGTCGCCGGCGCCGATCAGTGCGTGTAGGAAAGGAGAGTTAGAAGAGAGAGAAGAGACGAAGAAGATAAGAATGAGAGGGTAATATTGTCTTTTTAATGTTTAGTATGAGTTACTGTTGAAGTCATGTAAATAATATCACTTAGGTGGTTGAATTATTTAAGTGTCATTCTTTGTATTATAATACAAGACTTTCCTCTATTAAAGGGCTCTTTGTATTAAGAGAAACACTCCCCTCCGATCGGGTTCGGGTCGCGTTGATCCGGTCAAAATAATATTTTTTTATTTTAGTTTTTTTTTCAGCTTCGCCTTCGCCTTCGGCTCTGATTTTAGGACTCCGTCTTCGCTCCGGTTACTAATATAAGGATAATCGTCGGGTAATAATTTAGAATTTTTCAGCTCGCTCCGAGATTTTCGGCTCCCCTCGCTCGAATCTTGACCAAAGAAGAAACGTCAAACAAAAAAATGAAGAGACAAAAAAAGAAGGAAAAAAATTCAGAAAACAGGTTTTGAAGAAAACAAGAAATTAAAAAATAAATCAGAAAAACGAAAAAAATACACGCGCCGGTCGCATGCCATGCGACCGGTCGCATTCAAGTTTTAGTGTTGTATTAATAATTTTTCCTACCAAATAATATATTAACCCATATTAATCATATAATATAACTTAATATTACCTACCAAACATGGCCTAAACAAATTATTAGTATTTTTCTTTTGAAAAATGATTATAACCTATAATGAAATTGAGCTCTAACCTAATCATTGAATGAATATATAAACACTTTTGAAAATAAATAGGTGATGGGTTTAGTATGTGATATATGTGTGTGTATATTTATGATAAGAAAGTCCATTTTAATTCTTTGACTATATCTATTCAGTACTCTCCTGTTCCGTTGAATTTGTCCTATTTGAGATCGGCACGGAGATTAAGAACAAGAGTATTAGATGATAAAGAGTATGTTTTAGTGTAGTAAATAAAGTGATATAAAATATTTTTTAATTGATAAAGTGATATAAAAATATTTTTGAAGTTGCATAAAGTGATATAAAATATTTTTGAAGTGATATAAAGTGGCTTTGAAATGATATAAAGTGAATAAAGTGATTTATTAATTATTTCCTTAAAAAGGAAATGAGATAAGTTGAATAGGACACCCAAAATGGCAAAATGGAATAAGTTGAACGGGACGGAGGGAGTATCTTTTTTGAGACTTAGTACTCCCCCCGTTCGCAATAAATTGAACCGTTTCACCCTTTTTTTGTTCGCGAAAAATTGAACCGTTGTACTTCTTTTACCATTGTGCCCTCATTACTTTTATGAAATTACTACCCTTTACCATTATAAACTCACCCTCCCACAAATTAAACTCACTAATTCATCTAACAACAATAATTATTACTTAATCACTCACACACCACTCTCATTAGTTCGATCCAACAACAAATTGGGTCTGGGCCATTATCCACCCTCTATTATCACTCCTCTCCTACTCCAGAAACCCTTGATCTGAAAGCTGAAACCACCAGATTCGTGAATTATCATCTTCATCGGTCCATCTCCTCTCCCTCTCCATCTCTATCGAAAAACCTCATATTTCAGCCATGAAATTGCTCACATTCTCTGAAACATGCTTCGCCGCCGTCGATTCCGAGTTTCTGCCCTCGCCGTTGAAACCAGCGATGGCGGCTCGAGGCGACACGCCACCCTCTGCTCTCTCCTCTCCGTCGAGTTCTGATTTGGTACTCATGGTGGCAGATTCAGAGCCGGCAGTCGATCCAGACACGGTGGTGCCCGACACCTGCTTCACGCCCGTCGATTCGGAGTTGAGACCCTCTCCGGTCAAATCAGAGACGGCGGCTCGAGGCGACGCGCCACCCTCTGATCTCTCCTCTATGAGGAGTTCCGATTTGCTCCTGTTGGTTGCAGATTCTGAGGAGACACTCGATCCAGACACGGTGGTGCCCGAAACCTGCTTCATGGTAGCAGATTCCGACCTTCCACCTTCTGGATCTGACTTCATCTACCTCTCAACTCCGGTGAAATCTGAGACGGCGGCCGGAGCTTCCTTGCCACCATGTGGTTTGGCAGCAGCTCCAACTCCGGTGAAATCTGAGACGGCGGCCGGAGCTTCCTTTCCACCCTCTGGTTCGGCAGATTCTGAGGCGATGGTGCTGGATCCCTACTCCTATTTAATATCTGAACATGCCAAATATGTTGCAAGGAATAAGGAGTATGATGATTGGATTGATGCCCACCCTCCCACCATTGTCGATGAAGAAGCCATGAAGCAGTCACAACATAAAAGAAAGAGGAGCAATGAGGTTAACACCGAGATGTTGGCAATTTTCTACCCTACTGTGCTACGCCTCCTCTGAATCAGGTTATGCCATTCTTCTTAGCTGGGGGGGAGTTGGCTGGTGATGCCATTTATGTTTCTGTGTTGGTTGGTGTTGGCTGGTGATGCCATTTATGATGTGAATTCTGTGCTATGATTATGTCCTCTCTATGGTGTGAATTCTGAGCATATGATTTTGTCCTCTCTATGGTGTGAATTATGTGATGACATGATGAAATTTTGTGAATTGTGGATGATTATCAGCAAATGAATTCTAAAACTGAATTGATGAACATATGATTTTGTCCTCTCTATGGTGTGAATTATGTGATGACATGATGAAATTATGTGAATTGCGGATGATTATGAGCAAATGAATTGCTAAATGATGATTATGTGAATTCCTGAAATTTTGGTGTTGGCAAATGATGAATGGGAAACATTCTGATGCATTTTGTGATGCCACCCATAAGTTTAAACTGATAGAACAGATACTACACCCAAATTCTTATTGATGCCACCACTAGGTTTTTTGAAACTTAGTTTAGGAGGTTGAAATAAGAAATAAAACAGTTATTGATGCAAATTTCTATTTCACTGAAAATGCTGAAACAAAATAGGATTCGAACAATGCCAATTTATATTCCAAACAACAAAAAAACCATAATTACTGTTTCTCCCTGTAAACTAGATGACATGCTGTCCAATAAGCCATATTTACATGACCAAAAAACTATCCAAAAAGTTGTCCAAATGCCTTTTACTCTTGTAATTCCATTTGCTGCATTTCTTTAACTAGTTTTTCCATGTGGTAGATTGAACTTTCTGTATTATCATGCAGTTTTAGATACTCAAATGCATCAATTACCACATTCTCCTCAATTTCTAGTGTTTCAGGTAGTTTCCCCTGCCTTCTTAGTGCTTCCTTATCTATGTGTGGTATTTTGTAGTTGTTGGTTCTCTTCCATTTGATTATCTCAATGTAGCAGCTTTGTAGTGTTAGGAAAACATCATTCAACTTGTAGGCTAGAAATTCTTCATATGCATCCTGCACATTCTTTATCAGCACTTTCACTGTATTAGCCATCTTCCCATCCTTGTGTGTTTGTATGGCTCTAAAAAAATCCAAGTCATTGACATTTGTGTCAGGTGAGTTGGGTGGTTGGCACACCAATTTGATATTGAATCCATCAGATTGTGCTATGGCTTGAAAATCTAGATCATCATTGCTGATATGTGACCTTACATTATCTTGCTGTATAATTATGTTTTTGATGATGCCTTTGGGCCATTTTGCTTTGATAATTGGAACCATCTGTAATGAATGCTAAATGATGAATGTTTGCACACATTCTGATAGTAAAATAAGTGGCTGAAATGCATGAATTATCATACTTACCAGCTTAATGAAGCATTCTTTCATCACTGGTTTGGTAATAGCCACAACAGGCTTTGTAATAATGCTGCCCTTTGGTCTATTCTTTAAATTCCTGCTTGCTGGTTCTTCAAATGTGAAGGGAAAAATTCCAAATTTCCCATCAAATACAACATTGCCTTCATTGTCAGTAAGAGGCCTTCCAACTAGACACATAAACATAATTTTCTCAATGTGACTTTTGGATTTGCATGTTCTATGTAACTCCTCTTCATCTGCCATAATGTAGTATCTTTGTGTGCTTTTTGTGAGATAGAACCATTTCTCATCAATGTGGATGACATTATACATTGGTTGAAATTGTATTTTTCCATTGCTACTTATGCAAGAAAGTTGATTGAGGCTCCATTTGAGCCTAGCAATCATGTTGGCAGCAGTTAGGTGGGGCTTGATGGCATTGGTATGTGGTTTTATTTTTTTCTCCTTCACCCACTTATGTACCAAACCTGTGCTAACACCAAGTTGTGTTGAAACCCTTTTTATGCTACTTCTCTCTAGTACGGACATGTTTTTCAGTTTTTCTTCATCAATAATTTTTCTGTCTTTATAGATTGTGCCCTTTTTCATACTTACCAATTTAACATGTTGTCCCAGGGCTTGCTGTGCAGTAACTGCTTTCCAGATTCGCCAAATAGTGGAGAGGCCTATGTTGAAAAGCTCTGCATCTTCCTGTTTTGCACCATATCGAAGCTTCGAGTTGCTGGAATTTTGAAGAAGCCAAGCTGCAACAATATTTTCTTTGAATTTCTGTCAAATCTGGCATTTGCCTGCTATTCACCATTTTCTTCTTTATGTATTTATGATTTGCTGTAATGAGAAATGAATGTGAGGAGTCTGTCCTTTATTTAGTGTTAGGTGAGTTTGGATTTCCCTCTAAACCTTCCCCCCAAAATTTCCCCCCAACAGTTGTGAATATTTTCAGATTTTGGAACCAGTGAATGAATGGATGGGATTCTGATTTGTTTATTCATATATTGCAATCTGTTTTTTTTTTCCTCTATTTCTGTTCTACTGTACAGTAACTATCATCACACTTGATTTTAAGTTTTTTTTTAAGGAAATAAGATCCACAAATAATGGTAAAACAAAAAAAATGATGAACATTAGATTCCAAGAACAGAAAAAAAAATTGCACGAGAAAAAACCAAGTTAATGAATTGTTGACAAGAAAGAGAATAATAAAACAACAATTTAAAAAAGAATAAAAGAGGAGAGAGGAGAGAGGAAAAGGAAAGAAATTAAGAAACTAAGCATATAACTAACAATACCCTTAGGGCTCGTTTGGTAGGCATGTTAGGATATGTCAAGATAGTTTAAGTTAAGATACATATCATGATTAAAGTCAAGATTGATATTGTATATTTGTGTTTGGTAGATAAGATATAAAATGTAAGATTATAAGTGTTGTGTTTAGTACCCTATATTAAAGTCAAGATTAAATTTAGAATTTCCAATTCTAACCCTATCACAATTAAAAAAATAATTAAAAAAATATTATGTAAGCTAGTGATAATTAATAAATTAAATTTCTAACTTAGTGATAAGTATGTTTCACACATTATTTTTTAGAAAGGTTCATCATTTATTTTAATGTATAATATAAAATTGAGCATAGAGTTAAATTTCTAACTCTCGCTTATCGACTATTCGTCTCTCTCTCTCTCTCTCTCTCTCTCTCTCTCTCTCTCTCTCTCTCTCAAGATAGCAGTCGGGAAACACCACCGCCACTAAACAATCCTATGCGCACATCTCTCTCATCTTATCTTTGATATTGGTCAATAGACAACTCAATTCATGGATGGAAGCAAAAAGATCGAGATTAATTGAATTCCATCCAACCCACAAAAATATTTTGCCCAAAATATGAACTTGACCACGTTTTACTTAAAATGGTAGATTGAGGATGAAGTTGTTTGTGCAAGAAATTGCAGATAGACTGTTTGAGAATGTCCTTCCTCTTCACTCTCACCGTCGAAGGACCCATAGATCTCATCTTGGTTTTCATCAACATCAAATCGTGTCGTCATGTATCTCGGTCTATTTTCATCAACTCAAAAGAAAAATGGAGAGAGAAGGAGAGGGAGGACGGAGAGAGATGATTTGCTGGGAGAGAGAGGGAGGGAGGGCAGCGAGAAGAGTGAGGAGACGAGAATAAGGGTAAAACTGTCTTTTTACTACCTAATCATTGGTACTGTTGAAATGAGAGCATTTTATCTGGGGGTGGAAGTGAGTTACCTATTGTAAGGAGGAACAGTGTTTTAGAAAGTTTTGAAAACGAGCTTTGTGTAATCATGGGCTTGAAAGATTATTTTGTGGCCTACCAAACAAGTAGTATAGCCTAGATAAGTAAACAATATGGGTCTTATATTGGCTATCAAATGTGTCCTTATTATCTTACTTTTACCCCACTTACAACTATTTTTTCAGTTTTCTTAATCTCCGTGTCGAGCTCCAAATGGTTCAATTTATCACGAACGGAGGGAGTAATTTTTTTTTTTCTAAAAAAAATTAATAGTGTGTTTGTATTCAGTAAGATTTTTCTACATAAAGGACAAATGCAATATAAACAACGAATTTTGACTTTTTTTTTTTATTTCATTTTGAGCATTGAAACCTACATAACAGATCCCGAGATTTCAACTTTTTGTAATTTAAACTCATACTCTGTTTCACTCATCAAAAAAGTTAAAAGAATTAGTATAACGCCGTCTGAACTTTCTAAACAACTATAATACGATATCATCGTTTAATAAATTGAATTTCATATGTTACGTTGTCAAGTAAAATCTTTTCCAACGAGTAGAATAAAATGAGTTCAAATGCAAAATATAAGCTTTGTGATTTAATATTCAAAATTCAAAGTTTAATTTAAAATTAGAAAATAGGGTAAAGTTCAAAACTTAAAATGAAACTTTTCCTATAATTTATATGCATTCTCTTTGGCGGCAAATTGGACTATGCATCCACATAGTGTGCATCACACTTACTCTATCGTTAAACAAAACATGTCCTCTCATTTAACTTACATTAAAATAAATCTAAATTCCTTGAGTTTGTTATCTGAGGTTAAAATGCTTCCCTCATAAATAAATATTTCAAGTTTGAGACCTGATTTGATTTTCTTAAGTACTATTAGCCTATTACTTAATTAGCTCATATTGTCTTGAGGCCCACTTAGTTAAATTATCTTAGATCCAAATAAAATTTATCCACTTTCTATTACTATCTCTTATTATTTAGTCTCTGTCGTTCTTAATTTTTGAATTAAGTATGAAACCCAAATTAATACCAAAATAATATATTGGAGGAATAACACTTATTCAAGATAATTTGTGCTAATATAATGCAATGCGTTGCATTAATGTTACATCAAAAGAGTGAAATATTTTATAAAACACCTACTACAATTTTGCCCTTCACTAATTACATAGATTAAAGTTAATTAAGGAGCAATAACATATGCTACGACAACACACATCAAAGCAAGTAAGATCTTAGATCTTCATCTGCCTCATCTTCAAGTTCAAACTATGAATAATATATTTTTTTTTCATCTTGGCTGCATTTCACCGGTTCCATTAACATCGTCAATTTTTGCATTTTCCTCCTCCACGAAATTCAGTCTCTCCTTCATTGCAATTTCCTTCTCTCTTTCTTCTATCAATTCCCCTTCATACCGTAGAAAGCTTTTCATCCAACAACTCCACCATTCCACAATCGCCAAATTCCTAGAAACAACAGGGAATGTCACGTTAGTTTAAGGGACAAAACTAAAAGTTAGGCACGTGCTTAAATAATTGAAACTCACCCCACGCCATGTACAACCATAAAATCGCCTCTCCGGCCCCTCCTCTGTCTCCGAGGTATATCACTTAGCCAAGCCACAACTGCAAAAACAGGGCCGCCTCAAAATCCTATTGTATGCATACAAGTATAACTCAGAACCTCGACGAGGCGAGCCGTTGGTGCTGCTGGACGTATTCATCGGCAATGATGTGTATGAGTTTTTTTGGGCGACAACCCAGGCTTGATGCGCTGAGATTTATCATAATAATTATTCCAGCAGTATTCTAATAGCAGCGTTGATCGAATCGAAGGAGGGATATGAGATTAGGTGGTCGAAGTCGGCATGAACAGTAAATTCGATCAGATCCCTAATCTTTTCATACCCAATATGAGAGAAACCAAAATATACACAAGTCGGAAGCTTGAGGAAGCTGGATGTTGAATTCAGACATCTTTGAGTAGAAATAAGGGGAGAATAAAAAAAGAAGAAGAGAAATTACGGTAGAAGTCGATGAAGCTCGTTTCTCTGTCTGAAAATGGGTGACAAGAATGGGGACGAAATAAAATAAAGAAAGGGAAATAAAATTGTTGACCAAACTACAGTTGCAAATAAACAAAGAAAAAGAAATAATAAAAAACGTCAAAAAATAAAGAGAAAATGAACTTTGTTTTACGCCTGGACGGTGGATTTTCAATGAAGCATGTTATTTGCTTTTTGGATGTAAGCAACATCCAGGTTCCCCTCTTTAGCACTAATTTCAATACTATTTTTGTGGCATTAGGCGTGCAAACTAAATATTTTCTAATACTATTTCGATTGACAAAATAATTTTGTTTTAGATTTTAATAACATGTTTTTGAGAATTACACAACACAGAATAGAAACATAGATATCAAAGACTGACGTTAAGCCTTTGCACGCCTAAGTAAAAATAAAAATTTAATTATTAAATAAGGCTTTGCACGCCTAAGTTAATGATTTTCGATTTTAAGACTGACGGTGAAATCCGTTTTTAAAAATAAATTCCAGAAGTTGGTTGAACGAGTACTGTATTAGGGTTTTCGCGTCCGATAAAATTTTAGTCCGAAAACTCAGATCGAAAAACCGTCAGAATTTACATTCACTTTTTCTTCGATACGAGTTCACCGGAGAAAGTCAGTTTTTATGATTTTTTTGAGCGAATTTTAGACTGTCTTATCCCGACTTTTTATCGGATTTTGAAAAAACGAATTAGGTTTTCCGAGTATGTGATTTATTTCTAATCTAACGGTCGAATTAGATTTCGTCGAATACGTAACTGTCTAAAAAATTATTTCTCGACTTTTATAACGTCGTTCTAGACCCGTAAACGCGATATTTCGGTTAAATTAAACCCCCCTAAACCGCCTCTTAACATGTGAGTCATCACCTTTGGAGATATTTTACACTTTATGTAATAGTAAAGCCTTAGTCATCCTCTCTCCCTCTCTCCCTCATTACCGTCTCCCTCTTCTCTCTCTCTCTCTCTCATTTTTCTCTCTCAATCCTCCATTGAAGACATTCATCCAAGCTTTCTCAAGATCAACAAGTCATCCATCAACCGATCGATTTTATTTTCGAGTTCATATTCGACAAGGTAGGAACTTCTTCTACGTATTGAACCGAACAAAAGTTCTATCCCCCAAGTTCTATTTTTTTCAAAACTTATAGGATGAAGAAGCATGATGATTCTTGTTTAATATATGATATAGTATGCTTAGGAATGATTCTATGGATTGAAATCATGAAGAAATCACCCCCCCCCCCCCCCCCCTCTGAATATGTTATTACCGAAATTTTGAGAGGAATTAGGGGTTTGTTGTAGTTCGATTTTCTTGATGATTGATTTATGGATTAGTGTTCTATGTGATGTTAGATGATCACATGAATTGATTTTGAATTTTCTAAAAATAAAAATAGAATTGTAAGAGAGAAAGAATCGATGATTTGGTGTAGTATATGTTATAAATTGCATGAAATGTTAATAGAAATGAGATGTAGTATGTATGTGGATGACTATATAATTATTTGAAATTTTTCTAAAAATAAAATGAAAAACGTAAGAGACGAAAACCCGACAATAAGTTGAGACTCGTTAATGTTTTGATTATATGGTTTACATATTAGTAATTCTTGATAGATAAGGAACGATGTTGTAAAATTTGAGCGAAATCGGAGAACGTCGAATTTTCGCTAAGAGACGAAGAATCGTCGATAAGTCGAGAATGAATAATGATTTAGGTCTATGATTCGAATATATGATAATCTTGATAGTTAATGATCGTAACCGTAAAATTTGAACGAATTCTAAGAAGATTTTAATT
This sequence comes from Schizonepeta tenuifolia, assembly GCA_029490685.1. Taxonomy (NCBI): domain Eukaryota; kingdom Viridiplantae; phylum Streptophyta; class Magnoliopsida; order Lamiales; family Lamiaceae; genus Schizonepeta; species Schizonepeta tenuifolia. The sequence continues at coordinate 84,593,099 of CM055958.1, forward strand.
TTGATAAGAGACGAAGAAACGAGATTAAATGCCGATAGAAAAGTCGAATAAGGAAAACTAATTTGATATTGATGATTATTATTGATAAATGAATGAGTTTGTAGTTGACGACATTTCCATCCGAGATACGAGATAATATAAGTTATAGTTAATGAACGAGAAGTTGTTGAATGAAATAGAAATTGAAATTGAATTGGTTTAGTAAATGGTTAGTTGAAAAAGGACGAGGTTATGCTCGTCGTTTGTTTAATCAAAAGACGTGATTGTGTACCCGATTAAGGGACATGCATGTAAACTGCATTGAGATGGAAATTTCGTAAGAATAAAAGTGGAATAGAATTAATCGAACCTAGGGAATCGTGTGTCGAGTTTTATTCGAGCATTAGGGTTTCGCGCGGACTGTTTTGCGACCTTGCACGGAAACTGTCATAATTTTTAACTCGCTTAACGAAATCGAGATCCGTAAATAAGAGAGTAAACTAGACATCCGTGGCTTTCTTTTGGTATAAATTACATCCCCTATTTCGAAGTGCCCTGTTCTGTATGAACTCCAGAACATATGCTTTGTGCAGAAACTAATGAAAACTTAATTTCTTAAGTTGAATCCTTTTCAACTTCGTTCCTTGTGAACTTCTAAGTCGTTATAAGTTATCGACATCCATTTACCTACTGACCTAAGTGTCGAGTAATGAGCCTAGTAAGTTTATAAACGAGAATTGATCGAGTCTCGTTTATTCGTTAATCAAAAGAAAGTAGTAAAATGCAAAGGCCTAAAAGTCTAAAACCAATCTCGATTTCCTGTTTCTTTTATCGTTGCGATCGAGTTTTAAAGTTTGTTTATTTACGATAAAAGGAGGAAGTCAGCGCCAAGGATAGGACGGAAGACAGAAGACGGAAGCTCGTATAGTAGTTCTATAATCAGTAAGGTGAGCTTTTCTATATATCAAATAACAATGAGCGATGCTCGAAAATGTTTACTTATCGCTTTATAACTGTGTTTTAAAGTGATTATCAAGGCATGAAAATATTTGTTTTATGTGAGTTCTCTTGTGCCTTTCTGAGTTAGTCAAAAGGGGTTAACTAATCGATCGGACCGCTGAGTTAACCAGAAAGGGTTTTCCAGGGTTAAGTGTACACGGTGGCCGGTGTGTGTGGTACCCTGTTGAGGGGTAGCCAGCCACGGTGAATAGAACGTGCGCGGAAGAAGTTAACTCTTCCCCAGCGTTGAAACAGAAGTTAGGCAAGTTTGAACGTAACATCAAGTAAAAGGCTTGGCCAAGCTATATTGTGAAAGTGAAAGAAAATGTTTAGTAGGTCCGGGTATTTGTTGAAAAACCCCGATGCGCTATTTATCAAGATGGCTGATTTAATCTATACTTATGATATGTTTTCGGCAACGTGCCCACTAAGTATGTTTGTACTTAGCCCTGCATATGTTTTATAAATGTGTAGGTTGAGTGACGGGAGCGGCGGAGGTTGAGTAAAGAGTTATAGTTAGGAAGAAGAACCTTGTATCTAGCTTTACGCTTTCCGCTGCCAATCTTTTGAGTTAATGTAAACCTTTTTGGTCTAAGTCCCATACAATGAACTTAGTTAACTTTTGTACGACTTGTCGAGCGACCCTTCAAGGTCGACTCTCTCTTTATTTTAATATAAAATCTGTTCATAGATATCAGTTGTCGTTTAATCGTTGTCTGTTTATTCATTTATCCCCCTTTTTCCCTGCTCCTTTAATCCAACCCCTAGTCGCACCCCGACTTTGCCGTCCCTCAAGATTTGGGGGTGTGACAGAGTGGTATTAGAGCAAACGTTTCTGCTCTGCATACGAGATTCCTTTCAGTAGTAATGTGGAGTATTTGTATATACTCTACATCTGAGTCTTCTTTCAAATAAAGTTAAGTCGTAACACTAAGTTTAAAAGTGTAGACGACAACTCAACCTCCCGCTACGTCGACTCAACCAAAGAAGAAAAGTAAGGAAAGAATTTCAGAAGAATGATTTCTTTTAAGAAGAAATTTTGATTAAGTATGAAAGTATGATGAGATTAAGTATGCCAAGTATGATTTGATTAAAGTATAAAGATTATACTTTGTGATATTACGTGAACTATGTGAAAGCATGAATGTTATACTAAGTGAAAGTATGTGAAATTATGTGAGTTATAATTTATTTATTCAAGATGTTTGTTTATGAGAATTTAGACGAATTCTAAGGCCTTCCCGATTCTTTGAGAATATAGACGTTCTAAGAAATGTTGGTTCCAAAATATCCAAGAAACGATCGGATCGGAAAGGACAGAATAAAGGGAATCAAAGAGAATAAACGAATGTCACCTGCGTAAAGTGACATGAACGACAGACTCGTTGGAGTCGACTTGTTTTTGAAAAATGAAAGCCGTAAGAGTTTCCTTTTAAGGAAATAAAATAAAGAATAACAAGAAGAATAAGAATAAATAAGTTAATAAGTTAAAAGGATGGAAAGAAATCGTTAAGAAATTTTCTTCGTGGAAGAAATAAAGTGAGAAAGTAAAAGAATAATAAGTAAAAATGATAAAAATGAAACCTTGAATTTTTTTTTATGTGATTATTTGAGTGCAATTTCTTGAAATTGCTAGATGATTAAGATAAGCTGTGATTAAGTGGTTAAGTGTTGTAATTTGAATAATGAAATATTCTAATTGTGATTTAAGAATTCCTTGAGATATGTTAATTACCCTACCGGTTACATTAACTGAAATTAAAAAAAAATTACATTAATTAAAATATGGACTACTCCGGTAGAGCTCCAAATTTGCGCCAAAGATGCTCGATGAGATCATTGGTAAGCCGATGGTGCTTCCGAGCATCTCTCAAGTCGGCTTCCCGTCGGAGATATTCCTCAAAGGCGATCGGAGTGGCCCTCTGGGATATCCCGCTAGTAAACGGAGAATCGACATCGTCTCTCCAATTCTCCGCATCCTCTTGCTCGTCTTCGATGATCATGTTGTGCAAAATAATGCACGCGAACATGATACCTCAGAGATGCCTCGTGTACCAGCACCGACCCGGAGCCCGGATTATTCCCCATCGGGCTTGGAGAACTCCAAAGGCGCACTCTATGTCCTTTCTGGCCGACTCTTGCATCTTCTTGAACCTCGCCGTCTTTGGGTCAATTTCAACCTTCAGCACTTTGATCAGTGTTGGCCAAGAATGATAGATCCCGTCCGTCAAGTAGTACCCCTTGTCGTATCGGTTTCCCATGACGGTGAAGTTGCACGTCAGAGCTCCATCCTCAAGCACGTCGGTGAACAAGAGCGACTGATTGAGGACGTTGATGTCATTGTTGGAGCCGGCACACTAAAAAAAGGCATGCCGGATCCACAAATCACACGACGCCACCGCCTCCAAAATTAAGGTAGGCACGCCTTGATCGCCGCGGGTGTAGGCCCCCACCCACCCTTTTGGGCAGTTCCTCCAAGCCCAGTGCATGCAATTCAGGCTCCCAAACATCCCCGGAAATCCATGCCGCGCCTCGTGCATTTGGAGCAGATAAGCAGTGTCGCCAGCGTTTGGCTTCCTCAAGTATCGCTCGCCGAAGAGGCCGATCATTGCTCGGCAAAATTTTTTGAGGCATTGTCGGCCCGTGCTATCTCCGATCTTTAGGTACTCATCGAACACATCTGCAGCACCACCGGTGGCCAGTTGTCGCACCGCCATCATGCATTTTTGCACCGACGTCAACCCCCATCGGCCAAGTGCATCTTGTCGATGCGTGAAGAAGTGGACGTTGTCCTCCAACGTCTTGCAGATGTGCAAGAACAGATGCTTATGCATCCGGAAACGGAATCGGAAAAAATGCTCACCGTAGGTGGGATTGTCGACGAAGTAGTCGGCGTGTAGGAGCGCACACGCTGCTTCACGGTCGAGGTCGACGAACGACCTCGCCTTCTTCTTATTCTTCTTCTTCTTCTTTTTTTGAGCCGCCAAGTGTGCACGAATGTGTCGTTCCATGTCCGCCATCATCTCCAGTACCTCGTCGTCGGTGTCGGTCTCGACCTATTCGATCGACGAAGATGAAAAGCTCGATGAAGACAATTTTTGAGAGATGAATTTGAGAGAGAATAAGGTTGTATTTTTGTTTGTGGGATGAATGAGGGATGAGAGGTTGAATTTATAGTGGAGGAAAAGAATAAAAAAAATAAAATTAAAATCGGCATTTTAGCCATTGAAGCCACAACGTTCGAAATTTTAATTTTTTTTTTTCCGTTAGGCGTTTAATTTTTTTTATTCTGAATTAAACGCGCGTGCAAGCCACGCGTTAACTTCGAGTCGGTCTCGTGCATTCGAGCCGGTCTCGGACTTGCCGGGCTTGCAACGCGGGGGTCTCGAGCTCGCGCCGTCTCGAGCCCCTTTAAAACCGGCACTCAAGCCCGCGTTGCAGATAGTCTAAACTTTACCATTTGAACTATTACTATAATTTATTGCTCTTTTAGATTTTAACAAGTTTTTTCTTTCTTGAGAAAAAAATAATTTTCATTAATCAATTAATTAAAATCATTCTCAACAATACTCAAAAAGTCACAAATGAAAATGATAGAATATTTGGTTTCCAAAAACCACAAAGACCAACTACCATGCTACACTGCAGCATCTAAACTTCTTGCAAATAGTATTTTAACAAGTTACTCCATTATTATCTAAAGTACAGATATCAATACTTGTTTAATAGTAACTAAAAGCTTACAACTGCAAATTACTTGTCCGTCTCGCTTGATTTATCTTACTTTTCTTTTAGGCATTTCCGTTACACTTGTTATAATTTTTTTTGAAAATAATTAAAAAAATTAAAGCTTAATTAGTTTGGTTAATCAAGCATACTTTATACCTTACAACTTACTTTTCTACTCATTTTCTGTGTCATTCACTGTTTACTTATTTTTTACTTATTGTACTTTATTTTACTATTTATACTCACCTTATTTCAATATTCACTCTCTCTCTATTCACTTTATTTTATTTTAATAACTTCGTTAAATATAGGACAAGTCGAGGGAAATTCCTACGGTATCCGTCCTTCGAAGAACGATCAATTACCAAACACAACGGCCGTCCCCTTCATTCTACTATGCTGACCCCGGCCTGGGACGGAGTTATAATAAAAATCAAATTGAATGAAATGCAAAATTACGAGTTTAAAAAGCTCCAAAATGTGATAATTTAAGAGCCAAAGAAAAGATTAAACGCCCAAAATGTTGAGAGCAATGCTTCGACCTACAAAATTCACCAGACCTTCTCTAGCCCTCCTCCACTTCCACCTTCAGTCCTTAACCACCACCACCTCCGCCGTGGCGCCGCCACCACCACCAAATCCTCCAACCTCGGTCAACGAAGCCCACCTCCTCAGAGTCTGCACAATCCTCTACCAACAGCAAAATTCCCCCGACTCCAAACTGCACAACAATCTCACCAAAACGCAGTTCCATCTAACCCACGAATTCTTCCTTCAAGTCTGCAACAAGTTCCCATTTTCATGGCGGCCCATCTACAAATTCCACCAATTCTCCATCTCCAACCCGCATTTCGCCCACACCACCGTCACCTTAAACAAGATTCTCGACGTCGTCGGAAAATCAAGAAACCTCGATCTCTTCTGGGCCCTCTGCAGGGAATCCGGCGAGCGCCGCCTCGTCAACATCAAGACTTACATAATCGCGCTGCGGACGCTGGCCGCCGCGAGGGAGCTGAAGAAATGCGTCGAGTTCTTCCATTTGATGAAGGGATTCGGGTACGAGTATAAAGTTGAGATTTTTAATGTTGTAGTGGAGATTTTGTGTAAGAACAAGCTTGTTAAAGAGGCTAAGCATGTGGTTTTGAAGTTGAAAGATTGGATTAAGGCTGATTCCGAGACTTATAGGTGGTTGATTTATGGTTATTGTGATGTGGGAGATTTGATCGAGGCTTCGAAAATGTGGAACGTGATGGTGGAGGAGGGTTTTGAGCCTAGTGCTAATGTGGTGGAAGTGATGTTGGAATCTTTGTTCAAGAACAATAAGTTTGATGAAGGGTTGAAGCTCTTTCAATCCATGAGGGTGAGGAGTTTGGAGAGTTTGGGGTTTTCGACGTACCGGCTTGTGATAGAGTGGTTGTGTAGGAAGGGGAAGATGGGAGAGAGTCAGGTGGTCTTTGAGGAGATGAAGATGAGAGGGATGAAGCCTAGCAATGAGATACTAGGATGGATAGTGTTTGGCCTAATGAGTAAGGGGAGAGTGAAGGAGGCATATAGTGTGTATCAAGGCGTCGAGAATGGTGATTTGAGTTTGTATCATGGTATGATCAAGGGGCTCTTGAGGTTGAAGAAGGCGGGGGAGGCAACGGAGGTGTTTAGGGAGATGGTGAGGCGGGGTTGTGAGCCCACAATGCACACGTACGTGATGTTGTTGCAGGGGCATTTGGGGAGACGGGGGCGGAAAGGGGACGATCCGTTGGTGAATTTTGATACTATATTTGTTGGAGGATTGGTCAAGATGGGGAAGTCGTTGGAAGCGAGTAAGTATGTGGAGAGAGTGGTGAATAGAGGAGTGGAGGTGCCGAGGTTTGATTATAACAAGTTCTTGCATTACTTCTCTAATGAGGAAGGTGCAGCTATGTTTGAGGTTATGGCTGAGAAATTGAGGGAAGTGGGATTGTTTGATCTGGGAGATATATTTGCTAGGTATGGAGAGAAGATGGCAACGAGAGATCGAAGGAGAAATAGAGGAAATGAATCTGTGGAAGAGTGATATCTGTGCATGCATAGTGCTAGATTCGGTCGAGCATGTCGCATCAACTTTTCATAGTACGGTCTATCTTATCTCTTATGTTATGTGTAAATGCAGAGGAATTTGTTATCCAGTAGTAGTAGATGATATTGATAGGTGTTCATATTTGTTTTGAATGCTATATTTAATAGTAGTACTAATTAATTTGAGGTTCCATGAATTTTGGGTCTCTATACTTTGTGGGATTATTATTTCTCCTTTCTCGGGCAGGGCTGCATCAAATGATGGATGTACAATGTCCTAAATTCTCCTCTCTTTTTTCTGGTTGAAATTTCTGCTATGCTATTTCCTGAGAAATGGTTTTTGACATACGAGTAAACGTTGGTCGGCGCCATTGTAAAGATCGACGACCCTCGCTTCCCAGTGAAGACGTGCGACAAGAGTCCTTGCTTTCTCTATCAGACCAATCTTGTCCGAAACGATAACCCAACCCTAACATCATTAACAGACACGTTCGTATATTTAGAATGTGGAATGCATGAATCTGAATTGAGAATAACAAAATGACAAGCTTCATCATTTTTATAAAATTGACACTTATTGGGGGATGGAGGTAGTAATTACCTCAGGTCGGAGAATACGATCCATCTCCAAGATTAGGTCAAGGATACTGCACCCGTCTGATGCCACGCGGGATAGCAGTCCCTTACCATGAAGCATGTCGTATGTCCGGGGATATGTTGGGAAAGGTTCGCACCTTTTGTCACAAATACTCTCTTATCATCAGTTAATGGATTTTCCAAATATAAAGTTATGAACATAATTATATTAGAGATTAATGTTTTCGATAATAGCAGCAGATCTTCTTACCAGTTATGACTGGCACCTGCAAAACCTTGATCAAGAATGAGAGGAAGGGTATTCCTTTCACCAACAGGCACAACATTCATCACCCAAACTGAGTATCCTGCTTCAAGCAGGGCAGTATTTAAGCCTCCATAATTTGCATTCATGTCTATCACATTCCGGACCATATTGTAAGGAGGGATTGGGTCTTCGTCACCGGGCCTCTTCGGATGGTCGGAGAAAATTAAGGGAGAGAGCAACGACCAATAGTTTCTTAGACAGGATCTCCACAGCTCCAGATCTTGAGATAATTCTGTAGGATTAATACCTGTAATCAAGTTGGATAATGAAGCAAGGTCGATCACGATGTATGCAGTCGTTATATCGTGTTACATACCATGGACTTGAAGCTCCACAGAGCTTAGAGAAGCAGAAGATCTGTTCTGAATTGGTTTCCAAAGTTTGCTGGTGGCTCCACTTATGCATTTCACTAGTGGTTTGTAGTATGATCGGCCTTCCTCTCCCTTACATAGAGGGAACATGTCCTTCCTAAAATTACAAATCCAAAATCACACAAGTCAATATTTGATTTTATTTGGGATAGACATGAAAAAATGGATGAGAGAGAATGCAACTCTACCTGGAACTGGAAGCATAGCATTTGGAATCTTTAGTTTTTTGCCAGATGAAAGTCTCTTCTTGCTCAGACAAAAGATTCCAACAAAGCTTTTGAATGAATTCTTCAAACGGACCTGAAGTACTTCTTCCTCTTTTGGAGCCTGTATAGCTTCCACGTCGTTGCCTGCTTCCAGGTGAGGTTAAAACAAAGTAACCTCCAGGCTTGAGTACTCTGTCAATTTCAATTAGAAACATCCCATCTGACAAACAAACTTATCACGAGTCAAGGGAAGTACCTAAGCAAGATAACATTATTATTATTCAAGAATACAATGCCCATTACTGATTTTAAAATTTAAACAGGATACAATAATTAATAGAGGTGTCATTTTCTTGGAATTTGATGGAAAAGCCATAAGTGTAGGTAGCATTGTTACTTCGATCCATAATTTTTTGGGATAACTGTTAACTCCAAGCTATAAAAGAACATTCGAGTAACTGATAAATACTTCTTAATACGCATGTAAGTAATTTCAAGGTGATCTAAAAACTCAGAAAAATCGCCACTGTTTCAGTTTTTTTCAGAGCTCAAATTTACCATCACTAACAACAGAACAGCCTTGAATTCTTGAGATGAAAATATAAGGGCAAAGCACAAAATCATAGAACAAACATTTGAAAATAGTACCTTTCTCATCCCAGAAAATGCCACACTGGGAGCAGTGCACCATATCATATGATAAAGAAGGAAAAGGCAGTTGTCTAGAGATGAAGCTGCCAATAATTGCAGGGAGACCTCTCTCAAGAGCGAGCTGGACTTGGCTTCCAGTTGATTCATATGCTGCCATACAAACAGCCATCAATTTAATTGAAAGCAAATGCGCGCCAAAGCTACCAAATCCACAGCCAATATCTAAAACATTGCGGACCTGTAATTGAGCAGAATTTAAAGGACTTTAAATACCACAAAAGAGAAGAAAATGAAATGCGAGGAGATAAAAGACGACTCATGAAGACTGATTTCCTGTGTAAAGTTATAAGACATAGAACCAATAACACATATTGTCACAATGTTTGAAATTTGACAAGTTTATACATTGTGTTTCAACATTTTTGCAATAATGTTATGAAACCCAAAAATTCATTCCATTTCTCTTCGACTGACAACAAGAATGGTGTGGACGTTGGTTTCTTAGGGCTGATACGGTTGGGGATCACCAATAAACAATCATTTCACGAGACCAAATCACTGAAACATACACTATCCCCATACCCGAATTCGGACTTCATGACAATTATTGCAAAAATGCTGAATATGTATAAACTCATCAAGTTTTAAACATGCAAAATCGACCAAACACTCTTGAGAATTTATGGCATTGCCCGAAAATATAGTATTAGCTTTAACTGCACAACAAACAATTTTGACTACCAAATGAAGTCTGGTGAATTCTAGAAGTCAAACCAAAGCTATTCATTGTAAGGGAAAACTTACACCAGCTTGATGAAATTCATCATCACTTTCCAGTCCTATCATCTTAGCAATCTGGTGAGAATAATCTTTAACTCCATCAACAGTCAATCCATCATTTGAATGAAAAGCAATCTGGTTCTCCTCTAGCAACATGAGTCTGATAATAAACTCCAACAAACATGAGTAAGTTAGGATCAAACTGCAAAACACTAAATATTTTCTCTTGAGATCAAGAATACCTTTTCATTTTGCTTCCAGATGAAAGGAACTGATCCTTGCTTATCTTCACATTTCCACTCCATATAACATCCCTACCACTCGGCCAGCTCAAGGGGATCTTATAATCCTTAGGGCAACGACTCAGACAATGCTGTTTATTTCTTGATACTTCGCAACGACGATCAAACTCCTCACCATCTCTCAAACCAGCTAGCAAGTTAGCAGATACATTGTAGCAAGGCACACCATTATCTATATCCTTCCCACACAGACCATAATCATTTACATGATTAGACCCAAAATCTCTCAGCTCCAAATAATCATTTACTGCTTGCTCTCCCAGTCTTCTATAACTTGAATAAATGTTAGGCCTCGAAGAAGCAGTAGTAGAATCAAATTCACCAGAAAAATAAGATCTGGAAAGGGCAATCAAGAGAAAGACGCTTATTACACACAAAAATAACCAGTTAATCGGCGGTCTGTGGCAGATAATAAATGGTAGTTTAATGTGCCAAGAACTTCTCATCTCCAATTTCTGCACTATCTTCAACATAAATGCACAGACAGAGCTTATCTCTGCTCTAAAGTTGCATTTCACACCATGATCTACAAATTATCTATGTTGTATCAAATCCAGCAAAAGCCTTCACCATATCATCGGATTAATTCATCAGAAATCGTGAATTTGCCCAAGGATCCAGACTTCTGCTAAAGGTAACCAAATTTCAGATCAGAAGAAAACAACCAGCTGATACTAAAACTAATTCTCACCACCTGAAACCTCCGACTCAAAATGAACGCTAACAAATCTGAATGCTTGTCAATCACTCTGCAGATTAATAAGCGAACCTGCACCGCATCATCAACGAAGGAAAACAAAAGCGATAATTGGCTTCTACACACAGTTGAGAGATTCATGAACTAACATCGAACAAGTTTAATCCTACATTTGTAAAAACAGTGGTGAAACTTTATAATCACACTCAACCGCGAAAGCAGGAAAGGATCAGATCCAAAACGCACGAAAATATACATCGAATTGAAGGGCAATCATGTTGAAGTGCTTACTGTTACTGGTAGTTGAATGAGCTAGCCAGTTTGAAAGATGTGTAGCAGCAAGAGTGGAGGTTAATCAGCAGAGTGATTCACCACTGACATCAAGAGAGAGAGAGACAGATAAATTCTGAGCAGCTTTTTGGACCATAATATGGCTAGCTATAATTCAGTCAACTGATTGAAAATTAATCGATTTAGATAATTTTTTAATTTATTTTAAGAAGTATAAACATATATTTTATGTTATTATCATATTCATTATTTAAATTTTGTCATAAGTAGTGTAAATATATAATTCTTTCATTATTTCAACAAAAAATTTTGTATTCACTGTATTATACATATCGAAATTTTTATTACCTCAAAATTCAAATACTATCAACATGTATTTGTATAAATTAAATATTTAAATTATTAAAAATTATTTATAACTTAGAATTATAAATAAATTAATTTTTTTTATTTAAATTAAATTATAACTAGTCATAATATGGTTACATAAATTTATTCTAAAAGTAATTCGCGGGTTATCTTTCGCGTGTGCGAGTGTGTGTGCGAGAGAGAGAGAGAGACTGACTCATTGGAGCAGGGGCGATTGAAATCTATAGTTAAATAAAGGATAAACCAGATTTTGAGATCCGAACACCGACGACGGCTCGCACATTGAGAAAACCAACAAAAGGTCAGCTCATTTATTAAAAGATAGAATATCTGTCCCTTAGAATATTTGTTCTTCTCACTCTTAAAACAAATAAAATTCTAGTATTACTAGTTTTGGCCACCTATTATATTTCATCAGACTGTCTGCAACCTTTAGAGCACCCTTAGAATGCTTTAAGAGGTGCTCTAGCACTAAAATATCCTTAAAGGCTTTTACTCCTGTATTTTAAGGGTGCTTTAAGGGTGTTCTATTTTTAATATTAAATAATTCCTCATTTTTATTTATTAAATTAATTCATAAAATTCCATTTATGAGAAAATAACATTAAACATTACATTGATTCAAATAAAATAAAATTTTACATTAATTAAAATAAAAAGCATTACATTACTTAAAAAAAATTACACTAATTAAAAATACTCGACTACTCCCGTAGAGGTCCAAATTTCTGGTAAACATGTTCGATGAGATTATTGGTAAGTCGGGTGTGCTTTCGTTGATCTCTCAAGTCGGCTTTCTGAGCGAAATAGGTCCTAAAGGCGATCGGACAGGTCCTCCGGGATAATATGCTAGTGGACGGAGAATCGGAGTCGTCTCTCCAATTCTCCACATCTTCCCGCTCGTCTTCGATGATCATGTTGTGCAAAATAATGCACGCGAACATGATGTCTCGGAGATGCTTCTTGTACCAGCACCGATCCGGAGCGCGTATTATTCCCCATCGGGCTTGAAGCACTCCAAAGGCCCGCCCTATGTCCTTTCTCGCCGCCTCATGCATCCTCTTGAACCTCGCCATCTTTTCGTCAGATTCAATCCTTGGCGCTTTGATCAGTGTTGCCCAAGAAGGGTAGATCCTGTCGGTCAAGTAGTACCCCTTATCGTAGCGGTTTTCGTTGACGGTGAACTTGTACGGCGGAGCTCTATCCTCAAGCACGTCGGTGAACAAGGGCCATTGATTGAGGACGTTGATGTCGTTGTTAGAGCCGGCACACCCAAAAAAGGCATACCATATCCACAAATCCTGCGACGCCACCGCCTCCAAGATCAAGGTAGGCACGCCTTGATCACCGCGAGTGTGGACACCCGCCCACCCTTTTGGGCAGTTCCTCCAAGCCCAGTGCATGCAATCCAGGCTCCCTAGCATCCCCGGAAACCCATGCCGCTCCTCGTGCATTTGGAGCAGACGTGCAGTGTCGGCAGCATTGGGCTTCCTCAAGTACCGCTCGCCGAAGAGGTCGATGATTACCCGACAAAATTTTTTGAGGCAAAGTCGGCCAGTGCTATCGCCAATCTTCAGGTACTCGTCGAAGGCGTCCGCAGCACCACCGGTGGCCAGTTGACGCACCGCCATCGTGCATTTTTGCACCGACGTCAGTCCCCAACACCCGAGTGCATCTTGTCGATGCGTGAAGAAGTGGGCGTTTTCCTCCAACGTGCTGCAGATGCGCAAGAACAGATGCTTATGCATCCAAAAACGACGTCGGAAAAAGTGCTCGCCGTAGGTGGGGTTGTCGGCGAAGTAGTCGGCGTGTAGGAGAGCACACGCCGCTTCTCGGTCACAGTCGACGAACCCCCGCGCCCTCTTCTTCTTCTTTTTCTGCTCCGCTAGGTGTGCACGTACGTAGCGATCCACGTCCACCATCATTTCCATTACCTCGTCGTCGGTGCCGCCCTCGACATATTCCACCGACGAAGATGAAAAACTCAACGAAGATGAAGACATTTTTTTAGAGTTGAATTTGAGAGAGAAAGAGGATGATAAAATGGTGTGAGAAGAATGAGGATTGAGGATATATTTATAGTAGAGGAAAAATAAAATAAAAATTTTAAAAATTTTAAACCAGCCATTAGCCGTTGAACGATCGAATTTTTAAAAAAATTTATGTTAGGCGCGTGCATTGCACGCGCCATATATATATATATATATATATATATATATATATATATATATTATTCGAACTTGGCCGCGCGTCGTCGGCACGCGCCGGACTCGAGCAGCGCTCGAGCGCTCGGGCACGGCTCGAGCTCGCGTTGCCTACCACGCGGGGTGCTCGAGCCACCCCCTGCTCGATCCGCGCTCGAGCACCCCTGCTCGAGCCGCGATGCATATAGTCTTAGACTCACCGTAGCGTGTGTCTCGTGGGGGGCTCGAGACACCCGCTGCGATGAGACAGCCCGGTGCAAGGTGGCCCGTCTCGCTGGAACGAGACAGTCTCGAGCCTTATTAAAAAAAAAACGAAAGTTAATTCTTTAAATAAATAAATGTGCTAAGACTTACAACTAGTGGGCTTTGGCATAGTGGTTTAGGCATCTCACTTCATGGTGGGGAGTAGTTCGACTCCCCTTGGGAGCAAATTTTTTTTTCTTCTTCGTTTTTTCACTGTTTTCTTCAGCTTTTTTTTTCACCTTTTGTTTTCTTTTTTGTATTTCAATTTTTTTTTTCTTTGCATTATTTTCTTTTTTCTTCATTTTTCTCTTCTTCTTCAGTTTTTTTTTTTCATTTTTTTAGTTTTTTTCTTTGATATTTCTTCTTCTTTGATTTTTTTTTGTTTTTTTTTTCCTTCTTTGATTTTTCTTTTCTAGTAATGTAATTTATTTTTATTTCTAGTAATGTATTTTTTTATGTCTAGTAATGTAATTTTTTTAATTATTAAAATTAATGTAAAATATAAATTCAGAAATTAGATAGAGACATCCCAAAGAGACAGCCCCACTGCAGCACACTGTCTCTATCTCCAAAAAACTCAAAGAGACACCCCTTAGAAATATTACCACTGCAGATAATCTTACGCCTTTTCTTTTTCTTTAGCTACTCGTGGTAATATTTTTATTCTCTCAGTTTCTACGAGTAACTTGTAATATTACTTGGGGTTATTTATATTTTGTATATTTTTTTATTTGTGGCCTCAATTTTTTAATTTTCTAAAGAAGTTATGTACTTTGCAATTTCTTCTAAAACAGACCCGCCTCTATTTTTCGGCACCGGAATGATGAATCATCTTCTCGGGTATATAAGTTGACGTCATCTTACACAAAATTATGTCATTTTTATAAAAAAAAATGACAAAAATAATCAAATCTAATCTTTCTTTTCCATCCAAGAGAAAGAAGTTTTTTCTTGTTTCTTAGCTTAGATGTGATTTTTTTAATGAAAAAGACGTAGTTTCATGTAAGGTGACACCAACTCATATATCCAGGGGCAAATTTAAAGGGTTGCCTGGTCAATTTTTTAATTTTTTATTACTATATATATGTGTGTGTGTTTGTTTTATATTTTAATTACATACAACTTTTTATTCTTGCTTTCTTAATTTATTACATATCTTTATCCCCTAATAAACCATAAAGCATATTAAGATAACGAGTAAAATGACACATTTTATTCATAATTAATGGATGGAAAGTAAATTTTTTGGCTTGAGGTAGAATATGGTAATTTTTTATATAGAAATTTGTGATAGAATATATAGTTGTTGGAGAACAATTAATTTGGAGACCTGAGACACTTATTCAGAAATTTATGGATTCCCCTCTTTATATTATGTCAGTAACCAACTAAGTAATACACACATAATATTATCGAAGAAAACTTTCTTACATCATATCTTTGATTTTGTAGGTCATAACTTAGAATTGTCGAGTAAATGTACTGTTTAGTCTCTAATATATACTACATTTGTCCATGATAAGTGTGGTACGATTTTCTTTTTGGGTCGTCCACAATAAGTATTGTCCTTCTATAAATAGAAATGACCTCACAAAATGTTACCCTTTTGACCTTTATTCCATTTATTTGTATTCTTCTTTTAGGGGTAAAAGAATACTAATTCATTCTCTGATGGTCCCGAAACGAGTTACTGGTGTATGGGGGGAGGGGAATACACCAGTTAGGATTTTAAAAACATCCCCCTAAAAATATCACAACCGAGTAAGAAGACTCGGCTGGAATCACAACTGAGTAGAAAGACTCAGCTGGACTCACAACTGAGGAAGAAACACTCAGTTGGAAGAGAAGTGCTGTGCGGAATGTGGTGGAAATTAACAACTCGTAAAACAACACACGCTTTTATGCACGGTTGGTCAATAACAGTTGAAAATGTGCGGATGCAGATTGTATGCTGGTTAGTCAGACTGATGAGAATGCTAGAAATAACTGAGTAATGAAAAACACGAGCACACAGAGATTTAACGTGGTTCGGAGATAACTCCTACGTCCACGGGGAGATGTGAATCCTCACACCTCAGTCCAAGTTCTTCTGGACAGTTCCACACAGCTTACCCGGGCTGTGCAACCGTTGCAATAAGTTTACGGGTACTTATCAACCTTTACAGTTAAGTTTACGGGTACTTAACAACCTATGTCAAGTTTGCGGGTACTTGACAACCTAACTACTCAATTACAGGAAGAGTAGGGTCCTAAAACCATTTCAGGTATAAAAGATAAGGTTCCAACTAATAGCTTGAACAAGAAGTGAGCTGGGATCTAACACTCTACGAACTCTCACAAAGTGATGTTCTCAAGGTTCGATCTAAAGACACTCAGACATAATCTAATACTCTAGAACTCTCAACAAGTGATGTTCTTAGAGGCTAAATCTAATTCAGCTCGAGTAAGGAATATAGTTCTTTCTTTCGCTCTGTCTCGTCTCGTGTGTCTTCTCTTGTGTGTCTTTTCCCCCCAATTCTCCAATGAATGGAAGCCTCTATTTATAGGCGGAGAGAATCAACTAGCCGTTGGAGGAGCTGTTGATCTCTGATCGTTGAAAGCGATGGCTTGTCTCTCATCTCTGCAGACTTCCCCGATATGGCATCTGTGCTCTTCTGCTTTCCATCTGAGACAGCCTTGTGTTGGGCCAAATGGGGTAATGACTGAACGGTCAAACCCTCATGTGACTTCCTTTTGAAATTCAAATTCAAACCTTTCTGACAGTCAACCTCGGTTAGTCGGTTGAAAGTCTTGATCTTTATCTGAGTGGTCTTCAGCTGATGTTCTGTCTGAACCGTTGAACTCTCAGCTGACTTTGAACTTCATCTTGTTGATATTAACTGATTGAGTTTACAACAGATGTTCCAACTAGAACGCTCAGTTGTCCTTCTTGTATCTAGTCAGTTGGGTTCGAACTCTCAGATGACTTCCTTTTCTTCTGATGTTCTCTTCCTCTCTACTGCTTCTCATCTGATGAACCCTCAGTTGGTTTCCTTCACAACTGATGTTTTGAAGACTTCCCCCTCATTCCATCTGAACATATGAACTCTCAGTTGTCTTTCATCATAACTGATGTTCTGTCTGAGTGATGCCTTGTTGTCGTCTTTAGCTGGAGACCTGTAAAGATAAAATCTCAACTTTGCTCAAACAGCGAGCCTAACTTCTAACATTAGGTTCTGGCAACATCTACTCGGTTGGGGTCAGTCGGTTTTGGAATTCATCAAAACTCTTACTAATAAATTTCCCAACAATTTCCCCCTTTATGATGATGCCAAAACCACTTACAACTTGAAACCACTACTGATCTAAACCTCACTAACTTATCTAAAATCTCAGCTGAAATTCTAGACAGTCTATAAGATAAAACATCGAAGGGTTAGCACAGTTATAACATGGTATTCAAAAGACTTTGTGATTCAGAGCTTGGACAATGAGGGATTGTTCATCAAGGTGAATCTTATAACTGAATAGTTTTCATTACAACTGATTGTTACAAAAGATAGGCTCAAAAACCGAAAATTACAACAGTTGCTAGAAAACTAACTGAGCTAGTATTGTAGCCCATACTTGCCAAAAATCCTTACAAAGATTTCCCTCTTAGCAGGTGACTCCTTGGAAATGTCCACTCCATGCTCCTTGCAGACCTGCCTCGCCTCAGATGCAATCTTCGTGCGATTCGGGTTGCTGGAATCCGGGAGAAGAGGTGGCCGATAAGTAACCCTCTTGGGAACTGGAACAATGTTCAAGTCCAGGTTGGCTTTAATCATGGCCCTCCTGAATTGACTGAACATGCCCGGGTCACCTGAGTGCAACTCAGTCATCGCCTCCTTGAACGCTCTCCTTGGGTCGTCATTTGCGTAAACCTTCCTGTAATAGAAGTCATTCACGAACTCCTGCTTGAACAGCTCCCACTCCTCATTCCACTCGGTCGGCATCCATTTGTCGGTATGCCTGAACCGACTCTCAACCTTGGACTTTACAGGCAACCTTTGTTGCTTCAACCGAGCTTCCGCCTTTGATTGGATTTTGTTGATGCGGCGTCGGCTGCGGGAGGCAACGTTGCGGTCCAGGTTCTAAGAAACCTTCTTCAGCTCAACCTCGAACTGGTTCACCCTCTTCGCCTGGCTGGCGGCAAACCTTTTGATCCAGTTCGGGTTCATGTAATCCTTCTCCTCTACAGCCATAGCCTTGGCCGCTGCTATGCACTCTTCGGTTGTTATCCCGTCGAGTTCAGTATCCAGCTCGGCAGCGATCTCGACAATGGAGCTGTAGGAAACTCCAATCTTCTTTGCCTGCTCTAAGTCTTTAGTCATTTCGGCTCCACCGACTTCGGTTGTCTTGGCAGCAGCAGACTTCCTCCTCCTCAGCTGAGATTTGGATGGTTGAGCAGCAACAAGACTTGCTACTGAACCGTCCAGAGAGTTGAGTTTGGCCTCGGTTGATTGAACACGGTTGAGGAGTTCATCGACCGCACACTCCAGCTCCATCTTCTTTGCCAGTTCGGAGTCCTGGCGCTCTTGTTCTGCCTTCTTCAAAATAGAGAGGTTGTCATTGACCTCTGTCTGAAAGGCAACGAACTCAGCCCAACGCGACTCGAACCGGGACTCCCATTCAGCATCCTGCGTCTGTTGGGACTTGGCCAGATTTGAATCGGCCAACGACTTGAAGACGTTCACCTCCGACTTCAGTCCCAACAGAGTGGAATTCAGCTCCGACAAGTCCTGACTGGTGGAGGAGGAGAAATCATTCAGCTTCGTCTTCAGCTCGGCATTCTCCTCTACCAGTTGTTGGTACTTTGCCTCTTGTGCTGCCAACTCCCTCAGCTGGTCATCTTGTTGGTGCTGGAGGTTGGCGAGCAGCTCGGTCCTCAACTGGTTGACCCTCTCAGCCACTAGCTCGCAGATTTGTTCTGTTGAAGGAGCGAGCTGAGCAGCTGGAAGGGCTTGAGCGGACTGAGCTAGAGGCTCAGCTGTGACCATGGCTTGACGGTTTGCCAGGTACAGCTTTAGGTTTTCCTCCTCTTCCTTTGCGGCGGTGGCTGCTGCATCAACATCGTCAAGGAAGTCAGCTGACTTCGCCACCATGCTGTCCAGGAAGTCAACACACTCCTTTCCAGCTGCCTCCCTTGTGTCCGTCCCTTCAGCCAGACTCTGGTCCATCCGTCTAGTGAGCAGCGCGATCCGGTTGTTGTATGCCACCTCCAGGTTGGAATAGTTGAAGTAGGCTCGGATACGGGACTCATTAGACTTCAGCCTGTCCCAGCTCAGCACCTTGATTGTGTCCTCCTTGACATACCAGTGGCTGAAGATCAGGTGGAAATGGTACAGTAGCTCGGTTCCCAGAGTGGCGAAGATGGGCATGTCGCGAGCCGCAGGGAACAGACCCAACAGCTTTTGAAAGCAGTAGGCCACCCTGCCTTCGTGCTCCTCAGCAATGGCCTGCAGGTCCTCCGCTTCGTTGATTGGGGAGGGGGTGAGATTGTATGGTTCTGGTTCAAGAGGTTCATCGATGTTAGCCAAAGAGTCGGTCACAACATTGACATCGAGCTGAGAGCTCGGAATTTGGGATTCCATTAGGGAAGAGGGTGCAATGGTTTCCTCAACATCGGCCGAAGGAGCGGTCACGATGTTGGCATCGAGCTGAGAGCTCGGAATTTCTGGCTCGATTTGGGTAGAAAGAGCAAGAGGCTCTGGGGGCGGTACAACATTCTCTCCAGCTGTGGGGGAGGTGGTAACATCTTCGAGGTCCTCAGATGAGGAGGATGCATCCGACGTCTCCATGCCCTCAACCTCATCAGCTCCGGGGGCTCAAGGGACAATCTCGAACGATGCGGCCTCAGCTGAGCGGCTGGATTCGGAGCGTTCCTCAGCAGGTGTGGACTCGACCTGCGCTCCCTCCTCGGCTGGAGCTTGCTCCTCAGCTGGAACCTCAACTGGCTCATCAGCTGACTCATCAGCTGGAACGTCAGTTGGCTCGTCAGCTGGCACCTCAGCTGCCTTCTCGGTGGACTTCTTGAACCTTACCCTTAACTTTTTCTGGGCAGGTTCGTCAGTCGACTCCTTCTCAGCGTCAGCTCGGCGACGTGAGGCTTTGGATTTTGCGGGGCGAGCAGCAGCTTGTTCCCCCTCAGCTGTTGACTCAGCTGGCTTTTCCGACTCCCTCTTGTCCTTAGGAGTGTAGACACTCCTCAGCACCTCCTGTGCTTTCTTGGTTGTCGGGAACAGCAACAACTACTTCAGCGGCGTCTCCTCGCAGTCAGCCCAGACCATGTTGCGGTCCTTTGTTGCGAGGAGGATGAGGGCGGAAATCTTGCAGCCGAAGTTGAGCGTGCCCTTCACACTCAGCAGCTTCTCTCCAGACTTGGTTGTAGTCTCAGAGATCTTCGACTTTTCCACCATCAACTGGTTCAGAAATTATTGGAACCAGTTGATTTGGTGTTGGTGCTCCAGGGCCACCAGCTGCTTCAATTTAGGTCGGCTGATGTCGTCGAACGCACCACTGTATTCGAACACTACCTTCAACACGGCGTCGAACAGCAGGCGGTGTTCCGGCTTTAGCTTTGTTCGTTGCATGTTGCTTCTCAACCGCTCCGGCTCGATCAGTGCATCCTTGAGAAATTCATCCGCTTGTTCGTCGGTAATATTCTACAGGAACTCGGTGGCGGTGTGGTTGATTGGTATGATGTACCGGAGGACATCGGACACGTCGATGGGGAAGGAGACACGACGTATTGTCCTTGCCGGAACATCTCTTTGTCGGCACGACACCACCGTAGAAACTCCCTCCGAACTGTCAAGGGGGCGAACGAGATTGACGTAGAATTCTCCGACTTGGCGCCTGAGCAAGTGGGAGGGGCAGAGCTTGGCCCATTCCAATAGTCCGTTCTCATGGAGAGTGTTGGTGAGAGGGGCTAGGACCGACGACTCTAGATCCTCGTCGGAGAGGATCTGCTCGAAGTGAATCTTCGATACTAACATATCGAATGACTCTTCATACGTGGTAGGCACGAGGGAAGGTTCGGATGACGCCATTCTCTTGCTTTTAGGTGCCATTACTAATCACTGCAAAGGTAATATATAGGAAAGGAAAGAAGATTTCTTTGCAGAAATGGGTTAGGCAGAAAACTGGAAGACGATGAACAATTATAATTGATAAGCACAAATGAGGAAAGTAGGAGATATCTTCCTGATTTTTTACCTTATATAGGTCTTTGGCTCGGATGAAATCAACGGCTGGGGTTAAATGGCGCGAATCCATCAACGGCTGGGATTACGCGACTGTTGACTATCTTTGACTCGACGTTTTGATCTGAGTTCCAACCAGCGCGTGAGAAGGTGTACAGTTTCATTTGTCAGCCCAGTCGCTCTATAAAGTAAGGCTATAGGAGTTCAGTCAGACTTTACATTAAATGCGATATGATGGCTTGTTTAGTTTAGCTGACATGTTCAGGAATGTTTGAATTTATTTCAAACATTCTCATTTAATATCATAACACCTTCAGTCATAAATGTTACCTGCCAGCTGATGTCAAGATCAGCTGTATACCTCAGTTGTGTTCCTCAGTTGCCGCATACCATCAACTGACTTGAGTTCGTCTGTTCAGCTGACGTCGGATCCATTGTTGCAGCATACCATCAGCTGACTCGAGTTTGTCTGTTCAGCTGACATCTGATTCCTTCAGTTGGCAATCTGTATCTAAGCTTCCCCCTCCAGCTGAGCTTCCCCCTCAGATGGGCATCTATCTCTTCACCTCGGCCGGTTCCTCATCTGATGGATCCAACAATCCAAGTAGATCACATAGCATCTTGAACCGCGCTTCGGCTAGAGGTTTGGTGAAGATGTCAGCTCGCTGAATCTCAGTTGGAGTCTTTTCTCCAAGGAAACGTCTTTCTTCTCAACTGTGATCTAGAAACTCAGTTCCATGATCTGATCAGATGGAAATAATTTTTATCTCTTGTTGGTTCGATATCCAATCCATCACTTTGGGTAGCTCATCTCGGGTTTCACTCTTGTGGCGCATGAAGATGGTCCACGTGTACCTCGAGTAATCATCAGTTACAACCAGTGTATATTCGTTGCCATTTATGCTCTTTGGTGTAACTGGCCCGAAGAGATCCATATGGATCAGCTGTAAGACACGGTCGGTTGAGAGAGTTGACTTCAACCGGAAGGAGGATCTAGCGAGCTTTCCTAGCTGGCATGCACTGCAGATATGTGTTGTTGAAAACACTCGGTTGGGTATGCCTCTTGCATGTTCTTGTCTGGCGAGTCGGTTCATTGTCTTGAAGTTCAGATGGTTGAGCCTTTTGTGCCACAGCCAGCTCACATCTGAACTGCTCTTTGATAGCAAGCAGGTGTCAGGAAGACTACTGTTCCAGTCAGCATAGTAGACGTTCCCAGTTGGCGATCGATTTCCCAACAATATGACCTGCTTTGATCCGACATCTTTAACTCTGCAACCTTGTGCATTAAACTTGACAGAGAAACCATTATCACAGAATCGGCTGATGGAGAGCAAGTTATGCTCCAATCCATCAACATAAGAAACATTAGAAATCGAAACATGATTGGTTTCAAGGGTACCGTAACCTCTGGTGTAACCTTTTGAGTTATCACCAAAAGTAATTGATGGACCTTATTTCTCCACGAAACTTCCAAGCAAATCCTTCAGATTTGTCACGTGTTTCGAGCATCCACTATCCATCACCCACATTGTAGCAGACGCCTTCTTCTTCCTCAGCTATTTCTCATGTACCTGCAAAGAGAAACTCGCTTAGGTCCCCAATTTTAGTTGGGTCCTGGAGGGTTAGAACCAGTTCCCCCTGGAACTATGCGTCGCTTTTCCCTGTATACACGAATAGCCTTGTCATTCCAAATGATCTGCCCATTTTTATCAATTATAACAACACCTCGGTTATCCTTAGGCTTGTTGTTAGAAGTGATGCTCTGTTTCTTGGGAGGAGTTGGATTTCTCCCATGTTGGGCTTTAGGAGGTGAGGCTTTCCCCCTGTTTTGATGGCGATTTTTATCCTGTTGAATTTGTCTGTGAGGTCGGACGCCATGTTGGAATCTTCGTAACTGATACTCATTCCATCTTCCTGAGTGACGACGATAACTGGTCATGCTCGGATATTGATTCAAGTTATGGCATGAATATTTCCAGCTGTTTGAACTGTTCCTCATTGGTTGACTCGGTTGGAACCTCTGGTTGAACTGATGATGGAACCGCTGTTGATTCAGATGGTTGAGTCCTTGTTGGCTCTGCGGTCGGTTCCATTCTTTCTGTGGTCGGTTCTATGGACGGTTCAGAGGTCGGTTCTGATTTTTGTTTCGGTTGTATCTCCGACGCCTCTGGTTCCTCTTCTATGACTTGGAACATTCCCCCTCGGTTGATGTCCCAACCGATGGAACGTTCTGTTCATCCACTGCTTCTTTTCCCTTCTCAGTTGGAGTTCCCTTGGTCGGTTGAGCTTGCTGAGAAGTGGAAGTTGCATTACTTTGGGGAGATTCAGATTCAACCGTGATAGGTTCGACAACCTTGACCTCAACAGCTTTGATGAAGGTTGCTGGAGGAATTCCACTATCTTTAACCACATCGTAACCGAGTCCTGACAAGTCATCCATCTGTCGGCTGTAACTGATTAGATTCTCTATGATCTTGGATGACTGATATAGCTTGAATAGGTTGTCCTTTTCAGTTTGCAACTCTTTGAGAAGAACAGCTATATACTTGGACTGTTCGTCTGACTTTTTCACCAGCTGGCCGATCTGCGCCTCTTGCTTGTTCAACTGATCTTCCTGCTTCTTGATCTGTTTCTTTAACTCCTCATCAGTTGAAGCCTTAGGTTGGCTGGCAGCATTCAGCTGATTATTGAGATTGTCAATCTCTTCCTTTTGGCTCTTGATCAGATCGTCCTTGTCGGTTCTTCAAGCTTGGCGAATTGTACTTGAAGACTCTTAAACTCAACCGACTGCTGTTGCACTTCCTCATTGAGTGCTAAGAAGTCGTCCCATGAGAGTTCCAACTCTTCATCTAGGGTTTCCTGCATGTTAGAAATATTTGAAGAATTCAAAATAGCAGGATTAGATTGTACCTCATTATCTTTGACGTCCATCTGCACACAAAAAATAGGACAAATATGCGAGCAAATATGCACTAGCGTGAAAAGATCTGTTCAGTTGACCACTGAAGAAAATTTCTCGAATTCACACCTTGTGAAACAGAGTCAGCAGTCTTTTGAACCACTGCTCTGATACCACTTGATGATCCCGAAACGAGTTACTGGTGTATGGGTGGGGGAAATACACCAGTTAGGATTTTAAAAACATCCCCCTAAAAATATCACAACCGAGTAAGAAGACTCGGCTGGAATCACAACTGAGTAGAAAGACTCAGCTAGACTCACAACTGAGGAAGAAACACTCAGTTGGAAGAGAAGTGATGTGCGGAATGTGGTGGAAATTAACAACTCGTAAAACAACACGCTTTTATGCACGGTTGGTCAATAACAGTTGAAAATGTGCGGATGCAGATTGTATGCTGGTTAGTCAGACTGATGAGAATGCTAGAAATAACTGAGTAATGAAAAACACGAGCACACAGAGAATTAACGTGGTTCGGAGATAACTCCTACGTCCACGGGGAGATGTGAATCCTCACACCTCAGTCCAAGTTCTTCTGGACAGTTCCACACAGCTTACCCGGGCTGTGCAACCGTTGCAATAAGTTTACGGGTACTTATCAACCTTTACAGTTAAGTTTACGGGTACTTAACAACCTATGTCAAGTTTGCGGGTACTTGACAACCTAACTACTCAATTACAGGAAGAGTAGGGTCCTAAAACCTTTTCAGATATAAAAGATAAGGTTCCAACTAACAGCTTGAACAAGAAGTGAGCTGGGATCTAACACTCTACGAACTCTCACAAAGTGATGTTCTCAAGGTTCGATCTAAAGACACTCAGACATAATCTAATACTCTAGAACTCTCAACAAGTGATGTTCTTAGAGGCTAAATCTAATTCAGCTCGAGTAAGGAATATAGTTCTTTCTTTCGCTCTGTCTAGTCTCGTGTGTCTTCTCTTGTGTGTCTTTTCCCCCCAATTCTCCAATGAATGGAAGCCTCTATTTATAGGCGGAGAGAGTCAACTAGCCGTTGGAGGAGCTGTTGATCTCTTATCGTTGAAAGCGATGGCTTGTCTCTCATCTCTGCAGACTTCCCCGATATGGCATCTGTGCTATTCTGCTTTCCATCTGAGACAGCCTTGTGTTGGGCCAAATGGGGTAGTGACTGAACGGTCAAACCCTCATGTGACTTCCTTTTGAAATTCAAATTCAAACCTTTCTGACAGTCAACCTCGGTTAGTCGGTTGAAAGTCTTGATCTTTATCTGAGTGGTCTTCAGCTGATGTTCTGTCTGAACCGTTGAACTCTCAGCTGACTTTGAACTTCATCTTGTTGATATTAACTGATTGAGTTTACAACTGATGTTCCAACTAGAACGCTCAGTTGTCCTTCTTGTATCTAGTCAGTTGGGTTCGAACTCTCAGATGACTTCCTTTTCTTCTGATGTTCTCTTCCTCTCTACTGCTTCTCATCTGATGAACCCTCAGTTGGTTTCCTTCACAACTGATGTTCTGAAGACTTCCCCCTCATTCCATCTGAACATATGAACTCTCAGTTGTCTTTTATCATAACTGATATTCTGTCTGAGTGATGCCTTGTTGCCGTCTTTAGCTGGAGACCTGTAAAGATAAAATCTCAACTTTGCTCAAACAGCGAGCCTAACTTTTAACATTAGGTTCTGGCAACATCTACTCGGTTGGGGTCAGTCGGTTTTGGAATTCATCAAAACTCTTACTAATAAATTTCCCAACATTCTCCACTCACGATATTTCTAACATCACTCTTCATTTTTGAAACTTGTGTCGGTCCTCTAAACCACACTTAGTATATAGTTTTGAGAAACTTTTATAGTTAATGTTTCAATATCTTTTTCTTTTTCATTGTGTAGTTGCAAATAAACAATTAAAAATTTACCCGATTTCTTTACTACTATGACAAAAAAAATCTTTAGAATAGTCCAATAAAATCTTGTCCGACCAATATAAAATTCCTAGCTCCGGCCCTGCATATATTCGGTGACATAATTTATTATTCCGGTGCCGAAAAATAAATGCGGGCCTTTTTTAGAAGAAATCGTAAAGTACATGATTTTATTGAAAGATTTTAAAGTTAAAAGGCCACAAATAGAAAAATGTTATTGAAGGCCACAAACTATAAATAAACTATTAGGAGGTGATTGGTATGATGGAATGGAATGAGATAGGCATGGAATTGGGCTAAGAATGGAACGGAACTAGGAATGGAATAGAATGAGTAAGTTGATTCCTATGCTTGGTATGCATAAGAAATAAGTAAAGGAATAAAATCGATATTTTTTATGTATTGCATGTATATATATGTGTGTGTTTGTGTTGTGTGTGTATATGCGTGTATGTGTGTAGTGTGTGAATGTGTGTATGCGCAGTGTGTGTGTATATATATATATGTGTGTGTGTGCGCGCGCGCGCGCAGTGTGTGTATATGTATGTGTGTGTGCAGTGTGTATATGTGTGCAGTGTGTGTATGAAGTGAATGTATATAAGTTAGAATTGATGGAAATAATTCCTTGATTTTTTGGGGTAAAAGTGATAAAATTGTAAAATATATGATAGTAAAATAGTCAAAATATAAAAATAGAAGTATTATGAATGGCTAATACCATGGTTTAATTAAGGAATGACTAAACCATTGTGGAATGGAATGACCATTTCGGATGGAATAACGATTCCTCTTCGTAAAATATACCAAGCAAAGGAATGAAATGTAGGTAGGAATGGCCATTCAATTCTACCCTCCATTCCATCATACCAATCATTGCCTACTTATATGCAGGGGCGGAGCTAGGGATCAGTGGGGTCACTGGACCCCTGGAGTCCTAGACTTAAACAAAATCACCTGTATATATGGAATATGGGACGGGAGGAGGAGAGGGAACTGAAAAGAAGATTGAAAATTTGGGCCCAACGAACATGAAAAGATCTAATCAACATTAAAAGTTTTATGAACTTTTGTACTCTTTTATATATTTATTATAATTTTTTTTCAATTTTTTTTTATTAATATACAAGAAAAGAGGAATTAATACACAATATTATTTATTCAGTTGTTCTTCTTAGTCATTTTCAATTGTTCGTGTTCTATTATTTGCACAATATAGATATTTTTCAAAAGAATGTGTACCGATCTTTATATTTTTCATTTTGAGTTTGATAAAAAATTTTAAATTGTTTTAAATTGATTTTATTCATGTATATCTAATTTATTCTCATAAACATTGCTTAAGTTTTTTTTTTTGAAACAATAAACATTGCTTAACTAAATGTAAAACAAATGTAATTTGCATTATTTTGTTAGGTGTGATTGTGAATATGGTGTAAAAATTGCTTACTTTGAAGCAATCATGTTTATACTTTGTTTTGTTATGTAACTTAAATGATATTATAATTATGTTAAAGATTATTATTTATTTTAGTAAAAAAAAATTGGACCCTCTTGAGTCGAGATTCTGACTCAACCTGCTTATATAGTAACCATTGTAGATTGCAACGCCAATTTATTCATAGCCATTATAACTCATGTTTAACACAAATCTAATTATGAAAAATAAATATTCTAATTTCTATAATTCTTTCCACTTGTCTTTTGTTTTAGCTGGAGATACAATAAGACGGTGGGCAATGGCACGCGCGCGAGCACGCCTGCTGCCTTATCGAGCTCGAGGTTGATGCTCTCTCCCCGACGAGCGTAGAGCTCGCGAGCTCAAGCTCGGACTTGCAAGCTTCTTGGAGGCGAGCTCGCAATATGTAGAGGATGATGTGGCGATGGTTAATTGGGCGAACAAATCCTTTTATTTTGAGTTTTTTTTTTTATGGAATTTCAAAGTGATGTGAGGAAGAAAAAGGGAATGAGGAAGAAAAAATACAGACGCGATGAAGAAGACGACCTAAATTATTTCTTTGCGGCTGGAGGGTTTTCAACTTAGTTAATGGGTGGGCCTTTGTTTTAATGGGCTTTAGAAATATAATTTGTGTTTGTTTTATTTTCAAATCTCAATTTATTTATTTATATAAATATTATAGGGACTTTAAAAATATAATTTGTGTTTGTTTTATTTTTAATCTCAATTTGTTTATATAAATATGGTATTAAATTAGTGGTAGTTCACAAAATTTTGTATTTGATTGAAATGATACTAATGAAATTTGTATTTAATAAATATATTGGTCTACATATTAGGTAAAATTAACTTAAATTTGATATGAAATAGAAATGATATTAATAAAATTTGTATTATTATTCATATTAGGAATTAAAAAAAAAG
The DNA here is from genome assembly GCA_029490685.1 of Schizonepeta tenuifolia. Taxonomy (NCBI): domain Eukaryota; kingdom Viridiplantae; phylum Streptophyta; class Magnoliopsida; order Lamiales; family Lamiaceae; genus Schizonepeta; species Schizonepeta tenuifolia. Next base: position 84,621,341 of record CM055958.1, read on the forward strand.
TAAAATGTAAAAGAAAAAAGAGGGGAGGGAGCTCTACATATAGAGCTCGTCATTGGAAAAGAAAAAATGAGAGCATGGAAGGCCCACAAATAGGGCTGCAAGCTCCACTTGAGCTCGTCAATACTCATAGCCTAATACTCCCTCCGTCCAAATGTAAGTGTCCTACCTGCCCATTTGGCTTGTCAAATATAAGTGTCCTACTTTTTGGACAAAAAACACCTTCCATCTTTCCTATAATTACTACCCTTTGCCATTTTGGACCCACAATTTATTTTTAACACACTTTAATTAACTTCCTAATTTTCTACTAATTAAACCCACTAACTAATTAACCTACCCAGCCCAATCCAATTAAACCGAACCCAAATCCACAACAAACCCTAAATCTTATTCACTTCTGCCTCTCTCATCTCTCTCATTCTCTTCGCCTCTCCCTTCTGTGGAACCCTAGATCTCGATCTCTCGTCCTCTTCGCCTCTTCCTTCTGTGAAACCCTAAATCTCATCTCTCTCGTTCTCTTCGCCTCTCCCTTCTGTAGAACCCTAAATCTCATCACTCTCGTCCTTCTGTGGAACCCAACCATAAACCCAGGCCACTTTGCCTTCTGTGGAACCCTAAATCTCATCTCTCTCATCGGAGATGTCTCACAACAAATCCCCATCGCCTGCTCTGATTACGCCGCCTCGTGCTCCGATTTCGCCGCTGCATGCTCAAATTGCGGCAATTTCGTCGCCTCCTGCTCCGATTGCACCGGATCCAGCGAATCACGCGACACCATTCTCTCTAAATGAGCAGAAGCTGGTGACGGAGTCTGAGTACGACCGGTGGCGGGCCACCGGTGGCCTCTTCCCTGATGAGCAGGAGAGTCTATTATTGGCGGAGCAACGGTGACCTCTCTCTATTTCTGAATCGGAGTCTATCTCTCTGAATTGCTTCCACCATGATCCTCTCTCTGATTTCAGAGCTGATACGGTGGTGCCAGAGAGTCCAGAGATGGGATTCGATAACTTTGATGACATAAATCTGAGCTACGACGATTGGAAGGCCAAATACATGGCTAGGGGTTTGCTACCGATGAATCCTAACCCTAAACACTAGGTGATTGTGTTCTTATTTCTCTTATTTCTTATTAAGAACTGATTATGATACTACACTTGATGTTTGCTGAGTCTGTAGCTCTATGTGGGTGGGCTGGTGATGCCTCATTTGTGTGTATCTGCTCCGATTTCTGATTCAGATTGATTTCTAATTAAGAACTGATTCTGAAACTACACTTGATGTTTGTTGAGTCTGTGGCTATCTGTGGGTGGGCTGGTGATGCCTCATTTGTGTTTATTGTGATTTCTGATTCATATTTATTTCTGATTATGATACTACACTTGATGTTTTCTGCTTGTGGTTCTCTGTGGGTGGGCTGGTGATGCCCCATTTCAGTTTATTGTGGTTCTCTGTGGGTGGGCTGGGGATTAATGTCAGTTGTTAGAACAACCAGTAGGCCTCAATTTGAACCTACTTAGGAAGGCTAAACAACATTCACTGTCAATGATGCAATTGTTCTTTCATTTCAAAAAAGCTGAGACAAACAAAAGATGTTTACATTCCAAACAAGACCAAAACATGTGTGTCTTGTTAGTCCCTGTAAACATTAGCCAAAAAGTTGTCACTCCACTACTCTAATCTCCTAAAATCCAATGCTGGAATCCCTGCACTATGTTATCCATTGAAACTCTTGTAATCCCTCCACTAGATTGTCCAAATTGAATCCTGAGCTTGCTTTTACTTCTTGTTGTTTGAGATAATCCAGGCTTTCATTCACTAGTTGCTCTTCTACTTGAAGACATTCTGATAGTATTCCAAGCCTTATAAGCCTTTCTTTGTTCATGTGTGACATTCTGTAGTTGTTGTTCCTTTTCTTCATCATGATTTCTATGTGGTAGCCTTGTAGAGTTAGGAATACATTGTTCAGTTTCCATGCTGGAAACTCATCAAATGCCTTTATGACATTCTTGCACACATCATCCACATTCTGAGCTTGCTTCTTGTCCTTCAATGACTGAATTGCTCTAAAGAATCCTAAATCACACACATTAGTGTCTGGTGACTGAGCTGGTTGGTTCACTAACTGTATGTTAAATCCATAACTTGTTGCAACCTCTATGAATTCTGGATCATCAGTCTTCATGTGTGGTTTGGCATTGTCCTGCTGTATCCATATATCCTTGCTTAGAAACTCAGGCCACTTTGCCTTTACAGTTGGAATCAGTTGCATGAAACAATGAGTTAATTCACAACAACTAAATGATGAATATGTGCAATTCTGATAGAATAATTGTTTGTGAAATTTACCCAGTTGATGAAGCATTCTTTGGTGACTTCTTGTGTGATGGATTGAATTGCTTTTGTTTGCATGGTACCCTTCTGCCTATTCTTTGAGTTTCTTAAGGCAGGTTCAGTGCATATGAATGGATAAATCCCAATTTTTCCATCAAATAACACTGTTCCATTGCTGTCTATTATTGGCCTTGACACAGCACATAAAAACATGATCTTCTCTATAAATTTTTTGAATTGAGCACTCCTATGTGGTTCTATTTCATCTGGTAACAGATAGTACCTCCCTGCCACTTTGGATAAGTAAAACCATTTCTCATCAACATGAATTGTGTTGTACATTTTCTGAAATGGAATTTTCCCATCCACAATGATTGGACTGAGTTGACTAAGGCTCCAAGTGAGTCTATTTATCATGTTCTGAGGGCTGAGAAAGGGCTTGATTGCATTTGTGTGTTTCCTAAGTTTCTTCTCTTTGATCCACTTGTGTAACAAGGATTTACTAACACTAAGATTTCTGCCAGCTTCCTAAGTGAGCTCCTTTCTAAGATTGATAATTTCTTAACTTTCTCCACATCAAGTTCCTTTTTTTTTTCTTGTTGACTGACCCCCTTTTTCAGATTTACAAGATAAACGGGCTTACCAAGAGCTTGCTGAGTAAGGGCTGCCTTCCATATACGAAATATGGTCCTTACATTGATGTGGAAGATTTCAGCTACCATCTTCTTTGCTCCATGGTCCAGTTTGCCTGATTTGCTGTGTTGTAAGAGCCACTGAGCAACTCTGTTTTTTTCCTCATTACTTAAATGAGGCTTCTTCATTGTTTCTGCCATTCCTGTTGTTTTTGTTGTGGTATTTATGGTGTTAGCTGAGGAGAAATGAGGGTAGATAGCTATATTTATGGTGAAATTTGATGTTAGGTTGCATTTGAAATTCCCTCCATAGATTTTGATCAAATCACCTGTATTTTATGCTTATTTAGTGTGCCAAAAGTTAACTTTTGAAATATTTGGCTCCAAAAGTGAAACTTTTTGCCTCCAATGTAATCCCAATTTCCAATGTTTATTCATATTTTTTTCTTTGTTCAATTTTCTGTTTCTCGTTGCTGGAATTACATTTTGTGTTGTTCATTATCATTATGTTTCGATGCAATTATAATCAATTAAAAAAAAAAGGCAAAAGAATTAAGAAAAAAAAAGCAAAGGCTAGAAGCTGTACAGTGAAGTCGAAATTAAAAAACCAAGGCATAAGTCCAAAAAAAAAAAAACAAGACATAAGCAGTATAATCAAGTCGAAAAAAAACGAAGCCAACACGTCGATAAAATTAGAAGTTGATAAAAAAAAAGAGTTCAAGCTGCACCAATCGTGGCAGAGCAAGCTGCAACAAATCTTTCATAATTCGACAATTTTGTGGAATTATATTTGGCTGATGCAGATAGAAGGCAGGCAATTATGAATTTAAATGATGATTGCCAAAATGGGGAATATACTTCCACATTTGCATAAGCAATCTAAACTAATTTGCTGCTTTGAACGGTTAGCTAATACTAGGACATATGAGTAGCAACATTCTGAATTTTGCTCAGCTTCTCTCAAATTATCTATCAGTTAGTATCAATACCTTTTTTTCTTTTTATAGACCGTACTATAATATTTTTATTCGTCTTGAAAAATTGTTTATAGCAAAAACCATTTCTTAGATTTAAGAACTTAGTTCTTTTTCTTCCTCTTTCAAATGGCGAGATCCCCTATATCTTTTAACAGCATTGTTTCCATAGCTGAAGTACACTAATGAAAATGTAATGAATACACAAATGATACAAGATAAAAACAAAAACTTCATTATAAACGGAATGCTTGACAATAAATTTGATCACACAAATTACTAGATTCTGCATCCCAGAGACAGAGAATCAAAGCTTCCTAGTGTAATACCCCGACTATTTCTACAGTCTTTAAAAATGAAAGTTAATAATAATAATGGCTTTGCACGCCTAAAATCATGAAATTAAATTCTAAGATTTACGGTGAAATCCGTTTCCGAAAATAATTTCCAGAAATCGGGCGAACGACTACTGTATTTAGGGTTTTCGCGTCCGATAGATTTTTCGTCCGAAAGCTTAGAATTAAATTCCGTCAGAATTTACATTCACTTTTTCTTCGATACGAGTTCACCAGAGAAAGTTAGTTTTTAAGATTTTCCGGACGAATTTTGGACTGTGATGTCCCGACTTTTTCTCGAATTTTGAAAAACGAATTAGGTTTTCCGAGTACGTAAATTATTTCCAATCTAACGGACGAATTAGATTTCGTCGAATTTGTAACCAACTAAGAAAGTATTTCTCGATTTTTATAACAACGTTTAAGAGCCAGAAACGAGATATTATCGTCTAATTTTTCGCACCAAACAAGTCCTTATCGAGTCACCACTACTTTATTAGATATTTCCATCCTACTTCATGTAATGAGCTTAGTCATCCATCTCCCTCCCTCTCAAGTCATTACCCCCCCCCCCCCAAGCTTTTCTATCTCTCATTTCCACAAGTCTCTCGTCTACCGATCAAATCCATATCCGAGTTCATAATACGAAAGGTGAGAACTTCGTCTATCTTTTGAACCGATCAAAACTTGTTTCCCCCATTTTTATTTTTTTCGAAAATTTGAGGATTGAAATAGCATGTTGTCCTTTGATCGAATCATGTTCTAGGATATTTAGAATCGAGTTCTATGGTTTGAATCATGAAGAAAATCACACCTCTTTGTTTAGGGTAATTACCGATTTTTTTTTGAAAAATTGGGGCTTTGATCGTAGCTCGATTTCTTTGTCGATTGAATGATAGATTAGTGTTCCTCATGATGTGAATTGACTCTATGAATTGTTTTAGATTTTTCTAAAAATAAAATTCGAAACCTAAGACACGAAGAAGGGTCGATTTAGGATAGTAAATGTTATGATATGCTCGATTGTTTAATGGAAATGAGATATGCGATGCATGAGGAAGATTATATATTTAATTGAGATTTTTCTAAAAATAAAACGAGAAATGTAAGAGACGAAGACGTGTCGATAAGTTAGAGCTCGTTAATATTTTGATAATATGATTTGCATGTTAGTAATGCTCGTTAGATGATAATCGTTGTCGTAAAACTTGAACGAAAACGGAGAACGTAAAATTTATCGTAAGAGACGAACGACGGACGATAAGTCGAGATTAGATTGTTGTTGTTTGAGGAACAACTTTGTAGTTGACGACATGTTCGTCCGAGTTATGAAAAGATGAGTTATAGTTATTATCGAGAAGTAGAAACGAGAAGTTAGAATTTATTTTTGGTTTAGTAATTGTTTAGTTTGAAAGACGAGTTTTAATCGCCGTGCTTATGAACGATAAATGAAAAGGAGTTCATCACGTATGATGATACGTGGTGACTGCCTTGGGTCAGTTTTTGCATGAAAATAAAAGTGTTTAAACTTTAAACGAACCTAGAAAACCGTGCGTCGATTTTATCGAGCTTAGGGTTTCACTCGGCAGTTTTGGCGACCCTTCACGGAAACTGCCATATCTTTTAGCTCGTTTATCGGAATTGAGATCCGCAAATTGGAGAGTAAACTAGACACCCGTACCTTTCTTTTGGTATAAGATTTGTCCCCTGTTTCGAAATCCCCTGTTTTGGGTGGACTTACTGACCTCGTACAGTGAATGTTCAAAGCTAGATTCTTAAGTTGAATTCTTCTCAACTTGAACTCTTTCGATCTTTTAAGTCGTTTCAAGTTATCGACTACCTTCTTTCTACTGACCTAAGTGTCAAGTAAAGAACCGAGTGAGTGTCAAATGAGATGCATTCGTATCTCGTTTCTTTTTAACTAAAAGAGTTTAGTTTAGCGTGCAAATGCCTAAAAAGTCTAAAGGACTAAAACTTAATCCGATTTTTCGTATTCGTTTATCGTTTGCGACTGAGCTTTAAATTATGATTTTCACGATGAAGGAGGAAGTCGACACCAAGGATAGGACGGAAGATCAGAATACGGAAGCACGTATCTTAGTTCTGTATTCAATCAAGGTGAGCTTTTATATATGAAACAAAATGAGAAATGCTCGAAAACCTTTCTTTATCGCTTTGATATCCGTGTTTTCAAAGTGATAATTATGGCATGAACTATTTATTTTATGTGAGTTCTCTTGTACCTTATGAGTTAACCATTAGGTGTTAACTAAACGATCGGACTTTGAGACTAGCTATCCAAAGTTAGTGCACTTGTAGCCTGTGGTGTATGTGGTATCCTGTTGAGGGGTAGTCAGCCACGGTGAATTATGACTGGTCAAGATTTGAACGTAACATCTATGAAAAATGCTGATCAACTATCTTATGAAAATGAGAAAGAAAATGTTTAGTAGACACGAGAATTTGTTGAAAAACCCCGATGTTCTACGGAAATGAAATGTCTGATTATCTATACTTATGATTATGTTTTCGGCAACGTGCCCACTAAGTACTATTTTACTTAGCCCTGCATATGTTTTCTAAATGTGCAGGTTGAAGCGACGGAAGCGGCGACGGTTGAGTTAGAGTGAATAGAGTTAAGGAAGACTTTTGTATATAATTCACAAATCCGCTGCTAGACTCTAAACTCTTTTGAGGTTAGGTATAATAATCACTGTAGTCTAAGTTCTATAATATAACTTAGAAGCTTTTGAAGTACTTTGTCGAGTAATCTTCCGAGATTAACTCTTTCCTTTCGTCAATAAAGTCTTGTTCATAGAAGATAAGTTGTTATGTATGTATGTCTATTCATTCATCCCCTTTCTTCCCCGCTTCCTTAATCCGACCCCAGTCGCACCCCGGTTTCTGCCGTCCCTCGGGATTTGGGGCTGTGACAGAGTGGTATCAGAGCAATCGTTTCTGCTCTGCATACGAATTTCTTTCAAGTAGTAAGATAGAGTATTTGTATATACTCTATGCCGAGTCTTCTTTCAAGTAAGATAGGGTTGTAACACTAAGTTTAAGAGTGTAGACGACAACTCAACCTCCCGCTACGTCGACTCAACGAAGAAAAGAAAGAAAGAAAGAAAGAAAGAAAGGAAAGAATTTCATAAATGTGTTGTCCTTTAATAAATTTTTTGAATACGTATTCCAAAAAGTTAAGAATGACATTGGTGCCAAAAAGGAAATTTTGAAAGTATGAGAATCATACTTGTTTTCTGTTGTATGAATTATGTGAAACTATTTGCACAATGATTTCTTTTATTTGAAAGTATGATGGCACGAGAATCTAGAATGATTCTAGGGATTTTTTTCGGTTCGCTAAGAACATAGACTTTGAATCTAAGGTCGTTCCGATTCCTTGAAAACATAGATGCTTTAAGAAGTGTTGGATCCAAATGATTTTGAAAGGAGATCGTAAAACGGGAAGAACTTTTATAGACGAATGTCACGTGCGTAAAGTGACATGAACAAAGACTCGGCAGAGTCAATTTTTGTTTTTATAATTAAGAGCCGATAAGAATTTCCTTCAAGGAAATAAAATAAGTAATGATAAGCAAGATATATTCTGTACCAAGTAAACGAAAGAAACGATTAGACGTTTGAGAAGCATTGGCTTCGAAATAAGAAAGAAATGATGGGGTCAAGAAGGACAGAATTAAGGGGATCAAAGTAAATGAAAGAAACGAATGTTACTTCCGTAAAAGTAACATGAACGAATTCGTTTTCAGTTGGAGTTCGCCTCGCTCGAACTTCAAGAAGAGATTGGTTATAATTACCATGAATCAAGTACGAATTGTAGTTAATTTCCAACGATCGATCGATTCTAACGACGACTAGAACTTGGGTTCTAAAGTTATTTCTCCAGTAATTATTCCATTTCATTTTTGGAATTCGTTTCATAATTCATAATCGAACGAAGAACACGATAAGTATGAGATTCAAGTGTCGAGAGGGACATAATCTTTTGTAAACGAATGTTACTTTTGAATGAGTAACATGAACAAAGTAGACGTACTTTGTTTTAATAAGTGAGAATCGTTAAGAAATTTTTTCTAAAATAATGGAAGAAAGTAAGAAAGAATAAAGAAAGAAAGAAATGAAGAATAAAGAAAGAAAATAATAGGAAATAAAGTAAGAATGCAAAAGAATTTTTAGATAAAAGATGGAAATAAAATCTTGAAATTTTATTTCTATATATTGTTTAAGAGCAATTGTTTGTGAATTGTTAAATGTTTAAGATAAGTTGTCGGTTTAAGTGGACATTACAATTGAATAAGGAATATTCATTTTGTAATTTAAGTATTTACGTAAGATAAGTTATTTTCCAACCTGTTACTGATCCGTGTTTCTTAAAAGTTTTGTAGGATGGCTTCTAGTAGTAATATGGCTCAGGAGAGTCAATCCCCACCACAACGTACTTGGGCAGATCAGATATTGGATAAGTATCAAGATTTCGAGGCAGACCCGAGACACGACGTAGGACAAATAATTAGTAACTTTTCGGCAGTTTATCATTCAACCCGGCATTCTATTTCAGAGGGTCAGGCTATTTTCGACTTGATTAGATGACTACCAGAGGAATGGCATGGTTGGGCGCATGATACGGCATGGTACTATCTTGGGATGTTTGGCGATGATGTAGAGCCGACATGTGATTACTATGGATTCGCTTTAGAAGTACACGAGCGTTTCTTTCAGAGCAGGCACATAGCAGCATATCCCATTCAGGCGCATCCTCCCTACACTCACTTCCCGGCAGATTCAGACTCAGGGCATGATGGGATAGGTCCAGAGATGGCTGCACAGTTAGAGATCCTTCCAGTGATTGGACCTAGCGAGAACACAGAGGAGTTAGTTTCAGAGGCAGAGTACCCGGTGATTGACGCAGAGACAGCTGATAGGTTAGGGTTACCTACTCCTTTTCTACCCGAGCCGTCTGTGAGAATTCGGGGACCATTCGAGACAGAACTAGGGTACTTAGAGACAGACGCAGAGCTTACCGCCTTGTTACAGTTACCATATCCATACAGACCCCTTGACGAGATTTGCTCAGAGTTGGCCAAAGTCAGAGCAGAGTATGAGGCAGGACCGTCCAGGGTCCGTTCCAGGGACGAGTACGAGTCTGGTTCCATTCCAGAGCACCTTCTTCCTTTGAAGAAGCGTACAGTAGTGTTTGATGACGATTGTTTGGATATAGACTTAAAGGAGATTGGTTCAGAGGCACCATCACCACCCCCACTTACACTTCTTGACGGCTCTACTTTGAGGATTGACGAGGCACTCCAGCTCGTCTTAGGTTCAGAGTCAGAGGACGAGGATCCGGAGAAGGATCTGGAGAAGGATTCTGAGGAGAATCCTGAGGAGGACCCGGAGGAGGACTCCGAGAGTTTATAGGCCGTAGAGGGCAGTTCAGACTAGACCGCAGTTAGTTGAGCGGAGCGTCAGGGACGCGTAGTAATAGTAGTGGTAGTCCTTTTGTTTTGTACATAGTCGGATCAGTAACTAGTTTTTGTAGTACCCCAACGGATACGAAGTTTTATGAATCGTTTCCGTTCTAGTACTTCCAGTAGTACAGTAATGCAATATGTTAGTGCATCCTGTACAGGTAGGCAGTCAGCCTAGCTTAGACTCGTTGCAGTCTAGTTTTTGTATAAGTCCTTATTAAAGGCTTATTCTTTTGATGTATATATATATATATATATACATGACCCGTGAGAGGGTTTTGGTCACAAGAAAGTTTCTTATGAATCGTATAACTAAACCAGAATGTCAAATGAACTCGTGTAATGAGAATTTGATTTAACCTTGAAGGTTAAAAATTGAAAGAACTAGAATCGAAGTTAATATTTATTCTCTTTTACGTGAAATTGTTAAGTTGGAAAAAGGATTAGTGAGTAAATGAAGGCTTAAAAGCAAGAGCTAATGAGAAAAATTTTGTATCTTATAGTTCCAAAATGTCGCTGAGAGTTGTTAACAACCAAAGAGGACCTGATAGTCCTAGAGGATCTGATAGAGGTCAAGAACAACGTATAGGCGAAGAAAAGCAAAAACATCAAGTAACCCTTCTACTTTCCCCACCTCCACAACAACGTAACATTGAAGATTTATTCTTCAGAAGAAATCCACCAGTTTTCAATGGGTCTAGTAACCCAAGTGATGTTGAGCATTGGGTACGCTCTATAGAAAGAATTTTTGAGCTTCTTAGATTTAGTGATAAGGAGCGCCTAGTATGTGCTGCGTCTCAGCTAGCCGGACCAGCTAAATACTGGTGGAAGACTAGACAGGAAATTATGTCGGCAAAACAAGTGGCTCAAATCACTTGGAATGATTTTAAGGAGGTATATTATGATAAGTATGTATTCGATCAAGTGGAAACTGAAGAGGAAATAGCAAGAAAATTTCAAGGAGAACTTAAGTATAAACTGGGAATAGCATTGGCCAGACACGAAGGACTGAGCTATGCAGAACTACTAGGACGAGTCCTAGAAATAGAGGCAGCAGTGCCAGATAAAGGAAAGAGGGTAGTACCCATATCAGCACCAACCCAGACTTCAACCCAAAACCTTTCCAACAATAATATTAACTATAAGGGAAAAAGGAAATGGAAAGGAAGTAGCAGTGATTGTTACCAGCGCCACAACAATCAAGGGAAACAGAGTAGAAATCGGCAGGGCTTCCAGCAGCCAAATAAAGATAACAACTATGGTAAGAAGACGTGGCAAGGGAATAAACCACAAGGAAATAAACAATCAGGACAAGGGAAGGGAAATAATCTACAAGGATAGCTTCAAAGGCAGCAAAGGAACAGTAGTAACCAAGGAGAAATCAATGTACCTACCTGTCTTAAGTGCAATAGGTGCACTTCGGTAATTGTCTAGCAAACGTTGATGGATGTCTTAGCTGTGGTCAGAAAGGACATGCGAGAAGAAATTGCCCAGAACCGTGGCAGCGGTAGAACAGGAACAGGATGTTCCTACTTGTTCTAATTGTAATAAGAAGCATGACGGTGTTTGTCAAGCAGACACGAGTAATTGTTTTAAATGTGGGCATACGAGGCATATAAAGAGGAATTGCCCAATGCGGTTTCAAACGGTGGAACCAAACCAGTATGACCAGTCCCAACCATTAAACGCAATCCCAGCCCAGTCACAACAACAACTGACACAACAAAAACAGAATGCAAGAGCATACACGATTAGGCAGGAGAAGCGCAATAAGGGCAAAGGAAAGTTGGCAGGTATAGGACAAACTTCTTAATTACCTTGTCATTCTTCTACCTCATACCAAAACCTTACAGTCGTTATTTCTAGTGTCTGTCGACACTATAAGATTAGGACCAAAGTGCGCTAATCGTAAAATAAAAATAACCACGCCTTAGGAGGAATTATCGTCACTCCCTTAGTTTTTCTCAAACATAGAATTTAACTTAGGGTCTTTTTAACATCATATCAAACAATCAGAAAGTAATATAATGTTCGGCGTAGATATAATCTTAGGAATAGACTAGTTGATTGAGAATTATGCCACGATTCTCTGCAACGAGAGAAAAATCTCTTTTTAACCCCGGGTAGAGAACCAACAGGATTTCATGGGTTTTCAATGGGTATGAGAGTACCGATAATATCCGCTTTACAAGTCAAGAAGTTGATGAAGAAGAAAGATAGCACAGCTCATCTTATGTACCTAGTTGGAGAACCAGGAGCCAAGAGGATCATTCAAGACATGAAAATTCTGAATGAGTATAAGAACATTTATCCAAACATACTATCTAGTTTACCACCAGATCGTCACGTAGATTTCACGATTGATTTGGAACTAGGATCGGCCTCCAAATATAAAGCCCCATATAGGATGGCACCGAAAGAACTAGAAGAACTTAAAATCCGGCTGCAAGAATTGTTAGATGATGGTTTCATTAGACCAAGCGTTTCACTATGGGGAGCACCAGTTCTGTTTGTCAGAAAGAAGGATGGTTCAATGAAGATATTCATAGGCTGTCGCAAGTTAAATAAGACAATCCTTAAGAATAAGTATCCTTTTTATAAGGATAGAAGACCTTTTGATAAGCTTAAAAGGAACAGGTGTATTTTTGAGGATAGATTTAAGATCTAAACATCACTAGTTGAAGAATAACCCGGAGATATACCTAGAACCATTTTCGAACCAGATAAGGCCATTTCGAACTCCTAAGTTATGCCATTTAGTTTGACTAACGCTCCCGCAATATTCATGGATCTCATGAATCGAATTTTCCACCCATACTTAGACAAATTTGTTTTAGTATTCATCGACGACATTCTCATTTACTCCAAGAATGAGAAAGAACACAAGGAACACTTGAGAATAGTCTTAGAAACGCTTAGAGCCGAGAAGCTTTACGCCAAGTTTAGTAAGTGCGAGTTTTGGCTGAAGGAAGTAATGTTCCTTGGACACATCGTATCAGCAGAAGGCATCAAAGTGGATCCTACCAAGGTCGAGGTAGTGCGCGATTGGAAATCGCCGACAAGTCCGAACGAAATTAGGAGTTACCTAGGTTTAGCCGGTTATTGCAGAAGATTCATCGAAGGATTTTCAACGATTGCTAGACCTATGACGCAACTACTTCGGAAGGAAAACAAGTATAAATGGACGGATGAATGCGAGAAGAGTTTTCAGACACTCAAGGAGAAGTTAACCACAGCACCAGTGTTAGCTCTGCCAGAAGCGAATAAGGAATACATGGTCTACACAGATGCGTCGAAGAACGGATTAGGTGGTGTTTTGATGCAAGATGAAAAGGTGATAGCTTACGCTTCACGACAACTTCGACCTCATGAAGTTGAATACCCAACCCACGACTTAGAACTAGCAGCCGTTGTGCATGCGCTGAAGATTTGGAGACACCATCTCTATGGTGTTAGGGTTGAGATTTTTACGGACCATAAGAGTTTGAAGAACTTTTTTCGAGCAAAAGGAATTGAACATGAGACAAAGACGATGGCTCGAATTAGTTGAGAATTATGATTGTGGTATCAATTACCATCTAGGAAAAAGCTAAGTGTAGTAGCAGGCATGCTGAGTCGAAAGACCCCAACTAAGTTTAAATGTTTCTTCATCAAGGAAGAAACACTTATATGAGAATTCGAGATGAAGAATAGAGAGGTGCTCAATACAACTGAAGCGATAACAAGCCAAATAATAGTAATCGTAGCTACACCAGACTTACGAAAAGATTACAAGTGCCTAGGGAAAGGACGAGTCGATCGAGAAGCTTCGACTAAGGATAAGAACGGATAAACCAGACGGTTATTCCGAAGCAATGGATAATATGATAGAAATTAAAGAATGGACTTAGCATTCCCGATGACAACAAATTTAAGACTTAAGAAAGGATTTCTGGTAGAATTGTTTGAAACGAGACGTTGCCTCGTTTGTAGAAAGATGTTTAGCTTATCAGCAAGTGAAAGCTTTACACTGACGACCATACGGGTTGTGATAACCGTTAAATATTTCCTATGAAGAAATAGGAGAATATTTTTGACGTTGATAAAACTGTTATAACGATAGTTATTAAGCTACGATAAGTATTGTGCCTTACAAGGCCTGGTAGAAAAAGAAGTTTCGGATAACTGTCTTATTGTCATAAGGTAAGTGAAAGAAAGAACTTAGGACTGGCTACGGTCAGTGAAATGATCGAGATCATTCGATATATTCGTGTCAGAATGAAAGGAGTTTAAGGAGGACGAAAGTCTTACGTATACGCGACAATCAGAGCAAAAGTTCGAAAAAGGAGATAAAGTTTCTTAAGATATCTCCATTAGAGAGAATCGTTAGATTCGTGTCAAGCATCAGCTTAGACAAAAGATTTAGATGATTAGTGGATATCTCGAACAAGATAACTTCCAATACGGATAGTTATGGCGATGTTGCCAAGTTTATGGAATGTTTATTATATGCGTATCTCATTTTGAGAAAATGTGTGGGTTCGATTCTGCACACGTAGTTTTGTCAGCAAGACGTTGTTCTTGGAACTGACTTAAGTTATGAAGAAAGACCTCAATCGATTTTGGATCGAAAAGCGTGAAAGTTAAAAAGCAAGTCGACACGATTAGTAATAGTGTTATAAGATCATCACGGGCAAGAAAAGCCCCGTGAGAACTCGAAGAAGAGTCGAGGAAGGAGTACCCCGAACAGTTTAAGAAGATAAGCAAATTTCGGGACGAAATTTTGCGTAAGGGGGATAGGATGTAATACCCCGACTATTTCTACAGTCTTTAAAAATGAAAGTTAATAATAATAATGGCTTTGCACGCCTAAAATCATGAAATTAAATTCTAAGATTTACGGTGAAATCCGTTTCCGAAAATAATTTCCAGAAATCGGGCGAACGACTACTGTATTTAAGGTTTTCGCGTCCGATAGATTTTTCGTCCGAAAGCTCAGAATTAAATTCTGTCAGAATTTACATTCACTTTTTCTTCGATACGAGTTCACCAAAGAAAGTTAGTTTTTAAGATTTTCCGGACGAATTTTGGACTGTGATGTCCCGACTTTTTCTCGGATTTTGAAAAACGAATTAGGTTTTCCGAGTACGTAAATTATTTCCAATCTAACGGACGAATTAGATTTCGTTGAATTTGTAACCAACTAAGAAAGTATTTCTCAATTTTTATAACGACGTTTAAGAGCCGGAAACGAGATATTATCGTCTAATTTTTCGCACCAAACAAGTCCTTAGCGAGTCACCACTACTTTATTAGATATTTCCATCCTACTTGATGTAATGAGCTTAGTCATCCATCTCCCTCCCTCTCAAGTCATTACCCCCCCCCCCCCCTCCCCCCCAAGCTTTTCTCTCTCTCATTTTTCTCTTCCAAATCCTCCATTGTTCTTCATCTTTCAAGTTTTTCAAAGCTCCACAAGTCTCTCGTCTACCGATCAAATCCATATCCGAGTTCATAATACGAAAGGAGCGAACTTCGTCTATCTTTTGAACCGATCAAAACTTGTTTCCCCCATTTTTATTTTTTTCGAAAATTTGAGGATTGAAATAGCATGTTGTCCTTTGATCGAATCATGTTCTAGGATGTTTGTAATCGAGTTCTACGGTTTGAATCATGAAGAAAATCACACCTCTTTGTTTAGGGTAATTACCGATTTTTTTTGAAAAATTGGGGCTTTGATCGTAGCTCGATTTCTTTGTCGATTGAATGATAGATTAGTGTTCCTCATGATGTTAATTGACTCTATGAATTGTTTTATATTTTTCTAAAAATAAAATTCGAAACCTAAGAGACGAAAAAGAGTCGATTTAGGATAGTAAATGTTATGATATGCTCGATTGTTTAATGGAAATGAGATATGCGATGCATGAGGAAGATTATATATTTAATTGAGATTTTTCTAAAAATAAAACGAGAAATGTAAGAGACGAAGACGTGTCGATAAGTTAGTGCTCGTTAATGTTTTGATAATATGATTTGCATGTTAGTAATGCTCGTTAGATAATAATCATTGTCGTAAAACTTGAACGAAAACGGAGAACGTAAAATTTATCGTAAGAGACGAACGACGGACGATAAGTCGAGATTAGATTGTTGTTGTTTGAGGAACAACTTTGTAGTTGACGACATGTTCGTCCGAGTTATGAAAAGATGAGTTATAGTTATTATCGAGAAGTAGAAACGAGAAGTTAGGATTTGTTTTTGGTTTAGTAATTGTTTAGTTTGAAAGATGAGTTTTAATCGTCGTGCTTATGATCGATAAATGAAAAGGAGTTCATCACGTATGATGATACGTGGTGACTGCCTTGGGTCAGTTTTTGCATGAAAATAAAAGTGTTTAAACTTTAAACGAACCTAGAAAACTGTGCGTCGATTTTATCGAGCTTAGGGTTTCACTCGGCAGTTTTGGCGACCCTTCACGGAAACTGCCATATCTTTTAGCTCGTTTATCGGAATTGAGATCCGCGAATTGGAGAGTAAACTAGAGACCCGTACCTTTCTTTTGGTATAAGATTTGTCCCCTGTTTCGAAATCCCCTGTTCTGGGTGGACTTGCTGACCTCGTACAGTGAATGTTCAAAGCTAGATTCTTAAGTTGAATTCTTCTCAACTTGAACTCTTTCGATCTTTTAAGTCGTTTCAAGTTATCGACTACCTTCTTTCTACTGACCTAAGTGTCAAGTAAAGAACCGAGTGAGTGTCAAATGAGATGCGTTCGTATCTCGTTTCTTTTTAACTAAAAGAGTTTAGTTTAGCGTGCAAATGCCTAAAAAGTCTAAAGGACTAAAACTTAATCCGATTTTTCGTATTCGTTTATCGTTTGCGACCGAGCTTTAAATTATGATTTTCACGATGAAGGAGGAAGTCGACATCAAGGATAGGACGGAAGATCAGAAGACGGAAGCACGTATCTTAGTTCTGTATTCAATCAAGGTGGACTTTTATATATGAAACAAAATGAGAAATGCTCGAAAACCTTTCTTTATCGCTTTGATATCCGCGTTTTCAAAGTGATAATTATGGCATGAACTATTTATTTTATGTGAGTTCTCTTGTACCTTATGAGTTAACCATTAGGTGTTAACTAAACGATCGGACTTTGAGACTAGCTATCCAAAGTTAGTGCACTTGTAGCCTGTGGTGTATGTGGTATCCTGTTGAGGGGTAGCCAGCCACGGTGAATTATGACTGGTCAAGATTTGAACGTAACATCTATGAAAAATGCTGATCAGTTATCTTATGAAAATGAGAAAGAAAATGTTTAGTAGACACAAGAATTTGTTGAAAAATCCCGATGTGCTACGGAAATGAAATGCCTGATTATCTATACTTATGATTATGTTTTCGGCAACGTGCCCACTAAGTACTATTTTACTTAGCCCTGCATATGTTTTCTAAATGTGCAGGTTGAAGCGACGGAAGCGGCGACGGTTGAGTTAGAGTGAATAGAGTTAAGGAAGACTTTTGTATATAGTTCACAAATCCGCTGCTAGACTCTAAACTCTTTTGAGGTTAGGTATAATAATCATTGTAGTCTAAGTTCTGTAATATAACTTAGAACTTTTGAAGTACTTTGTCGAGTAATCTCCCGAGATTAACTCTTTCATTTCGTCAATAAAATCTTGTTCATAGAAGATAAGTTGTTATGTATGTATGTCTATTCATTCATCCCCTTTCTTTCCCGCTTCCTTAATCCAACCCCAGTCGCACCCCGGCTTTTGCCGTCCCTCGGGATTTGGGGCTGTGACACCAAGTATATGCTCGTGAGGCCAAAACCATAACTCAAAACTCAAAAACATGGCAGATTACACAATGCAACCTCTGATGGTACTAACTAGAATCTCTTCATTTAAAGATCGACCTGAAAAAATACAAATTTATTTTTCAATATTCGCAATGCAGCCAAGTATTCAGTAAAAGGATTGTATCTAGGAAAAATGTATAACCTATAAAAACAATTTTGTTCACTCTGGTCTCGTCCAATTTCCATTTTCGAGTTGGAACAATCTCATAAACTTCCCTCACAGCCTGCAAAAAATACCAGAAGACCATATACAAACTTAAATTATAAATCAAACGATGCTGAGAAGTAAATCTTATCAGTATAATCTCGAGAATGTGTTACTATAGTAACCAAATCTCTCTCTCTCTCTCAAAAAAAAAAAAAAAGTAACCGAATCTCAACCTTCAGATCTAGTGTAAATACTTTACCTGTAGGGTATACAGCTGATCCGAGTTTGCAATATTTAGAATCCCTTTGCATCGATAAACATCCATGCCATATTTTTTGTCCCAGAGGATCTCCTCAATCCACATCTTGACCTGGAAAATGCGCGCACATAACTCATGGTCACAAATCACCTTTTTATAACATGCTGAAGTACCATATGTTACAGTTTTCATGATAGTGTCTTCAATTACTATCCATTTTAATGATTACCTTCTCGAGATTAACTTCCTTAGGCTCACTAATGCACAAGGTTCTTACACCACTGTCGTGGACATCACTGGTAGATAGATTTTGATTCTCTCTCAATAGTGCTTCCAAATGAGTGGCATGCTGAAATGAAAAAAATGTATGTTTTGTTTAGCCAGCCTCGATCACAAACAAAATGCCGCAACACATAGTGACAAGTGAAGAATTATGACAAAGAAACATACTGTAGCATCATATGCTTGGCGGTTCAGTATCATGGACAGGTCTACTTGGCAGCGGACTGAACGGATAATATTGGCAAGGGAATTGATATTATGAATGTCCTTTTCCAGATCTTCGATCTCCACTCCAGAAGACACTAGATCAACCTTATTAAGAATAACAACATCCTACGGAAACAAAATAAACAGAAACATTGGACCAGTGAAGCGAGAACAATCACAACCAACTGAAACAATTACCGCAAATGCAATCTGGTGGTATGCTTCAGGAAACGATGATGACTCATGATTTGATCTGAGCTGATAGCGAAGGTTTTTAGCATCTACAACCTTAAAAAAAAAAAAGCAAAATTCAATAAAAGGGTAGTGGTAAAATATTTTTCAGTCCCAACAAATCTAAATTCACGACAACTGAAAGAAAGCTCACGGTGATAATAGAATCGAGCCTGACATCTGACTCTAGCTGATCATCCAACCAGAGCACAGATGCCAGTGGGGCAGGGTTTGCCAGCCCTGTAGTCTCAAGTAGTATATGGTCAAGCCTGCGCACAATAGAAACTTCAATTACATAATCCTGTGATATTTCAGCATATACAATAAGTCAATAGGTATACATCAAAATTTCAAGAGGCATCGTCATTTAGCTAAGTTTACACAAGTTTCCACTAGAAAGCATCAATGTAAGAAAGTGAAAAACATATAGAAATACATGCAGGTCTATCATGCGGTTTTTAATCAATGAATAATTTCTTTTCCTATCAAGATATTTGCACGGTGACTATTCCTCCTTGTTATTGAACCACAATTAAAACCTTATCAATGCAAAAATGCACTTAGCTGCCAATAACATGATAAATATCAATAAAATCAGCATCTTAAAACATGAGATTGGTCCGTCAATCTGTTTGGCATTTTTTGTCTGGTTGTATCGCATTTAGATCTAACCTTTCTTTCCTGTCAACGAGTTGCTCCAGTGCCTGAACCAAACTATGCTTAACGTTGCAACATATGCATCCGTTTGCAAGTTCAACCCACTCCTCCACTAGCGCTCCACCTTCTCCTTCATTAATCATCGCTCTCTCCACTCCTATCTCCTCCCCAAATTCATTCAATATTACAGCTATTCTCTTCCCATGTTGTCCATTCACTATATGATTCACCAACTACATTGAAACAAAAAAGACCCTCACTACTTGTTCTTTACAAGTAAATTATCAAACCTACTGCATTTTCCATCACCGATGTTGAGAAACAATTATAATTGCAAATGTCTCGACTATAATCATGCACTCAAAGCAACTTAACTGGCCTTCAACTCAAAATCGAGTTTTTCAAATTTTCGATAGACTAAAGGCAAGCTATATTATTATTACATAATCAATTTTTGATTTTTCATAATTTCGAGTATTTCGAAAACTATTGAGCTCAGTCACCGCCGAGTTCACGATAAATCCACGCATTTATTTAAAATCATACTCAGCAAAATGCATTCACTCCAGCAAATTTTGCTACAGCAACTAAGCAAAGCAATATACTGGATCAAATTGAAGCTGCAATTTTTATATTTTTTACTTACTGTTGATTTTCCGGCGCCGAGATATCCTGTGATGACGGTGACGCCGACCGGCTGAGCTTCTGGAAGATCTGACCGTATATTAGCACCCTGCTCAACTAGCGGAGGCGGCGGAGTCTTGTCTTCAACGACGTCATCGATTGCAATGGCGAGCGGCGGATCTTCGTCGCCGTCGTGTTCCATTTTCGGTTCGGCTCGGTCGCTCTGGCGAGGTTTTTGCGCCTGAATTTTTTTAATTGGTAATATTATTGAGGGGAGTGGTTAGTATACGGGACAAGCTCAGATTACTTTATAATTATATTTAATTAATATATTATTATGTTTAATTTATATTCATATTTTTATATACATATAGTATTATATTTGTTATGATTATAATTATTTGAAACATAATCTTATATAAGTATCAACGTTTTACTAATCCAAAATTCTTATTATTGAGACTCAAATAAATACTTTTACCATTTTTAGTTAATTATCGTTATTTAATAAAACATTAATAGTGTTCTCGAAAGAAAGAAAAAAAAAAACATTAATAGTACTAGTATTATTTTATTTTATGAATCTTAAACTTGTTTATTTTTTCGGTCGGGCCCGAAATTCTAAAGCCTTTTAGCGGCTGGGGAGAATATGGGCTTCAAGTCCAGCGTATAATCTTCTTCTCGATTATTCCCCTCAAATTAGTTCTTTTTTTTCAATTAGGCTGCCCGCATCGTCATGTCTCGAGACATGAACGAGACGGGGCGACGATGGAGATGTATGCATTGCGGGAGGTGCGGTTTGAGATCGGCTTGAGCCAGAGCGTAAAGCGTATGCGTCTTTTAGAAAAATAAAAGGAGAAAAGAAAAAATAAAACACTCACCAACTTTAAAAAAAATTGAATGAATTTAGCCGTGCCACCCTCTTTTGTAATTCATTTTTTACCGTATAAATACACCTCTTCTTCCCTCATTTCATTTCACATCCAATTCACTTCTTTCTCATTTGCTCTCAAATTTCCACTCCAAAATGTCTTCATCATCGTCGATCTCAATTTCGTCAACCGAATATAAATCTCACTGCACCGACGATGAGGTTTTCGAGCTTGTCTCCAACGTGCAACGAGCCGTTCGTGCACAAATTGAGGAGAAGAAGAAGAAGAAGAAGAAAAAGAAGAAGAAGAGGCATAGGTCATTCGTCTACCACAACCGTGAAGGGGCATGTCAGCTCCTACAGGCCGATAACTTCGTTGATATCTCCACTTACGGTGAGACATTTTACCGACGTCGTTTCCGAATGCATAAACATATTTTTTTGTGCATTTACCAAACTTTGGAGACAACGTTCGCTACTTCAATCACAGAAAAGATACATTGGGAAAGATGGGGGTTGACGTCGGTGCAAAAATGCACGATGGCGGTGTGACAACTAGCCACCGGTAGTGTAGCGGATGTCTTCGACGAGTACCTCAAGATCGAAGATAACATGAGCCGTTTTTGCCTTCGCAAATTTTGTAAAGCTGTCATCGAGCACTTCGACGATAAGTACTTGAGGAAGCCAAACGCTCAAGACACCACTCAGCTGCTGCAGATGCATGAGTAGTGGCACGACTTTCTGGGGATGCTCGGGTGCCTGGATTGTATGCATTGGACATGGAGGAATTGCCCCAAAGGGTGGGCGGCCGCCTATACACGAGGTGATCAGGGTGAGCCAACCTTAATTTTGGATGTTGTGGTGTCGCATGATTTATGGATCTGACATGCCTTTTTTGAGGTTGCCGGCTCCGACAATGACATTAATGTCCTCAACCAGTTGCCCTTGTTCGCCATCGTGCTTGAAGAAAAGGCATCGGAGTGCAACTTCGCCTTCATGTGTAGGCAGTACGATAATAATTACTTGAGGATTTTTGGCGTAGTGGTTCATATCAATGATAATTTTTCATTACGATAATAATTATTTGACCAAATTATTAAAAGTACAAATTACCGTGAATAAAATTAAATATTGTCGTAAATAAAAGTAATACTTTTGAAACATTATTTTTGTTCATATCATGATTACTTTTTATTACGATAATAATTAATTGAGCGAATTATTCAAAATACAAGTTGTAATGAATAAAAGAAAATATTGTGGTGAAGAAAAGTAATATTTCTGAAACATTACCTTTATTCGTGTAAATGATTACTTTTAATCACGACAATAATTACTTTATCAAATAATTAAAAGTATACATTGTCGTGAACAAAAGTAAATATTGTTGTGAAGAAAATTCATGATTGTAAAACATTACATTTCTTCATAACAATAGTTACTTTTTCTTAACGACAATAATTACTTGACCAAATAACTAAAAATACAAGTTGTTATGTATAAAATTAAACGTTGTCATTAAAGAAAGTAATCCTTGTAAAGTATTATCTTTTTTCATATTAATAATTACTTTTCAGCACGACAATAATTACTTGACCGAATGACTAAAAGTTAAAGTTGTCGTGAATAAACATAAACATTATCGTTAAAAAAATTGAAAGATTACATTTTTTCATATCAATAATTATTTTTTACCACGACAATAATTACGTTACAAAATTACTAAAAATACAAGTTCTTGTAAATAAAAATAAAGAAGAAAAAGAATTAAAAAGGATAAGAAATAAAAAGAAAAACAACTAAAAAAGAAAAGAAACAAAAGAATTTAAAATAAAAGAAAAAGAATTAAGAAAGAAAAGAAACAGAATTAAAAACAAAATGAAACAGAAAAAGAAAAAGAATTATAAAAAAAAAAACAATAGGAAATGGAAAAATAAGAAAAAGAAAAAATAAAAAAGAAAGAACAAAAAGTAAACGGGAAAAAAAAGAACTTAGAGAAGAGGGATTGTGATTGTCCTCTAAGAGGAATTGAACCCTCATTGCCCAGCTAGCTAAGAACAAAATGGCGAAGTGGTCACCACTGTACAACAAACGTTTGCTTGAAATTTATTACAGTAGTTAATTATTAAACCAGTTCCGAATCCTGATAGCTAGAAATACTGATAGGATAGATGCCCCTTAGCTGCCTAGGAAGAGCAAGTTTAGCTGATTTTCTTCACTGCCTTAGCTGCGTCGCGATTACTTGTACTAGGCTTATCGAGAGGGATTTTCAGATTTTTTTCGGCTCCACCTTCGGCTCCGATTTTAATATATAGATTATTGTATTGGCAAGAATTTTAATCGTTCAGCTTGCTCCGAGGCCTTCGGTTCCTCTCGCTCGATCTCTTAACAAAAGAAGAAAAGACAAAAAAAAAAAGACAAACAAAAAAGAAGAGACAAAAAAAACCTGAAAATTTAAAAAAAAATAAAATAGGTGCGCATGAGGTGCATGCGCCGCGCTTGGGGACTCGCGCATGTACCCCATGCGCCTATTAAAAGATCGTTAAAAGTGGGTGCAGAAAAGACAAACAAAAAAAAGAACAAAAAAACCTGAAAATTAAAAAAAAAAAAAAAAATAGGTGCGCATGCGCGCATGTACCCCATGCGCCTATTAAAAGATCGTTAAAAGTGGGTGCAGAAAAGACAAAAAGTGAATGTATACTATACAACTGATGCACATAAATTTTTTCCTTAAACTACCGTAACAAAATTAAAAATATTTTGATCTCTTCCAATCAAGAGTCAAACAAGTGATTTACCCAGTGCGCACCGTAGGTAGCAGCTCTGGATTCCCACGATATCAAAAAAAAAGTGATTAATTAGATTGCAAGGTAACCTAAAAATATGGGTTGTCAACAGTAATGATTAACAAAACTTAATATAGTTAAAAAAAATTATATAGTATGTTTTATAGAATAGCTAACCCCTTTAGTATTATCAACAAAAAGGTAAGCAAAATATTAATAATTTTTTCCTTTCATTTAAGATGATATGTTTATTTCTTTTTATTTTGAGACATTCCTTTAACATGACACATACCCAAAACAGAAATAATTATCTTATAAAAAAATTATAAACTCTATCACTTTGATTATTTTATATCATTATCCTTAGTACATGTGTATCATTTTAATTGGAAATTTGGAACGGACAAGTAAATACATAAAAGAGAGAAGCAAATCTATAAAACATCCAACTGACGGTTTGGTGCACGTAATATACTGTATATCAAATTTATACTGTATATTGATAATACAATATAATTTATTTATTATAATATAATAATTATTATTACTTTTATCGTTGTTTTACTATTATTACCATTATTAATTATTAGTTTGACTTGAACATTAATGTGTCCGTTCAAGTTTTCAACCAGTTAGATGCGTCTATATTGTCCCTTTCATCAACCAACCTAAATACTAGCTCAAACTGTATTTTTAATTATGCGAGCTGTATGAATTTTACTTATTTAGCATCCCTACTAACATAACTTAGCTTTTGCTCTGTGTGAGAGAGGGGGAGAGAGATTGTATTTGACGGTTTCTAAGCAAATCCTAAAGAAATTATAATTATGGAGTTATACACTTATACTACACAATTTTGAGGATTAATTGAGTTTTTCCACTTCTTCCTCGTAAGTACAACTAATACTGTATCCACGCGTCGCGTGGCCTTAACAATTTTTTTTTGTAAAAGTATTATAATAAAAAAATAATCTATAAAGTGAAAAACGATAGAAAATTTTGGATTCATAACATTACTTCTTCTTTCACTTCTGTATGAACACTAATTTGTGAATGAACACTCTAATATCTAAAAGGGAAATTTTATTTAGTCACACTGTGGTCGGTCATACACGTTAAAAAAGAAAAGTTAACCGTAAAGATGAAAATAGTCACATTTTCCCTTATAGCATGTTCGGATGTAGCAAGATAGATTAAGTCAAGATATATATCATAGATAAGGAATGATTGTTATCGTAGTTTTGTGTTTGGTGGATAAGATATATATAGTAGATAGTTGTTTGATATTCTAGTTTAAAGTTATGACGAAGTCCCTACAAATTAATAATTAAAAAAAATCAAAATTAAGTTTATTAACACTTTTACCTGAATTAGAATAGGCCCGCAATTTTTTTTCTTTCTCAAAATTTTCATCCCAATTTGCCGACTTCATTATTCATCTTCTCTGCAATTTATTTATAAGAAGTAGTCTTCTTCGCTCTATCCAACCCATCAAATTATACCTAATTGAAGCTGATATAGAGATTCTCAAGGTTTTGAGAAGGCGCAGAGTTGAGATTAAAATTGTTGTTGGTGGCAGAAATCTATGTGTCATTGTTTGAAGTGGTGCCGGAGACGGTGCAACAACGGCCTATTCCACCATGGCCTCGAGGGAGAAATCAAGGTGAGGAGAGAGATGTGGCGATTCTTGGATGATCTTTATCGTGTTATTCATCACATCTAATTTTTTTCCTCCAAAATTCCATGGATGCAAGATTATAGTTGTGGCTGAGTTTGCAGACGGTGAGAAGGGAGAGAAGATGAGGAAAAGTGGGAGGGTAAACTGGTCTTTGCAATCATAATCTTGGTTACTATTGAAATGAGGTTATATAATCGGAGGGTGTCGGCCAGATTCTTTTTCTACACAGGAACAGTACATTCAGACGGGCCTTAGCTTTATCCCGGGCCAGACTTGTTATCAGTCATTACTACCAAAAACGTAAATAAATCAAGATACCTATTATATCTTGGTCTTATCTACCCTCTCAAATAGTGGTGTGCATTGGCCGGTCGGTTCCACCAGCCGGCCAAATTTGTACTCCCTCCGTCCCACGAAAGTTATCTCTCTTTTCTTTTTTTGGTTGTCCCACGAAAGATGTCTCCTTTCCATTTTAGGAAATAATTAACCCACTAATACCCAATATTAGCCCAATAAGTCAGGCCCACATTAATCTAAACCCTACCCACTACACAAACCCTACCCGCTACACTACATATTATATTCATTTATGCCTTCTCCTCTCCCCCGCCGTACTCTCCAGACTGTTCATCTCTATCTCTCTCTATACTCATCTCTCTTCATTGCCGATTCCTTTCCACCACTGCCTCCGTTTGACCGTCGCCTTCACCGCCGTGATGAACTTCTCCTCTAAATATGCTGATTTTCCTCCCCCAAAAAATTGCGATAGTTTCCAATCGCTCGCCAATACTTTTGTTCCGGAAACTCCACCTTCGTCTCCGGAGTTTACAGCCACCGAAAAAGGACAAGATCTGAGCGAGCTGGTGGTTCCGGACACCGAAGAACAACTGAAGGCCGCCGACGCCTGGATCGGTGCGATGAAGATCGAAGATAAGTATAGAGCCATGAGATCCACTGTCGAGGCGAGACCCATCATCCGCCGCCCCCTCGCCGCAGTGATGAAGAACAAAGGACGCCGTCGGTCGCCGATTCTGAGCGCTAGGGTTTTAGCGGCGGAAAAAGAAGCCCAAGATGAAGAAACTGAGATTCTGATGGTGGGGATTTTGCTTCCTTGCTTGTTACGGGTGAGATCTGTCCACGATATTGATGATTTGGTGGTTCTGTGTTGATGATTTTGTTGAGTTGTGGTTCTGTGTTGATAATTTAAGCATTTGATTCGATGATGATGTTGAGCTGTGGTTCTGTGTTGATGATTTATGGTTCTGTGTTGATGATACTGGAATTTTCTTATGATTATGATGAATTCTGAGCGCTATTAATGTCGGAAACATGATGAATTTGTGGGATTTTTGATGAATTGCAGTGATGATTATGATGGATTTGTGTCTTGATGGATTTTGTGAGAATGGAGTACAGTATGTCGACGGATTAGTGTTTGGGTACTGAAATGATAAAAAAATTGCTCACTGTGTGTTTGTGATGTCGGTTATGGAATGCATCTATGATTACAACAATTGTATGAGATGTTTGGCATAAAACCATAAATCTTTTCTGCTTCATTTGCAATTGGCATGTGCATCAATTTACAAAATGCATGGCATTCTATGTGTTTACACCTAAAACATGGTAAAAAACATCTTACTTACATGTTTTGAAGCCATAAACCACAACCCCTGATCTTCCCCTGATCTATGTGCAAAAAACCAAAACCAAAAACTGAGGTTGCTTCTATACAGCCCCTGACCTGTCCCTAATCTGTCCCTTAAACCATTGCATTGTCTTCATGCAGTCCTACTTGCTCAATGAGCTCTTCAAGGCCATCCACTGCTCCACTCTCAATTAAGAACTCAATAGACTCTTGAACAAGATCTATTGGTGCTTCCAATGTGAGTGGAAGTAGTCCATGTCTGTCTAGGTAATCCTTTTTCATATGTGGGATTTTGTAGCAGTTGGCACCCTTCACTTTCATCACTTCCAACATGCATGATTGAAGTGTGAGGAAAATCTTGTTCAGCTTTTGTGCTTCCATTTCTTCAAAAGAATCCTATCACTAAATCCTGTGCATTATTACAAACTGATTCATGTTGTATAAATTGAATAGCTCTGAACCACCCTAAATCATTAATATTCATATCAGGAGAGTTTGGTGGTTGGTGTACTATCCTTATGTCAAAGCCATCTGAGGATCCAATTGCTCTGAATTGAGGGTCATCATCTTTTATATGAGGCCTAGCATTGTCTTGTTGGATATAAATGATCATGCTTACACCTTCAGGCCATTTTGCTTTGATTGCTGGTACAATCTGTACGAGGACAGTGCATTTATTTATCAATAAATGCATGTATATGGTGGTTCATGGGTCTGCTGTCTACTTTTCAGTAAATGCAATATGAATGCACATGTACTGATTGCTTTGATCAATAAATGCATGTATGTGATACCCGGTTCAGAAACATGTTTCTGATTACTGCCATAGTTATGCTCTGTATTGGTTTCATTTTCAATGTGCCTGCATCTCTGTTCTTTGAGCTTCTTTTTGCTGGAACCATTTCTGTAAAGGGGAAGATGCCTATTTTCCCATCAAATAAGACACTCCTATCTGCTGCCAATATTGGCCTACACACTGCTGCCATAAACATGACTTTTTCTATGAATTTTTTGGATCTACAAGTCATGTGTGGTTCTGCCTCTCCTGGTGTGATATAGTACCTGTGTGTTGTTCTTGTAACCTGGAACCATTTCTCATCGATGTGCACAGTGTTATGCATAGTCTTGAACTTTAAACCTCCATCACCTTGGTCAAAGCTTAATGCCTTAAGTGAAAAACTGAGCCTCTGCATTTATTTGAAGCATTAAGATTGGCTGATGTGTGAACTTTGATCAGACCTGCATTTATCCATCTATGCACTATACTCTTTTTCACATTAATACCACCTGCCAAACCTCTAATTGTTGATCTTTTGGAGAATGAAATGCTTTGAATCTTTTCTATATTGACTGGAATTTTTCTGCTTCTTGCATATGTCCTCCTACCACTAACTAAATTCATGCACTGATCTGCTTTTTGCTGTGCTTTTGCTGCAGCCCACCACCTTGCCACAGTCCTCTTGGTGATCCCAAACTTGATGCTAGCTTCCAATATTTTCCCTTGGTGTACTTTTCCATTGCTGCTGTTTTGAAGAAGGAAATGGACAACAATGTTCCTCTCATTTGTAGATAGCTCCTTCATTTTGGTAATTTTAGTTGTAGTGGAACTTTTGAAACTGATCTTCATTCTATGTATTTATAGGCACCTGATGTAGTAGTGTAATTAGAGGGAAATTTAACTCTTTCCTTGCGTTTGGAATTTGAAATTTTGGGAGAAAAACTATGAATGCACAAATCTGCCGCCTTGCTTAATTTCCAGCGCCAATTTTGTTTTCCATGTATCTGCCGCCATTTTCTTGTATAGCATGTTACCAACTTTCTTCTCTCCCCACAACTACAATATTTTATTCCTTTTTGAGTTAGTGGCTACAGTAATGTTGTACTGTAAATCACTATTGCACACCTACTATATCAATTAAATACTCCACTAAACATACTCACTTCCCTTAATTATTTTTCCCTTAATCTACGTGCCCAAATCAAAGGAGACAACTTTGGTGGGACGGAGGGAGTATAAACCGAAGACTGAACCGGTAAAAAAAATTTAAGACCGGGCCAAATCGAAAGTAGTTTTTGGACCGAACCGAAAACCAACCAAAAAATTCGGTCGGTTCGGTCGGGCACCGAATTAAAATGAAATATATATATATATATATATATATTATTTTAATAATATAAATAAGTATTATATAAAAATCGGGCAAAATTAACCAAATAAATAAATATAATAATATATTTATTAATTTCTATAATAAAATAAATATATATATTTATATTATTTTAATATTATTATATGTTCAGTCGGTTCGATGCCCGACTGAAAAAAATTTCGGAACGGGGACCGAACCGAAAATCAACTTTTGGCAATTTTACAAACCGGACCGAAAACCGGTACACACAAAAATCGGGCTGAACCGACCAAAATCCAGCGGTTTGGTCGGTTTTTTCGGTCCGATTCGACCCGTGCAGGGTCTCAAACACACTCTTTAGAGGTTTATGATTCCCCGATTAAAAAAAAAATCATTTTCAAATACTATATTACCTTTTTTAACTTGTATCGCTAGCCACAGTGCGTCCAAAATTAAATGAACATAACATGAATAATCATTCAATATTTGGCCACATCAAACATCAGACTGTATATTTATTGAAGAAGAAAAGGACAAAATAAAAATGCGATAAAAGCAGAAACCATAAAACTTTGTCACACAATTTCTCGTTCTTCATAATCATAAGACTTGTTTTACTCACCAATATTCTTCTCTATCAATAGAAAAAGAAAATCAACACACAATATAAAAACCTTTATAAAACTTCTCCAGATCTATTCATCAAATTTGTATCAATTTTATTGTTAGCTATTTAATTTACCACAAATATATTACAACCAAACCTTCTCTCCGAAATCTCTCAATGGATCCCGTGTCAATGAGTTTACCAACAAAACATAAAATAATATTAGCAATAAAATCCCCATATATTAGTTTATGAAACGAGATGAGAAATCAAAGAACAAAGCATGAAAGCACAAGAAATGACAAAATAAAAATAACATTTACATATGTATAGAGGATCTAGTGATTTTGAAATTCAAATAAAATCATATGAGCAAGATTGAAAAAATTATAAATATTTTCTTGGGAAATTAAATATGTAATTTTGAGCGGCACTACAATTTCAGAAATAGTTTCAAAATATTGTACAATATGACAAAAAAATTAAAAAAACTAAACAGCCTAAAAAATTGATGGTGAAATAAAAGTATATTTGTCATTTAGTGATTTGCTTACTATTGATTTGTATAATGACCAGTTATACAAAATAATTTTTTTTTAGTTTTTGACTTGATTTGATTTAATTTGCTTAGTATTAATGGGGTCAATGAAAATTAATTTATAATAAAATAAATGAAATAATTAATGAAGACATAGAACATAGAATTAATTATAAAATAAAATAGTGCAAATTAATTAATTAAATCATATAATTAATTATTAAAGTTTACGCAGGAAAAAAACTTTCAGCTTCTTTGTTTTAGTATAATCATATAGATTTGGTAAATAAATTAAGCAAGCTTTACGTTGTCTTTTTTTTAAGGGTTATCTGTTTTAAACAAACTAGCATATAACTGGTCGAAAATCGACGTAAAATTTTATTAATAAAAAATAATAAAATTATTATATTGTACTAATATGTGATAGATTAAGAAAAACGACAGGGGTATTTGTTAATTATTTTAGGGTTAAATTATTCGATTATGCAATGTACTAAACTCACTTTGAATTTATATGCTCTTGAGCACATCTCAAAATTCAATTAAAAAGTAATTTTACCATATGTTTACGTTTCAAACCCATATAGTTATGTCTGTTAAAAAATCTAATTTAATATATTGTCATTCATTTCGAAAATTTTCAAAACTCTATTATTCTACAAAACTGATGTGGGCAAAAATATATTTGTCAATTTCTCATGTCAAATTTGTCTAAAAATTGAGATGGATCGTTTTAATTGCAAATACTCCTTGTCCTTCATTGATTTAGAAAATGAAAATAATTTTGAAGATTATCTGTAAGATGAAAGTGACCATAAATACCCTACATTATGAGTTCAACATAAGATTAAAAAAAAAATAAGTAGAACCACCGCTTCACAATCAATCCCAATACCCCGATAGTTCCGACCTGAAACCCGCCCACTGACTACAATACTAATTTTATATTATATAAATAATCATCTTCCAAATATAATCATAAAAAAATTAATGATAACATTTGTTTTCTTTTTTTACCTGAAATTAATATTTCATTATATAACTAACTATCTTTCAAGAAATATTCACGCAGCATTTAATAAATAAAAATTCATATTATAAATTGTAGTATTATATAAATAATCATCTTTCAAATATATTCACAAAAAAATAAATGATGACATTTTACCAATTTTAAGAAGAATTTTTTAATTGAGAATATAATTTCAAGAATTGTTTCATTATATACATCGAAGTTTTTCCATTTTACAAAATTTTATGTGGAATGATTGTAATTCAAAAAAAAATATTATTTAATAAGATTATCAAATCTATTAGACAATAGTAATAGAATTTTTCTGACTGTGAAAATATTCAGCATAATTTTTTTTTTTTAAAGTTGGACTGTCGGTTGGAATCGGGTCTGTCAACGGCCACTGTTCCAGGTCAGAATTATCTCGTCGACCACGGTTTTAATCTAAATTTAATTAGAAAGTAATTAATTATTTGTTCTCGTCCTTAACCCATATAGTAAAAATTGTATACAAAAGAAAATAATTAAAATTTGTGCCTTACTCAATTAGTATATTGTGATTATTGTAAAAGTGATAAATATTGTGATTAAATTATATATATATATATATATATATATATAATTTATATATGCTAAAGAGTGGACCAAATCTTATATTTATATCTAATCTAAACTAATATATATAATACTATAAAATATGAATAGAGGGATTTGGAGTTGTCACATAGCATTTTGAAAGTAAGAATCATTTTCTTTTTAGTAATATAAAGATAAAAAAAATTCTCTAAGAAAATGATAAGATTAAGAGAAAAATAGTTCATTAGTACTTTTTACACCTTCCCTATTTTCTTTTTCCTGGTTTATTGGAAAAAGTATTTTGGTAAATACTCAAATTAGGAATTGACGAAGTGCCCCAAACTGTGCACAAAAATTAGTATACTAAATTCAGCTACGAAGCACGTGCGGTTAGCTCCTTTATCAAGTGCGGGTTAAAAACGGGTCATCGTATTCGGATCCTCATCTTCCCTACAAAAAAACGCGTTTCGTACCAATTTTTTTCCCCCAAATTTCCCCGATTCCCTCCAATCTCAACTATTGTGGGAGTCTTCAAATTTGTTTTCGATTTAAGTTTGATATTCAATTTCAATATTTTTACCATTCAATTCGTTCAATTCTTTTTCGATTGATGTATCTTTTGCCAAAATTCTGTTAATTCCGAAAATTCTAGGTTTTCATTGTAAATCCTCAGATCCGTAAGATTGATTCATCGAATTTATTTGAATTTTTGGATTTGCTATTACGATCTTTTCTATTCGATTCCCCCCTGTAAATTGATTTGAAACCCTAATTTTATCCGAAGATCTTTGGACACCTAGGGTTTGCGTATTCGTGGTGATTGCTCAATCTCAAGGCACCTTGGGTCCGTGAATTAATTTAGGGTTTCGGTACGTTTACATCTTAATTTTATTTTGCCTATTTTGTTTTGTTTTTTGTTTTTTGTTTTTTTATTTGTAAAATTAGGGTTAGGGTTTGAGTGTGAAATTGGGGTTTCTTGTTAGCTTTGTGTTATATGCGTCAATTTTTTTATCTTAAGGTTATTTAGTAGGAGAGTAAGATAACTGCTAGTTAAATATGATGGGGCTTGTTGGTTTGCATGAGAATCTTACACAATTGATAACGAAAGTACTTTAAGTTTTCTAGTTATGTAATTTTTATCTTGGTCGAGTTTAGAGTATGTATTAATAATGCCCTTTGTGTGTTTCCTTGTAAGTAATTGTTGTTTTGGTTGAAAATTGGTGAATAACATTACATGTGGAATTTTATTTGCATCATCAGTGTCTTAGAGGAGAAAAGGTTAAAAAGCTGACTTGAGTTGTGAAGAGAGTTGAATTCTGTATAAGTAAGTAGATGTGGTTAATGGTTAATCCTTTATATTTGTACCATTGTAATTGGGTTAAAATGTCTGTTATTTTATTTGATTTTGGCCACCTAATAATAACAAACTGACATAATGTCTACCTTTATTATGCTGGTTTTCACAGTACACTGTTTGATTAGTTGGTGTTTGTTGGATGTTACCTATCGTAACTCATCTGTTTGCTCCGCATGTTTTGACGAGTCTTTTAAATAATTTAGTTCCTGGTTTCCTGGGCTTATGACATTGAGCATGCTGTTGGCATGTGCCATATATCATAAATTAATGTGTGTTTCTTAGGTTGCGAGATTGTGTTGGTATGCTTGCTTTCTCATGTTCTCTCGACTTTTTTGGCTCTTACCAAGTATAAAAACAGTCCTTGAAAAGTGACTAGTCAAATATTTAAAAGCATCCAGAATATTGGTACATACAAGGGTTGTTTTGACTTTTGAGTATTTTAACTATGTTTTCATATCAAGGCTACTACTGCTGTATATTCTTTTTTTAGCAGAGAATTAATTTCTTCATTCTTTATACAGAGGATGGGAATGAAACGTCCTTTTGAAGAGGAAGATTTTCCAGAGCCCTCTTTCAGGCAACCCCAACAACGGGATTATAATGGAAAGTTAACCTTAAAACCAGAGGAATGTCACATAACGACGCTGACAGTTCAATCTCCTGGTAAAATGTGCTATTTGATTTTTGTATTTATGAATTTGTGTGCATATATGTACATGTATGTTGATAAAGCTGCTTTAAATACGTTGTTTGATTATACATTTCAATGTATGTTGTTGCTTTCTTGATTTAAAAATCCGGTGGTTAAAACAAAAGCAACTCATGCATCTGTGATGTGGTTATATATTATTGCACAATCTTTGGTTAATTTGTCATTGTTCCCCCGATTGATATTGTGGCATTGTTTACTGCATTTCAGGTGAAGCAAATAACAGCTTTTGTCAGTTCCATTTTGAGCAGCTTGAGAATGGCGAGGCTGATAATGCTTCTATAGCTGACAAAGAACTGGAGGGCAGTGCAAACCTGTCTTTGGTCACCAGTAGTAGTAGTGAGGAAGATGCTGCGATTGGGGAAACCTCTGAGTGGTCTTGTTTTCCTGGATATGTTGATTTTAGTGTACCAAGGCGGCCCCCAAATCAATATGATGATCCCTACATATCTTTGTTAAATTCTCATCCTAGGAAAGAAGTTCCTGTTGGACCTGATCATCAAGCTGAAGTCCCACTGTGGGATCCAAATGCCAGTCAAATGGGATTTTCAGGCTACTTTGCTGATGATGACAGGAAGGAAAGACTAATGGGAACCTGCATCATTGCAATGCCCGACTCAAACGATTCGACCATGGAAGGAATTGGAGTTGGGCGTGGCAGAACAGAGTGCAGTTGCCTGGATATGGGATCCATGAGATGTGTGCAGCAACATGTGAATGAAGCAAGAGAAAAATTACGAGAAACTATTGGAAATGAGAATTTTCTCGAGTTAGGTTTCTGTAATATGGGTGAGGAGGTAGCGTACAAATGGACCCCTCATGATGAACAAGTCTTTCATGACGTCGTTTACTCTAATCCTGCATCAGATGGTAGAAGATTTTGGAAGCACTTGAGTGCTGCATTTCCAACTAGAACCAAGAACGAACTTGTTAGTTACTACTTTAATGTCTTTATGCTCCGGAGGCGGGCTGTTCAAAATAGATCTTATCTGTTGGAGATAGACAGTGATGATGATGATGAGGAGCTGAGAGGCGTTCATGGAGGATACCATCAGACCAGATCTTATCCTTCAGATCAAGAAACTGATATTGAAGATCACCAAGGTCACAAGGGAGAGTATTATCTAGTCGAAGGAGAAGACGAGGACTCCACGGTTGAGTCATTTGGTGATCAAGATTTAGACGCAAGCTGGGTGGACGATTTCTGGTCCGAACCTCAAAATGAGTGCAGAGATGAGACAAGCAATCTAAAGCATGATGTTTCTGATGGTAAAGTAAAGAAGCTAGATGCGGTTGAGATGAATGCCAGAACGGAGACATTGCGCGATGACCCCAGGTTGTATACTTAATTTTTGTGTTGTTGAATTTCTTGTACAAAACGTAGAGATATCGGGGTGGAGGAAGAAGGTTAAGTGTTGCCCGACCTCAACGCCCAACATAGTTAATTGAACCCATTTATTTATACATAAAGAAGCTCTCTTCTAATTTTGAAACCGAAAGTTGGTTTTCTTACTTATTGCTATTTATTAATCAGTAGTTAATTTCACTACCCTATGTCTGGCCAGCTTTGTTAAGACATTGTACAACATAATTTTATTGATGTAGTAAATTATAGGCTATTTTTCCTTTTCAGAAAAATAAATAAATTATAGGACTATTTTGTAATTTTACAGAACATCATAAGGTCTTCCAACTCCAGCTCTACGCCCTAGCTAGATTTAAAGGCCAATCAATTATGGTCCGAAAAATAAATAAATTCCAAAGCTATGAAAAATAATTAAGTCCCTTGACTCTTACCTCTAGATCAAGAAATACAACAATAGACCCACAGCTCTAGCAAGATTGTTTTTTTTTTTTCCTTTTTCTTTTAATATTCATGTAGACTTGGTGGCAAACTATTTAAACTATGTCAAATCAAATCAAATATTGACAGTATATATTATTGGGAATGGTGAACTATACATAGGGGGTGCATTCAAGCAAGAGTTTGTGGGATTTTTAAGGAGTTTGAAAGTCTGAGTGTATTCAATCCAGACTTTTCAAACTCCTTTAAAATCTGGTGGTATTCAATAATGACTTTGGAAACTTCTTTAAAATTTAGTGGTATTCAACACTCCATGGAATTTCTATCTCCATCGATTCTTGTGGAATTTAACCAAAAATTTGTACTAGACGAAATCCGAGCTTCGACCATGAGATTTTGATGGATTCTCGTTTACCAGAGCTGTCGTGTTCCCGACGACCACTGGTAGAATAACGGAATTTCAATAATTTAGTGCAGACTGATCTTGAACTATGAAAGAGAAACAGCTGTGAAATGCAGTGTAGGAAAACTAAAACGTTAATAGTGCAGTGCAACGAACCCCGATCACATAAGAAATTAACGGCAGCGAACATATCGACGAGACATTGCTAGCAAACAGATTTAGAGAAGCAAAATTGAGTAGAAGAGGAGGCAAACCCCTCTCTCTCTCTCTCTCTCTCTCTCTCTCTCTCTCTGCTAAGCTAAAGTTGAGCAAAATGGATCTAAATTGAGAGTGGAGTAATGAATCACCGGATCTACATTGGACCATTGTAGCCGCCGAGTCCAGACTGAGATGGAGTGAAATTTGGGCGTGAGAAATTAGGGGTATTTATCTCGTCTGTTACCAGCAACGGCGGCTGTCCAGCGGGCGATGGCTTTAATTGCAACGGTGGCTACTATCTAGCGAGCGCTGGCTTTCATTGATTTGAACTCCAGCGAAGTCGTCCAAAATCCACGCGAACTCCATCACAAAATCTTCCAGACTCCACGCGGTGTCTATAAACTTCAAAACTCCATTGACTTTTTAAACTCCTTAAAATTTCAACACACTCTTAATCCAATATACCCCTTAGTATAGAAGTTTGTTCAAGAGGGGAGAGAGGTTTTGCAGGTAGGTTATATGGCCCAGATGTGAAGTATTATTATTAAGTATTAATTGGTGAGAAATGATGGAATTAATTGTAACAAGTCCTATCTTATGCTTCCACAAATTATGCCACCAAGTGAAGTGATTATTTGGTAGGACCACTTCTACTACATGTGTCAGTGTTGCATAAGAAAGAATCTAACCTTTTTTCTTCGAAAAAGAATGGAGTTTCAAGGAATCTCTTCAACTCTAATAATTTAGTCGGTTATGCAATAAATAATTAGTTCAAATTTGGGAGTCTCGTGCGAGACCACGGCTTTATAATAAAATCGATCAAAGATTCGAAATCAAATTTATAGTTTTAGATAGTATCATTGGTTTTAAAAGAATTAGAAACTGAACTTTTAACCAGTGAAACTATTTCATTTTAATATATTCTCTCTCCTCTACGGCTCCACCACACACAATATTCATATTATAGGAGCCAAAGTCCCATCCCCTAAGATAACTAAAAGGTTCATGAGAACATAAAATAAATATTCTTAAATTTATGGTATTATTACTTTTTTTATTTTTTTTGGTAAATAGCTTTTTTTATTTTACACAAAATTGGCAAAGGAGAGTACAGAACGCACACAATCACTCAAGACCACAACTACACTAATCATGCAGCTGTGAAAAAAATCATCCAACAAAGCACACCCTATTAACTTCTCAAAAGTCGCATCAACTTCTTCTCCTTCTGGCATCTCAACGCAGTAATAAGTTGGCATTGACGAAGCACCACCTCCATGCTCGACCTCAACTTCTTCTCCTTCTGGCATCTCAACGCAGTAATAAGTTGGCATTGACGAAGCACCACCTCCATGCTCGACCTCAAACTCTGAAAATGTCGCATGTTTCTTTCCCTCCAAACATGATAAACCACGACTGAGAAGATTAATCTGTACATCTTCTACACCCCCGTATTCGAACCACAATGAGCAATCATAGCATTTTTCTCTTCTTCCCAATCACCCACTGTTGGGTCAAAGCCACTCCATTGTTTCATTCCTTTCCAAAGTTGCATAGAAAAGCTACATTGGAAGAAAAGGTGTTGAGAATTCTCATCAGCCATGTCACACAAGTTGCATATGGGATCAACTTGGATACATATCTTAGCTAGGTTGTCACTGGTCACCAATCTTCCCAAAATAAAAGGCCAGGTAATGAAGATGCATTTTGGGGGAGCCAAATTGTTGCTAAGCATCTTACACCATGACACCTTAACCACATCACCACACATCTCAAAATATCTTCTCCTAATGGTGAAAGAGGGCTGATTGAGCCAATTCAGATCTGCAGCATAATATTCCCTTGCCCTCAAAATCTGCCTGATAATCCATGAAGCCTGTGGAGGCACTCTCATCGTAAGGAGATCTTGATTCTTGATATAGTAGCCATGCACTCATTTTATCCATATTTTCTCCTTATTTTGAGCTAAACTCCATAATAACTTGCACAAAGCAGCCTTATTCTAGTTCTGCATATGAGTGATATTCCATCCACCAGCTATTTTAGGCAAACATAATTGATCCCAAGCAACAAGGGCTCGCTTGGATTCAACTTTCCCTGCCCAAAGGAAAGATCTACACATAGATTGTATGGTTCTCATCACTTTCTGAGGTAGCAAAAATATTTGATACCAATACACTTGCACACTAAATAACACAACCTTTATTAGTTGAATTCTCCATGCATATGAGAGGAGTTTTGATGTCCAATCCTCCACTCGAACCATAATCTTATGAATCAGAGGCTGGCATAGTAAACTATCAATTTCTTTGATGAGAGAGGCACCCCTAGGTATTTGAAAGGTAATTCACCTTTGACAAGTCCATAATCTCTTAGAATAGATTCTTGTTGAGCTTCTGGAACTCCTCTAAAGTAGATACTGCTCTTTGAGGGGTTGGCTTTCAAGCCAGATACTTCTGAGAACCTCTGAATGACCCTCATCATTTGTTGGATAGATTTAGGATCACCCCTTGAGAAAATTAGCAGATCATCAGCCAAGCATAACTGTATCAAGCTAAATCTTTTACGGTGGATGAAAATGGAACTGTTTGTTTGATTTGAGTTCCAATAAGCTCCTATTTAGATACTCCATACACAAAACAAACAAATAGGGAGAAATGGAATTTCCCTATCGAAGCCCTCTTTTAGCCACAAAAGGAGTAGTAGTTTCACCATTAACAGTTATATTATAGGATACCGTAGTGAGAGAGGCCATGACCCACTTGACAAATTTATGGTATTATTATTATTATTATTATTATTATTATTATTATTATTATTATTATATAAAGGTGAGACCACTATTCCGCACACATGTGGCTACTACATCACAAATAAAGTGTGGGACCAATACTCTGCACTCAGGTGACATCACTACACCACCAAATAAAGTAGAAATATATTATACTACACTCTGACATGATTGAACTAAAGACTCTTACTTACTAAGAAGAGATTTAATGTACCTGAATTAACCACTTGAACTAGACTTTATTGGCGAAAGAGGTGGAATTCATAATAATGCAAAAGTGGGATTAAAGAGAGCTTTTGAGTCAACTACAAGTGCAGATAGAAAAGATTAACTCAAAATTTAAAATAACAAACAATAAATTATTATTTAAATTTGGGTTAGGCTGGGTGGCTATTCGACAACTAACCCTCTCAAAAAGGTCGATTCAAACACGTAGCTTTTGAAAGCAAAATCACCTAAATTTCTTCATTTGCAAATTAAAGTGTGACAATAAATTGCATGTAATTTGAGTTTTAGACTTTCTACTTTGACTTCTCTAGCTATTGGTGAGAAATTAATTCTTAATTAGAAATTTGGCTTTATTTTGAATCTCTATATAAGATGCACATAACTCGATTCTCAATTTCAAATATTTATTATGTGTGATTATATATGTTTCGATTTTTTACTTTCGGTTTCCTAATAAAGAAAATACTTTATCACTAGTGGAGCAAATGAGATCCTCTACTGTATTTTATGTTTTATCTTTTATTGCATTAATAAGGAAACGATATGTGACATAACTAAGAGTCCAAAATCTAAGATATATAGTCTTTAAATCTTGAACCTTAATGATGTCATGTTTTGAGCTCACATAAAATGTGCAATGTTACTTTAGTTTAAATATAACCATGGAAAATAAATTTTCTCAAAGGCAAAAATAAGAAAAAAGTAAAGTTAATTTATACACTTTGAAATTATTCATTGTGGACAATCCAAAAAGAAAATCGAATCATACCCATCGTGACGGAGAGTAGTTTATAAATCTGAGCATGCATTGATTTCCTCATAATATATAATTATGTATCATAAAATTTTAAACTTGGCAATGCTAGTTGTTTCCACAATATGTTCCATGATTCCATCCAATTCTCTATTTTATATTCAATTAATTTATTTAAACTCATTCCATATAGCAGTTGAAAAGCATGCGTAAAATCACTTCTTGTGTCAACTTAATTCCTTATCATAGAAATTTAATTACGATATTTTGGAGAGAGAAATAATTATTCCCCCGTACCAAATGTGGCAATAAACGAGTGAAACAATAAATAATCTCGATCTAAAATTGATAACAAAAGATACTCAAAGATTTGTGAAGCTAAAATTACTCAGCTAAAAACTATATTCAGCAACTAACCTTCAGTCTGTGTGTGTGTGTGTTTTCTTTTCTTTTTTTTCTTTTGCGAGATGTACGTATATGTCCTTATGACAAATTATATGGCTATTTATTTTTTCTTATCCCTTTTTTAGATTCTCCCTTTCTAAGAAATGTTGCAGCCTTAAAAGAAATGTCACACGTTACAAAATAAAATTCTGCATAACGCTTATACTATGTAATCTTACACAAATATTCTTATAAATGTTGCACGCACACATGTATATACATGTCTATAGTTAATCTGTCTAATTTATTCGATATAAATATGTCATAATGAGAACATTGAAATGAGTGGGTGATTATGTTCCATTAAATTTAACATTTTGGTATAGTCAACAATATACATTACTTACTAAAGTTAATTTGGATGATGTTTATTTTACCGTCGAGTTGGTTGTAAAATCATTGTCACTTTTATACTAGTTATCATTTTTATTGATAATTGTCAGATTGTACAATTTTATCAACCTCGCCCAAGTGTTTATGTTATTTATAAAATCTCCTTTCATATTATACCTATCGATTATATGATGCACCATATAATCAATCATATATGTCCATAAAAACACATACATTACATCAAATTTGATTCTATTTTGAGCCAAAAACTAAACACTCTACTAAGAAAAATATGATATATTACATGATTTTCACAATTATAGTATTAATTTTGACAATTCCATTGTTCAAAATTCATCGATTGATTTTTTATAGAGCACAATGTTTTCTTAATATGTCTACCGAATAATTCTTCATGTTAAAATTATATTGACAATGACATAATTAAAAATTCAAGATCATTTTTTGATAAAATTTTGAAATACAATATTCATTCAAGATCTGAACGAGTTATTATTATTATTATTATTATTTGGTTGGGGAGAAGATGGGAATTAGAGAGCACAATAACGGCCGAGGAATCGGACCTTTCAAATGGTGTGACATTTGAAGCAAAGACAAAACGAAGCAATGTCCATTCAAGTTGCTTTGGAGTTTTAAAAAGCGAAATTATTAATCAAAATGAAAAAGTAAAATAAAATCCTTAAACACAAATCGGTAGATATGGTTCTGTCACTCACAAAATCAGAATTTTCGTATACCCTTTTCGATTCTGGTTAAGATAAACTATAAAAATAAATAAATAAATAAATAAAAATAAAAATAATAATCTTGAAAGATCTAGACCGTCCGATTCTGCAGGAACGAACTCTCGTCGCAAGTACACGTGCACCCCCATGAATTTACTTTCTCTCTCATAGTTTTGCTTCCATGCATGTAATTCTCCACCTTACTATAAACACACACACAAACAAGAGATATGTAGATGTAGAGAGAGAGAGAGAGAGAGAGAGAGGGATGTGTTGTAAGTATATGAGGAGGGAGAAAAATAAGGAAGAAAGAGTCTTTGGGTTCTGTTTCTATTTCTTAATCTTGATAGGCTGTGGCTAGTTCAAGGCCATCATTAGCGACCCATCTGTTCAAAACTTTGATTTTTTCCACATTAATTTCTTCAAAATCTTGGAACATTAATATAGGAGTGGGTTGTCATTTATATGCCTTTTTCCCCACCTTCACTTGTCTTTGTTTGTGTTGTGGGAAGGAGGATTACATCGATTTGGGATTAATTCCAACACTACTCTTCTCGTCTCTTCGCCTGTGGGTGGGTCTGCTATTTTTCACTTCGCCAGAACTGTCACATCTGATCCTGTTTCTCTCACTAAAAGGTATAGACTTTGTGATCTATGCTCAGCCCCTTTTGTGAAGTTCGTTTTTGCACTTTGATGTTATTTATCTGATTTTGAAGCACTTTGGTCGGTGGTAGATTTCAAGGAAATGCTGCATTATCGCAACAATTTGAGTTCAGTTTGATGTTTTGCTGAATCTTGATTCTGTATATGGTTTTGGGTATTTATTTATTCTCTTGATTTAGTACTTGATTGAATTCCAAGGTGTTTGAAGTATATATGATGGATGAGGATCAAGAATTTAGGTTTGTTTGTAAGTTGTGCTTCAAGAAATACCCTTGTGGGAAGTCTCTAGGTGGTCACATGAGGTCTCATGTAGTTGCTAACTCAGCTGAATCTGATGAAAAACTTGATCCCAACTTTAAAAAATTCTCCCAATTTGTTGTTGTTGGTGTAGGTGGTGGGGGTGGGGGTGGGGGTGGCTTGATTAATGATTCAAGAATGGTTGAATTAGGAAATGGGCAATCTAGTTATGGGCTTAGAGAGAATCCTAGAAAGAGTTGGAGGGCTGTAGATTCATCAAGCTTTCCTCTGTCACAAGAGAAGATTTGTAAGCAATGTGGGAAAGGATTTCAGTCATTGAAGGCATTGTGTGGTCATATGGCTTGTCACTCTGACAAGGATAGAGGGGGTTTGAAAGATGATCATTCTTGGACTAGTGAGAACAATCACAAGATGGTCATGGATAGTCATTCGGACACCGATGAGGGCGAGGATCGGGTGATTAGAACTAGGTCCTCCAAGACCAAGAGGTTTAAGAAGATCAATGTAGTGAACTCCCCTTTCCCCAATGGCAATGGCTCCTCCTCCCTGTCCGCGTCCGAGATTGATGGGGAGGAGCAAGAAGAGGTGGCAATGTGTCTAATGATGTTGTCAAGGGATAATAAAGGGGGTGGAGTGAATTCAGTTGTGGAGTCTTCTGATAACAATTCTGTCATCCTTGAGACCAAGTCTTCCTCCATTGACATGAAGAATGGGAGGAGAAAGGGTGCGGTTGAGACGCCTCAGATCAAGAAAATGAACGGGGATGATGTTGTTAAGGGCAAAGATTGTGGTTCCGATGATGCTGATGTAGAGAATTCGGATTCTGGTTATTTCTTGGATGAATGTGGCAAGGCGGAGTCTGATGTGTCCTTTGATGGACTACGTAGGAGTGGTGGCTATAACGAGTATGATGAGTATAGAGAGAGCTTGATTAGGAGCAAGAGGTATAGAGCTGAGGTGAAGAAGGAACTAGCAAAAGAAAACGAGCATGATCGTGATTATGATCGTGATCATGATCATGATGGTTTAGCTGCTAGGATTGAGCAATCAAGAAAGAG
This sequence comes from Schizonepeta tenuifolia, assembly GCA_029490685.1. NCBI lineage: Eukaryota > Viridiplantae > Streptophyta > Magnoliopsida > Lamiales > Lamiaceae > Schizonepeta > Schizonepeta tenuifolia. Next base: position 84,664,943 of record CM055958.1, read on the forward strand.
GAGATATGTTTCTGAGAAATCTGATTTGTACAATGATTATGAGAGGGTTAAGCAGAGTAGTGGTAGTGGCGAAGTGTGCTTAAACACGTCGTCTGAGAAGAGATCTAAGTACGAGTGCTTCAACTGCAAGAAGGTCTTCAAGTCTTACCAAGCTCTCGGAGGGCACAGGCCATGCCACAAGAAGAGCACCGCGTTTTATGAAAAATACGAGAGTGGGGATGATTCCACTGACTTCTTCGCGACTAGAGGAGGAGGGAAGCACGTTGAGTCCTCTACGAGTAACAGAAAGACGAGTGCTAAGAACAACTCTTCTTCTGATAAGAAAATGAAGGCTTCGAAGAAGAGCAAAGGCCACATTTGCCCTTTCTGCGACCGAGTTTTCAAGAACGGACAGGCTTTAGGTGGCCACAAAAGGTCACATTTTATTGGTGGTCATGAGGTCCATACGAGCAACCCTATTCCGGTCACCAAGCTCGACTTGCTCGATCTTAATCTCCCTGCTCCTCGCGACGATGAGGATGATGGAAACGAGCAATACTCTCCTTGGTAGAAATAAAGTAACACATGATCTTCACTTGCTCCTCACCTTATAGTATATATATTTATTTAATTATTGAAATATCGAAATCTTTGGACAGAAAAACCAGGTTTTGCTCTTGCTTGCTTCACTGCTGGATTCCATCTCTCTTCCATCATCACTGTAAGCAGCTAGCTAGCTTCCCTTTCTGCATGTTCCAAGAATATGCAAGATTTTTGCAGATTTTAAGGTTTTCTTTTTGTTTTTGTTTTTACTTCCTTCCATTTAGAAAGCATTTAACATTATGTTTAAAGTGGGAATTTTGTTAGCATGTTGTTCTTTGTTTCTTGAATACATTTGATTAGATATGATGAATCCAATACATATATCCAAGTTCAAGTTTTCATTTCTGTTCTTGCCCGAAACAACTCGGGTTTTCTTATTATGTGCTTAGTCCATAAAATGTTACTAGAATACTGTGGGGGAGTGGATTTCGAACTTGATTTTATAAATGAGTTGCATTACTAACGAAATATTAGAAAATATAAAGAAATAAAAACATGAATAGGTAGAAAACAACACACTTAAAAGCATAGAAAGAGCTTCTTGTTAAACTCCCGAATGCTACTTACTAATCCAGTCGCATCATGAGCAAAAGTAATGTATATCTAAGTCTTAAAAATTTTAAAATTTGAGTCAAAATAGTCATTATGGGCATTAAAACCTAAATTTTAGTCCACCTTTTTTAAAAATACAAATTTTGACCATTTTCTTGAATTTGGGACAAAAAATATTCTTAATGAAGGGCATGTGTGTTGGTTCGCCGGTCACGGACGGATTTCAGGGTTGGTACATTTGGTACGAATTTAATCTTATTAGTCCCAAAATGTGTCAAATTCAGTTCAAATTTTTGTGGTACATTTGGTACGATTTTAGTCTCATTAATGCCAATTGTTCCAAGTTTGGTACAATTGGGATGAATGGTCTAATTAATGTCACTTATGTCAAATTGTAACCGTGGTACATCTGGTACAAAATGAGTTCATTTGTACCAAAAGTACCAAGTTGCGACAACAAGCTCGAACACACGCATCAGAAAAAGCTCCGGCGAACGACGACGATGCTTCAAAACCCTGAAAACAATATCAAAGCGACCTCAATGGTGGTGTCAGAAATAAAAGCAAAAACAACCGATGACGGCACCTAAAAACGGGAATAACATCCCGGCAATGAAAAAACCTTAAAATTGAATCATGGTCCAATTTTTCTCAAAATCCGAACGATTTGGATAAAATTGATCAGAATTAACTTTCTAAGATGATGAACGGAACAAAACGATTAAATCACTAGAAATTGAGCAATCATTTGATAAAAAATTTTTTTGGTGCAACTTGATGCAAACGATTTAGTTTGTACCAATAATATCATAATGCTGATGCCCGCAAACGAAGCGACCCGCGACCCCCGCCGACCCCCTCCGCAAATCGAGGTCGGGGACGAGGTCGAATTTCCATCGACGACCTTCTGGGACCTACTTCATTCGAAGAGCAATGGCTCAACTTTAGTAGGCCGCATCCCCCTCCGTAGATTAGCTCGGTTCTTCTTGTAATTTATGTACATACAATGTTGTAATTATTCAAAAATAAAGCAATATATATTGTGTATTATGAACTTCCTATTTTTCGGTAAGGAATGCTTCCTTGGTTCATTCGTGCTCTTTTTTTTTTTTTTTTTTTGGAGGGAGTCGAACTCGGACCTCTCTGTATGACAAGGGAACCATGGTTCAGACCTCGTAGTATGAGTCTCCCGGGGGAACTTGGTTCCGACCCCAGTTGAGATTTTTTTTTTTACGAGGGAGTTTGACTCGGACCTCGTGAGATCTTCCTTTTTGGAGGGAGACGAGCTCGGACCTCGAAAAGGGTTTCCTTTGCGCATTTCTTAGGATATAATTGCCCCATGTCGGGTCATCACTGACCTCGGAAGGGAACTTTAGTTCGTCCTTATGAGGGGACTTCATTTTTTTGATACTTCGTATAAGCAAACTAAAAGACACGAAAATATGCAAAACGAAAAGAAACTTTATTTAAAGAAAGATCAAAACAAATAAAGGTTTGACGAGCTCATTAAAAACAAAACATTAGGACTCGAAAAGGAAAGAAAAAAAAAAGGACAAAAAAACAAAAAAAAAACTTAAAAGACCATATGCAAGACTTGCTGCTTATACGAAGAATCTCTTTAGGTGGGCGATGTGCCACGTTCTGGGTATCAGCTCGCCCGAAAGGTAGGCGATTTTGTAGGCTCCTTTGCCGAGAACTTCGTGCACTCTGTAGGGCCCTTCCCATGTGGCTTCAAGTTTGCCGAGCTTCTCCGAATGGCTTACTTCATTGTTTCTAAGCACAAGATCACCGACCTGGAACTGCTGGGGTTTGACCCTTTGGTTGTAATATCGGGTCATCTGTTGCTTATACCGAGTTTCTTTTATGCTGGCTAGTTCCCGTTTTTCCTCGAGTAAGTCCAGGTCGGTTCGGCGTTGCTCTTCATTAGCTTCGGCTGAGAAATTGATGGTGCGGGGGCTTGGTGCCCCGATCTCTACGGGTATGACCGCTTCTGACCCGTATACTAAATGGTACGGGGTTTCTCCCGTTTAAGTTCTGGGTGTAGTCCTGTACGACCATAGGACGTTCTGGAGGTTGTAGATCCATTCCGTTTTATCCTTCTCTAGGCGGGCCTTGAGTCCGTTCACTATTGTTCTGTTGGTGACCTCCGCCTGTCCATTAGTTTGAGGTCGGTGGACCGAGGTGAAATTTTGCTGGATATTGAGTCCTTCACAAAATTCTTGGAATGCTCTGCTCGTAAATTGCGTCCCGTTGTCCGAGATGAGGACTCTTGGAACTCCAAACCGGCACACGATATTCTTCCAAACGAAGTCGACGACTTTCTCACTTGTGACTTTTGTGGACGGTTCGGCTTCGACCCACTTGGTAAAGTAGTTGACTGCAACTATTAGAAACCGTTTTTGTTTAGGGGCCGGGTAGAAGGGTCCTACGATGTCAATGCCCCATTCCACAAATGGCCACGGGCTCTGTATAGTAGAGAGGTTGGTCTGGGGTACCCTTGTCACCTTGGCATGCAGCTGGCATTTCAGGCATTTTTTCACGAATTCTTCCGCATCTTTTGCCATTGTTGGCCAATAGTACCCCCACCGCATGATTTTCTGTGCTAGCATCCGAGCTCCGATGTGACTTCCCCACGATCCAGTGTGCACTTCATTTAGTGCGTAGTCCGCTTCCCTTGGTCCTACACACTTTAGGAGAGGCTGTAAATATGACTTTCGATAAAGGATTCCTCTTTCAAGGACGTACTGCGTGGACCTAGCTAGGATTTTTCTGGCTTCCGCTTTGTCCTCGGAAATTTCCCCGCTCTCCTAATATCTTTTTAGAAGGGTCATCCAATTCGGGTCGTCCTCTTCAATTGCATTGACTTCCGCCTCTTCTATACTTCGATTCCGGACTTCTTCTACTAGGGTTGAGCCAGTTGAGTTCGCCAGCTTACTTAGCTCGTCAGCTCGGGTATTTTGGCTTCGGGGAATGCGAACTATTCTGAAGAACTGGAAGGATTGTTCTAGGAGCTTGACTTTCCCCAGGTATTTCTTCAGCTTCTCACTCCTCGCTTCATACTTTCCCAGCACGTGGTTGACCACTACTTGGGAATCACAGTAGGTTTGGATAGCTCGTACCTGGAGGGTTTGGGCGAGACGTAGTCCGACAATAAGAGCTTCATATTCCACTTCGTTGTTCGTAGTGGGAAACTCGAATCGCAGCGAGTACGTCAGCTCCTTTTTTCCGGGCTGATTAGGAGTATGCCAGCTCCTCTTCCTTTCTTCCCCGAGGCTCCATCCACGTACATCTCCCAGCAGTTCGGGGGTGTCTTTTCTGGGATTTCTTGAAGTTCGATTTTGGCTCCAGACTTTTTTGGCTCGTCGATGACATTGTATTGAGCTTCCGCGAGGAAGTCTGCCAAAGCTTGCCCTTTTATAGCTCGGCGGGGACCGAATGATATGGAGTGCTCTCCGAGCTCGATTGCCCATTTCGCGATCCTTCCTGAAGCTTCCGGTTTAGTAAGGACTTGCCGGAGTGGTAGGTCGGTCAAAACTTGTATTGGGTGAGCTTGGAAATAAGGTTTTAGGCGCCGAGCTGCATTTACTAGGGCTAGAGCGACCTTCTCGAGAGGTTGATACCTTGTCTCCGGGTCTTTTAGGACTCTGCTGACGAAGTACACAGGTAGCTGTCGATCTCCTTCATCTCGGACCAACACCGCGCTTACTGCTTCCTCCGATGCTGCGAGGTATAGGTAGATGGATTCTTCCTTTTTGGGGACTGACAAAGTTGGTAAGTCACTTAGGTGGCGCTTGAGCTCCTCGAAGGCTAGCTCGTGCTCTGGTCCCCATCCAAATTCCGGTGCCTTCTTGAGAATTTTGAAGAACGGAAGTTGTTTCTCGGCAGCTTTTGAGAGGAAACGGCTTAGCGCGGTTATGCAGCCTGTCAATCTATGCACGTCGCGAATAGTTCGTGGTACTTTCATTTCCTGCACGGCTCTGATTTTCAACGGGTTGGCTTTGAGACCTTCCGGCGAGATCCAGCACCCTAGGAATTTCCCAGATCGCACGTTGAAAGTGCACTTCTTGGGGTTCAGCTTGAGGTTCGCCTGCCTTAGCACGTTGAGCGTCGCTCGTAGGTCGTCCACTGCTGAAGCCTTTTCCTTGCTTTTGACGACAATGTCATCTACATATACTTCGGCAATCTTGCCGATGTGTTCTCGGAAGAGGAAGTCGACCATTCGTTGGTAAGTCACTCCGGCATTCTTTAACCCAAAGGGCATGTATTTGAATGCGAAGACACCGAAGCTCGTGGCGAAAGCTGTCATGATCGCATCTCCCTCGTCCATTAGAACTTGATAGTACCCCTTGTAAAGGTCAAGAAAGCTGAATACCTCGTATCCCACTAAGGATTCAATCTTCTCGTCGATGTTGAGGAGAGGGTAGCAGTCCTTTGGGCAAGCTTTATTGAGGTTGGTATAATCCACATACATCCTCCATTCCCCTCCTCCCGCTTTCTTGACTACCACCGGATTAGATAGCCAAATTGGGTATTTGACCTCGAATAGGAGCCCCGCCTTCAACCATTGCTGCACCTCGTCGTAGATCACCTGATTTCGTTCGGCAGCGAATGTTCTCCTCTTCTGCTTAACCGGGGTGGAGCTCGGGTCGATGTTGAGTCTGTGCGTAATGATATCCGATGACACCCCCGTCATGTCCGTTGGCGACCAAGCAAAGACGTCTTGATATTCCCTAAGGAGCTGGATCACCTGCAGGCGGGTCTGGGGTCCCCCCGCAAAGCCGACCTTGACAACTTTTGCAGGATCTGCTTCGGATAAGGGAACCTGTTCCGCCGAGGTGTCTGAGATCGACGTCGTTTCTTCCAACTCCTTGGGATACTGTAATTGCTATGCTTGCGGTTGACCTCGGAGAGCAACTTGCATGCACTCCTTGGCCTTTTTCTGGTCGCCTCGGACAGTTAGGATTCTACCCGAGGTCGGGATCTTCAGTAACAAGTGATATGGCGAGATGATGGCTCTGACTGCATTCAGCCAATCCCGACCTAATATGATATTGTAGGGGGAGTTCGCTTTGACTACGTAGAAGTGGATTAGTTTGTTGACGCTGGTTGGCGGGCTGCCAATGGCGACGTCAAGCGCGATTATCCCTTCAGGTCACGTCTCATGCTGTGTAAAGCTCTTGAGGGGAAGGGGTGCGGAGTTAATCCGAGCTGGGTCGAGTCCCATTCTATCCAAACAATGTTGGAAGATGATACTGACGCTGGCCCCACCATCAACAAATACGCGGTGGACCATCTTATTGGCTACTCCGACCTGTATCACCAGTGCGTCATTATGGGGTATAGTTGTTGGTACAGGATCATCCTCGGAGAATGTGACGGTTTCGCTCTTCTTGAACCTCTTTTTGGTCTGCTCCTCTTCAGACGGAATTGGTGGTCTGCGGGCTTCTGACCTCAGCTTAGTTTTTGTCACACCTGGGGCAGCCCGGAGATGGTTGAAACCACCCCGTCGTATTGTGTGGCATCATACTGAGGGTCATCATCCTCCTCGTCGTGATCGACCTTAGCTAGTTTATTGCCTGGAGCACAGCGACCCTGTCCTCCTTTCCTTTTTCCTTTTCTGCTTTTCCTCCCCCAAGCTTCGTATTTCTTTAGAGCTCCTTCCTGGGCCAACCTTTCTATCTATTCCGTGAGGTCGCGGCAGTCTTCCGTGTGGTGCCCGTGGTCGTCGTGGAAGGAGCAGTGCTTGTTTTTATCTCGAGGTTTTGACCCTGACATAGGACGTGGTTTGGTGAACCAGTCCTCATGAAGCGCGAAGATCTCCGCATTTGATTTCACAAAAGGGGGTCGTTGAGGTTGCTCTGGTCCCATCCGAGGTCCGAGCCGGGGCTGGATAGGTCCTGGTCCGAGCCGGGATTGGATGGGTCCTCGCTGAAGACGTTCGTGAGCACTTCTCCAATCACGATCATTGCGACCTCGCTCCCCTTCAGTCCTCTTCTTCTCGGTTTCTTCTCGCTTCAACCTGTCCGCATCTTGGCCATCCGCAAACTGGTATACGATCCTCCACATCTCCTGAGCCGTCTCGGGCTTCTGTTTAGCAAGCTCCTGGTTCAGGGATCCGGGAGCGATCCCATTTCGAAAAGCCGAGATGAGGAAGACGTCGTCGATTTTATCGACCTTCAAGCTTTCTTGCATAAATCGGGAGGCGTACTCCCTTATATTCTCTTTATCTTTTTTCTTTACGGACAGGAGATAGGCCGTGTCTCGGCGAGCCTGGACCTTTATAAGGAATCTTTGTTTAAAGATTCCTTCGAGGTAGATCCAGGACCCTACACTGCCAGTCGGCAGGCCGTCAAACCAAGCTCAGTCGTAGTCGACCAGCATCTCGGGGAACAGCTTGCACATGTGTTCTTCTTTAACGCCCTGGTTGTGCATGCTGTACTTGAAACGCGTCAGAAAATTGAGGGGATCCTCCAACCCATTATAGGGGGTATGTTGGGCAACTTATATGCCGCAGGAAGCTTGATGTCGAGCAGTTCGTCGGTGAACGGGCTGACAAGTCGGGTTGGACCCCTGTCCCGTCGATGTCGATGTTCATGAGGGCTGTGGCTCCTGGAATGGCTCGGAGTTCGGCACCTGCTGGGGCTCCGATGCCTTGGGAGATGGTGTCGCCTGGGATTCCGACGTGGACTGGAGCTCCGGCGGCGGGGTGGACTTCGTCGTGTGTCGTACCTTCCCCTCGGCTCGGGCTTCTGAGTCTTGGAGTGGTGAGGAGTTTTGGGCATAGACTTCCGCGTGGAACTCTCCCTAGCTTCGGGTATTGAGGGCATCCGAGCTGTTGTGAGGAACCGTTTGAAGCTCTCCTTATTCACTCTAGCGAATTCAGTTGCGGCATAGGTGGTAGCGAGGTCGAAGTCATCGAGAAAATCCTCTTCCTTTTTCGACCCTGATTTCTGTGGACGCTTCTGAGAGATGTCCTCTAGCTCGGGCATCCCTTCGAATGGATCCTCTTCTATGGGGTTATTGTTGTGTCCCTCCTTTGGGACCAAATTGCCTTTCTGGCAATTGCCCTTGTTTGTGGGGCGACTTTCTGCTTCGTTGGGATTCCCATGTTGGCTTTGGTCCTCCCGCACGCTTTGTGATCGCGTTACCATCATCGTTCTGCTACTAAAGAACCGTCGATCGAGTTCCCACAGACGGCGCCAATGATAGATCTAAGGTTTGCAGAGATAGCAGAAAATAATAATAATGCGACGACACAAGGATTTACATGGTTCGATCAATGTGATCTACGTCCACGGGAGAGAATATCTAGTCTTTATTGCTTGAGAGTACAATGAATATTTGAACGTATTTACACCTCTAATCTAGCATCTATATATAGGCCTTGAATTGAGCCCTAATCCTACTAGGATTCCTCATGCATATCCGAATTTCCTTCATAATAGGATTCCTTCTTCTCCAAGGAAAGGCTTCGTTACTTGGTCTTCAAGGCAGCTAGTAATTCGTCTGGACCGAGCTCCTTGGGCCGAGCTCAATGCACAGGCCCAATTAGGTTGGGCCTCGGATCAGGCCCAAGATGAGGCCGGTCCTATCAAAAATTAAGCACAATCAGGGAAGAGAGTGAAAAGTATTGATGTAGAAATAATGTCAAAAAGTTTCATATCTAGAGGGCTAAACTTGGCTTCAAGGAAAGCTTTTGGAGGAAGCTTATGTTCTATACTACATACTATTACACATAAGATATTTTGATGAAGCTTATGGAGGGAAAATGGTAATTTTATTATTTTAAAATGTATTTGGCTTTTATATATAGTATAACTAAGAGATGAAACACGGAAATATAATATATAATCCAATCAATATGTGTTTTTTTATATTTAAGTCATGTTTCTTATTTTGTTATCCAAGTTTATAATGCTTATTCTATATGACCGTCATTTAAGATTAAATCATTCTTGACCTAAGTTACACATTTCAACAACATTACACCGATTGAGCATTGATTGTTAATTTATCGTCATTTAGTTCACATTTCACAATCGCATATTATTGTTATAACAAACAGTACATGAGTTCTACGCTATTAATTTTGTTAATTTGTTTTTTCTGGAACTAATTTTAAATTAAGTCTGTCCCCGTGCATCGCTTGGGCAGAAATTCTAGTTTAATACAGAAGCAGAACCACCAAGGGGCTTCAGCCTCTGACCAAGCATATATACTATTTTCTACTTCTAAATTTGTCAATTTGTTAGTAATTTGTGTGAATTATCATGAAAAACCTCCATTAGGAAAGTTGTTGAACACGAATGTAGATTTCTGTTTTCTGCATCGGCCACTAATATTGGGTGACATTACAATATATAGGATTATGAAGCCTGTAAGCTTTTAGTTGTAGCAATAAATAATTTTGTTTTAATAAAAATAACCGAAAAAGGCAAAATGCTCGTAACTATATCCGACGACAACACGTTATTCTGCAAAAATTAGTTGGGCCGTTGTATCCAAAACAAAGAGGTGGCCCACCAAATTCTTCTTCAGTTCATGGATTAGGTAGTAGTAGGCCCGGCCATGTAGGCCCAATTACTCAAAGTGCAGTCCACTCATCTTTATAGCTCAGCTTTGTTTGATTTTTTTTTGTTTTTTTTTTTAAGTTAGGGTTGTTCTAATGGTTTTAACTTATTTCAAACTTTCAACCTGCCACATCAGCCTAACTCAATTTTCAATAAAAATAGGGTCTCAGTATAATGCATACCACTATATATTTACATATATATTTTTCCAATTAATTTTATTTAGATAACTATTTTTATGTTTTCTGTACATATTCGATTATATATTTAAATTGAAATTTCAATATAATGGCATAACCTGTGTTTTTTCCCTTCTTAAAACTGCTATAATCCTACAATAATTCTTAAAAAAAGAAATTGTATAAATATAAAAAAAAATTGGAAGTGAACAATTGTATACAGAACAAAATTATACTAGAAATGCATAATTTAAAAACAAAATAGTACTACATAATAATAAAAACTGTATAACTTAATTATAAAGATAATTGGAAGTGAACAGTGCGCCCAAATATATGTTTGATTGCAACGGAAAAAAACTGAAAAAAGTGATAAGGTGCAAAATAATGTGAATATGGGCCTTTGAATTTTTTTAACAATGTTTACAAATAAATTACCTTAATTTTTAATATATATTAATGATATTTTCTTTAAAACATACTCCCTCCGTTCACCAAGTTATTAATTTCATGGGTGGAACGGAGATTAAGAAATATGAAAAAGTTGTTTTGAGTGGGTAAAAATTGAAAAGTAGGGGTAATGTTAATGAGATAACTTAGTTTTGTTAATCTCTAATTAAAGTTAGCGGAGGTTTTTTCAATATATTTAATGGAGTATTGTGTGTAAATTGATTTATTTCTTATTTTTCGACTTGTTCGATTTTTATTTACTGACTTGTTTGTTAATGATGAAGCTCGTTTTTTTTAATCCAACTTTGTTTTTCTCAACTGTTCGATTATAAATTGAAGTTCAATTTTAAATTCAAGGTCGTTTTTCTCACTTGTTCGATTTTGAATCTTGCTCGTATTTTTTTCCTCACTGACTTGTTCGAAATTTTTGTGCTATGCTTGTTCGTTTTTTTTTTCTCACTGACCTGTTCGATTTTTTAATATTGTGCTTCTTCAATTTTTTTTTTGCCAAAAAGTTGATCACTATTTTTACTAGCAATATTCCGCAACTCAATCGGAGCAATTGTAGCAATATAGTAAGTCGAGTATCGTATCCACGAGGACTATAAAGCAAAAATATCATGCAACAAGATTTAGACACGTTCCTAGTATCCGAGCTCTAAAGGGGTCATGATATATTTCAACTTAAAGAAATAGAAATTAAACAATTAGAGAACATATAAAAGGAAATAAAGCAATAAATGATCAAAGAAGAACAATATAAACGAGAGTTGATTCTAGGAACCTTGCTCGACTCAAAATGATGGGGAGTTAGGCTATTGATCTACTTAACCATTTTTAATCCAATTCAAGCAAAGAAATCACACACATGCACATTCTCTCTCTCGGAAAGAAAACACAAGTTGATCAACTACTCGACTCTCTCAACTAAGACTCGAAACGAGGAATCGACTCCCAAAATCACCCTAGATTTATAATCTTCTATGAATAGATTAACTTCCGCTAGGACCCTTAACCATTCATATCACGCAAACTTGAATTCAATGATAATAAAAACCGACTAAGTATTTTTACGAACACTTGGCATGCTAAAATAGAGGCCACCTATTATAACATGAGAAACAAGCACCAAGATGCACAAACTATGAATTGGAAGGTAAAATAACATCAATAAGGAAAATCCACCATCAATTGAGCCTCACAACTTCCTAGAATCAACTAACGACTTAGCTAGACATAAAAGAAGAAATAACAAAAGAAAAGAAAAATAAAACCATAAACATTGATACTAAGTAATCCGAATGGAGAAATCTTCAATTACAATCCTCAAAGCATCCAAATCAAGTCTTCAATTGAAATCTAATAGCATAAACCTAGAAGAGGGAAGTTGGGAATTGAAATTGAAATTGAAATGAGGAATGAAAGATGATTACAAATGGGAGAGGATCCCCTTTAAATAGAGAAAAAACTAGAGTAGAAGACAAGTCATAAGTGAGGGGTATGATGGTAATTTTGGCACAAATTTCGCATGGGGCGAGCAGCCAAAGTACGTCGAAATGTGGCAGCTTGGATTGGAGCACAAGTTTGTGCTTCGCTTTAAACGGGCGCTTTTTCCGGAGCACGAAGTGTCTCGTTTTGAGGCGTCTCTGCAGTTATATGCTTTGATTTAAGCGGGAGCTTGAGATGGAGCACAAAAACGTGCTCTGTTTTAAGCGGCCACTTTTGTTGGAGCACGAAGTTTGGTTAGAACGTTGTTGTACTTGGTATCTTCACACGAGTCGAGTTGCCATTACTTTGCCAAATTAAGCATCGGTTTCACTCATGAGCTCCAAACTAAATCTCTTGAGCATTTATTTCTTCAAACCTCGGAAAAATTTCCTATAAATACACAACAACGAACCCCGAGTATCAAATTCTTCAAAAAAGCAATATTTAACAATAAAGCTCATCATACACACGAATTTGCATTCTAAATCATTCAATTAAAACTCTAAAATCATGCAAAACTCAAGATTATCAAGTCCCCCAAATTTAAACACTTGTTCGTCCTCGAACAAGAACAAAAAGAAAGACTCAACGACAAGCATGCTTAAAACGAGAAGTTGACGAATAATGGCTTCAGAAATTTTCAAAATAAAACTACAAGTGGAATATCACAATTCATGCTTCAATTATCTCCATACTCTCAAACATTCAACCTTCTCAAGTCATCATCCTCACCAAAAAGGGAATATATCAAGAATATAGGCTCTCATTCTCAAAAATGCAAAAGGGGAAGTGTATACACTCAATTCAAATCAAAACATGCATTCTACCATAAGCTTGCAACTTATCTTACCTCTCCATTGCTTAAGTAAGTGCTTCAAATAAAGATCGACAAGGACTTAATCGGGTTATAATGAAGACACTTTGGTTAGGTAGGATGTTTTTGGCCAAGTGATTTAATAATTTCCCCAAAAGAATCACACTTCACCCAAAACTTCCATATTTCATTCAAAATCCCAAATTTTCACCAAAGCTTTCAATCTATAAAACTCATACACCAAACTCAATTTGTCAAACTTCCAAATTCATGCTTCACTACTTGCTCATGCTCTTTTATCACTTTTTATTTTTTTTATTTTTTTTTCTCTTGAAAGAAACATTTTTCAAACTTGCTTTTTTTTTTAGAGCTTATGCTAAGTAGAAACAATCTATTCCATAACCAAAGTTCAACATATTTTCACACTTCACTTCCAAACAACTTCATCAAACTTTCAACAAAAACAACCCCACCCAAGGCAATTCAAAGAAAAGGTAAAAGGCTCAAAGGGGCGAACAAAGATTTTTATGCGCATTTGGACAAGTGTTTGGACAAAATAAGCTAAAAAAAAAATGGCCTTAGATCATTTCTAAATTCAAAGCACAATGTCCAATCTCAAGAAAGAAACCATCGCAAGTTCTAGAGAAAAGTCATGCATGATTGAATATAAACTCACTCAAGAATGAGGCTAACCATAACAAGGTTAGAAAAGCTCAATTCCTCACAAAGGCTCATTTTGATTCAAATTCAAAAAGATCAAACATGAGAGAATACCAATCAAAGATTCACAATCCATGCAATATCCACAAGCAATCATTTTCTCAGATTAAAACAATATTTCCATCATAAGCCTCGTCAACAAACTCAAACTAAGCATGCTCACACAACAAAGACTCGAAAACAAAATAAAGCAATAAAAGTGAAACACATATCTTATCTCACCCCCTCCCCCAAACTTATTTAAGAGCATGAAGCTCGGAAATAAGTTTGGAGGGAAAAAGAAACAAGATATGTGTATCACGACACACAACAAAAGCAAATTAACAAGAAAAATGTTGGGTTGCCTCCCAACAAGCGGTTTATTTAACGTCTATAGCTCGACGATACCTCATGTTTCTAAGGAGATTGGGAAAGGTCAGGAGGTGGACTCCATTCCAACTTGAAGGTAGAATTGGCCAAAATAGGGGCATTGTTCGCCTTGTCCACTCCATTGGTTCCTCTTTTCTCCAATTTGTTGATATCCATGCAAGTAACCAACTCAAGAGGGGGACCATTCATAGAAATGTGTTCCAAAGGATCTTCATAAGGCAAGGGTGAGCTTTCCTCACAAGTTTTTCAATGCAATCAATAAAATTGTACTCTTCAATATATCTCTCTTCCAGATTATTCATTGGATTGTAGATAGAAAGTGTCATATTCTCATCATTGACTCTAAATGTCAACTCCCCATCTTCAACATCAATTAGAGCACGACAAGTAGCTAAGAACAAACGACCAAGAATTATAGGAATATTCTTGTCCTCAGGCATGTTAAGCACAACAAAATCGGTCGGAAATATGAACTTTTCAACCTTCACGAGGATATCCTCAATCACTCCCTTAGGATGCTTCACGGATCGATCCGCCAATTGTAAAGCAATGGAGGTCGGCTTAATAGTTCCTATTCGCAAACGATTGAAAATTGAAAGAGGCATCAAATTAACACTTGCCCCCAAATCACACAATGCCCTATCGAATGTATGCCCTCCAATTTCACATGGGATTGTGAAGCTCCCCGGATCTTTTAACTTCAAAGGGAACTTTTTAAGCAACATCGCACTACACTCTTCGGACAAATTGATTTTCTCATGTTTCTTAAGCTTTTTCTTGCGTGAGACGACATCCTTCAAGAATTTGGCATATCCGAGCATGTCCCTTAAGACTTCGAGCAATGGGATATTAACTTGCACCTTTTTGACCATGTCTAAGCACTTGACAAGTTTCTCATCATCTTTTACTTTTGCTAGCCTTTGAGGGTAAGGCTCATTGGGAACAAAAGCCTTGATTGGAGGAGTGAGTTTAGAAGTTACCTTCTTTGGAATTTGAGACTCTTGAATGGGCTCTTGAGGTTTCTCCATTTGAAATGGGGGCTCCTCCACTTCGAACTCTTCATTCCAATCCTCCAATTCCACATTTTCATTCGAAATGTTTTGATTAGAAGCTTCACTTACCACATGGATTGCATTACATTGGACCGTTGGATTGACTTTTGTGTGGCTTGAAAATTGCACCGACTTGTGTTGTGCAGCGGTTTGATTCGCTAATAGGCTCATTTGTCCTTCACACAACGTCACTTGCTTTGCTAGAACCGAGATGGAGTTCTCCAAATGCTCCAATTGACCAATGAAAATGCTTTGTTGGGTCACCATTTGGTTCATCATCTCTTCAAAGATTTACTCTCTCGGCTCATTTATAACCTCATTGGTAACCGAGAATCCAAATGGTGATTGGATAACATTGTTTGGGTCTTCATAAAAGGAGTTTGCGTGATTCCCGATGTTGAGATTGTAGGCTTGATTTCCCGATGGATAGTTTGGACGATTGTAGTTGTTATTTCATTGATTGGTGTAGTAAGAATCCTCACATCGGAATGGCTCAACCTCTTGTCTTTGTATCACTCTAACCTCCATTTGATATCGCATCTCTTGCATTTGCCTTTCCAAAATAGCAATGCGGTTTTGATCCTTATACATCATCATCTCTCTTTTCCTATTTTTGACTTGCCTTCCTACAAAAGAGCTCAAGTATCGAAGATTAGAACAATAGTGCAAAATAGAAATACAATGCTTGAACTAGTAATCTTGGTGCAAAAATCATTAACATTATAAATTCAAAATAGTCCCCGACAACGACGCCAAAAAGTTGATCACTATTTTAGACACGTTCATACTATCCAAGCTCTAAAGGGGTCATGATTTTGGGTATTTTAACTTAAAGAAATAGAAATTAAACAATTAGAGAGCATATAAAAGGAAATAAAGCAATAAATGATCAAAGAAGAACAATATAAACGAGAATTGATTCTAGGAACCTTGCTCGAATCAAAATGATGGGGAATTAGGCTATTGATCTACTTAACTATTTTTAATCTAATTCAAGCAAAGAAATCACACATATATGCACATTCTCTCTCTCGAAAAGAAAACACAAGTTGATCAACTACTCGCCTCTCTCGACTAAGACTCGAAATGAGGAATCGACTCCCAAAAGCACCCGAGATTTATAACCTTCTATGAATAGATTAACTTCCGCTAGGATCCTTAACCATTCATATCACACAAATTTGAATTCAATGATAATAAAAACCGACTAAGTATTTTTACGAACACTTGGCATGCTAAAATAGAGGCCACCTATTATAACATGAGAAACAAGCACCAAGATGCACAAACTATGAATTGGAAGGTAAAATAACATCAATAAGGAAAATCCACCATCAATTGAGCCTCACAACTTCCTAGAATCAACTAAAGATTTAGCTAGACATAAAAAAAGAAGAAATAACAAAAGAAAAGAGAAATGAAACCATAAACATTGATACTAAGTAACCCGAATGGAGAAATCTTCAATTACAATTCTCAAAACATCCAAATCAAGTCTTCAATTGAAATCTAATAGCATAAACCCTTGAAGAGGGAAGTTGGGAATTGAAATTGAAATGAGGATTAAAAGTTGATTACAAATGGGGGATGATCCCTTTAAATAGAGAAAAAACTAGAGTAGAAGACAAGTCATAAGTGAGGGGTATGATGGTAATTTTGGCACAAATTTTGCATGGGGCGCGCAGCCAAAGTACGTCGAAATGCGGCCGCTTGGATTGGAGCACAAGTTTGTGCTTCGCTTTGAGCGGGTGCTTTTTTCGGAGCACGAAGTGTCTCGTTTTGAGGCGTCTCTGCAGTTATATGCTCTGATTTAAGCGGGAGCTTGAGATGGAGCACAAAGACGTGCTCTGTTTTAAGCGGCCACTTTTGTTGGAGCACCAAGTTTGGTTAGAGCGTTGTTGTACTTGGTATCTTCACACGAGTCGAGTCGCCATTACTTTGCCAAATTAAGCATCGGCTTCACTCACGAGCTCTAAACTATATCTCTTGAGCATTTCTTTCTTCAAACTCGGCAAAATTTCCTATAAATACACAAAACGAACCCCGAGTATCAAATTCTTCAAGAAAGCAATATTTGACAATAAAGCTCATCATACACACAAATTTGCATTCTAAATCATTCAATTAAAACTCTAAAATCATGCAAAACTCAAGATTATCACTTACTAACATGTTCTAATTTTAGAACTGTACATCAATCATCCAAATAAAAAAAATCAAGTACAGAATGTAAAAGAGGAAAATAAGCACAAAAAACAATTCATTAACTCTTAAAATTCCATCTAACATGTGAAAGTTGATGATATTAAAAGGAGGGAAACAATTGGAGGGAATTGTTTAGGGTGGAAATTTAAATTACATGTCTAATCACTTAAAATCTGCTATAAATACAAGCAATCAGCTGCTAAATGCAACATAAATCTACTGCAAAATTCTAGCTCCTACTTCTCTCTCTCTTTTCTCATTAATTCAAAGCTAATACAGTAAATGGAAGACGCATCTCGAAGGCCCGATCTTACAGAAATTGAAAGAAACAATCTTACACATTGGCTGCTACAAAACAACAAGAACTTGAAGCTTCGTTATGGTGAGAAGAAGGAAGCAACTCAGCTTTTCAACTTAAATGTAAAGAGTATGTGGTGCATTTGGAAGAAGGAAGTTTGCAAACAAAAACAGCTTGGTCAAACAATACATCTCAAATCAATGAAAAAAGGGCAACACACAAAGATGCATGGGTGCTTGATGAAGACAAAGTGAGAAATTTGTCAGTTTTAGATAGGAGCAGCCTCAGAAAAATTTCATCACAGCTGGGTGTTAGTACACCTTTGATGCATAAGTGGGTGAAACAGAAAAACATACAACCTCGTACCAATGCAATAAAGCCATTTCTCACACCATAGAATATGATAGCAAGGCTGAAATGGAGCCTCAACATGCTCAGTTCAATAAGCTCAAATGGGAGAATAAATTTTCAGAGGATGTATAACATTATACATGTGGATGAAAAGTGGTTCAATCTCACAAAGACAACACAAAGATTCTACAAGTTGGCAGATGAAGATGTGCCTTACAGTTAATGCAAATCCAAAACCCACATTCAGAAAATAATGTTCTTATCAGCTGTGGGAAAACCAATGTACGATACATATGACATTTTCCCATTCATTTATGAGGAGGCAGCAACAAGAAACAATAAAAATAGACCAAAGGAAATCATGTTAGCAAAGCCAGTGCAAGCAATTACCAAACCTGTCATAAATGAGGTGTTTATCAAGCAAGTATTTTTTTTATTTTCAAAATCCTATCAGAATTCATGCAAATTCATCATATAGGCAGTTTAACAGCTCAATCTTCCAATGTACATACCAATCATCAAACAGAAATGCCCACCAGAAATAAGAATGCATATCATCATACAGCAGGATAATGCAAAACCATACATTAGCAACAATGATCCTGAATTTCAAGCCGTGTCACAAGCTGATGGATTTAATATCCAACTTGTTTGCCAACCAGCTAACTCACCTTACACAAATGTCAATGACCTAGGTTTTTTTAGAGCTATACAGAATCTAAAAGATGAGAAAAAGGCAACTACAGTTGAGGGTTTGATAAAAAATGTACAGGATGCATTTGATGAGTATCCAATGGACAAGATCAATGATGTTTTCTTGAGTTTGCAAAGCTGTTACCATGAGATTATCAAGGTTAAGAGCAGCAACAACTACAAGTAACCACATTTGGGTAAGGATAAGCTTAGGAGACAAGGTATACTACCAGAATGCCTAGAGATTGAAGAACAACTTGTAAGGGAGAGCATGAAGTATCTATAAGAGCAAGAGCATGAAACAGGTGCAATCTACAACCTTGATTCACTAGTTGAAGAGTTACAACAGCTTTTTTAACAGAATAGGTGGAACACATTCAGTTTTTTTGTAATGGTTTACAGGGACAAACATTAAAGCTCTAGTTTTTGTGTTTGAAATGTAAATTGTCCTTGTTGCAGTTGGGTTTTGAACAACTGTAGTCTCAACATTGGAATGATTTTTTTTTAGTTTTTGCATCATTGACTTGGATCATATCTATCTTAGGCTGCCTCCAAAACCAGGTTATCAAAAACCAGATGGTGGCATTAATAAGATAGACATTTATCTTCCAACTACCATCAATTTCAGACAACCAACAAGCAAACACAAACAAGTGTAGTACCATGTTCATCAGTTTAGAATCAGAAACAAGTGTAGTACCATGTTCATCAGTTTTAAAAGGCATCAAAGAAGGCAACATCATCAGAGAATTCATCAACATATCATGTAAATAATCAACAGATTATTTATAGAATTCACAGTTTCACAACATCATCATATAGGGGTCAAATCCATCATGTAAATAATTAAGAGATTCACATAAGTGCATCATGTAAATAGCAAAAATTGGCATCACCACTCCCCATTAATACACAAGCAGGATAAATGCATTGGAATGACAGCCACATCAACAGATTCACACAAATGCATAATGTAAATATCAGAATTTGGCATCACCAACCCCAACACCAAGTAAAATGAATGAATAAGAACAAGATAACCTGATGAGAAAGGCTACGTCTTTTTTTATGTGAGCAGCCTCAACAGCTTTTTTCGCCTTTTTTTTCGCCGAAAATTAGCAACCTCGGACATTAACCAGTAAGCAGGATCTGTAGGCGACATGGACTCTAAGAGAGAGTCGAGCTGCTTCGGTCCAGATGTCACCGGTCCAAAGGGCGGCAGAACCACATCCACCGCCATCGATGGAGTTGCAGACACCCTAACAGCCGCCTCCTCTTCCTCCATTTCAGACACCACCTCAGTCGCCGCCTCTCCCTTCATTTCAAGCACGAAGTCCACCGCCGCATCTTTCTCCGTTTCAGGCACGAAGTCCTCCGCCCAATAAAGCTCTGTTTCAGGAACGAATGCCACCGGCGGTAGATCTTTAATTTCAGACGGTAGAGAGTCAGATGGCAGTGGATCTGAGGAGTTAATCGTCATCGGCGCCGGTGGATCTTCAGTTTCAGACGGTAGAGTGTAGGAGGGCAGCGGATTTGAGGAGCTCATTGTCGTCGGCGGTGGTGGAGAGATGAAGAAGATGATGTGAATATAGGGTTTGTGAGGCTGCGTTTGAAATGGGGATAAGAGGATCGAGAGAATGAAGAAGATGATGTGAATGTAGGGTTTGTGAACACATCGACTGAAATGGAAATGAGAAGAATAGGATCGAGTTGATGAAGAAAATG
Source organism: Schizonepeta tenuifolia (assembly GCA_029490685.1). Lineage (NCBI taxonomy): Eukaryota > Viridiplantae > Streptophyta > Magnoliopsida > Lamiales > Lamiaceae > Schizonepeta > Schizonepeta tenuifolia. The sequence goes on from CM055958.1 coordinate 84,684,991, forward strand.
ATGTCAATTGTGAGGCAACCACTGAAATGGGGATCGAGGGAATGAGAGTTGGAATTGGGTTAGGGTTGAGGGAGATGTGGATTGAGAGAATGAGAGATTTGGGTTAGGGCTGCAATGGATAGAGTATACAGGTGTTATGGGTGGGTTTGAGTTTGTGGTTAATTAGAAATTAATTAGTGGGTTGTAATTTGGTGCTAATTAATATTGGGTGGGTTAAATAATGACAAATGGTAGTAATTTACATAAAGTAGGAAGGGTATGTTGGTAAAAAAAATAAAACAGAGCATTACTTGGTGAACAAAAAAAAGAGGTGAAACATGACATAACTTGGTGAATGGAGGGAGTATAACTTATTAGTTCGAATTCCTATTTTTATGATTTATATGTCGAATGAAAGCTTTCGTTATAATCTTCAATATAAGATATATGTGCGATATATTTCGATGAAATTTTACATTAAAATGATAAAAGAACAAAAATTATTAAAATGAAAATAACGAAAAATTAATAAATAAATCAAAAGTGGGAATTGCTGGAGGCTTGGAGCCCCCCTCTTTTCCCCTACTTAGATCCACTTATATATTGTAGTACACGAAATCTAAATGGAGTAGTATTTTTATCCATTAACACATAAGATAACACTTAAAATCTTTACAATAATATTAGCATTCTGAGCTTTCACACTCAAATTCTCAATCAGTTTTTAGATTTAAAATATACTTTTGACTTTGACAACTAAAGAATTCTATCTAGGTTTTTGCAAAATACTACTCCCTCTGTCCCATGAAAGATGAACCACTTTCATTTTTGGGTTGTCCCACGAAAGATGAGTCCTTTCTATTTTGAAAAATAATTAATTGCATTCACACTGCTTTTACATTTTTTATTATTTATTCATACTACTTTTACATTCTTTATCAATAAAATACTCCACTAAGTACACTACTACTAATTTTTCTTAGTCTCCGTGCCCAAACCAAAGGGCTTATCTTTGATGGGACGGAGGGAGTACTTCCTATCCCTAAATAAATTTATAGGAGGGAGCGATACGAAAATTAAGAAAAAAAACTGTTGAGTTGGTTGTTAGTAGAAAAAAAAGGATAATAGAAGAATATTTTATTCTGTGAATATAACAAAAATAGTTAGGAAGTTGAAAGTTATTTGGAGATTGTTCTAAATAGGAAAGAAATGAAGTTATTTGAGACGAAAGGTAGTATATAAAACAATAATGTGGATATTTTCCCCACATCACATAATGGATAAAAAAAATCCTCCTAAATGATGTGGCTTAGTACAATGAGCATGTGGAAAAATCCATCTCATTCTTTTTACTATATATATTGGTATAAGTTCATGCGGAATTCTGACCGCCGCATTAATATTCTAGTACGGAAAATATCGATCGTTTTTAGATTTGGAAATAAATAATACAATATGTTTTTTAGGTGTTAGGCTATCTGCAACGCTTCGTCTCGAGACGAGATCGAGATGTGCAAGGAGTGGAGAAGGTGGGTTGCGGGAGGTAAGACCTCGAGACTAGCTCGAGCCGGCACGTGGCGTGCATGCGCTACACAGAAAAATAATAATAAAAAAAAAATTGAAGGTCGCGTGGCGTGCACGCGCCAACGGGAAAAAAAACGGTAACGTTGCCGGCAATGATTAAGTTGATTTTCATTTTTATTTTTATTCAATTTTTACACTATAAATACACCTCTTCTTCCCTCATTTCATCTCACATCAAACTCATTTCTTTCTCATTTGCTCTCAAATTTTCACTCCAAAAATGTCTTCATCATCGTAGATCTCAATTTCCTCAGCCGAATATGAATCTCGCGGCACCGACGATGAGATTTTCGAGCTTGTCTCCAACGTGCAACGAGCTGTCTGTGCACAAGTAAAAGAGCAGCAGAAGAAAAGGAAGAGGCCGAGGTCATTCGTCTACTGCGACCGTGTAGGGGCATGTAGGCTCCTAGAGGCCGATTACTTCACCGATAACCCCACTTACGGCGAGGTATTTTTTCGACGCCGTTTTCGGATGCATAATCATCTTTTTTTGCGCATTTGCAAAATTTTGGAGGACAACGTTTGCTACTTCAAGCACATAAAAAAATGCATTGGTAAGATGGTCATTGACGTCGGTGCAAAAATGCACGATAGCGGTATGACAACTAGCCACCGGTGGTGCAGCAGATGTCTTTGACGAGCACGGGTCGTCAATGCCTCCGCAAGTTTTGCAGAGCTGTTATCGAGCACTTCGGCGACAGGTACTTGAGGAAGCCAAATGCTAAAGACACAGCCCGACTGCATTTGGCGCCGATTTGGCTCTCTACAAGAATAGTCGTATATTTTAATTAATGTAATTTTCGGATATTAATTAATGTAATGTTTTATTATATTTCAATTAATGTAATTTTTGGAATTTAATTAATAAAAAATTAATTTTTCGAAACTAAATAGTTAGAGACAGAGATAGAGACTTTTGGGTTGCTGGTATGGTGTTTCTATTTGAGGATTTGTGGATAGCCTAGTATACTTTAAGAAATAAAAAAAAAATGTTCATGTGGTAGAGTAAAAGCAAAATTGTACTAGTAATTAATAGAGAAAATTAAAGAAATTGAGCAATGCGCCAGTCCGCATGCGGTAGTTAAGTTGAAAATTAGATTTGACAAAACTCGAAACACCCGACTGTGAAAAGCAAAGGGTGAAAGAGGCACGACAGTCGATAACAAGAACTTACAGAAGCAACATTGATCCACGCAAGAAAGTTAAGTTCATTCTATTTTCTTTTTACTAAGGTAGCATAAATTTCTCATAAAAATAGATGAGCAACCCGGTGCAGCAGGTCGCACGGGCCATGCGACTGGGTCGGGTCGGGTTGACCCGATCAATTCGAGTTGACACGTTGGTCCGGTCATTTTTTTTTTAATTTTAGTTTTTTTTTTCGGCTCCGATTTTACAGTTCCGTCTTCACTCCGAATACTAATATAAGGATAATCGGCGGGCAACAATTTGGACTTTTTCGGCTCGCTCCGAGATCTTCGGCTCCCCTCATTCGAATCTTGACAAAAGAAGAAGCAGCAAACAAAAAAACGAAACGGCAAATAAAAAACAAAACGACAAACAAAAAAAGTACAATTTAAAAAAAATTTGAAAAAAGCTGAAAAAAAAAAACAGAAAAGGACGAAACTGAAAAACAGGAAAAAAGGAAAAAAAAATCAGAAAAAAATAATAAAATAAATATAGGCGCGTGCACCCCACGCGCCCATGCGTGGCATATGAGTTTTTGCCAAAATAGATTCATGGGCCCTTTTATAATAAAAACCTAAAATGTGTCTTTCATAATTCTATACTAGAATTATTCTCCTGCAAAAACTATTTTTTCCCCATACACTCAAGAAAATAATTAGTAGCGGCTGCGGGATCTCACGGTATCTCACGGTATCAAAAAAAAAAAAAAATTAATGCCAAAGTTGCGTTTACTTTGATTATAAGAGTAAATGAAGAAAAAAAAAATTATATTCCTTTAAATCCCTCAATTTTTGTCCCTCGTGTTATATAGGATTTTTCCGCACCATATTTGGATCGTTATTATAATTTACCCTTCCTTATTCATTCTTTTCATTCCAAGAAGAAAAAAATATTATTACGAGGCATTTGGTGTGATAATATTTCCTTGCAACAAAAAGACTCTGTGGATTGAAAAGAAAAAAAATAAGAAAATGATGAAATCATCATTATATTATTAAAAGGAAAATGATTCTTGCTTTGAAAAAATTCAACGTGGCACCCTTCTTAATTCTCTATTCCTATTTATCTAAATTCTCAAATATTTGAATTATTTAACATAAAATAATAGATTTTAAATTAAATTAAATTAAATTTAAATACCTAATAAAATCTAGTGTCCCACATCGGTTATTCAATAAAACATCACCTATTGAAAAGCCTATAAATACCTAGAATCAATGTATATTTTCTCATCTTTTGCACCAAAAATTTTATTTGGCCCATATATTTATTAGTCGGCCGAATAACTAACTATTTTTATAGTTTAATTAAATTTAATTTGGTTAATTTGTTAGTTGACCGAATAAATAATTATTTTTTGTAGGGAATCAATTTATTAGTTAGCCGAATAAATGGTTCCGAATTCGGATTTGTGACATTATTCGCATATTCGAATCGACTTCGATTTTTTTTATTCGATACGTAATGATATTCGTGAATATTTGATTCGAATAGAATATTTAGATTTTAAATATCTACTAAAATCTTGTGTCCCACATCGCTTATTGAATGAAACATCACTTATTGAAAAACCTACAAATACCTAAAATCAATGTGTATTTTCTCATGTTTTGCACCAAAAGTTTTATTTGGCCTATTTATTTATTAGTTAGCTGAATAAACAATTATGGGATAAAGAGATATTTGTTGTCAAAATGAATCACAACAATTATCATAATTATTTTTCTTTTCTAAATGACAAAAAGACAATTGTTGTCAAAATGATTCATCAAAATTCTCATATGACATCGACGAAGGGCAATTTCTTTAAGAGCTAAATATATTTTTGTCCCATATCGATTATGAAAAATAAGAGCGCTTTAAAATTTATTTATAAAAATAGGGCCCAATTAATCGATTGCTCAAATAAATAGTTTAATTTTTATTAAAAAATTAATATACTTTTAAGTCCTATTATATAACCTACTATTTATTTTCGATATATCGTGCATTTTTATCTATTTATTCTATTGTGCACAAAAATTAAGATCATAGTCAACGGGCTAATTATGATCGGAACCGTGGGGGTAAAAGAACCGATTCAGTTGCGGCAGTTCAACATAACGGGGGCCGCTTCAGTTACGGTAGTTCAACATAACGGGAGGATTCCGACTTGAAACCATGAGGGTAGATGGACCGATTCCAAACCAACGGTTCAATTTATAATATGAACTTTTATTTTTTAAATATTGTGTGACATGTATTTGATTTATTATTGCGACAAATTTTATCATAATATTTGAATCTTTACATAATTTAAAAATTAAATCGAGTTCAAATAATTAGCGAATAGAATGATTCTTCCTTTGAAAAAATCCTACGTGGCACCCCTCTTAATCCTCTATTCCTATTTATCTAAATTCTCAAAATTTTGAATTGTTTAACCTACAATAATAGATTTTAAATTTAATTTAATTTAAATACTTAATAAAATCTTGTGTTCCACATCGGTTATTCAGTAAAACATCACCTATTGAAAAGCCTATAAATACCTAGAATCAATGTATATTTTCTCATCTTTTGCACCAAAAGTTTTATTTGGCCCATATATTTATTAGTCGGCGGAATAAACTAACTATTTTTATAGTTTAATTAAATTTAATTTGGTTAATTTATTAGTTGACCGAATAAATAATTATTTTTTGTAGGGAACCAATTTATTAGTTAGCCGAATAAATGGTTCCGAATTCGGATTTGTGACATTATTCGCATATGACTTCGAATATTTTTTTTTTATTTTTCTTCGATTCGTAATGATATTCGCGAATATTCGATTCGAGTAGAATATTTAGATTTTAAATATCTACTAAAATCTTGTATCCCACATCGCTTATTCAATAAAACATCACTTATTGAAAAGCCTACAAATACCTAAAATCAATATGTATTTTCTTATATTTTGCACCAAAAGTTTTATTTGGCCTATTTATTTATTAGTCAACCGAATAAACAATTATGGAATAAAGAGATATTTGTTGTCAAAACGAATCACAACAATTATCATAATTATTTTTCTTTTCTAAAAGACAAAAAGACAATTGTTGTCAAAATGATTCATCAAAATTCTCATATGACATCGACGTTGGGCAATTTCTTTAAGAGCTAAATATATTTTTGTCCCATATCGATTTTGAGAAATAAGAGCGCTTTAAAATTATTTATAAAAATGAGACCCAATTAATCGGTTGGTCAAATAAATAGTTTAATTTTTATTAAAAATAAATATGCTTTTAAGTCCTATTATATAACCTACTATATATTTTCGACATATAGTGCATTTTTATCTATTTATTCTATTGCGCAAAAAAATTAAGATCATGGTCAACGGGCTAATTATGATCGGAACCGTGGGGATAAAGGAACTGATTCAGTTGCAGCAGTTCAACTTGAAACCATGAGGGTAGACGGACCTGTTGGAAAATTTATTAGTAAAAGTTTTGATGAAATTCCAAAACCGACTGACCCCAACCGAGTAGATGTTGCCAGAACCTAATATTAGAAGTTAGGCTCGCTGTTTGAGCAAAGTTAAGATTTTATCTTTACAGATCTCCAGTTGAAGATGGCAACAAGGTATCACCCAATCAGAACATCAGTTGTCATGAAAGACAACTGAGAGTTCATATGTTCAGATGGAATGAGGGGGAAGTCTTCAGAACATCAGTTGTGAAGGAAACCAACTGAGCGTTCATCACATGAGAAACAATAGAGAGGAAGAGAACATCAGATGAAAAGGAAGTCATCTGAAGGTTCAAACTCAACTGAATAAATACAAGGAAGACAACTGAGGATTCAGTTTCAGAACCTCAATTGTAGAACTCAAACAAGAAGATCAACAGTATGAAGTTCAAAATCAGCTGAGAGTTCAACGGTTCAGTCAGAACATCAGCTGAAGACCACTCAGATAAAGATCAAGATTTTCAACCGACTAACCGAGGTTGACTGTCAGAAAGGTTAAGATTTGAATTTCAAAAGGAAGTCACATGAGGGTTTGACCGTTCAGTCATTACCCCATCTGGCCCAACACAAGGCTGTCTCAGATGGAAAGCAGAAGAGCACAGATGCCATATCGGGAAAGTCTGCAGAGATGAGAGACAAGCCATCGCTTCCAACGATCAGAGATCAACAGCTCCTCCAACGGCTAGTTGATACTCTCCGCCTATAAATAGAGGCATTCTCTCATTCGAGAGGTTTACGAAATACGTGATAAGAGACAGAAGCGCAATCGCGAGAGAAACAAGTGCAAGAAAAATCTGCAAAAATCATATTCTAAGAGCATCAACAACTGAGAGTTCAAGAGTGATAGAACATTAGTAGCTGAGGGTTCATAGAGTTATAATTTGTCTTAGATCTTAGTTTGAGTGTTTATTCGTTCAAGCCATAGATTCAGCTCTCATTCATGATCGAGCTGTAGTTGGAAAATCCACCCACATACACACCTTAAAAAGTGTCTGTTAGGATCATACTCTTCCTGTAATTGAGTAGCTAGGTCCTCAAGTACCCGCAAACTTGACATAGGTTGTTAAGTACCCGCAAACTTAACTGTAAAGGTTGATAAGTACCCGTAAACTTATTGCAACGGTTGCACAGCCCGGGTAAGCTGTGTGGATCTGTCCAGAAGAACTTGGACTGAGGTGTGAGGATTCACATCTCCCCGTGGACGTAGGAGGGTTATCTCCGAACCACGTTAAATCTTGTGTGTCTGTGTTTATTCTTATTCAGTTGCTTATTGCATTCTTATCTGATCAAACTAACCAGCATACAAACTGCATTTTTACATATTCAACTGTTTTGATTTTTGACCAACCCTGCACTAAAAGCGTGAGTTGATTTAACGAGTTTTAACTTCCACCACATTCCGCACAGCCTCACTCTTCCAGCTGAGGTTGCTTACTCAGCTGTGAGATTCCAACTGAGTCCGTTTTACTCGGTTGAAGTAATTTTTAAGGGGTAAGTTTTAAAATCCTAACTGGTGTATTCCCCCCCCCCCCCCATACACCAGTAACTTGTTTCGGGACCATCAGGACTGATTCCAAACCGACGATTCAATTTATAATATGAATTTTTATTTTTTAAATATTGTGTGACATGTATTTGATTTATTACTGCGACAAACTTTATCATAATATTTGAATCTTTACATAATTTATAAATTCAATCGAGTTCAAATAATTAGCGAATATTATTCTATATACAAATTAAGGACGATAATAAATATTATAGTCACTTTTAAATTATATTTGAGTCTATATAAATTCTAAATGAGTTTAATAAATTATGCAATTTCAAATTTATAGTTGAAATTTAACTTTTTATTTTTTACTATTATTTTCTACAAACTCAATATAGTAGATAATGGGCCGATTTCGGGTCAAAACGGTGGGGTAGACGAGATGATTGTGAAGTGGTGATTCAACTTTTTATTTTTCGTTAATCTTATGTTGAATTCATAATGTAGGGTATTTATGATCGGTTTCATTCTTATAGATAATCTTCAAAGTTATTTTCTATTCTAAATCAATGTGGGACAAGGAGTATTTGCAATGAAAATGATTCATCTCAATTTTCATACAAAGTCGACGTGGAATAATCTCTTTGAGAGTCAAATATATTTTTGCCCACGCCGATTTTGGAGAAGAATAGAGTTTTGAAAATTATCAAAGAAATGAGGGTAGATTAGATTAGAATTTTTAACAAACATTACTATATGTGTGATAAAATTATTTTTTAATTGAAATTGAGATATGTTTAAATACATATAAATTCTGAACGAATTTAGTAGATTGCATAATCAAATGATTGAACACAAAAATAATTAATAAGTATTTTTTTTAATTTATTACATATTATTATCTAATAATTTCATTAATTTCTTTAAATATAATTTCCGTCGATTTTCGACGGGTTATACGCTAGTTATAATCTATAGAAAAATGAGGGATTCGACATGAAGAATTTAAAGGAATATAGATTTTGTTTTCCCTATTTTTCTCATAATAAATTATAAGCACAGTAAACATATCATGTCTATTTACTTATTTTGTCTACTTTTTTTAAATAAATGTCCAACTTGTTTGTCTATTTTCAAATAATGAATAAATTAATCCTTCAAAAATGGGATGACTTCTTCACTTTCTATCTTTTTATCATTATCCTTAATATCCTTGTAAATAAACAAATTAAGTGGAATAGAAGAAACAGTTTGCAACAGTAGGTATAAATATATATTTTTACGGTTCATTACACTAGCTAGGATCTATTTATATATATAAACATTTCCTATATTTATATAAATATTAAGATTCGTGATCTCATAAATTCCTCCCATTATTAAGCATGGTGATCATTTGCACATTAATTAATTTTAAATTTATTACCACCCTTCAAATCTTTTTAATCTATGCTCGGAGATATATTTTTATTACACACTAATATTGTACCTCAGCGATGTATGGGAAGTATAATTTTTTATACAATACATTATTCACAAACAATTTTATTACCATGAAATTGAAAGTGTATGCATGTGCAAGGAAAATAAATTGTAAAAGTACAGAATTAACAAAAATCAAAAGTCTATATATAAACAAACTAACATGCAATCAATAGTTATTGATGAAATCAACGCTACAATTATGATTCATGAAGAAATTTTAATTGTTGATTGGCTTTACTTTGTGAAAAATGGAGGCGAAAATTAATAGATAGTGCATCATGCATTTTCTTTAGAATTTGGATAAACCAAATGGGTAGAAAATAAATGAGCAATCAAAGTAAATGAGCAATAATTATATTAATTATTTGATAAAATCGAAAATTTGGGCGGGAAAACTTCTTCAAACTTCTTTGTTTTAGTATAGTAGTATAGATTTATTGTGCTTACAAAATACTCCACGTGTCGTTTGGTCGGGGAGGGGTCCCGGGGTTGAGTTGATAAATTTATTTTATATACTAGTATTCAATTTGTTCGGTTATTCATGTCTCACTTTTTTTGAGCATTAGTGATGGTCCCGATACGAGTTCTGGTGTATGGGGGGAGAGAGAATACACCAGATAAAACTTTTAAAAACAACCCTCTAAAAATAACACAACCGAGTAATGCAACTCAGTTGGAATCACAACCGAGTAAGAAATACTCACCTGGAAGTGAAGTGTTGTGCGGAATGTGGTGGAAAATAACTCGTATAAAAATCAATTCACGCTTAAGTGCAAGGTTGGTCAATAACCAAGACAGTTGATATGGAAAATTGCAGTTTGTATGATGGTTAGTTGGTCAGTTGAATATGTAATAAGATAACTGAAAAATAAACACGACACACAAAGATTTACGTGGTTCGGAGATAACTCCTACGTCTACGGGGAGTTGTGAGTCCACACAATTCAGTCCAAGTTCTTTTGGACAAACCACAAAGCTTACGCGGGCTTTGCAAACGTTGAGATAAGTTTACGGGTACTTATCAACCTTACAGATTAGTTTACGGGTACTAATCAACCTATCTACTCAGTTACGGGAAGAGTAGGATCCTAACAATCTTTTCAGGTGTGTGAAAGTGTGGGTTTCCAACTAATAGCTCGAACAAGAAGTGAGCTATGATCTAACACTCTACGAACTCTCAACTAGTGATGTTCTCAAGGTTGGATCGAAAAATACAAAGACAGAATCTAACACTCTAGAACTCTCAACTAATGATGTTCTTAGAGGACAACTGTAGTTTTGCTTAAGTGCAGAATGAAGTTGTTCTTTCGCTTTTATATCTCTTCTTGCACTTGTCTGTCTCGTAAGTCTTGGTGAATGAATGAAGGCCTCTATTTATAGGCGGAGAGAATTAACTAACCGTTGGATGAGCCGTTGATCTCTGTTCTTTGAAAGCGATGGCTTGTCTCTTATCTCTGCAGACTTTCCGGATTTGGCAACTGCGTGCTTCTGCCTTCCATCTGAGACAGCCTTGTGTTGGGCCAAATGAGGTAATGACAGAGAGTCAAACCTTCACGTAACTTCCTTGTTTGAATTTCAAATCTCAACATTAGTCTTTCAACAAAGGATGGTCGGTTGAGAGTTTCGATCTTCATCTGACTTGTTCTTCAGTTGATGTTCTATCTGAATGTTAACAGTTGAACTCTCAGCTGACTTGAACTTCATGCTGTTGATTTTCTTGGTTCGAGTCCTACAACTGATGTTCTGAAACTGAACGCTCAGTTGTCTTTCTTGTATCTGATCAGTTGGCTCCGAACGCTCAGTTGTCTTTCTTACAACTGATGTTCTCTTGCATCTTCTTCCTTTGAATACTTAGTTGATTTTGGCATCTTCCTCCTTTGAATACTCAACTGATGTTCTGAATCTTGAACGCTCAGGTGTTTTTCTTACACCTGATGTTCTATCAGAGTGAAGCCTTGTTGTCGTCTTCAGCTGGAGTCCTGTAAAGATAAAATCTTAACAATGCTCAAACAACGAGCCTAACTACTAACATTAGGATCTGACAACATCTACTCGGTTGGGGTCAGTTGGTTTTGGAATCAATCAAAACTTTAATAAATTTCCCAACAATTAGTATTAAGGCGTGTTAGTGATATTTTTCATTCATACTTAATAAGGTATAAATAGTGAAATAAAGTGGTAGAGAAAAAGTGAATAGTGAACAACACTGAAAATAAAGAGAAAAATAGCGAAATGTGGAGTAATTAAATAAGGGGCTCATTAAATAAGACCTTAATATATAACCCTTAATTTAGCTTTAAAAAGAAACAAGACAGGAATGATAGACAACCAAAAAATGATACAAAGCAAGAATAACGAGAGAGGGATAATAAGATTAGTACAATTAATACAATATGTTTTGAGTATAATAATTTCTTTTTATATTAATTCATTTACAGAATCAATATATTATAACTTAATATTGGAGTTTTAAAAAAGTAACAATATATTAATACAACTGAAGATTAGAATTCTCTTATCCTATTACTCCCTGAATCCATAAGAAGCAAGATTAAATAAATTTCCTCTTAAAAAGAGATTAAAATATTTGGTAGCAGGTCTCATTCTTTCTTTTTTGTTTTGTTTTGTTTTTTTTGTTTTTTGTTTTTTGTTTTTTTTTTTTTGGCAATGAAGAAATTAAGTTGTAGTAGTATATATATATATATATATATATCCACAAAGACTCTACCTAACATTCTCACTGTGTGGTGGTATAGAGCCCAATTAAGTAGTGAACCTTTTAACATAAAAGATAAACAACTCTTATAAATAACCACATTTTTAGATTACAACAAATAATTAAGGACCAGGTCTTGGATCAAATTGATAAACAAATACTACCAAAAAGAAAAATATTAGATAGAATATTAGTGGAGCTGTCGTGGTTCATCAACTTTGATAGTTGATAGAATATATATGAGCGTTACGTTAAATAACTGTAGTGCATTAGTTATGATGGATAAATGTATAAACATTAATGAATAGTAATAATAGATGAAAGCATTTACATTGCTATGATTCCGTATTAGACGACGAGTCTCGCGCGCTTTCTTTCCCCGGCCGGCCCACCAGAAACTATGTCGTAGTGTACAAGTACCTCTTATCATGTCAAGAGGTTGGGGTTCGGGTGATGTGTGCGTGTATAAACTAAAAATAAAATAAAAAATATCCTCTCTCATGAAATTAATAAATGGTGTATTGTGTATAGTAGAGAGAAGATTTTTTTGTTTTTTGAATTACAATGAGGTATATATTTATATAATCAAATAAAGCGGTACACCAGCATATAGGTAGGACATGTATATTACCTGGCTGGCTATCCATTATTCGGCATTCCAGAGGGGACGATGTCTCCAAGGAGGCCACAAGTCGGGTGTGGTGGATGCAAGTGCGGCGGCTGAGGAAGAAGGGCGCCTCTGGGAAATCCGACGGAGTGATGAGAGTGCTGCCCTTCGTAAGTAGTGATCACAACTGAAGAATCCTCCCATGACCTCTCCACTCTCTTTTTCACCGTGCATTTACTGTTTGTACACCGGTAGTAGCTCCTACCACACATGTACAAGTACAATATATAGTACTACCATGCATATACGAATACGAGTATAATCATCTACCAACTACTCCTACTTCATAATTAATTTTTACTCCATCCCTACATTATATTCACTCATTATTATATTTGAGATAAGATACTCCGGATCCTACTACTCTACTTATATATTTTACTTATGCATGATTTTCACTTTCATTTTAAGAATTCATGGAATTTAAACACACGCACTACCAAAATACACCACTCCTTCATTCTAATTCTAATTCTACCACTAGATTAATAATAGTATAAATTTGACAATGCATTATTTAGAGTAACTTCCGATCGAACTAGGTAAATTAAAAGGGGAACAATAATACAGTATATGGTTACTTAATTCAATGACAAATCATGCACCTTGATACAGGAAATTATATATACTTGATGCATGGAGTTTTTAATTTTGAATTATAGATTTTGATATGATCCAAATTATCGACATTTTATAAGATGAAAAAAAAAAAAAAAAAAAAATACACTGGTGGCCTTAAGCCCACATGACTTTTCTTGAGCCTGCCAATGAAATAAGTAGTACACTACTTATAATTAATTCAATTATACTTCTCTACATTATAGTAGTAGTAGTATTGGGCTTCAACATATCAACATGATACGACTTCTATATGGAATCCTATGCCTATCGATATGATAGGCAGGGTACTCATATAGTGATGATCAGTATATATGCTTACTCACTCACTCCAATAATAACAAGAAACACTAGAAATAATAATACTAATACTAAAAAGCTTATCACAGCACTAACCATATATAATCTTCTGCAAGTTCAACACAACATTCCAAAGATATAATTAAGTAAAACATCAACAGTAACTGCAACAAAGCTAGCCTACCTAATTCAAACATATTTATAAAACAAACATGCTACATACATTACATTTACATACCACTTAATATTTTAAAACTATTATAAATATATAGCTAGCATGCAAACGTCTCAAATTAATAATAATCATCATCATCATCATCTAATTAATTAAGCCATGGCGTACCTTGGAAAAGGACTATTTTTAACAGCCTTCTGCCCATATTTTCGCCATCGGTAACCATCCTCAAGATGATCTATTTCACTTTTAGTTACAAATGCAAAACGTGGCTCTCGAATTCGCTTTTGTCCTTGTTTTTTAGGCTTGCTCCTGCAAAATAATTTTATTTCATGAATTTTAATTACAGTAAACCAGTTTTGTCTTATAATACGATGCATGGAAGCATTTAAAGAAGCAATATTATATACCGTATATTGTTTAGCATAATCAAATGCTTTCTAAGCTCTTTAATTAAATTTCCTCAGAAAGCTTAGGCGACGATAAGTATACATTCTTTTTTGGTACGATTTCTGAGTAAAATTGCACAAAAGATGCAAAAATAAACCCTATTACTAAAATTGAAAGTCGTCACCATAAATAATTACTACTCCTGCTACTAGTTTAATAAACTGAACAAATCAAGAACCAGTCTTACAGTGCATGACGCATGAGCCAAAAAGCACAGAATTTTTTTTTAAACGGCGAAAAATAACAGGATTTTCTTAAATGCTTACGTGCGGATGCAGACAATTTTAGAGCATTAAATAATTAGATAATATATCTCACAGGATATCAAATAAAATCAGTTGTTTTGTCTGGAAGAAGATTCCTTTATCATCATTTTCGCGCAAAATAAATCAGAAATACTAAAATTCAGTGAAAAAAAAGGTAACAGGGTGGTTGTTATAGCACGCCATTGCCGTTGCCGTTGCCGTTGCCATTGCCGTTGCCGTTGCCGTTGCCATTGCCGTTGCGGCTGCGCTCAACCTAAATCTAAAATGAATGTTTACTTTTTCCAGAATTCCCATAAAAGCCCCTGATTTGTCCTTAAATCCCGCAAACACCCCCGCTCTCTTTCTCTCTCTAACTGTACGGACATGGCAGGAAGGAGCAGTAATGTAATCTCTGCGTTTACTTCTTCTACAGTTCTCTGCTATCTTCTGCTCAAAGTAATTAATTTACTTTAATTTGCTCTAATCACGCTAAATGCATGCAATGACTACACCTTACAAGCAAACTCACGCTGTATCCGGCGCCGCCAACTTCTCCGACGAGCTCGACGACACCGACGGATTCGACGCGAGAACGGTAGCCGTCATCGAGTTCTCCTCCTCCACCACCACCGTCACCTCGCCGCTCCTGCACGTATCATCAACCGCTTCATCAGCCGCCGCTCGACCGTCGGCGCCGCTCCCTGCGAAATCGGAATCCGCTAAATCGCGTCCGCATCCAGACATGCCGGCGGAATCGGCCGGAATATTCCAGCCGAACTCGCTGAGTATGCTGTTTATCTCGTTACAATCATCGCCGAAGACATAGCTGCGGCTCTCCCTCTTAACGCCGTCTCCGTCCCCTCCGCTGCCGAATACCCAGCTCATCACGGAATCCGGCGTCTGCGTGCCATCCATATCTGCAAGTGTAATCACAAGTATCAGTCGCGAGCGCCGAGATGGTCGAGGGGGGAGAGAGAGAGCTAGGGTTTTGGAGTGAGGGAAAGAGAAGTGGTTTTTGGGTGCAGCTACTGATCATTTGATTTTTATTGGCCTTTCTTTTTTTGTTTCTGCGTCTTTTCTCTTGGCTGAAAAGCTTAGTCGTGTCAATGTACAGAAGAAGGATAAAAAAAGAGAGGAAAAAATAAAATAAAACAAAAGAATTCAAATCGTAGGTGAAAAAAGAGAGTGAAATTTCACGTGCTATACACATCTGCGGATTTAAAACGAGTAGTGTAATTTAACCAATTGTTTTTAAACTTCGAATTTATTCTATAAATTTAAGTTTTAATTTATCTTTATTAAAATAAAGAAGCGAGCCAAAAAAGGTTGTTCAATCTTGCTCTTTTCTACTACTATATTTTATAACTTTTTCAACGATTAATGACACTATCTCTTTAATACCATTCGATGCTAATCTATCTATTTATTTATTATTTAAACGAAAACAATTTCACCTAAAAATTTTCTATGTGGCACTCTTCATATTCCTCTGTTTCTATTTATCTAAATTCTCAAATTTTTTGAATTTAAAATCTATATTTATCATATTTATTATATTATTATATATTATATATGTCATGAAAACAACATCTTAATAAGATCAAATCTTATATTCTATATATATTTAATATGTAAAAAAAATCCAAAATTAAGATTGCATATATAAGATACGGAAATTTCAAATTTAATTCTTCTTCATCATCATCATCATCATCATTATTATTATTATTATTATTATTATTATTATCATCTATTATTATATAAACGAAAACGATTCTATCCTATGTGGCATCCTTTAAATCCCTCCATTTTAATTTATTCAAATTCTCAAATTTTTTGAATTTAAAATCAATATTTATCATATTTATTATATTCTATATAATATATGACATGAAAACAAAATCTTAACAAGATCAAATATTCAAAATCAATATCGATCATATATATAAAAATATAGAATCTTCAAATCTACAAATATGTGTATAATATGTTGGTATTACGAGTGCAATATTCAAGTTAATTATTTCAAAATACTGAAATAGGGAATTTGTAAAAATGTGAGTTCGTCGTTCAAACTGCTAAAATATCTGCATATACATACAAATAATTGAATAATCTCTCCATTAATAAATTCTTCAATTTTCTATAGTAAAATAATCGCAATATATTAGTTCCATAATAATAATTAAAATCACAATCCAAAAATCTATATAGTTATTTACGTGAATTAAGTAATATTATTTTTTTGTTAGAACTTCATAAATAACATCTAAAATTCAAATTTATCTTAATTCTCTAATTTGAATTATCTTAATAGATATGTTATTTTTTAGAACTTAATATAACTTTATTAATTTGTATCTTTACGTATAGTTAATTACTAATCCTATCTATTTAGAAAAATATTATTTAACTATAAATTTTGTATCCACATTGCTTTTTAAACCAATCTCCATATATTGTAATTTAATTCATCCAATCAATTAATTGGACAACTAAAGGTAACTTAATTCATCCAATCAATTAATTGGACAACTAAATAGTTCTAATTTTTATTATAGGAGTAAATTTTTTTAGATACAAAACAAAAATCTTTTTTTTTCTCTAAATATTTTCTGTAAATTAATATGGAACAAAGAGATATTTGCTGTCAAAATGAATCACAACAATTCTCATAATTATTTTTCCTCTCTAAATCAATAGGAGACAAAGACATATTTGTTGTCAAAATGATCCATCACAATTCTCATATAAAATCGACAAGGAGCAACTTCTTTGAGAGCCAAATATATTTTTGTCCCACGTGATTTTGAGAAATAAGAAAACTTTAAAAATTATCTATAAAATGGGGCCCAATTAATCTTGATCAAATAAATAATTTTATTTTTTAATTAAAAATTTAATATGGCCACTTATTAAATCCTATTATATAAACTATTTATTTCGTGCACTTTTCATTCATTTATTTTGTCCACAAAAATTAAGATCATGGTCAACGGGCTGATTCTGATTGGAACCGTGGGGTAGACGAGTCAATTCAGTTACGACAGTTCAACATAAACGGGAGAATTTTGACTTAGAACCGTGAGGGTAGATGGGTCGATTCCAAACCGACGGTTCAACTTTTTCATAATCGTGGTCGATAGGAGGATTCTGACCTTGAACCATGGGGGTAGACGAGTCGTTTCAATTACAGCAGTTCAACTTAATAGGAGGATTCACACTTAGAACCATGAGGGTAGACGGGTCTTTCCAAATCGATGGTTCAACTTTTTCAGAATTGTAGTCGATGAAGGATTCAGACCTTCAACCATGGGGGTAGACGAGTCGATTTCAAACTCGTCCACAAAACTCACACAAAATGTAAAACTTAAAAATAATTAATGAAACAAATTTTCTGAATTTAAAATCTATATTTATCATATTTATTATATTATATATTATATATGCCATGGAAACAAAATCTTAACAAGATCAAATCTTATATTCTATGTTTATATTTAATATGTAAAGAAAATCCAAAATTCCACATGGCACATCTCCATTCTTTATTTTTATTTATTTAAAAAAAATCATTTTATGCATTTTTTTTCATGTATTTTCTAAAATATAGATTTATTTGTAGTTGAGTTTCCAACTCAGCGAATATTACTATACAGTTAAGGACGAGAACGAATAGTACAATAATTTTTTTTACTTAATTTTAATTCGGTCAATTAATTAGGTAGACGGACCAATTCCCAACCGACATGTAACTCAACTCAGGATCCCACGTGGCACATCTCTATTCTTTATTCTTTTTTATTTAATGCATTTTTATGTATATTCTAAAACCTAGATTCGTCATCAATGTATTAATTTTTACGTTATATGTAATTGGGTTTCTAACTTTGCATAATTCATAAATATAATTAGCGAATATTACTATACATTTAAGGACGAGAACGAATAGTACAATCATTTTTTTTTTTGTTAAATTTTTGGTCTAAACGGATTTCATAAATTACGCACTTATAAATCAAAACCGTATTCAGCGGGCCAATTCCAACCCGCAAAAGTAGTTGTAGATGGGCTAATTCCCAACTGACGGGTACCTCAACTTCGATATTTTTTTATTTATATATTTTTTCACGCATTTTGTAAAATCTAGAATCATCGGGTTTCCAACTTTGCATAATCTATAATTGTAAGTAACAAATATTACTATACAGTTAAGGACGAATGAATAATATAATCAATTTTTTTTAAATAAATTTTGAGTATATATAAATACTAAATGAGTTTAACCAGTTATGCACTTATAAATCAAAGTCATGATCAACGGGCCGGTTCCAAATTTAATTAATTTAATTTAATTTGGCCAATTTATTAGTTGACCGATTAGATAATTATTTTTTTAGGGAACCAATTTATAATAAATAGTTTCAAAATAATTTGGCTAATTTATTGGTTGACTGAATTAAAATTTAAAATAGTCTCATAAATTTTTATTTAATTTGATAAAAAAATAAATAATTTTAATTTGGACCAATTCCCAACCAATGAGTACCTCTTCCACGTGATACATCTCCATTCTTTATTCTTATTTATTTTAAATTTTTCATTTTATGCATTTATTCATGTAATTTCAAAAATTTAGATTCGTCCTCAATGTATTAATTTTTACTACGTTATTTGTAGTTGAGTTTGCAAATTTGCATAATTCATAAATAAAAGTAGCGAATATTACTATACAGTTAAGGATGAAAACGAATAGTACAATCAGTTTATTAAATTAATTTTAATTAGGTCAATTAACCAATTCTCAACTGACGGGTACCTCAACTCGGTGTAAAAACAATATCTTTCTTATGCTATCACATTTATAAATTTTATTAAATAATAATTTTCCGTCGATTTTCGACCGACTAAAAGATCATTCGTAACCAAATATATCATTGAACTACCCATTAACTATGTTGCTTCGTCTATCTATAATTCTTCTTCTTCTTTTTTTTTTTTTTTTTTGAATCGTTTATCTATAATTCTATATATATAGAATGTTAAACTGCACAAAATATTACAAGAGACTAGAAATCTTTCAAAATATTTTGCACCTTTACTCCATTTTCAATATTTTATGTTTTGATGGAATATACTCCCTATAGGCCACATTCTTTTCACTATGGGTGTTAAGGAGAAGAGTGTTGAAAATTCTAAAGGATAAAAAGATAGAAAGTGAAGAACCAACAGTTTTTTTAAAAAATTTATTTTCTTATAAAAAAAGTGACCACTTATTCAAGGACAATCTAATAGTGGCCACTTATTTTGGAATGGAGCGAGCATTATAAACGAATCATTCAAGTTCAAGTAAAAATACTCTTTGAGAAAGGATATATATATACTGTTCTTATTGTTTTTACTTTTTTTAAGCTGGAAAAGGGAAATATATTAAGCCGCATTTTGCTTTTTATTTTATTAATAAAGCGCTTTATGTCCATTAATTAATTTATTTTTTAATCCTTGTCTCCTCCTGAGTTTATGGATGATCGACTTGTGACCTACTATTGTGCATGAATTAAAGGATACTTCACATTTGCAATTTCAATTTTTAATATATTATTGAAAAAAATTATCTTTGGATAACCGAACTTTTTTGAGTTGTCAATTACACTTTATTATTTTCTGTTTGCCTCTTCAATTATTCTCATTTTTCTTATGTTACTCCTTATTTTACTTTTTCAGTTTTGCCATGTATAATAATCCAAATACATGTATATAAAATAACTTATTTATAATTTCATTGTTCAGATTCAAAAATTGATATTGTCTTATAAATTTTGACCCATTAAACAATCTCAAACACGACTCTGTATCTAAATATTTGTGTACCATACTGTGTGGAACCAAAGAAATAACAGTGTGCCTGTGGTTTAGTCATTTTCGAGATACTATTCTTAGAAGAAGAAAAAAGTGGGGTTTTTTTTTTGTTGTTGTTGTTGTTGTTGAAGAATGTAAGTTCAGTTAGATAATAGAAAATTAAAATATATTAACAGTTGCTTGGAGAAAATTAATAACATGGCTTTCAGTTACAGAAATGAATTGTTAAGTTTAATTAATTATACTCCCTTTGTTATTGAACATGGTCTATTTCTTTTTGGCACGGAGACTAATAATAAGCGAATTTTATAAAAGTTGTGTTTTGTGTAGCTAACAAAGTGTCATTTTAATTAATAAAGTGGATGCAAAGTTAACAGAGTATTTTTAGTTAATAATTATTTTTTTAGTGTAGCTAATAAAGTCTCAATTTTTCCACGGAAGGAAACATGACATACAACATTGAGTAGGACGTAAAAAGGAATATATGTTATATATTGAATGGAATGGAGGGAGTATTAAAAATTATGTAAAAATGGTATCAAAATAATTATAATACCGAATGTGACTATTAAAAAATATAATAAAAATAAAGAAATTCCTTAGTTTTTGCAAAAATGAATATTTTAATTTGTAAATTTATCTCTTTCATTTCGATTTTTTCATAATAATAAAACCCTGTTTGGGCCCACCAGAATAGCTACTGAAGATGTTGATAGCTTAACAAAAGTTTTTGGCTTAATTAAGCTGAGCTCGTTCTCACCAGGACCAGTGCTTTTAAAAGTGGATAACGACTTCTAAAATAAGAAGATAATGTATAATTTAAATTGCTTATTATCAACATTTTTTAAGTCGGGTTTATTGCACGAGCGATGGATTCATTATGTGCTACATATTATAAGTTTCTCGCCAATACAGTAAATGAATTATTGGTTAATTTTGAACAAATTAAAAGTCTATGGGTCTAAAAACCTTTTATTTATTTATTTATTTATCGGCCACCCATTTAGGAGAAAAATAAATTGGGCAAATGTTACTGCTCCATTTTGTGTGGAGATGGCAAAGAGAAGATGATAATGAGAGATCGTATCTCATAACTTCAATTTAATACTTTAAATTAAATCCTTTTTCTTAAAAGGTCCACAAATAATAACTTGACGTCGAGTTAGTGCCTAAGGACTTAAGGATTTTTAAGGTATGAAACTGAATCATGCCCAAAATAATACTCCTATTTACTAAATCATTCCCACAAATATAGATTAAATTAGCATTATAATATCAAAGTGTTGTGTTGTAATTTAATCCGAGGACCTTCTATTCTATGTTGTCCCTTCGTCCTTAATTCAAGAAAAGTACATATTTATTAATTTATATTTCTCTAAATGACTAGGATAATTAAATTGATCTGAAGATTAACATCAAACAAAAGATACTCGAACATAAAATATGAAAATTATTCTTAAATTACGAATAAAGTTTTAATTAGTCATGATTTCTTTTTCCTAGAATAAAGTAAGTAGTGGAGTTTGATTTCTGAAAATCATCATCCTTCACAAAATCAAAATCGTACGAGTCAAGTGTTTTTAGAAATTAAGAAATTAAAAAGAACCCTCCGATGTCAATAACCGTTAGATTAGCTAATAAAAACAAAATAAGATATACTATACGGTAAAATCGTATGAGATATTATAAATGTCTAGCCACATGTTTGACCCCTATAATTATATTAATTTCGTAATAAAATACTTGTTCAGATTCAGCTTCGAATTCAATATACCTAGTTGTTTGTTGTAGCAACCTTTGCCAATAAATAATTATTAATACTCATAACTAGTTTGGAGACTTTCGAAAAAGAAAAAAAATAACTAGTTTGGAGATGACAGATGATCGGACGGTGAGGAGCCTACAGCCGACACGAAATCAACGGCCAATAATCAATCTTCAATCTCATTAGTGGGGTACTAAAGAATTACTCCTCGGTGATATTATCTCCTATAACAAAGAAGAGCACCTCCACATGTCTCTCTTAATCATAATTCATGCATATTAATCATTGTACTTTAGTTTTGCGAGTTGGCAAAACAATGAGATTCTTATTCGCAATTTGGGTTTAATATATCCTTTAATTCGTCTCGGAATAAAGTGTCGCTGTAAATATATATTCGTATATCAAGGTGTTTATGACAATTTTTTTCCGAGTGATGCTATTTAGCCATAATATGGCTAGCTATAATTTAGTCAACTATGTGAAAATAAATCGATTTAGATAATTTTTTGATTTATTTTAAGAAGTATAAACATTTACTCCCTCTGTCCTGTTCAAGAAGTCTCATTTTGCTACTTCGGGTGTCCCGTTCAAGAAGTCTCATTTCTTTTTTTGGCAAAAATTAACACGCTAATCCAACCCATTTCCTTTATTTTATTCATTTAGTACCTAGGTGAATAGTGTAGTTTACTTTAGTCTACAGTGTTTTTCCACTCAACCTACTTTACATCAATAATAAAATATTACCCTAATTACACTCTTTATCATCTAACTCTCTTTTTCTTAATTTACGTGCGATTCTCAAATGGGAGTTCTTCACTTGGACGGAGGGAGTATTTTATGTTATTATCATATTATTGACTTAAATTTTGTCATAATTGGTGTAAATATATAATTCTTTCATTTTTTCAATAAAAAGCTTTGTATTCATTTTATTATCTATATAGACATTTTTGTTGCCTCAAAATTCAAATACTATCAACATAAATTTGTATAAACTGAATATTTAAACTATTAGAAGTCATTTAGAACTTAAAATTATAAATAAATCAACTTTTTCTCTTTTTTGAACAAAATTATGGCTAGCCATAAATATGGCTACATAGATTTATTCTGTTTTTTTTTATCACGTTATTGCTTGAGAAACAGAAAAATCAATAAAAGTTTAAGCTTTAGGACAATGACAGAATGAAATGTTTGACATCATAACTCATTTGAGGACACAAGAAATATACAAATAATTTGGAGCGAATTGAAAACATAAGACAAAAATACATTCCAAGATTATTTGAGCATTTGATTGTTAAACAACTACCAAGGTGCATCCACGATCCATTTACAATGTTCATGTTAAGAAAAGCTATCAACAGATCGCAGAAATCACCATACAAAACTAAAAGATTCAAATGCAATGAAATAGTAAATCGAAGCAAGGAGTTTTTACGTGGTTCGAATCAAATCAATCCTACATCCACGGGCAAGGGTGCCAAAGTGATTCCACTATATATTCTTGTGACAATCAGTCACCAAACAACACAACAACAAGAGAAAAACGAAAGCAAGCTAAGAAATGAAAGCTCTCAAGCCAACTACAATGGCTGCTAACCCTTTCACACTTCTCTCTTTTCTCTACTGTATCTTTCTCCTATTCTCAACCTTACAAGTTACAAAACAGATCGCCTAACACCAGACTTGAACCCTTTTATATGATCTGCATGGCCACGTGAAGATAACCACCTCCAGCTGTATCTTCTACACTCTTCCAGCTTCTTGAGAGTTAGTTGTAACTGATTCTCCAAACCTTTAGCAGCTCACTCCTCTAAGCTTTGAATATTTGCTCACAAGTCCTTCAGATCCTATCTTCAACACTATGCAGTCACATTCCAACAATTCTCCTCCTTGAATGCATAGTTAGAACCACAGACAAACATCCTTACCATTCCAGTTTCTATCAAAACTAGAACTTTAGTTTGAGCTCGTGAGAGCCCAAACTGATCAACTCAAGACAATACCTAAACTTTGCAACTGGTAGAGCCTTGGTCAATGCATCTACTGCATTATCAAGAGTTGAAACCTTCACTATCTTAACTTCATCCTTTTCAACTATATCCCTCACAAAATGCATCCTCACATCTATGTGTTTAGACCTCTCGTGAAAGACTTGATGCTTTACCAGGTGAATAGCACTCGGACTATCACAGAGAATAATAACAGATTCTTGATCAAAACTCAACTCTTGCAGCATACCCTTCAACCAAATTCCTTCCTTAACTGCTTCAGTGATAGCCATATACTCAGTTTCTGTAGTAGAGAGAGCAACTACAGACTGCAACATAATCCAGCTTATTGCAATATCAAACAAAGTAAAAACGTACCCTGAGATTTTCTATTATCAAGATTAGAAGCATAATCTGAATCAACATAACCAACTAATCCCTTTCCAGCTGACAAATCTTTCTTCTCAAATAACAAACCACAATCAGCAGAAGACTTGAGATATCTTAAAATATACTAGAATGCCTCCCAATGTATCCTTCCTGGATTTGCCATATATCTACTTACCACAGTAATTGCATGAGCTAGATCAGGCCGAGTACATATCATACAATACATGATACTCCCAACTGCATTTGCATAAGGAACCTAACTCATCTCCATCAATTCCCGATCACTATTTAGCTTCTGACTTCTGACAACTTGATATGTTGTGGTAGAGGAATACTCACAGACTTTGCCTCATTCATATTGAACTTTCTGAGCACTTTGTTAATGTAATCAGTCTGAACTAGAAACAACTGACTTTTATCTCTGTTTCTATGAATATCCATTCCCAAAATCCTTCTTGCCTCACCAAGATCTTTCATGTCAAACTCTTGATACATAGCTCTCTTGACTTCTTCAACATTTGACCTCAGCTTCCCAGCAACTAACATATCATCTACATACAACAGTAGATACACCATCCTTAAATCTGCCACTTTCTTCAAATATACACACCTATCATGTAGAGATCTGTTAAAACCTATGCTCAGCATAAATTCATCAAACCTCTTGTTCCATTGTCTTGGGCTCTGCTTCAGACCATACAGAGACTTTTGCAACAAACACACTTGAGATTCACATCCAGCAACCTCAAACCCTTCTGGTTGAGTCATGTATATTGTCTTCTCAAGCTCTCCATTCGGAAAAGTTGTCTTAACATCTAGTTGGTGTAATTCTAGATTCAATTGAGCCACTAAAGCTGGCAACAATCTTATAGAACTGTGTATGACAATTGGTGAGAAAATCTCATTAAAATCCACTCCTTCTCTTTGAGTAAACCCTTTTGCAACTAGCCTAGCTTTGTATCTGATAACCTCTTGACCATTAGTTACCTCAAACTTCCTCTTGTAAATCCATTTACAGCTAAACACACTTCTGATTCTTAGGTTTCTTTACCAATTTCCATGTTCTGTTCTTCATAAGAGAATCCATCTTCTCCTTCATGGCTTGAATCCAAAAGTCTTTCTCTGCACAAGACACAGCTTCTTTGTATGTCTTTGGCTCTTTATAAGTTATCTTTTCAGCAACATGTAGAGCATATGAGACTGAATCAGCATGACCAATCCTTTGTGGAGGTTTGATACACCTTCTAACTCTATCTCTTGCCAAGTGATACTCACTAAGATCTGGTCCAGTAGAAGAAATCTCATCATTTAACTCCTCTTTCACTATCATCTACTTCAGAAATTCCATTCTCTCTTTCCTCAGCAGGTTTTGGATGTTCCACCTCAAACCTTGTATCATTTGGACTCCCAAGTTTCAGATAAGGCATGATTTCTTCCTTAAAGATCACATCTTTACTAATCAGAGTTTCACCTCTTTCTGATTCAACACACACCAGAGCCTATATCCCTTCACACCATCAGGGTATCCTATTATTACACACTTAAGTGCTCTTGGCTCTAGCTTATCTTGTCTCACATGAGCATATGCCAAACATCCAAAACTCTTCAAGTTTGAGTAATCTGCTGGTCTACCAGTCCACCTCTCTTCTGGAGTCTTCATTCCAATTGCTGAAGATGGGCACCTGTCAATCAGATATGCAGCTGTAGCATCAGCTTCACCCCCAAAACCTTACAGGTAACCCTGAGCTTGACAACATACACCTCACTCTTTCGAAGAGAGTTCTATTCATTCTTTCTATCACTCCATTCTGATGTGGATTGCCTGGAACTGTTCTGCGCCTTTTAATTCCTTTAACTTTGCAGAAATCAAGAAACTTCTCAGCAATGAACTCCAGTCCATTATCTGTTCTCAAGCATTTTAACCTGCAATTCTTTTCATTCTCTACAGATCTACACCACTCAACAAACTTGTCAAAGGCATCTGATTTATGTTTTATGACATAAACCCACACTTTTCTGCTAGAATCATCAACTATAGACATAAAGAAATTAGCACCACCTAATGTAGTTGTTTTAGATGATCCTCATAGATCAGAATGAACATACTGTAAAGGCACAAGAGATGTATGCTTGCCTACTGAATATGGTAATTTCTTACTCTTCCCAAGAATATAATCTTCACAATGAATTCCCTGCCTCTTAAGCTCAGTTAAACCCTTTTCACTCACATGTCCTAACCTAGCATGCCATAGTCTTGATTCATTTCCACTAACATGCTCAATTTCACCAACCACAACATTTCCTATCAGATGATACAAACTGCACGTCCTAGTTCCTTTCATTATGATTTTAGCATCTTTAATAACACACAAGGTACCATTAGATGATCTAAATTTATAACCATGATCTTCAAGCCAACCAAGAGAAATCAAATTCCTCTTGAGACTAGGAATGTACCTCACTTCTGTTAAGAGCTTAACAGATCCATCATGCAGTTTCAATCTGATAGATCCAATGCCTTCCACTGAGCATGTGTTATCATTTCCAAGAATAACAGAACCAAACCTTCCTTCCTGCAGCACAGAAAACTAACTTTTATTAGG
Organism: Schizonepeta tenuifolia; assembly: GCA_029490685.1. Lineage (NCBI taxonomy): Eukaryota > Viridiplantae > Streptophyta > Magnoliopsida > Lamiales > Lamiaceae > Schizonepeta > Schizonepeta tenuifolia. Next base: position 84,711,993 of record CM055958.1, read on the forward strand.
ACACATATGAAAAGAACAACCACTATCAAAAATCCAATCATTTGATAGTTTTGAATCAAAAATATTAAGAGCTTCAGAGTCAAGAATATTGAGGGATTCAACCTCATGATATTGCTGAGCAATATCAGCAGTATTTGTGGAGATTGAGCCTTGTTGTTGCTGCTTTCTTTTTCAGTTATAACACTCCTTCCTTATATGGCCAGGTTTCTTGCAGTAATGGCACTTGATTGCCTCATTTCCATCATCTTTTTTAGACTTGAAACTTCCTACCTTCTTGTTCCCTTTCCAAGATTTCTTTGCTTTGCCTTTGTTAAATCTTCCCTTCACATTCACTCTCACCAAGAGTTGACTGCTTGGATTCAGCAGATCTCTGCAATTCTTTTGATTTAAGGGCATTCTGCACTTCCTCCAGAGAAATTGATGATTCTCTACCATAAAGCATAGCATCCTTTAGATGATCGAATGACTTTGGCAAAGCATTCAGCAGGATAATAGCCTTATCTTAATCTTCAAGCACTACATCTAGATTTGCAAGATCATTAAGAGACTTGTTAAACTCATCTAACTGATCTAACATACTCTTATATTCAAGAATTCTAAAAGAGTAGAGTTTCTGCTTCATGTACAGACGATTTGCCAATGATTTTGTCATGTACAGTTTCTCCAGTTTCAACCACATAGCTGCAGCAGTTTGCTGCTCCGCTACTTCACACAGCACTTTGTCTCCACGGCAAAAAATGATCACACTGTGAGCCTTCTTCATGATTTCAGCGCGTTTCTTCTTGTCTTCCTTCCTCTTTTCGCTTTCTTTTGATGTTTCTAATTTTTTCACTCTTCAACGCATCTTCAAGTCCTTGCTATATCAAGACAGCTTGCATCTTGATCTTCCACAGGGCGAAATCATTCTTTCCCGTGAAATTCTTCATTTCAAACTTCGATGTTGCCATAATCACCGGATCTATTCTTGCTCAAAGATAGATCTTCAAGATCTCTACGATTCCGATTACCTTCTCTCCGATCCGACTTACTTCGATGCGATTTCCTTTCTGGTCGTGAAGGTCGTTCCCGCAGGCGGCGCCACTTGTTAAGAAAAGCGATCAACATATCGCAGAAATCACCATAGAAAACTAAAAGATTCAAATGCAATGAAACAGTAAATTGAAGCAGGGAGTTTTTACGTGGTTTGGATCAAATCAATCCTACATCCACGGGCAAGGGTGCAAAAGTGATTCCACTATATATTCTTGTGACAATCAGTCACCAAACAACACAGCAACAAGAGAAAAACGAAAGCAAGCTAAGAAATGAAAGCTCTCAAGCCAACTACAATGGCTGCTAACCCTCTCACACTTCTCTCTTTTCTCTATTGTATCTTTCTCCTATTCTCAACCTTACAAGTTACAGAATAGATCGCCTAACACTGGACTTGAACCCTTTTATATGATCTGCATGGCCACGTGAAGATAACCACCTCCAATTGTAGCTTCTACACTCTTTCAGCTTCTTGAGAGTTAGTTGTAACTGATTCTCTAAGCCTTTAGCAGCTCACTCCTCCAAGTTTTGAATATTTGCTCACAAATCCTTCAGCTCCTATCTTCAACACTATGCAGTCACGTTCCAACAGTTCATAATTTGATACTAACTCACTTTACAAATACTATATTTTATGCAAGAATATAATGCAGGATAATTTACAACAATTACATTCTTGCAGGATAATTTACAACAATTACTACGTAAAAAAAAGTAGGAGGATAATCGTGTTAAAAGTGTATTAATGACTCATGGGCTATCAAGGATTGTCGAAACCTTTGCAAGATTTAATTTGCGGTAATTTAATTTGGTGCCTTCTTTTTGCCAAACTAATCTATTTATTCAACTCTAAGTGATCATTTCACTAAGTTCACCCACATTTTCAATCATGGTTCATGGGGTTAATTAATTAAATTTATTTTTAACTTACTATAATCATAATACTAAAGTAAAAAATTTAGGTACCCTTTTGAATAATAAAAGTGTAATGACACTCGCTTTCTAAAACATATCAATGGTACTTGTTTCACCGTCTAATTGTGTCATTCCATCGTTCAAATGAAAGATATGAGTAGGACAAATTTTCAACGCGAGTGACATTTTTTTAAAGAGAAAATGCAAGTGTGAAGAGCAATATGTTTAATCAGTGGCGGATGCAATACTCGGGCAGCCTCGGCGGTCACTCGGGTAATTTTTTAATTTTTTACTATTATGTTATAATTATATATATTAATATACTTGGCATTTTCGCTTCCTCCCCCTTTCTATTACTCCTATATATTATTATGCGTGCCTCTCTCTTTTGACATCAAAGGCTCGAGACTTCTAATATTAAACATAAAATCAAACTACCCTTTTCCTCTCAAGACTACAAAATCGAGAATTAGTGTAGAGATGCTCATATTCTTTCATTTTTCTTTTCCAAAAGCTTTCTCAATACAAATTTGAGAGGAAAATTCACAAGACCCTTCATAGAAAACATCAAATTTATCTTGTTATTTATTATCAATTTATCATTACAAATAATATTAGAATTAGCGACAAATACTTTAAATTGGCTAATAGAAAACGTGGCTTTACCTGCATTCAGAACTTAAAAAAAAAAAAGGAAAAGGAGAAAAAAAAGATAAAAAAAGAAAAGGAACTAGTAATAATATTGTTTAAAAAAAGAAAGTTAACTATGGGCCCAAGATTCGTAACCTTAAATTTATTTTGGAAATGGGCCTAGTTTATTTTCCCAAGTAAGCCCCCCTGATTTTATTTAACTAGGTGGTCATAGGCTCATAGCCAGTCTTCAATTTAGGCGTAATATTATTGATACTGTCATTAATATCCAACCAAAATTAAGCTCATCTTTCACCATGTTTGACTATATGTACCTACTTTAATAAGTGGAATGAGAGAAAAACTACTTTGCCAAGAAAACATCAACCACTAAATTTCCAAAATTGGTGTATATTTTAAAATTTTGGTACTTTTACGGTTAACAGTAGTGTATAAATTCTACCCTAAAGGTGGAGGTAAAATGAGGTATAATATTATTTTACTCCATTATATTTTGTTTAGTTGCGATTTAAGAAAAATACTCGTAGGAGGTATAAATTTTCGGGCAGATTCTTTTACCTTGCCCGGAATATAAATTTATACCTTCGAAATGGAATTATTATACTTCCCATGTGTTTTAGATATTTCCTCCTTTATCCATCAATTTCATTCCAAGTAAATAACATATAACATTGTGGTCCCCCTTTGAGAGTATAAATATATTATCCCTCCAACCAAACAAGATATAAAATTTATGGTCCCCACAATGAAGTATAAATTTATACCTCATAATATTATCCCTCCAGTTACAAGTACTAGTAGAGAGATATGTGCGTTGCACGTATAACCTCTTGTTTAAGAAAATTAATTTATTACAAATATATTTGCAAATAAAAAAAAGTTGTAATATATATATATATATATATATATTAATTTTGACTATTATTAACTTCAATAATTATTAACAAGTTGGTGCAAATAGGAATGATAATGAGTCTACTCTCTCCCATCAATCATCATTATATTACTAAAAGGAAAACGATTCTTGCTTTGAAAAAATCCTATATGGCACTCTTTATATTCCCTCATTCATATTTATCTAAATTCTCAAACTTTTGAATTTTTAAATGCAAAATAATAGATTTGAAATATCTATACTAAAATCTTGTGTCCCACATTGGTTTTTCAATGAAACTTCACCTATTGAAAAGCCTATAAATACTTAGAATCAATGTGTATTTTCTCATTTTTTGCTCCACCAGTTTTATTTGGCCAATTTATTTATTAATCGTCCGAATAAATAACTATATTTTATAGTTTAATTTAATTTAATTTGGTCAATTTATTAATTGGCCGAATAGATAATTATTTTTTGTAGGAGTTTTATTTGGTCAATTTATTTATTAATCGGCCGAATAAATAACTGCTATATTTTTATAGTTTAATTTAATTTAATTTGATCAATTTATTAATTGGCCGAATATATAATTATTTTTATTAGGGAACCAATTTATTAGTTGACAGAATAAATGGTTCCAAAATAGTTTGGATAATTTATCGGTTGACCGAATTAAATTTGAAAATAGTCTAATATTTTTTTATTTAATTTGATAAAAAATAAGTAATTTCTAATTTCTCAATTAATTAGGTAGACGGGCCAATTCTCAACTGATGGGTACCTCAACTCGGGATCTCACGTGACACATTTTCATTCTTTATTCTTAATTTTTATGTTTTATGGTTTATTTTCATAATTAAAATTAGAGGAAGAATTTTCTTTATAAATATATATATAATTACATTTCTTCTACTAATACTTATAGTTTATTGAAGGGTATAAATCCCACTTTACTTTAGGATTTGTTCATCAAGTTTGCAGCTTTGTAGTTGTATTCTATTCCAATATTTCCGTGGAGTGCATTTTGCCAACAACTTGTGTTTAGAAACAGTTCTAAACCGAATATATCTTTGATACTCAATGGCTCAGGTAGTTAATGCTTCCCTGCACTGAAAACTATCCTCAAAATACATTCCAAGCACAAGCTCTAAACTTTTATGATTACATTTCGGATCATAAACTATCTTCTTTTTTCTCATCCTCTCATCACATTCCTCATCAAATTCAGAAGTATCAAACTCTCTCTCATCATTTTCATACTCAGATACTTTGTCTTCTTCAAAGTCATTCTCAAAACCATCATGTTCATTAATGACATCAAATACATTCACCACATCTTTCAGTTTTCTTCTAAGCTTGATGTTTTCCTCATCAGAGATATACTCAAGGTCAGCTAGACTAACATCAGATTCAGAATCACTAGGGATGTAGTCACCAGAATCACTATACTCACCATCACTCTTACCCACCTCACTGTTATCACCATTATCAATCTCTGTCTCAACATCACCATCTCACCCCCAATCTCATGTGTATTCATTACCATCTTGCCAACCTACATGTGTATCATAAAGATCCTTACCATTCTCATATGTTTTCTTATTTTGATCTACACCACTACCATTTCCCTCAACATCTGTCTCACCATTTCCCTCAGCATCTGCCACCTTTTTCTCACCATTTCCCTCACCACTTGCCACCTCCTTCTCAGCTATATCTACCAGAGTCTTACCACCTTCCACAAATACACTTAGCAATCTAAATTTCCCCACATAAGACAACAATTCCATCACACCTTTATCATCCACTATCTCCTTATATGCATGAGTCCTAGGGATTCTATACCACAACTTGTCCCATGCATGAAACCCTAATTCCTTAATCAAGTCAACCAACTCAAAATAACCAAACCTATCACGGTCTAGCCCAAATTTACCAACAAAATTACCTCCTATGTACTGTAGAATGAAGTCTTTCAGACGAATGTTACCACCATAATAAATATTTAGTCCAAAATATTGACTGCAAAAGGAAAAAAAAAACGGAAAAAATAAGCAACGAAAAACCCTAATCGGCAGAAAGCGACCCCCAAATAACATATAATAAAGAAATAACAGAAAGTGACCAAACAATGTAAACAACATAAATAAAGAAATAGCAGATGGACCTACATTTTCGCCATTATACCGGCAGAAAGCGACTCCAAAGCGAGTTAGGGGAGCACTCTCTCAACCAACACAGCTCGATATCCACCAATATTGCACTATAATATCCAACAACTGCGTGAATAAATGCGAATCTCCGACAAGAATCGAAGATTCAGAAGCAAAATTTGAAGAACAACAACCAATGCCACAGATTTTTAATTGATAAGAGTGCAGCGTATATCGATTTAGGTTTTGGTAGACTAATATACGGATTTTTTTTCACAAAGGAACACAAATGACTAATTTTTTATTGGATTTTAAACAAGTACGAGTATATTTTCAAACAAGTTTGAATAATCCTAAACACATCATCTCAAATTGTTTGATTTATCGTTTCCGTTGGAAAACGTAGAATATGTAGAAAAATTGACAGAAAAATTACTAACGATTTATCAACGAGTCAATTCCGACAAATAATCATGCGCGTAGATGGGCCAATTCAGTACTTGCGGGACAACATTTTTTTTTAATATATTATATAATTATGAACTCATAAAATTAAGAATATTTATGGTCAACTTTTATCTTATATCATTGACTAAATAATTTTATGAATCACAATCATTCCACATGAAGTTTTGTAAAAAGGAAAAACTATCAAGTACATAGTGAAACAATTCTTGAAGTTCTATTCTCAGTTAAAAAAGTTATTCTCGAAACTGGTAAAAAAGAAAACGAATATCATCATTTATTTTTCTATGAATATATTTGGAAGATGATTATTTATATAATACTACAATTTATAATTAAATTTTTATTTATTAAATATTATGTGAATAATTTTGGAATATAGTTATGTATATAATTAAATATTAATTTCAGGTAAAAAGAAAATAAATGTCATCATTAATTTTTTTGTGAATATATTTGGAAGATGATTATTTATATAATTTAAAATCAGTATTGTAGTCAATAGGCCGGTTCCAGGTCGGAACCGTCAGGGTGGACGAGATGATTGTGAAGCGGTGGTTTAACTTATTTTTTTTCTTAATCTTGTGTTGAATTAATAATGTGGGGTATTTAGGGTCACTTTCATCTTATAGACAATCTTAACATATATAGTATTATTCGTTATCTATATATCTCTTATCTCTCTCTCACTACCCGCTCCTTCCCGTGCCTCTTTTTCTTCATAAAAAGCTAAAAAAATCAGCTTAAGAGTTGTTTTTCTTTGAGAGATAAATATATTTTTGCCCACATCGGTTTTGTAGAAGAACAGAGCTTTAACAATTATCAAAAGTAATAAGAATATATTAGTTATAATTTTTAACAAACATAACTATATGGAGTTGAGACGTAATGTGGTAAAATTACTTTTCAATTGAATTTGAGATGCGTTCAAGGGATATAAATTCTAAGCGAGTTTAGTAGATTGCATAATCGAATTATTTAACGCTAAAATAATCAACAAATAATATTTTTTTAATCTATCACATATTAGTACTATTTAATAATTTTATTAATTTTTATAATTTTCCGTCGATTTTCGACGGGTTATACGCTAGTTTTTAGAATTCAAATTTGTCTAAATTATCCTACGGTTACTCGTTAAAATGAACACCACATAAAAAGTAAACAGTAGCAATAAATAATAGATGTCATAATTAATACATAAAAATTAACATAATTTTTATTACAAGAAAAAGATTTTTATGTAGACCTTAAAATAAGCAAATTCATCTATAATTTAAATATATCTTCTATTTTGTATACAATTTAAAAAATTTATGACGGTGGTAAAGAAAATCTATTATAATTTAATTAATTTGATTGACGACCATAGTACTTACTTAGAAGAATCAAAACACACATTATGATATTCCAATCATATGTAGAAAAGTTGTTCCCGATATTGTTTGTAAAAATAATTCTAAATCATAATATACATAATTCGTACTATGAAAGTGAAAGGGAATTATTGTAATAGATTTATTTCTTTGGATTTCCATTTACAATTAACCAATAAAATATTTGAATATTGAAATATTGATAATAAAGAAGAAAATTCTAAATATTGTGTTCTTTGAATAATTAAATTAAAGTATTTTTCTAAAATATTATGTTTAATCTTTTTAATGATCCTGTAATGCCCCGGAAATTTCTTACGATCTCAAAATTTTAAAGTTAATATTAATAATGGCTTTACAAGCCTAAGTTTACGATTTTGAATTCTAAGACTAACGGTCGAATCCGTTTCCGAAAATAAATTACGGAAGTCAGCTAGACTACTACTGTATTTAGGGTTAGCGCGTACGAAAAATTTTTAGTTCGTGAACTCAGAACGGAAAACCGTATGATTTTTACATTCACGAAATCGCGATACGAACTCGCCCGAGAAAGTTCATTTTTATGATTTTCCGGACGAAACTCGGACTGTGTCGTCCCGAGTTTTTGTCAGAATAAATTTTTTAAATATTATTTTCCGATTAAGTTTAGTACGTTAAAATTTTTGGTCGAATCGGATCGTGACGATTTTATGCCGAGCTACGTTTTTCGTCTAACGTTTTCCGTAACGTCGTATCGCGCCGGAAAATCACGTATCTCTCCTAAAAATAACTAATGGCAGCCGACTTCCCTCTCACACATTAGCTTGATATTTCATTTTTATATAGTTTTTTATCCATGACTCACCATATAGATATTTTACTTATCACTTTACACCTATTAGGTTTTATTCACCTTATAACATATCAAACTAAGTCATATCTCCCTCCCTCCCCAAAACCATCGACTGCACTCCTCTCTCTCCCTCCCATTTTCATTTCTCCATTGAAGATCAAGTTCTTGAGCAAGAGTTTCCTCACAAGTCTTCATCCGACCATCGAACTTCTTTTCTCCTTTGTTAATTATCAAGGTAATCCTCTCCTCTATGTTTCTATCCATCCAAAAATCCTTTTCTTTTTAATTTCTTCTTTGGATCGAGTTTGAGGAAAGATGAACTAGATGTTTGATCTTGAATTAGTGAAATTAGATGTGTTAGATGTGATAATTAGGGATTTAAATTGGATGAAATCAAGAACCCTAATTGCCTTGATAATACCGAAATTTTAGGGCATTTGTGTAGGATGTTTGAATCTTTCAATTGATGTTATAATCATGCTTAGAAAGTGTTCGATTAGGGATTAAAACAAAAAGAAATCGAAAGCCCTTTGATTGATAAAAACCGATTTAGGGTTTAGGGTTAGGAATTTGGGGATTTTCAATTTCATGTTGCTTTTGGACTTCAATTGATTAATTGATGTTATAATAGTATGATTAAGAGTTAAATGGTGTTGATTAATGAAGAAAATCACTCTCTTAATCTTTGTGTAAGTACCGAAAATTATTAGAAAATTAGGGGTTTGATATAGCTTGGTTTAATTGATGAAATGATGATAGAATATGGTTTCTAATGACATTAGATGATGCTATGAATTTAATTAGAATTTTCTAAAATAATCATTGAATTGGTAAGAGACAAAGATCTCGAATTAAGTTGAGATATAGTGATGATATGAAGTGATGATGTGCATGAAAATGAATCTCGTTAGATGATGTTTGATGACGTAGAAAATGAACGAAATCCGATAACTTTTAAAATCGCGTAAGAGACGAACAATTAGTCGTAATTAATAACCGAGAAGTCGAATGAGAATTCTAACTTGATAATATTGTTTATTATGGACTTGAGAATGACTTTGTAGTTGACGACATGAGCTTTCAAGCTATTATAATATGAGTTATAGTGATAGTCGAGAACTAGAACGAGGAATTGATAACTTGTTTTGGTTTAGTACTTGATAGTTGGAAGCCGACGTTTAGAACGTCGTGCTAATGGACGAGTTTTGAGGAGTTCATCACGTACTCCCATACGTGATGACTGCCTTAAGAGTAAAGTTTCATGAGAAATAGAATACGAGAACTTAGAACGAACCTAAGAAGTTATACGTCGATTCTATCGAGCAACTAGGGTTAGCGCGGCAGTTTTGCGACCCTTGCCGGAAACTGTAATAATTTTTAGCTCGTTTATCGGATTTGCGATCCGTAAATTGGAGCGTAAACTAGACATCCCAAGCTTTCCAACGGTACAGAGCTCATCCCCTGTTTCCAGATCCCCTGTTCTGGGCAGTCCCCAGAGTTACTGCCTTGTGCAGTGAATTTTCAGATTTCATTCTTCTAAGTTGTTTCGTTCGCGACTTAGTTTCTTTCGATCGTTTGAGCCGTAATAACTTGCCGACTATCTTCCTACTGACCCCAGTGTCAAGAAAGGAGCTTTGAGTGCTAAACAAGTCGAGATCTCATCCCGTATCCGTTAAAGTAAAGAATTTAGTTAAGCGAGAAATTGTTTAAATCGTCTAAAGAGCTAAAACGTAATTTTCCTAAGTTGATTCTTTTCCAACTTAGTTCCTTATGATCTTTTAAGTCGTTTTGAGCTATCGACTACCCTCTCTACTGACCTAAGAGTCGAGTATGAGACCTTTCGAGTTCTAAACGAGATTTGTTCGAGTCTCGTTTCCGTTTAATTAAAATAAAATTAGTAAGCGTGCAATTGCCTAAAGAAATGAAACGACTAAAACTTTTTCGATTTTCGATGTTCGATTATCTTTTACGACCCAATTTTGAGTATTATTATTTTACGATGAAGGAGGAAGCCAGCAGTAAGGAAAGGACAGAAGATCAGAAGATCGGAAGCTAGTACTTATTAGTTCTGTATCACAAGGTGGGCTTTTATATATAAAATAAAACGAGCAATGCTCGAAAAACCTTTCTTTATCGCTTTGATATCTGTGTTTTCAAAATGATAATTATGGCATGAACTGTTTTATGTTTTATGTGAGTTCTCTTGTACCTATCTGAGTTAACATTCGTGTTTTCCAGATTTAGAGTTAATCTAACTAGGTTAACTAACGATCGGCTCTGAGTTAGCTGCTAAGTGCTTTCCAGAGTTTGTAGCATAAGTCTGTAAACTTGAACTTAGATACCTTTGTGTACTTTTGTCGAGTAATCACTCGTGATTAACTCTTTCTTTATAATAGTCAAGTCTTGTTCATTGAATGTATGTTGTCTTTTATGTATGTTTAGTCAGTTAACCCCTTTCTTCCCCGCTTCTTTAATCCAACCCCAGTCGTACTCCGGCTTCTGCCGTCCCTCGGGATTTGGGGCTGTGACAGATCCTTGTATCTATATATAGTTAAATAATTTTATAATACATAATGATAAGGGATATAACAATTTTTAAGCGTTCCAAGTATCAAGTTTTAATTTTTCATACTCTTTTTCGTTACCTCTATTTTCTTTTTCATGACTATATATAAAATTTCCATTATATTTACATATATTCACAACTATTTAAAATTAAATTTAATTATTTAGTGCATTACAATGATAAGATGAAAAATTAATTTTCATATACTATTTCAACTTTAATTTGGTTGAGACTGTGTTTACCAATAGTATAGATTTAATTACATCCAAAATCACATTTTTTACACCAAAAAATCACTTTTATCGTTTTCATGGGATGCTTTTGAATTTATGGAATTAATTTATCAATCATTAATTTATATACTCCCTTCATGAACTATAGTGACTAAAAATACTTCATAATTTCAGTAAGAAAAAAAATTTATGAGTAGATTTTATAAAAAAGAAAATATTTTCATTTGTGAAAATATTTACTAAAGACCAATATGCTAATGTTCATTTGTGAGTAATTAATTAGATAATATCTCTACTAATTAACACCGCTAAACTACTTACAAATCTCCAATAACTCATTTTGAACTACGGGACAATCCCCTTCATTGTGGGGTGACGAAGGGATTGTAGTCAACATCAAAATTTTATTTTAAATTATTATTATTATTATTATTTTAATATTTGAGAAATTATGATAAAGATATTCAATTTTTCAGATTATGCAAAAATCAATGCCCAATTGCTGAAGTACAATTACATTAGTCATGTCGATATTTCATTCAGTTTACGGTGTAGTGTGCTATTATGTTTTATAGCTATGAAATAAATTAATTTATCAACTACTAATTTCTTAACTCTATCATAATAATCATGGCTGGAGACCTATATGTACTTTATAATAAAATCATATAATAATCTTAAATTAAGAAACAAATTATACAGAAACTTCAATAATGTAATCTCGAGCTATTAAAATGTATGTGTGTTTTCTATTTCACTTTTGAGTAATAGAACATGTAGAACTAAATTATTAATTAATATATTACGTTGAGTTATAATAGGAGTAGGACTACATTATTTTATTAAAAAAAAAGAGTTATAGTAGGAGTAGGACTATATTATTTATTCATAATATTTATAATAAATCCAATATAGACTTACACTATTACCCTTAAAATAAATATAATAATAAGGATATATTAGGCAAATCAAATTTTATAAGACTCCGCTCTATTATAATAGGTATAGATAAATTTATAATTCTAAGTGAACACACCATAAAAGCTTAGAACACACCATAAAAAACTATGAAGTCTTTTTTCTAACGATGATAGTAATAAGCAACTTCAATTTCAAGTGTGATTTGATATTCTACAAATTACACAAGAGGAGTAAATAATATTTAAAAAACTTCATTCGACAAACTCGACTTATATAGCATTGGTGAGTTTCGAACTTGTAATTTTTTGTAAGTATAAAATTATCCTTCACCCGTAAGTAATCGTGAAGAGGAATGGTTTACAAGTTCTATCAACGTACTATTTAAAATTCAAAACTCTAAAATTATGGTCGAAAATTTGCTAATCATTTTAATTATCGAACCCACTAATCAATTAGTTGGACCAAAATCCGAATAGGTTAATCCGATTGACACAAATTTTGAGATGGAACCACCAATTTCGATCTACTCCCTCTGTTTTTTATTAAGTGTCCTATTATGAAATTTGATTTGTTTTTTAATAAGTGTCTCATTTCATAAATTTTGAAAAAAATGATGCAAAACTTTTTATTTTACCTAAGTAATAAATGTTAATTATTTACATTTTAAGTTTTCTAACTAGTATTTATAGATAAAAATAGTAATATATTGATTTTATTGGTTTGAGCAGGCGATCAAGTTGTGACAATAATTAGTGGTGTAACAGAACATGATGTATTGTCTCCAAAGTTAGTTATTGTGCCTTCAATACTAGTAGAAAATAAAAAGACAGTAACCTTTAATTTCCCGCAAATGCAATAAATGTTTGGTAGTTTCTTCTGATTTCTGAGCCACAATCAAATAAGATAACAAATGCAATAAATGTTTCGTAGTTTCAAATAAAAATATTTTTTCATCCACCATTGAATTTTCAAAAAGAATATTCTAATGACTCATTATCCATACTATATTGTTCTTAAACTTCATTACAATTTATATTTCTTTTCCTTTTTTTCCCCCCTGAAAGGAACATATGTATGTGCTTTCATCTCATTATTATCTGGGTAACTTGAAGAATTAACAACTTAAAGTACAAATATACTAATATAGAGTTTGAAGATAAGAAGGAAAAGTATTTGTCCACATCTGCAAGCTCCTTTCCAGACTAAATACACTATATTGGCTAAAGGCATAAAATCTGCAATAAAAGTTTGTGTGGATAATTTATATATTCCAACAGCCTGCTTTATCTACAAAGATCTAATGCCCAAACAAACAAAAAAATTATATATATAAAAAAAAAAAAGCCATAAAATTTTGGTAGGAGATGGAATCAAATGTTATCATCTGTTGTCTTGCAACGTTCTTTTGTTTGAGTTGTGCAGAGGAAGTGAAGCTGACAGTAAAAGGATCAAAATCCATAGCAAAAACTGATGAAAATTTCATCTGTGCTACTTTAGATTGGTGGCCTGAGACCAAATGCAACTACAATCAATGTCCATGGGCCAGAGCAGGCATTCTGAATCTGGTAACAAATTTTCAATTTTCTTGAAATCTTGAAGGGAATAAAAACAAAAAAAGGTTAGCAGAAACTGAGGTTACATCTATCATGTGCAGGATTTGAAGAACAAGATTCTTTCGAATGCCATCAAAGGTTGGTTTGTTTGAGTTTATGTTTGGGATCATATGTGCTGATTAAGGTTGTTTCTTGATTAATTGATTGATTGAAAGCAGCATTCAGCCCTTTGAGGATAAGGATAGGAGGTTCATTGCAAGATCAAGTTGTGTACAATGTTGGGAAATCGGTTGCAAAATGCCCACATTTCAAGAGGATGGATGAAGGATTGTTTGGATTCTCAAGAGGGTGTCTGCCTATGGAGAGATGGGATATGATCAACAAGTTTTTGGATGAGACGGGGTATAGATCAAACCTCGTCTCAAATGAGCAATTATTGGCCGGAGACTGTCTGAGAAGCACGTAAATTGTTGTGTGTGTGTGTGTGCAGGGCTAAGATAACATTCGGGTTGAACGCGTTGTTGGGGAGGAAGAAGGCCAGAGGAGGCGATGGGCTTATGGTAGGCGAATGGGACCCAAGGAATGCGTTTGATTTGATCAAGTACACTGCCTCCAAAGGCTACAAGATTGATTCATATGAACTAGGTAGATCAAAGATTGCACAAAGTTAGATGAGTTGTTTATTGGTTAGTAGATGTGATTTTGTTGTTTATAAGGATGTTTGATGTGATTAGTACATGTGCATGTGATTTTGGTAAGGAAATGAGCTGTGTGGAAGTGGTGTGGCTGCAAGAGTTGAGGCAGAGCAATATGGGAAGGACATTGTTGTACTCAAGAAACTAGTTGATGAGTTGTACCTTGATCCTGCTACAAGGCCAAAGATCTTAGGCCCTGCCGGATTCTACGACAAACGATGGTTCGATACGTTTCTCAACACATCGGGACCGGATGTTGTTCATGGCCTAACACACCACATCTACAACCTTGGTGCAGGTATGTATATATATGTGTGTGCAAATTGCAATGCAGATCTTGATCATCTGACACAAGTGTTTGTGTGCAGCGAGTTTGAGTTTTCAATTTCAATCTCGTGTCGTGTGTGTAGGTGTTGATCCGACCCTGATCAAGAAAGTTCAAGATCCGAGGTTTCTTGATGAGATAGCGGAAACATACAGAGAAATTTCAAGCACCATTAGGCTGCATGGGCCGTGGTCGGGAGCTTGGGTTGGGGAGGCTGGTGGTGCCTATAATAGTGGTGGCAAAGAGGTTTCTCACTCCTTTGTTGATGGATTCTGGTCTGTGGTTGGTTACTTGGTTATGCATCTTGTGTGAAAATGAAACTCTAATCTTGTGTGAAAATGAAATTAGGTACTTGGATCAATTGGGAATGACATCAACATTCAACCATAAGGTTTTCTGCAGGCAATCCTTAATAGGAGGAAACTATGGCCTGCTCAACACAACCACATTCATCCCAAATCCAGATTACTATGGGTATGTTTCCACATAACTACACCTGTTTAATTTGATTCTCAAACATAGGTAACTTGGTCTGCGTTAGCAGAGCTCTCTTATGGCATCGGTTGATGGGAACGAACGTGCTCTCCGCCTCCCACGCCGCCTCCTCCTACCTCCGCGCCTACTCTCATTGCTCCAAGAAAACAGTGAGCAAATCTCATGTTAATTTCTAAGCCTCCTAATACATCATTATGAATAAGTAAAGTTAGGGATGTGTGAGTAGAAATGTTTGTTTGTTTTGGGCTGGGTTGAGGCCCGATTTTTGTGTCCGATCATTTTGGTAGCTAATTATGTGCATTGTCCCGTGAATGTGATCAGGCAGGAATTTCAGTTGTTTTGATCAACATGTCCAATTCAACAAGTTTTGAAGTTTTGGTGGAGGCGGAGGATGCGCGCAATCAAGCAGATGAGAGAGAAGAGTACCATCTCTCTCCAAAGGATGGCAATATTGTAAGTGATGTTTTGCTGCTCAATGGATCGCCAATGAGGCTGACTCCAGCTTTTCATATACCTGCAATGAATCCACACCTAGTCGATGCTACATTGCCTATAAAAATCGCGCCTCATTCCATAGTTTTCGCGCTGCTCAAAGGCTTCCACGCCGCAGCTTGTGCTTAATTAGAGACACACGAAAACTTCTCATAAAGACTTGTTTAACCTATTACTGCCTGCTATTGCCTACATAAATTAAACACATGATATATAATTTTGTCCGATAAAATTACATTTCATATAATTACAAAAAAATTGAACATCAATTATAAAATCATGTAAAAATGGTGTTAAATTTTGCTATTAGTCCACAAAGTTATATTATGACATTATGAGATTTTTCCATTTAGCACTACTTTTTAGTTTTATTTAAATGCATAAAAAACCCTTTTAAGTTAATTGTAAAACAAATTAATAAAAAACTTAATGGAATTTCTCGGTACAAGCATAGTAAATTTAATACACTATTAGTTAAATTTACAAATAAGCGGAGCAAAAGTCTAAAATCACATCTAATAATATAGACTAAATAATGTAACATAATAGAATTATAAATTCCTAAAGAAATTAATAATAGCCCAAAAAAATAAAACTAAAAAATATATATATATATATATAGTAGTAAAAGTAAATGAAAGGATTTCCATATTATTTATGTATACGAAGTCTATATATATTGGTATTCGATGCCTCTAACTAAATTTTTTTAAGAGCAAAATTAAAAGGTTAAGACACTAATCAAGCATTTTAGCATAAATTGAAAAGTCATTAAGAAAAAAAAAAGTTAGCGAAAACTAAACATGTATTAATTTATGCGGAACTTGATTTGATAATTAATTTTATTTAGGGATTAATAGATAGATGAAAATTAATTAATTAACACATGAAAATTAGAGTACAATTTTGGTAGGAAAATTTCTCTCTAAATTATTTTATTTTAGTATAATATAGATTCTTGATTTCAGCATTGTTCTGATTCTGATTATGAAACAAGCTGAAAAGAAAAGGAAATTATTATTGATGTATTCAAAAGAATTTAATTACAGAATAAATAAAGAGATAGCAAGAAAAACTAATTAAATGAAAAGCGAAAATATGTATATATATATATATATATATATGTGTGTGTGTGCGACAATGAAAGAAGAAGAAAATTAAGCATGCATGTGATGGGCTTATTTCTTCAAGAAATCGCCGGCCATCTTGATGAGGTCGCCAGCTCCACCGCCCTGATCAGGCTTCTTATCGGCGTCGCAGCCGTGTTCGTCCGGCTTGGCGGCGGCGTGGGCGTCGGGGTGGGAGCCCTTGTACTGGCGGAGATAGTCCTCGGCCTTGTCGACATACTTCCCGATGCCCTGCGTGTCGTCTAGCTTGCCGTACTCCGCGGCGGCGTTGATAAGATCGGCGGCGGCGCCGGCGACTTCCCCCTTGTCGAACTTCTCCGGCTCGCTGCGGAAATGGGCTTGCGCTGCGTCAGCCACCACCTTAGCGCTGTGCATTAGGTCGGATTTCGACGGTTGGTGGTGGGCGTCGGTGGAATCGGGAGCCTTCTTGGCTTGATCGTCGCCGTCTTTGGCGTCGGGAACTTTCTGGGCTTGTGCATCGTCATTTTTGGTCAAATTGGACAAGAAATCCATTTTAGAGAGAGAGAGAGAGAGAGAGTTGAGAAGAAATGCAAGTGAAAGGATGAAAAATAAATGAAAGTGAAAAAAGAATTTGATCGGAGGAGCTGATTTCGTGTGGATTCGATTGAGAAATAGGGGAAAGAGATTAATTGTCAGTAAGTTAGTTTTTTCAGTTATGAACGAGTCAATTGCAATCTTGGCCAACTAGTCTAAAAATAAATTTCGTTTAGAAGACAAGAAGAAATTGTACTCATAATTACTCACCATTGAAAATTACAATCTCTATTAGCCACCCATCACCCTAAATGGTAAAAGATTTATATTCAAATTAATACTCCAACTTGAATTGCACGTTCGTACTAACAAAGGGGAAAGTAAGCGATTGTGTATATTGAATTGATCAATATATGATAAAATATTATGTTAAAAAAAAAATGATATTATCGGCCGTCAACTACTTTTGCTTACATAATGAATATTTATACTTCATTAATTAATTAATCTCAATAAAACAAAACAAAGTAAAAATATCCATGCATGTGGTATTTAGATTTGGCATCATTATTATGTCAATAGAATGACAACATGGTGACTCTAGCAGTGGTCGCGGACAAGTAGTATAAATTTGAAAGATTGGGCACAAACTGAATTGCTCAAATCACAAACTCAAAGTAAGGCCAATCCTAAAAGAGTGATGCTGAGAACACAGGTGGGTTATGAATGACATTTGAATGCATTAATCATTTTGTGTTCTCAAGTCACTCCTCTAGGATTCAGTTTTTCTTACATCAGTCGGATTTATTATTCGAAGCATGCAAAAGAAATGAGATTATTGTGTAAAGCAGTCTCGCAGTGATGCGGATCAAAGATCTTAATTCAAATTCATATTTATGAGAATATTATTGTATATAGATCTGTGATCCGTCTCACCGCGAGACCGCCTTCACATGTTTTTGCGTAAAAGAGTTTTCAATTTCTCTCATCATATGTGTATGTATTACTCGATTTGCCAACTCAAAAAAATAAAAATAAAAATGTATTACTCGATTTGTGCCATTCAAATTTTTGGAAGCTTGCGTTTGTAGCCTAGCTAGTCGTTTGATTTTAAATCAAATAAAAGCTGAGTGTTTGGTCAGTAGAGCAATAATTTAATTCAAGTAGCTTGGTTATAAATTTTTATTATTGTAATTATGTTGCACAGATTATACTGTTATTGTACAATTTAAAACCGTGTCTGCATTTGATTTGTAGATAAAAACATGTGTGTAGTCAGTCACCAATGTATAATTTATTTGAAATCGTAAAAATACGAACGTAGTAATTATTAACATAGAAATAATTTATAATATAACGTCATTATAAATTGACAATTTCGATATTATCGTTTAAAGACAATAAAAAATCAACAAATTAAAAAAAAGATATCCAGTCATATGTATGAATTTTATACTTGACATCATTATGTCAATAGAATGACAACATGTTTATTTCAATAAAAAAGGAATGACAACATGGTGACACTAAATGGGTGAAGGACAAGTAGTATAAAATTGATAGCTTAATCACAAGTTGAATTGCTCAAATCACAAAGTAAGGCCAATCCTAGAGGAGTGATACTGAGAACACAAGTGGGTTATGAATGACATTTGAATTGCATTAATCTATTTGTGTTCTCAGGTCACCCCTCTAAGATTTGATTTTTCGATTTGATTTATTATTTATAGGAGACGGTCTCACAATAAAACAGATCAAAGAATCAGATTTAATTTCATATCCATAAAAATTGTCTTTGGATCTTTGGATCTGTGTGATATGTCTTACTATTAGATCATCATTAATTATTATTTTATTTTTTTTAAAGATCGTCATCAATTAAGTTTAGTGTAAATTCTATTCAGTAATCTAAAAGTTTATTTAAGTTTTTATCAAATTTTGGGAGCTTGTGTTTGTAGCTTAGTTTGACTACAATCTAGTACTAATATCTCAGTATTTTGTTAGTTTGTTTTAGAATTAAATTGAAGTAGTTTAGCAATATTCTCGTTCCAAGGATTTAAGGCTATTCCTTTCACACCGCTGGAAAATGCAACCATTTCCCCAGCTTTCTTCAATCCATAAATCCGTGCACAAAAAAAATATTGTAATTGTGTTTCACATTATTCAAGGAAAAAAAAACCTTATACTCCAATATTTGAAGTACTAAAAAAGAGAGCATTAAAATATTTTTTTAAGGTTAGGTATTGATATTGAAATAATTAAAAAATTAACATTGATTTTTGCATAATATATAACGTCATTCTAATTTTGCAGATTTTATAAAATCGACAGATTTTCAGAGCAATCTCTGCGGAAAAAAGTGAATCTTTTGGAGTCGAAAACCCTTAACCCACCGAGAAAAAAACACACACAACACGTAGTAATTCGGAACCGACAGCAACAGCCGTAGACATGGAAATCGACAGCAAACCAGCCGGAGAAATGAAGGAGGATCTATTTAAGGCGGCGGAATCCGGCAATTCCTCGGTTTTCAAGTCGCTCTCTGAAGTGCAGCTCGGCGAGGCCAGCCGCCTCCGCAATGAAGACGGTCGTTCTCTCCTCCACGTCGCCGTATCGTCGTCGCAGACGGAGGTGCTGTTCATTTTCCATTTGAACAATATTTAGCTATGAAAGCGGCAAATTAAATGTTTATGTTATTTCCTCAAAAAAAATAAAAAATGTTTATGATGTTATGTTTCCTTGAAAAAACTAGTGGCAGAATGAGTAATATACCCTAGTATTAGAAAATTCAGTAGCTGCTATTTTACTGTGATTTGCTGGCTGAAATTGGGTAAAATTTTGTTACGATTCTCCTTAGATCAGCTTGAAGTCCATTTTCATTGACATTGAATTCTGCAACGAGCATTCTCGGGAGTGTAGTTTAGGATATTTGATTGGGGAGTTGTTAACTAATTTTCAGTTAAACACCAACACTTATAACTGACATTTTTTTCTGTTTTAATACTGTTTACAAGTAGCTAGCTTCTCTGTTTTCATAGATATGGTTATTCTTTTTGGGGATGATTTAGGTGGTGGAAGTCCTATCAGCTGCAAGCCCATCAGTTGTAAACAGCTGTGACGAAGAAGGCTGGGCACCACTACACTCTGCTTCAAGCAGTGGCAATATTAAAATCGTGGAGATTTTACTCAACAGCGGTGAGTGTTTAAGACTATTTTTATTGAATGGTTATAGCCTATGGTTGGATTTCATAACCATCAGTTTAGTCCCAGAGGATTGAAGTTCATCCCCTGTTTATGTTCTATTGGAAGATAATTGCTTCTACAGAATAGTTATGTGAAGAGTTTCAGAGAACTTAGTCCGAGTCCTCATATTATAAGTTTTATGATAGAATGTGTCTGCTAGGACTTTATATTTGGTATTTCATGAATCTGGCTTCTTTAATTTGTATATGAAGAATTTCAAGAATTCTACTGGTTGAAGATAATTTGCTACAGAAATTTTAAATTAGGCTATGCCGTAATATGTGCCGAATTTTGTAATCCACAGAGATTATTTGGTGAGTAATGAGCCGTTTGTGCCCTAAGTTGCCGTCAGAACAACTAGAAGTTTCATTGTTTAACCTCATGCTGCTGCTGAAGAGTGTCTGAACAAGTGAAAATGCATATTAACAGGTGCCGATATAAACTTGAAAAATCACGGTGGCCGAACAGCTCTCCATTATGCAGCCAGCAAAGGTCTTCCCAAAATAGCTGAAACTTTGGTTTCACACGGTGCAAAGCTTAATGTCAAGGACAAGGCTTGTAACTTCTTTTGACAATCAAGTTATTTCGTTCTGCATTTCTTAGAATTGTGATATTCTTCTGGGTTACTATACAGCTGTCAATATGTTCTCTAATGTATAGTTTGTGCTATCTATAATTAGGAAAACGTCAACTTTCTTCAGAGCTTGCCCGATTCCATTGACCGATAATGTATGACTACTTTGTGCAGTTTGGATGCACTCCGTTGCATCGTGCAGCAAGCACTGGGAATATGGCGTTGTGTGAGTTCTTGATTGAGGAAGGAGCAGAGGTTGATGAAACTGATAGAGCAGGGCAAACTCCACTTATGACTGCTGTAGTATGCGATAACAAAGATGTAAGTGTCTACATACATCCTCTGCAGAAATAAGCCTTAAAAACCAAATCCACCATATGAAACTGTCCTTCCAACTTCTTTATTTCTCTCTCCTGTATTTGTATATTGATATCAACTGTTTGAACTTGTCGCTCATATGGAGAACGCAATGGTTACTGGTATCGATGATGCTATCTTTGGTAATAACTACTGCATGTTACCTAATTTTGCAGGTTGCTCTCCTTCTTATAAGATATGGAGCTGATGTGGACGCCATGGACAAAGAAGGATACACTGTTCTTGCCAGGGCATCGGGCGATCTGCGTCCCATTTTAGTTGATGCTGCTCAGGCTATGCTGGAAGACTGAAAACATAATGATACTTCCTTAGGGGGTAGAGAGAAACAAGGCTGCATTTTATTACATACAGTAGTATTTTTTTAAAACTTTTCTTGTTTTTCTAACAATTTATTTCTTCCTCATAGGCTTGATTTGGGTTGTTGTTACCTGATTTTTGAAAATTAGTTTCTTCATTTTGGGCATATAATTTTGTCGTAAATTACTTTCTGGAGATGTGGCGATCATTATATGTATTTGGGAGTAAAGTACGGGACTCGTGAATAGGCATTTTACATTTTCTTTTCTTCTTGATTCTTTCTTATTCTTCATTAATTTGGTTAGTGAATGTGTTTATCAGGGGCCATTAGGGATGTCAATGGGTCGGGTACCCACCCATTAAGCATTTCCCAAACCCAAACCTATGAAAAGTTTCAATACCCAAATCCGTCCCAAACCCGATTAAAAAATAATTTTAAAACTCATACCCGACTCGAACCCGTTGGGTAATACCTGTTTATTACCCGTTAAAAACCTGAATACTAAAAGGTAAACATCAAATAACAAAATATTATAAATATGATTAAAACATAAACATCAGCAGAAAATTTCACTAAAATTAATTTCAAAGTAAAGTACTACGAACTTACAAAATCATAAAACATAACTAGAAGTATGAATTATTGATATTACGTTGTCGTTGTGTCCTCATATTTCGAAAGTAGATTTACAAAAGTAGAGGAGAAACATTAAAGACTTGACTCTTACGGAATATGTGTGTGGGTTAAGAAAATCAGATAAAACCCTAAATATACTAATATTTATAATTATATAATAAATTATACATATAATAATATCTTTTATCTTATATATATAAATGGGTTTGGGTAGCGGGTACCCGGAGATAATTACCCAAACCCGATCCAAACCCGTGACGGGTTTGCATGTTTCGACCCAAACCCGTCCCAAAACCATATAATATTTCCCAAACCTGTCCCATCAGGATTTGGGAAGTACGGATACCCACAAAAACCCGACCCGTTGCCATCCCTAGGGGCCATGTTCCCCACAAGCTTAAATTATTTATTGTGAACTGTATTCAATATTAATTAATTTCTGATATCACAATCGTATGCTTTTTAGAGCATCAACAACATATCTTTTAATTTTTTGCTCTTAAAAGTGCTCTTAAACCCTTCTCTAAATTATTTGTAGTCCCTATTCTACAAATTCATACAATAGATCTCCTATTTTTTTCATTAATCATCCTATAAAAATTGTGGGTCCTATTAAATTTGTGAGATAAGAGTGATTTAGGGAGGTATAAATTTGAGGTGAAATATAGGGGGCTTAAAAATAAGTAACGAGTCAAATCGGGCCAAACTTAATATAGGAGATCTGTTGAATGCATATTTTATTTCAATATCTATTATGTTAGCTTAAATTTAGAATTATGATTGATTTTAATATATCTGCTGTGAGTGCTCTAACATCACTGTCCCTAGTATTATTACTATAATAGCATATATAAGGCAATTTTTACCTTGTTTATAATAATCAAGTGGAAAGATAGTGTGAACTTGTGATAGTCTGATTAATTTCACAAACTTTATGCCAAATTTTTTATTAAGATATTCCATCTATGAATAGATAAGTGTTCTCTGCCATCAAAACTCATTTACTAAAGAACTGGACAAATTTTGTTTCGTTATCTCTTATTAGTATTTCATGAAAATCAAACAAGTAAGTTTATATAAACGATAACCTTCATTCATTTTTTTTTTTTTGATATCGTGGGAGATGACTTATTAAGTCAACTAGCACAAATTAGTTCTTCCTTCGTCCCATGATAAGCGTCTTTTCTCTTTACAAAATCCAAATTACAAAGAATGATAATTTAAAAGATAAAGATATATAAAGTGGGGTGGTTGCAACTTTGCACCTTCTTATGAGAGCATATGATTTTCATAAATGAAAATGAGACATTTATGTGTGACATTCCAAAAAGAAAGAATGACTCTATAATCCATTTTTATAAATGAAAATGAGACATTTAGGTATGACGTTCCTAAAAGATATATTGAGTCTATAATCGTTTTTGTATAAATGAAAATGAGACATTTAAGTGTAACGATCCGAATAGAAATAATGGGACTATATAATATTCCCTCGTTCAAAAGTAAATGTCCAGTTTGCTACAGTAACAATGTTCGCAAGTAAATGTCCAGTTTACCTTTTCGTACAATACTACCCTCTTTACTTTCCAAGTATTACTACCCGATGCCAGTATGCCACTCAATTATTCACTATCTTTTAATTAGGTCAAAATTAACAGTATTAATTAAACCCCTAATTAAAACCCAAAATTAAACCCTCCCACTCACCAGCCCAGCCCAGAAATCGATCCATCTCTCTCTCTCTCTCTCTCTCTCTCTCTCTCTCTCTCTCTCTCTCTCATTTTCTGTCCAAACCCTCATTCTTCTCTATCCATCTCTCCCTCTCCTTCTCAATTTCTCAACTTCTCAATGTATCTACCGCGCCTATGATGATCAGTATTTGAAGTTTTTCCGCGACGTATTTGTGAATAAAGTTGATGAACTGGTTGGGAAGATATTACAATCTGATTCTTCAAGAGGAGCTTCGAATTATTTCTTAATCGCAGATACAATCTGTGTTTGGCCGGAGAAAATCGCCAGAAAATACGGTTTGTTGAACGTTTCCTTCTGGACGGAGCAGCGTTCCATTCTACTCCATCGGCCCACTTTTTCCGGCCGATTTTGCTACAAGATCTATCACGAAGAGCCTATTGCCTGTATCCAACTCTGCGGATTGGCTCAATTCGAGGCCAGCTAAATCTGTTCTGTACATCTATTTCGGTAGCCTGGCCAAGGCAGATAAGAAATTGATTGCTAAAATCGCCGGCGGCGAGGTCAATTTTGTCTGGGTTATGAGGCCACAGAATGGTGGATTCTTCCGGTGGCGGTGGAGTGTTGCCGGAAGGATTTGAAGATCTGACGAGAATTGAGAGAGGAAATTGAGAAAGTGAGAACAACTCTTCGAAATGCAATAGCTGCGGGTGGATCTTCTAAGAACAATTCGATTGTTTTGTTGAGGAAATTTCCAGAAGATTGATGCAGTGATGTAAGCCTCTTAGTTGGGTTTCTGTTTGTTCTTACTTCTGCTATTGATTTTCAAATCGAAAGGAAAACAAGATCAAAAATAAAAATGGAAAATAGGAAAAAAATGGAAAACAGGAAAAAAAATTCGAAAGGAAAAGAAATGGAAAAAAAAAGAAGGATTAACTCCTCAATTGAAAAAGAAAATCGAATGGAAAAAAAGAAATGGAAGAGAAAAAAGTAAAAGAAGGATTAAGAATATAAACACTTTAATTAATAATACTCCTACATCCTAACTTTTATCCCACTAACTTTCACTTTACCAGCTTTCTTAAACTCTGTGCCCAACACAAAGTGGACATTTACTTGTGAACGGAGGAAGTACGTTTTAAGTTTAATAGGTGTTGATGTTGTCTTCAATCGATATTTGTTTATTGACGTCACATCAACATCTATGGTCCTGCTAAAAAAAAACAAAAATCTATGATCGAAATTTATAAAACTTGATTTAGAAAAGGGTTAATTTGCCTAAAATACACCACTTTTTCCAAATTTTGAAATTTAACATGAGTTTTAAAAAATCTCTATAAATACACTACCTTTACACCCGTTTGAATTTTGATATGAGTTTAAAAAATGCTCAAATTATGTTTGTCGGAATTGTACACTTGAAATTTCTCGGCTAAAGAAACAACGTCGTTTTTCACTTTTAAAAAAACGAGTGTTATTTTGCCTAAAATTATACGATGGTGAATGAAATGAACTGACTTAAATCTCGTATTAAAATTGTTAAAACGATGTCACTCCGTCTTATTCATATAGCCATGTCAAACAAAAATGCCACGTCAATAACACGTCAACTAAAAACTGTTATGTCTTTTGTCGGAGGTTCTCGTCATTTCAAAATTCAAATGGGTGAAAAGGTAGTGTATTTATAGAGATTTTTTAAAGGTCATGTTAAATTTCAAAATTTAGAAAAGGTAATGTATTTTAGGGAAAAAATTAACCCTTTAGAAAACATATAGAGAAAAAATAAACATTTTTCAAAAAAGCTGACCTAATAGTACTAGTAGTTTCCAAAAGAAAATAGCAAAAAAGGCCAATAACTTTTGTAGAGGGTAGGAATCTGAACTATCAAAAAGATGAAGGATACTTATAACAAATACTACGAGGAAAATATTTTTTACAAGATGACAAAAAAATATGACAAATATTTATCAAATTATAAAAAACAATAGAAAAATCCAACGCAGACGCAGACCCAGACTCGGAGCCCATCGATCATCATCTGCCTCAAATTTCATTTAATCATTAGGTCAAGTTTCAAGTTTTCTCGGTTGATTCTCAAATCGCACCCCAGCTCAAATATACGTTTTTTGAGGTAATTTTGATAATTAACTTGTTATAGATTATCATGTACGCATTATCTGTGATTTTTTTTGCTAAATTTTCCTATCTTTGCTCCTCGTTGCTGGTTATCTAGTTCTGTGTTTTATAAATCCAAGTAATGTATCTCTTTCTTCTTTTTGCTTTTAATTTCTTTTGTTGTAGGGCGAATTTGAATTCGTGATGATTGTTTCATGCTCCTTGATTGGGTTAGTTTGATATTGATGCGAAAGTTGAATGGTTTGAATCTGAATAAAGGTTCTTTCTTTTACTTTTAGGATTGAAAATTGTGTATTTGAAGTTGATAGAGAAAGCATTTTGTTTTAGCTTTGATGTAGCTGGGATATTGTTTTCAAGCTTAAAAAAAAAAAAAAAATTATTACTAAAATTTTCTCTACTGTTGGTAATAACTGAAGGATATTTGTTCAGTGACAGTGTGAGGGTAGAGGAGGTGAAGATTTGATCTGGGACTGTAAATTATGTATCGGTCTGGGGCTGCAACTACTAACCGAGGTGGGGTGCCAACAGATAGTGGGGACTCTGTCGTGACCCTAGATCAAGTCCCGTGTTGGAGTGATACAGAATTTAGACACTCGTATGAGAATGAAGATTCAGCATTCCAGAATCTCTATTTATCAGACCCATTGACCGCAGCATCTGAAGGAGAGAATAGTGGATATGGGATGGTATCTAAGTTTCCTTTGGATCGTGAAATTAACTCAAAGATATATCTTTGGAGGGGCAACCCATGGAATCTTGAGGTGGATGCTGTAGTTAACTCAACAAATGAGGTGAGTAGGGGATTCGTTGTTATGCTGTGATCATCATATACATGGAATTATTTTCATTAGTTCTGACAGATTCCGACATTTCTACTCTCTGTTGCTTGTCTGTATTATTCATACTTGTTCCTCTCGAATTTAGAATAGCCATATTTTCTTATCTCATATATTTATATGATATTCGGAATCTGCCTAATCAGAAGTTACAAGTTTTTGTTGTTGGAGTACAAATTAGAGTGGTTTTTTCAATTTTCTTCTCAGTTTAATGGCTTACTGACACATTGGGCATATTTTCTGGAATCCAGAAATTATAGCTCGGCCAGAAGCTTATAGTAATTTGGTTGCTTTATGGATCAAATTAATTCGTCTACATTCCAATTATCATGCATATCTTAGTAGCCTTGCCTCATCCAGTTTCTGCCTTATCCCTGTCAACTTTTAGAATTTGCAAATACCTCTCAGTTCTAGCTGTTTATGTTGAGCGAACTTTAGAGTTTGAGTTGGTCCCTGTGAACTTCAGAGTTTGAGTTGGTCCCTTCTATTTTTTTCAAGTAGATATCCTAATATCACATCATTTCAATCTTATTTACATGAAACAACTTATTATTCAGAATATCTGATGTTATTTTGGTTGGTTGACAGAACTTAGATGAAGCTCACAGTAGCCCTGGTTTGCATGCTGCAGCAGGACCCGGACTTGCAGAAGAATGTTCGACACTGGTGAGATATATAGTCATATTAAAACTGTGCCTCATCAATGTGCTTCACTTAGATGGAATTTCGTTATATCAGATTCTGAAGAGTGCTATATGATATATCATAAAGAATCTTGTCTACAACTTATTAGTGAGACATGTGGATTTCAATTTGTGAATGAATCTTAGCGCCAGTCTGAATTTCATCATATTTAAGATTCTGTTGAGATTGGTACACAGTGAAAGAGTACAGAGACAGCGTCACAGCGGTCTACCGTCTATGATCGATGTTGCAATATGCTAACATTACATGACAAACATAACTAGGTCAGGGTAGTGAAGGCAAGAAGGGGTTTGCATGAATTGACGCTTGATAGGATATGATTTAGTGTTATTAACTACCTTTGGTTCGTGGATACTTTCACAAATTTGACCTTGTCAAATTAGAAGTAGGATGGTCCTAGTAATGCAGAAATACATATTAATGGTCTTTCTAAATTGATGTACAAACTTTTAAGATGTGATGATTTGTGTTTATCTTTTTGTAGGGAGGCTGCCGAACAGGAATGGCAAAAGTTACTAAAGCGTATGACCTTCCAACAAGGTGGTTATACTAAAATGTGCTTATTGTTATTATGCAGTTGTTTAGTTGTTCCTTCTGTTGTATTAGGAAGTCCTCATATGTTCATGCATTTTCACTTTGTATCTTTTTACTTATTGAACCGCCTGGCTTGTCAGGAAGATATGTCCAAGCATTCTAAGTTCAGGGTTTGCACACTAGCATGTTATGGTTTTTTGTACTTATTTATATAGTCTTGGGTGAAAATATTGGTCTCAGAGTCTGTAAATGGACAGTGTATGCTCGAACTGTCAATCTCTATTTTCTCCGTAACTTCTACCCAGAAGCGAATATCTTGTTCTTTGCAGGAGGGTCATACATACTGTTGGTCCTAAGTATGCCGTAAAGTATCATACTGCTGCAGAGAATGCGCTCAGTCATTGTTATCGATCTTGCCTTGAACTTCTCATTGATAATGGACTGCGCAGGTGGTTTCAGTAACCTGATAATCTTAACCAAATTCTAATTCAGTGTTTCATTGGGCTAATATGTGAAATAGTGGGATTGAGTTCTTTCATATTCCGACTGCAGCATTGCAATGGGTTGTATTTATACAGAAGCCAAAAATTATCCGCGAGAACCAGCTGCACATGTGGCCATAAGTAAGCAGTTACGAAAAGATTTTTCGATCTATGATTTATGTCCATTTTTTTTTCCTGAATAGAAACCCATGTCTACTCCATATTGTTTATGTAATTCGTAATTAGGTATTTTGAATGTCTGCCAAAGTCTTGTTTGTGGGGATTCTTTTACAATTGTTTTTTCCACATATATATTTATTTTCATGAAATCCAATATATACATTTCCTTTAGGAACTGTGAGGCGATTTCTCGAGAAACAGAAGGATAAAATACATGCTGTCATATTCTGTACAACAACATCATCTGATACAGAGATATATAAAAGGTTTGTCCACTGAACTGCCCATCAACTAGTTCTTGTGATGCATATGAAACATGTAACTAATGAAACAACTATACTCTTACTCATACATGCATTCTGCACTTGAATTTGTCATCCATCTGCTTCTTTCTGCAGATTGCTTCCGCTTTACTTTCCACGTGATAAACTTGAAGAGGAGATAGCTATTTCAAAGCTTCCTGCTGATGTTGGAGATGAAAATGGCGAGACGGTCATAGATGAACGCAAAATAAGGATACAGCCTTTACCAAATGTGAAAAAGACTGTTCCGAGACCTTCCCAACCCTCTACTGATCTTGCAGTCAGCAACATAGGGTTAGCAAGACGGTGGGTGGCTCAAACTTATTTTCCTAGACCTTTTGATTCATGTATATGAGGTCGTGAAAATGCGTATGTTTTTATGTCTATAGCTATCTATGTGTATTTGTTCTTTCGCTCTAGTTCTGAATTCGTCCAGACTCATTTTACAGACATATATGTTTGTGTGTCTGCTGTTAAAAACTGTCAACATACAGCTTTGACCTCCCTCAACCTGCTTTCATGTCTTTGAAATGAGCCAAAAATGTATTACATGGCACTAGTTATATTTTCCTGTAAGTGTGTCCAGCTTCCAACCGATAGTTATGAGCATACAGTAATCTTTCTTGCTTGATTCAAATAGTTTTGTTTTCTGTTCAATGTGATTGTCACTCATATGATTTGGGAACTGTTCTTTAGCATTGAATGGTACCAAAGCATTTTTTCTTTTACAAACAGGGATCCGTCATACTTGGAGTCATATCTTGATCCTGCATTCATGTCCTTGATCAAAGATCCAGATCAGAGACGCAGAGAACAATGGGAAAGATCTGCTCAGGCAAGAAATGGTTGGAATTTTGCTAAAGTGCTTGGATATGGAGATATTGGAAGTCCTCCTTTATCGGCTGCTGAAGAATACTCGCTCCATTCTAGATATCTTGCTAAAGCAAATTCGCTTAACCTTTCTGATATTGCTGAAATGAAAATTGTGTAAGGCACTAATAACTTTCTAGTTAAATTATGTTAGGCAAGTGCAGATTTTCTCAGCAGCTTCCTTGATGTTGACAAATTATTCTTACTCGCATTTGAAATGTGATGGCCACCTTATTGCTAGGCTCTTAATTTACCATCTGAGAGCTCATATGGTAAAATTCATAAAGAAACTAGATTGGATTCTTAGATCTTATGCTCTGCATAATAGTTTCATCGGGTATTGGCATTAGTTTTTGGAAGATATTTGGTAGTTATCTTAGCTTGACTCAGAATCATCACCGAACTTCTCAGATCAATAAAATTGTAGAGTCTCTTTGTTTATATTCCAGTTACATATAACAGTAGAATATTAACTCTATGAGCATCCTGATTAATACACTTACCTTATGTCTTAATTTTAGTTATCGGGGTGGGGTTGATAGTGAAGGCCGCCCGGTGATGGTAGTGGTTGGAGCACACTTTCTTCTTAGATGTCTTGATCTTGAGCGGTTTGTGCTGCACGTAGTGAAGGTAAATGATGACTTTCCAGCTATTGAATGTATCGGTCCACTGCATCACACCATAAATATGATTTTTATTGCCATTTGTCTGCTACATATTTGAATTGGTACTTGCTGTATTTGGTTGATGACTATATTGTTTGTTTTGTTTTCAGGAGTTTGAGCCCTTGATACAGAAGCCCTACACAATAGTTTATTTCCACTCTGCTGCATCCTTACAGATGTACGTGTTTTCTCGACATATTTTTCTCTTTGTCACATTTTCTTTTTTTGCCTTATGAGTTAAATGTCTTTTGGGGTGGTGGTTAAAACTTCCCTATAAGATGAGCAAAAGTTCAGTTTCTTTTCCATTTTCTGTTGTTAGGTTAAAGTATAACGTAATTTAAATTTGTTTTAATTTCATTGCTTTCAACTTTTGGCTGTTCTATCTCATTTCAAAATTTAAAATTAACAGACAACCGGATCTGGGGTGGATGAAAAGATTAGAGCAAATACTTGGTCGGAAACACCAACGTAATCTCCATGTATGAGAATTCTCTTCCAAAGCTCATACTTCAACGCTGACCTATTCTCCTTTACTTTTGCGCACACACTGCTCAACTGATGTTAGCTTTTATAATGTAGGCAATATACGTCCTACATCCAACCTTTGGTCTGAAGACTGCAATATTCGGATTGCAGATGCTCGTAGATAATGTGGTACTTATGATCTCAATTTATTTCACTACAATCCCGACAATAATCAATTGTAATATCAGATGCCCTGAACCTTCGTCTGAAACTCATTACATATTCTAATCTTATCTTCAGGTCTGGAAGAAGGTGGTCTATGTTGATCGTCTTCTTCAGCTATTCAGATATGTCCCCCGAGAACAACTAACAATTCCGGATTTCGTCTTCCAGTGAGTTTCCGTGGCTTCCATTTAATCACTTTATTCATCGACCTCGTTATCAGTCCACGTTATTATGAAAACTTATTTCAGTGGCCATGATCATGCATAGTTCGTTGTGAAGATGTTTAGTTTGGCTGATAGACCTTAGTAGATAGACAAAAATAACGTAGGCTAATCCACCACATACACTGATGGATTGAACAACTTTGAGCACTTCCGATCGTCTAATCTTTCAAATACTCGATCATATGTATTGTCTATCTAATCTATCAGCCAAAGTAAATGCCCCCTACCCATTATATTAAGTATTGTCTCGTAGAAATTCAAGAAATCTTCTCAGTATCACAAATGTGTGCCGTGCAGGCACGATTTAGAGGTAAACGGAGGGAAGGGTGTAATCGTTGATCCAAGAACAAAATATGTCTATCAGAGACCATAGATGTGCATGGAAACAGTTTCCTCCAAATCATCTGAGGTAGCAACAGATCAGCGTTTGTGATTTTTTTTTGGTAATTATTTAATTCGTTTTAGGTCAGGTTGTGTTGTAACGAGGTCCTGTGTTTTGTTTGCTTTGTATATTTATGTGTACAATGATTCGTCTCTTTCTCTCTCTGTATAATTGTTCTTATTTGTCGCTGCTATTTTGTTGATGCCGCATTTAAGATTCTTGGAACTGTGAAGGGTAATAAAGTAATATTAGCCAGTTCGTTTGAGTCCGTAAAGTAAACGAAACATGTTTCAAAGCATTTGTTGTGCACTGAATCAAAGCCAAGTGCTATAGATAATATAGTATATAAATCCATATCCACTCCAGAATTTCCATAGAATGAATTATGGATAATTGGTGGGAAAAAAAAAAAAATCACCAATCATTGCTTTATCTTGCAAATTCAATACAACTTTTAAAATATTACAATTACACCATTGTGTTTTAAATTTGATGTAATTAAAAAGTTAAAATCTTCTCAATTTTTTCCAAGAATTTTGTTCAATGTGCTATTTGTTTCATCTCACGTAAATCTTTTAAAAGAAGTACTGAATTTTTTAAAGGCGTGGACTTTCCATGCGGCGTGGTCATAATTAATTTTTTTTTCTTTTAATTTTTAATTCATTTTATTAAATTTAAGTAGGAATAATATATCTTGATTGGAAATTGCTAAATTCTAACTGAAGATTAATAAATTCTAGTTAACTTTAAAAAAAAAAGTTGGATTGAGCATACGATGCAAAACTGTAAACAAGTTATTCCATGAAAAAATGTCTGTAAATGTTTATTACGATTTTTTTTTCTTTGAAATGAACTGTTAATTACAATTTTAGATGAATAATAGTGCTTTCTTTTTTTTGCAATTATCCCAATAAATTAGACTAGCCATGTATGATTGAGTTGGGTTAATTACATATTTTTCCCTTTCTTCAGGGGTTGGGGGAGTGGGGGGTTCCTTTTTTTAAGGTATTTTACCCAAAATATTGTATGCCCTGTATCGCCGGAGATTTGTGGGGGAGAGAGAAAAAGTTTGTATTTCATAACAATGTTGTGTATATATGAGGAAGAATGGGCCCCACATTATTTCATGAATCCAAAGGCCATAAATCAAGAGCACTACATTTACAAGGACAAACAAAATCTCACTCCCACAAAAATCCTACTTCCAAGTTGGAAATTTCTCTATAAAATTCCAAATTTCAAGAATCTCGTTCCTCTTCCATTATTATGTCAACACCACAGTAGGAGGATTGCCTGCAGGGCATCGTTGCCGTCGGGGCCGTCTTGTCGTTTTTCCCCATCCCGTTAGGCTTCTATCCTCCAAACCAGCTTCAATGCTGCTGAGTTGCTGTATCAATGGAGGAGTGCATACTGGGCTTGCAATGGCAGGCGGTACAGTTTCAACCACTGCTCGTCGCCTGCCTCGACCACCCCCATTTCTGGTGCCATTTCTTCTTGCCAATCCTGAATTCCAGGTATGACCAGTGGCTCTCATCATCCCTCCAAATATTTGAAGATCCTCCGTCACCTCATGCCTTGACAACGATGCCAGGCCGGGAAGAATGTCTCGTTGGAAGTCCCTCCACTGCCTTCCTCGCCTTGCATGACCCCTACGAGTTCTGGTTTGTATGGGCCGAGCTCCTGCCTCCTCGACATTCTGGAGTTCAGGAACGAAAGGCTCAGGCATGTAGTCTTCTGCTTTTGTTTCGACTAGCTGCAATGCTGTATCCTCAAAATCATCTCTCTCCGTGCCTGATGATGCATTTGCAACTTCATTTGAATCTGAAGAAATAGCACCGGCCAACCAAAGTAGAGCTCCTCCCAATGAAGCTTCATGAGGAAGACAAACGATCTCCTCTGTATCAACTTGAGGACACGACGAGATGTCAACTAGCGTTCCTGCTGCATCTCTAAGAACTTCATCCTGTATCTCCTTGTTTTGATTTTCAAATGACTGCAACGACACCTCGTTCAGCACTTCCTCCTTCGACTCTGTGCTATCATCCTCACTCTCCAATAGAACAGGAGCTTCCAGATCTATCTCCAAGGCTATCTCGACACTATCAACGTTCCGTTCGTAAAAGGGTGGCGAAGGATCTTCAGAGTCACTAACACAAGAATTCAAATCGATACGATCCTTTTTAGGAGTCTCTTTTTCTGTAGTTGGTACTTCAGCAGCTATCTGTTCATCGGGCTCGCAGGCTATATTTATATCAATTATCCGATTCTTTCTTTCATCACACGATGTCGTTCGTCCTTCAGGGAAGCAATCGGCATTTACTGAGGCGGACGCAGGGGATGACAGCTCATTTTTGCATACATCTCTTTCAAAAATGGGAAAGCCAAGAATCTTCCTAACACCTTGAGTCCGAGCTGTTTCCTTATCTCTTAGAGTCACGTAATCACATGAAGTCGACATAAGTTGATTAAGATCTCCAACTGTTCCATTCTTGCTAGACAATTCATTGGAAGACGAATGACGGTAGCCTATTTCTCTCGATAGTTCTGATCTCCTAGTATCCATAACCTCATCAGCATGCACTGGTTTTGGCTTAAGCCATGGCAAAGCTGCAAGATCGTCTTCGGGCTTACTTTTTCCGTCTGCCATATTAAGATCCTGCAGGATGCCATTCTCATTCGCCATTTTCGGAAGTGCTTCATTCAGGTTAATATCTATAGCTGGCCTTGAATCAGCATGTGACGAACCCTTCTGAAGATCTGCAAAGCCATGATTAGCTGAACGGTCAGATGCTACGTTGTTGCCCCTACTACAATTAAGATAATCGAAACCAGCTGATCGCTGCTTAAGTCCTAGATCTTTGGTTCCTGAGGCAGGTGCATGGAAAAATCCATTTGATTTTAACTCACTTTCCAAACCTCTACTCGACTTAGAACTAGAATCATCGACATGCCAATTTCCACGAAAAGATTGCTGGCAAGGGGCAGAAGGCTGCAAAGGTCTACTAATTGCTTCAACCGGATTGCCATGAGTTTCCAATGTCGTGATCTTGGGCGTAAAACTACTTGACGGATGCCCCCAAGACGAGACAGATTGAAACCATGAACTGGCGAAAGAAGACGAACTAAAGAATGGATAAGAACCAGGATCACGATCCAACTGGTTAATATTGGAGTTACTGTAACATTTATCAGAAGACTCTAAACTGTGCTGCAATCCCTCTCTCCACTTCCCTTCCCTATCGAAACCACTTGAAAATGTTCCAAGAGGATGATGAACCTGGTTATTGGTCCCTTGACCTAGATGAGAAGAT
Organism: Schizonepeta tenuifolia; assembly: GCA_029490685.1. Lineage (NCBI taxonomy): Eukaryota > Viridiplantae > Streptophyta > Magnoliopsida > Lamiales > Lamiaceae > Schizonepeta > Schizonepeta tenuifolia. The sequence goes on from CM055958.1 coordinate 84,747,331, forward strand.
AAAGGTGACGACTTATCTGGTTGACAACCTTGCATGACAGAAGTAAGGTTACCCTTAGAGGATCCTGAAAATTCGAGAAATGAAGGCCATTTTAAACAGTCAAACAACAATGACGATTATTTTAAAGTTTATAACCAAACTTGAACATGACAGAGAATGTAACTTTGACAACATAGATGGATGGTTTAAAAGTTATTTATAACATAACTATTTTTTGTTTGTTTGTTTTTAGAATCTTTGATGAAAATATTTACCTGTTCTGTTTGCATGGGAGAGCCATCCCCTGTCATTAGCCTGACTTTCAATTGTCGAATTTATCGAAATCCCATCACGCACGTGCAAAGGTTCTGCAGCTACACTTAAATAACTAGCAGTTGATTTAGCATGGTGGTGTATGGTTCTAATCTCTCCATTTTCCGAAGTACGACCTAGGAAATCAATTGATGATGGAGCTGTAGCCTCTTCGAAGTGAATGGGTTCGTTTAAATCAGCCAAACCAACAGAGCCCCTTAAACGGGTGTCTGAAGCTGAAGCATTTACCAGGCCATCAGCACGACTACCAAGGGTTACACTTTCAAGTCCATTGTTTGGATAACCATAACGAGAGTAACTTGATATGTCAGATTTCCTGTACCCCTGCAAATCCTCTTCTTCGGGATCTACGTACTCATCAGCTGGTAGTTGAAGATCAAACTTCTTCCTTACTTTCAATGGTCTCGAGTCTAACACTTCAGGGTTCTTTGTAGTGCATCCATTCTGGAAAGGAAGCCGGCCTGGCTGTGTGGAGGGAAAGTTCCCTTTCGTGGGAGAACTAAAATTTTCGACCCCGGCAACAGATGTTCTACAATTATTAGAATTAGACAAAGGAAAACCTGCCATATGCCATTTTCGAGCTTCTTCTGAAGGCACTTGAGGACCTGGAAGACTTGATGATGATGCCGGCTCCATTGATGCTCGATCTTTATATGGTTCTTTCCCTTTAAACTCTTCCATCATGTCCCTTTGAATTCTGTAAAGACGGTGGAGTTCCAAAACCTGTATGCCGAAAGAAACTCAAGCAACTATTCATTGAATTACAAAATGAATTTGCACCTAGACTTTCTCGATAACTAGGAAATGAGGCATCAGAATGTCTTAGAAAAAGCAATATAACGATAAAAAGGGACCAAAATACCTGATTCTTAAAAACTGCCTCATGTTCAAGCATTTTTTGTTTCAAGGTGTCTTTCTCCGGCCCCGAATAACCATTTTCTGAAGTCCTCGGCATGAATCCATTGTAATACTGCCCGTTTGCTACAATCTTATCCCCGTAAAATAAGGGCCAGCCACTAGGGCTAGAATCATCATTGAGATCCCTCATCGTGTAAAATCCTGGGATGTAGCTTTTGCAATGCATCTTTGTTCCCATCCCTAAACGAGATAAGAAAACAGTAATTAGCAAGTCCTTGGAGCAATATAGCAATCTTTGATATTTCATTCTTTAGCTATGTCTATTTTTTGTCATTTACATAAACCAAAAATTCACATACTTCTGTCAGACAGAATGAACTCTGCGATTTCACAAAACGTGATGAAGACAAACAAATTTATCTATATGCTTGCAATAGTATACTATATATACAGTAATTCCATCGAGATTGTTCTCATCCTCCCATGGCAGCGAAATGATCTAAGAAGAATATCAAAAAATCGGCTTTCAAATCCCACCAACAGCACAAGGTTGTTCTTCCAATGATTAGGAGGCCTAAATTGTGGCAGAGCATAACAATCACTACGTCCATAACTGGTCGAGCATAATCAATAACGTGTTCCTATCTAAACAAGTTAGGCGCTAGGACGAACACACTTCAGATCACTATATTGAACCCCATAGCATTGTGCAGATGAAACATTAACCAAAAATGAACTTAAGAACAGCAAAATTAAGCTTGCATATATTAATCCTCTAGTAAGGGTGCATTGAAAGCAGATCCTACTGGGATGATCACACACAAAAAACAAGCACCAACCCAATATTTTTCAATTGAATATCAATCACGAAACCTAAATACAACAGCAAATATTCTAAAAAAGCAAATGCATAATCCAACAATTCTAGCCAATGAAACTATATATCTCCAGAATTTCCAATTTGGGGTAAAAATTATGACTAAACTGAATCAAACGATCAATCACATAGCAAAATACCAAGACAGACAATAAACTATTTCCCAAATTTTTTGGTAAATCTAAAAAAAGAAATAACTAAAAATTGGAAAGGAAAAAAAAAAAAAAAAAAAAAAGGACAATTACCTCAGACCCACATCCTGAAACCAACTCTCCTAAGCAATACAAAATCATCCAGTTTGAATTCCGAGAATAAAGGAGCTCAGAATCATGTGAAATTCAGAGGGCTTCACACTGTGAGAAATGAAGATATACAAAATAGGAGAAAACGAAAAATAAAATAAAAAGGAGGAAAAGTGGTAGTGATAATTATTGGCGAATGAAACAAAGAAGTGGGCGTTATGGTAACTCCATTGAAGAAGCTTAGATCCTCATCGAACTCAACTAGAGATTGGAGATTTCGATCTGCTGGGCCTCTCTCTCGAAAAAAAAAAAAAAGCTAGCAACTTTAGACAGAGAATGAGAAGAAAATAAAATGAATGTTGCAACTGTATATATTTAATTACTAATTAATTTTTTTAATAATGATTTTTAAGAGAGAGAAGAGAGAGATCCCAGATAAGAAATCTTCATACAAACAAGCGACCTTCTAAGAACAGTGACATATAAAATTTGTCAACATCCGGTCTCTTTTGATTCTCTGCTTTCTCTCTCTCTCTCTCTAAAATCTCAAAAACACACACCAAGAGAAAAACTCTGAAGAATTAATTCTTCAAGAATATTTCATTTTACATTTTTTAAGGATTTTGATTAAAATGGAAATAAATTTATATTTTTTTCTAGATTCTCTCGACCTTCCTCCTTGGTACATACATTAATGAAATATTAATTTCATGACATAAAACTGCCCACCTATATAAATGCACATATATATAGATATTATGACCCAAAATTGTCGTCATTACATATACTATATGAATTCTGTGGATACATGATTACATACGTGTTCTACAAATAATTTGGAAAACGGGTTTAATTAGTGTGCACTTTTTTTAGCTCAAAAAATATTATAAAGCATTTTTTTATACTTCCATTTTTTAAAATGAGGTTGTTTTTTTTTTTTTTAAATATTTCTTTACATTCTAATTTAGGATAGAGTCGGTGGTACATAAATAAATAAATAATGTAAATGACTCTTTCTCAACAAACACATACATACCAACTTTCAACCTTTCTAATCTGTTGCTTACCAAAAAATCAAAATCCGTCCTTTAAAATTTGCCATTAATTTTGTTCCTTAATTTGTCATTTTAAGTACCCCCTACCAATATACAATCTACTAAGTAGTATTTTCAAATGTTCTTCTTTTATTTTGAGTATTTTTTGTACATTACTTTCCACGTGGAAAAAACGAATCAAAGCGGACTATATACAATAATATACAAATTAGAAATTGCATTTTATCGTTTTAGTAAAGTTTTAAATTAAGTGTTTAAATTGTCCTTTATTTTTCTTTGACATGTCAAAAAGAAAGAAAAAATAGCAAATTCTAAAAGTATGACGTGTGCAATAAACTAATAATAAATAATTTAACGGAACCAAATACAAATTTATGCACTTAATAGCAACTTGATCTAAGTTGGAAAAAACCGAAATGAAAATCCAACTTAAATGTCTGGTGAATTATTATGTGATTCGAATTCGACGGGTGAGTGGATTAGATAACTCGATTATTATAATCTAAATCAGATTGCACATGAAGTAAACCCCAAGTAAAAGTTAATATTTTAATTTTTCCACTAATATATTTGGTAATATGCTATTTTAAGTAGTGTCGTATTGGCTAATATCAGGAATCCCGACAATATGCGGGACCCACCCTAATTCCTTTAAGAAAAAAATATTTTCTCTAACCAGACCTCTGTTTTACTGCTTTAGGTCTCTCTCTCTCTCTCTCTCTCTCTCCCTCTCCCTCTCCCTCTCCGTATCTCTTTATCTCTCTAACCTCAGAATTAACATTTAATTACAGAAAAGGGATTTAGGATATAAATTTAATTGGGCATTTGCTCTGTTTGTTGCAGAGAAAGTGATTTTTGCTATTCTTTAATTTAACGTTTAATCTTTTTTGGGGGTACAACTGTATGTACTGTGCAGAAAGAAGCAGCAGCCATGAATGAATGAACACGAACATGAATTTACACGTGGCGTCCTTACAGACCAGCGACGACCACAGACATTAGATTTGATGTTGCCCGCTCATTAAATAATTATTACTATGCCTATCTTATTTTTTTAATTAATTTATGTTTCAGTTTTATTTTGATTTAGATACATTTAGTGGGTAAGAAGTTTTCTTTGAAATTTCTTTCTGAAATCCTGGATTTATTATTGTTCAAGAACAAGAAAGCAAAAAAGTAAAAGAGAAAACTCGTGTATTCGTGTATTTTGGTTCCACCTTAAGCATTTAGTATATAGTAATCCATTATTTCATCCTCCCAACATACTGTTCTGTAGTGTTATTGAATTTCGGTGTATATATTATAACCTAGTTTAATCTGCCCATGAAAACAAAAACAAATAAATTATTGGTTCACGCCTGTATACTTTTCAACTTTGTTGTTCTTGTCATTCATATGCTACTTGTAATTTAATTCATATACTATTAACTATAGATAGATGCAGCAATATAACTTTATTATTTCCTACATTTCTATCCACCCAGTTTATGTGTAGGTGTGTGTTTATCCCAATAAAAATACTTGTGTTAATTCTTATTTCCAAACGCACAATAAGTAGGAACACTAGTATTGTAGCTGTGAAATGCAAGAACAATAAATTTTTATTATAATATATATTATCTCAAAACCTTTAATTTCTAATTGCTAAAGTTGTGAAAACTTATAATTTCGTTGGATCAACTGCCTTAAATATCAAAATAGTTACTATATTGTGCAATTACAATAAAAGTTTTATTTGTGTACAATTATATTACTGCCAATTCATCATATTTTTATATAGTATGTGAACTCGTAGTCGCTATTTTCGGTGGGCATATAGTGAACTTCCATTCTTATACAATAGTCTCAAAATCACACAAGAAAGGTAAATCACATTTTACAAATACACGTGTCATGTGTGACAACCGATGGGTTCGACCTAGCATTCCATTCGATCACTAGATCATCCCCAAGAAAATAAATATTCGTTATTTTTTGTTACGAAGCATGTAATAATGATATTATAATGCGTTACATTACATTGCGTAGTAAGGAAAACAAATCGAACCACAACAACTTCTGGCAATTTTTTCACAATTAATTTGTCAATAAATAGCCATTTTCTTAATTAGGGTAGAATTTATTTCCATGCTGATAAGTGATATCTAACCGTTAGAGAAGTTTTCTCCTTAGTCCTTCCCGTTTATTGCTAAAAGTCTATATATACTGCTTCATATTTTTTATTTTTATTACTGTATTTTCTTTTTGGAAGTTCTTTGCCAATTTTGGAATTCAAACTTAGTCGGTACTAGTAGCATACTTATATCTTCTTATTTATATGACAGAAATTATAGAAACCGTTTAATATTGAGACTAATTAAAAGAAAGAATTAATATACAACAAAGATAACATTTTTGAGGGACACTTAGATATAATTAAGTATTTTTGAAAAAATAAATTAGTATATCACACTATAATCTTACATCTCTTTTGAAGAGACTAAAAAATGTAATTTTGGAAAGGTAATCGAACCCTTGGCTTCAATTCATACGTTTTCTGGAAACCAGACTCGGTTTATAATATACATATAAAAGATAAAAAGAAATGAAATTTCAGAGGTTATACTTAATTAAGAGTATAAATTTTCTATACTAAAGTTAAAAGATTAAAATATTTTTAAATAAAAGTTGATTTTTTTTTTCTGGTTTTCCTTTTTTCACTGGTTTCCTTTTTTTTTTCTCTTTCTTCTGTACGATATAGAGAAGAAGAGAGAAGTGGGTCTCCGAACGATAGTTGAAAAAAAGGAAATAAAGCTCAAATGAAAGACTTTCGTGCTTTTAGGGTTCATAAAGAAGGTATGCAACTATATTCACCACGTAAAGATATTTTATTGGACGAGTTCATATACCCACGGTGGACATGCCCACGGTGGTGACCACCGTGGATTGCAGATTTTGCATGCCCACAGTGGGCAACACACGATGGGCAACCCACGATGGTCATCACCGTGGGCACGGTGGTGGGCAGCTACCGTGGGCACAAGAACACCTTTAAATTCTTTTTTTTTTTCTCCGTTCCTTCTTCGATTTAGTTATTTAGTGATTTTATATAGCTTATTTTTCATTTATAACAACTTAATAATAAATCTAAACACCCACATGTAACCTTCATTTAATTTATTAGTAAATTAGGTAGTTCGTACCCTCGCTGAAGTTAAGTATCAATAACCATTGTTAAGAGAATCCAAACCATGTACATAGTATATGATACAATTTGTTAATTCAATTACAAGTATGTCACATTTCGTGCAAAATGTAACTTATAATATGTATAATGTTGAGATTCTCTTAATAATGGTTATATATACTTAACTTCAGCGTTTGTACAAAGTACCTAATTTACTAACAAATTAGATAAAGGCTACATGTGGGGTTTGGATTTATTGTTAAGTAGTTATAAATTGAAAAATAAGATATTATATAATCATTAAACAACTAAATTGAAAAAGGAACGAAGCCAAAAAAAAATGAATTTAAAGGCATTCTTGTGTCCACGGTGGCTGCCCACCACCATGCCCACGGTTGACATAGCCACAGTAGTCACTATTGTGGGTTGCCCACCGTGGGCATGCAAAATCTGCAACCCACGGTGGTCACCACCGTGGGGTTGTCCACCTTGGGTATATGAATTCGTCCAAAAAATATATATTTTACGTGGTGAATATAGTTGCATACTTTCTTTATGAACTTCAAAAGCATGAAAGCCTTCCATTTGAGCTTTACCTCCTTCATTTCAACTATTGTGAGTTTTCTTGCATGCCCTCCGTGGGCAAACCCGTTTTGTCATTTTATTTATTTTATTTAGAGTAAGGGTATTTTAGTCTTTTAAATGATTTTGGTATAAAAAACTTACATTCTTATAAAAAAGTGCAAAAAACTTCTACCTTTTATGAAAAGATATTTAAAAAAGAGTTGGTCCGAATTATTTTTTACGTTATTTGTAGTTGGTTTTCAACTTTGCATCGATTTTGCAATTAAACTTCACATATTAAAAAATCTATAAATACCTAAAAACAATGTGTATTATCTCATCTTCTGCTCTACCAGTTTTATGTGACCAATTTATTTATTAATCGACCGAATAAATAACTATATTTTTAAATTTGATTTTAATTTAATTTGGTCAATTTATTAGTTGGCCGAATAAATAATTATTTTTTTGTATGAGTTGTCCAAATAAATGGTTCCAAAATAATTTGATTAATTTATTGGTTGACCGAATTAAAATTTGAAATAGTCTAATAATTTATTTAATTTGATAAAAATAATTAATTCTTAATTTATCAATTAATTAGGTAGACGTGCCAATTTTTAACTGATAGGTACCTCAACTCGGAATCCCACGTGATACATCTCCATTCTTTATTCTAATTTATTTTAAATTTTTTTATTTTATTCCTTTTTTCCATATATTTTTTAAAAATCTAGAATCGTAATCTATGAATTAATTTTTACGTTATTTATAGTTGAGTTTCCAACTTTGCATAACTTATAATCATAATTAGCGAATATTATTATACAGTTAAGGACGAGAATTAATAGTACAAAATCAATATTGTAGTTAATGGGCCATTTTCGGGTCGGAACCTGTGGGGTAGACGAGATGATTGTGAAGTTATTGTTCAACTTATTTTTTTTTTCCTTAATCTTATGTTGAATTTAATGTAGGGTATTTAGGGTCACTTTTATCTTATAGACAATCTTCAATTTATTTTTCTTTACTACCAAATCAATGTGGGACAAATAGTATTTGCAATGAAAATGATTTATCTCAATTTTCATACAAAATCAACGTGGGACAATCTATTTGAGAGGCAAATATATTTTTGTCCACATCGATTTGGAGAAGAATAGAGTTTTGAAAATTATCGAAAGGAATGAGGATAGATTATATTAAAAAAAATTAACAGACATAACTTCTATATGGATTTGAGATGTAAATATGTTGTAAAATTACTTTTTAATTGAATTTGAGATATGTTCAAGAACATATAAATTCTCAACTAGTTTAGTAAATTACATAATAGAATGATATAACCCTAAAATAATTAATAAATAATATTTTTCTTAATCTATCACATATTACTATTTAATAATTTTATTAATTTAATTAAATATAATTTTTCATCAACTTTTGATGGGATATACGCTAATTTACTTTATATATAAATCTTGAAAGAAATAGACAATATTCTCAAAATGCCCCATTTAGGTAGAGTTCTACAATGGATAAAAACTCAAAAATATTGTTATTGTCGTCTTAGGTGGGGGATGTCACGGATTGTGATTAAACATAAAATTAATGAGTTTGTTATCTCATTTCAAGGCATGTTGCTTTCTTTTCTATCCTATTTTTCATGTCATAATAAATAACAATGGCAGCTGTCGCTGTCTCCCAAACTTAATCAAAGATCTTTAACCTTTGACAGATGGGGAGGATTAATAGTCAAATTATCGATTAAAAGGCTTAATCAAATCTAGATTTTTTTCTCTCTCTCTTCTTCATTTTATTTAGTCTATTTTTCTTGATTTTTGTAATATTTTTTTTGGGTGGACTTCGAGTGGGACCAACCTGAGTCATTTCATGGAATACATGTGGAGCTAAATTATTGGTGAAAGATTTTTTGCAAGCTTGGAGTTCAGTGGCCCCACAGGAATTTTACTGTGTTTATGTCAACATATTTGGTTTTTACTTTTTAGAGGAAAATAGTGCATTTTGTGCTAATTATTGTTTTATTAATTCCCCTTTTAACGGAAGGTTGCTTTTTCATATTCTTAAGATGATATCCAAATCCAATACAATCAACTAGATCGCCCGTGGAGTATTTAAAAGCATAGTTCGATCGGATATTATGACTTGTGCAAAGGTTATTGAGCATAAACGTCCCTCTTATTTGAGAATATTAATCTCTTACTAATATGTAATAACAATAAATAATATACGAAGAATATAGGATCGAATACTTAAAATTACACTTCTTGACTCTATTCAATTTAGTAACAGAAAGAAAAATCTTGTTCATGAATAATGGGGTCCTTTTAGATTTGAATTGGTCTGCCCGTTTCATTATTTCATTGAAATCATTAAGATTTTTGAAGGGGGAAATAATTATTGCTCGAAATACTTTAGCTTATTACAGTTTGAATTTTTGACATCGAGATGAAAAAAGAAATACAATTGCTGGAAAAGCGGGAATAACCTTTTTTAAGAATTTTATGTAATTTAGACAACTCCTCGAAAATTATATGGGACTTGTATTTTTTTATTATTCTCCTCGAGCAAACATTTCATGAGTTGATTTGTTTAAGCTTGTACAAATTGATATAGCAATGAAAATTACAACATATACCCCGTGTTTGAAAAAAAGGGAAAAAAAGACCTAGCTAAAATGACGACTTCGAAAGACAATCCTTGCATATGTGGTTTGCTGCTATTGCACTTAACGATTACTGCTTTCCTCATCATCTGAAAAACGGATCTCTTGATGTATAATGACCAAATACAGAATCTAAAGGCTAGCTTATGCAAGTCAAAATACGAATGGGTGGGTAGTAGTATACTATACTGTATATACAGAGAGACAGTGCATCAAATTTCACCTTAATTAGTTAGTGCTTCCGTTTCAATCTAACAACAATCAACATACAGTATCAATACCTTTATGTAGTTTCATTTTGAATATAACCATTGAAAGCAAACGCAAACGCGCGCCTGTTAGTTTGCGGCCTCTGGGTTGTTCGTCTCACTAGTGTCGACAACAGATGAAGATGCTGATGATATTGCCTTTCCCTTGATGTCTGGTCTTCCTGCATCAATTTTTTTCTTGATGCCTCATGCTTGCAGAAGCTGGAGATGCCGTTGTAGAAACTGCACAACGTAAACTGATGAACCCAAATTTGTGTCCATCTTTTCTTGTGTCTTTCTTGTGTTTTTAGTCTTTATCAAGTCATTATGTGTCTGGGAGGACACACAAGTCGAGAGATAGTGTGCAGGGGAAGAACAGGTGGATGTTGGGCAAAATCCGATGGAAAATCTGTTGTTGAGATTCTGAGATGGCGATACGATGCAAATGGGCATAGGGCTGGAAGCTTGTAGCTGGGCAACATCGAAACATCCTTTCTACAAGTCAGGAAGTACCTCCCCATATCCTTAAAGGCCAACAGACACAGTACTCGGAGGAGCCAAGATCGTGGTCAACACCGGAAGCAAAGCAGGATGCAGACGATAGAGGGCAAGATGAGAGTCGAGCAGCAGCAGATTTCTTTTCATTCAAGGAAGAGGATAAGGATCAGATGTTTCCTTCTTTATCCTAGCCGAGCCAAATCATGGAATAAATCTACCACGCAAGAAAAGAATGATCGTGCATGCAAAGGAAAGAAAGAGAGGTGGAGGTTATGACATGCATGGGAAGAATCTTTATTCAAGAAGGAAACTTCCCTAAACCCTAGAATCTCATCGCCTATATATATGGCCGACTCTATCATGTAAGGGAGCTCTTCGATTCAGTAGTTTTAGATTAGTTTGCATCCTAGTTTGAGTGAAAGTAAGGAAGAACAAGTCCTACGGGCAATTTACGGTTTATTACGTTTGTTTATATTTTCTGCACTTTAGCTTTAGTTGTTGGCGTGAAGCCAAGACTCTTTAGTTGCTGACGACGTTTTTGGGCAGCAACCCGTTTTCAGTTTATATTGAAGTATGTTTTCCTTTATTTATTTTGCGTTCTTAATTATATTTATGTCTAGCTAATTCTTAAGTTTAGATTGGATGTAGATGAAGTGATCATACTTTACTCGTTCTAAACTCGTGAGGTCGAATTGGTTTGAGTTCGTCAATTAATTTTGTTCCCGAAACACTTAGGATTAATATTAGACTAAGTCGAAATTGACAAGTGATTGATCACCACCTAGATGTTGAGATAAAGTCACTAACGGAATTGGGAGTAACACGAGAGTGTCTTTCGTGCCTAAAAAGGTAAAAGGTGTTGGAGAGCAGTCGGTATTGACATACCTCTTGGCTGTCTTGGGTCTATTTATTCTTAATGCTTCTTGGGCAGGAACGTCACTGAAGTGTCTTCGTGACGTTGTTGATCGAGAAAGGAGATCTTGCCTTCTGGTCAAGATCTGTAAAATTGGTTGGACATAGGTTAAGTAAGTTTATATCGTGACTTCGTGACCTTAGGGTATAAACTAATCTTTTCCTTAAACCAAGTGTTGGGAAATTTATTAAAAGTTTTGATTGATTCCAAAACCAACTGACCCCAATCGAGTAGATGTTGCAAGATCCTAATATTGGTAGTTAGGCTCGCTGTTTGAGCATTGTTAAGATTTTATCTTTATAGGACTCCAGCTGAAGATGGCAACAAGGCTTCACTCGGATAGAACATCAGGTGTAAGAAAAACACATGAGCGTTCAAGTCTCAGAACAACAACTAAGTATTCAAAGGGAGAAGATACAAGAGAACATCAGTTGTAAGAAAGACAACTGAGCGTTCGAAGCCAACTGATCAGAGTCAGATACAAGAAAGACAACTGAGCGTTCAAGATGGAACATCAGTTGTAGGACTCAATCAGTTAGATCAACAGCTTGAAGTTCAAAGTCAGCTGAGAGTTCAACTGTTCCTACTCAGACAGAAGCATTCAGATAGAACATCAGCTGAAGACCAATCAGATGAAGATCAAACGACTCAACAGACTATTAAATGTTGGAGGTCAAAGGTTAAGATTTGAATTTCAAATAAGGAAGTCACGTGAAGGTTTGACTCTCTGTCATTACCTCATTTGGCCCAACACAAGGCTGTCTCAGATGGAAAGCAGAAGCATGCAGTTGCCAAATCCGGGAAGTTTGCAGAGATGAGAGACAAGCCATCGCTTTCAAAGAACAGAGATCAACAGCTCCTCCAATGGCTAGTTGATTCTCTCCGCCTATAAATAGAGGCCTTCATTCAATTACCAAGACTTACGAGACAGACAAGTGCAAGAAGAGATATAAAAGCGAAAGAACAACTTCATTCTGCACTTAAGCAAAACTACAGTTGTCCTCTAAGAACATCATTAGTTGAGAGTTCTAGAGTGTTAGATTCTGTCTTTGTATTTTTCGATCCAACCTTGAGAACATCACTAGTTGAGAGTTCGTAGAGTGTTAGATCCTAGCTCACTTCTTGTTCGAGCTATTAGTTGGAAACCCACACTTTCACACACCTGAAAAGGTTGTTAGGACCCTACTCTTCCCGTAATTGAGTAGATAGGTTGATAAGTACCCGTAAACTTATCTGTAAGGTTGATAAGTACCCGTAAACTTATCTCAATGGTTGCAAAGCCCGCGTAAGCTTTGTGGTTTGTCCAGAAGAACTTGGACTGAGTTGTGTGGACTCACAACTCCCCGTGGACGTAGGAGTTCTCTTTGAACCACGTAAATTCTTGTGTGTTGTGTTTATTTTTCAGTTACTTATTGCATATTCAACTGACTAACTAACCTGCATACAAACTGCATCTTTCCATATCAACTGACTTGGTTATTGACCAACCTTGCATAAAAGCGTGAGTTATACTTTTACGAGTTGTTATTTTCCACCACATTCCGCACAACACCACTCTTCCAACTAAGTACTTTTACTCAGTTGTGAATCCAGCTGAGTTCCTGTTTACTCGGTTGTGATTGTTTTTCAAGAGTTGTTTTTAAAAGTCTTTTCTGGTGTATTCCCCCCCATACACCAGAACTCGTATCGGGACCATCACCAAGTGATAAAATCAGTTAATTGAATATCCTTGCACCAATGAACGAGTGAAGAGTAATTATGATCATGGATTCGAAACTCAATCTAAACCCTTTTTGTTGTTTGATAGTTTTACTTGTTGAGTTCAGGTTCATGACCAAAACCCTTTTGTTGAACAACATCAGAAGAGCAAATTACACCGAGTCCCTTGGGTACGATCCCCCTTGCCGCTGACTACTACCTTATTGGGCAAGAGGTGTTATAAATATTATTTGTGCTAATTTCGATATGTCTTAGCTTGTGTTGAGCACGGTTTATGCCCAAGCCACATCTACGAAGTGACGGAGATCCACAAGATCACGGTGCTTGCCCGGAGGTGATAGCTAGGAGAAATCGAGCAGAACAACGCAAGAAGAAGAGAGGTCTGGAGGAAGGCGTCAACGAACCTTCAGAGTCGCAGAGCTTGACAGACGATCAGGATACTGAGCAAGAAGTCGAATCTTGCTCAACAGCCAGTTCAGACAGTGAGAAGTCAACAGCCAGTTCAGACAGTGAGAAGTCAACATCCAGTTCAGAAGCAAAAACATCAACAATTATGGCAGGAACACTGGAGAGAACCATCCGTCAGATCATGTTCCCTGACAACAAGGGAATCCGACCATCAAGTATCCAGTTGCCCACCATCAGTGGCAATTGGGAGCTCAAACACTCGCTGATACACATACTGCCCAAGTTCAGTGACCATCCTGGAGAAGACCCCCAAACTCATCTTCAAAACTTTGAAATGGCGATTAGCACAGTAAGGAACAATGCCACTACTACTACCAGGAACAATGGGGATAGACAAGTTGTTAGGACCGATGCTGAAGTTATGAGGAACCAAGATGCTGCCCAAGACACCTTTCCTGACTACGTAAGGTTGCTCACGTTCCCATTCTCACTTCTTGACGGGGCACGTGAGTGGATTTACACCTTGCCAGAGGGAAGCATTGATACATGGAACAAGATGCAGCAGGCCTTTCTTGACAAATACATACCCGTTGGCCGGATACAAAGTGGGAGGAATGCCATTTCATCGATCAAGATGGGAGGAAGTGAGTCATTATATGACTACTATGAAAGGTTCAAGAAGTTGTTGGCAAGATGTCCTCAACATCGGATTCAGGATATTGATTTGATCGAATATTTTTTGAAGGGATTAAGGGCATCAGAGAGGAAGTAAATAATTGCAGCATGTGGAGGAGCCATAGTCGATCAACTACCATCTGAAGTGTTCAAGAAAATAGCCACGATGGCTGAACAATCACGAGATGAAGATGATATCCCAAGAGGGGGGTACGAAGGCAGCAAGGGCAACCAAGACAACTTGGTCAGCACCATGAAAGACTTCATGACCAAGATGTCTAGCCAGATGGAGGATTTGAAGAAGCAGGTCAATGGCAAGGAAGTTCAAAGAGCTGTGAAGAGATGTGAAATATGCCAGGAAACATCACATGTCACCTCAGAATGTCCCAGTTGGTTCGTGGAAGAAGGAGAAGAGGTGAAGGCAATAGGTCAGAACCAGCAAGGAGGAGGGCAACAAAGGTTCCAGTATGACAATAACAATAACTATGACAATAATTATGGTTATAGGCAGAATCAGCACGAGAACATGAGGTATGGCAACAACCATTATCAGATACCTCCAGCCCACCAACAACCGCAGCAGCCTGTTGGACAACAACAACAATATGTGCCGCCACCTCAACAACAAACTCAATCGCAGAACAACTATGTGCCTCCACATCGAGAACCAGCAAAAACCGAGTTAATGAAGGAGACCATTGATAGGTTCACCAATGAAACCCAAAGGCTGATGAGAGACTTTGAGAACTTCCAACTAGAAAGTCGAGGACAATCAAACAACCTTCAAGCCCAATTGACTCATATCAACCAAACCTTGTCAAGGTTGGTAGAAGACAAGCCAGGCAGACTTCCTGCTCAGGTAGAGGTCAACAACGAGCAAGTCAATGCTGTAACGTTGCGCAGTGGGAAGAATTTGCCAGAGATGTTGCCCAGGACCCAACCTAAGGAACTAGCTCGAGTAGAGGAAACCAAGATGGGCTCAGGAGATATCAATGACATCTACGAAGAGTTGAAGGCAAAGCGTGAAGCAGGAATTAAGGCCAACAAGAACCCAGTCTTTGATAATGAGGAGGATGAAGCCTTGTTTGATTACGTAAAGATGGAGAGATCTAAATTGGGATTTGACAAAGATGACGTGATGCTGGAATCTTTGAAGGCTGAAAAAGAAGTAGAGGCTTTGGCCAAGAGGACCGTTCCTCGCACTACTAAGGCCAAAATCCCATATCCAAGACGTTTTGCCCGCGATCATGATCAGAGGGAGTTGGAGGACATGATGGAGGTGTTCAAGAAGGTGGAGATCAACCTACCGTTGTTGATGGCATTGCAATCTATGCCTAAATGCGCAAAATTTTTGCGAGAGATGTGCCAAAAGAAGATAAAGTACCCAGATAATGCTCGTTTTCATGTGGAGAACGTGTCAGCACTTATGAATTCCCACATCCTGATCAAGAAGAGGGATCCTGGCATGTTTGCCATCCCATGCACGATAAGTACCACAACAATACCCAAGGCGATGCTTGATTTTGGAGCTTCGATAAATGTTATGCCAAGAGCCATGTTCGACGAAATGAGTTTTGGACCTCTTTCTCCTACACGTGTTGCCATCCAATTAGCAGATTTATCCACAGTTTACCCGGATGGAGTGTTGGAGGATGTGTTGGTCAAAGTGGGAGATCTCCTGTTCCCAGCCGACTTCTATGTTCTTGACATGGGAAATAAAGCACTCAAGAACCCAGTGATCTTGCTAGGGAGGCCGTTCTTGAGGACAGCGTGTACCAAGATCGATTGCGACACGGGGAAATTGACAGTACAAGTAGCGGGAGAAGTCGTGGAGTTCGATGCATACAGGCAAAATCAGGATGATGCCATAGAACACCTCAACACCCTCAATGCATGTGGGAAGCACGTGGAAACCTTAAAAAGCTTGAGTTGCTTCTTCGAAGACGATGAGGATGAATTCCAAGAGGAACCTAATATAGATCAACATGAGGATGAAAGCATAATGAGGTTCTACGAGACAGATGATGACCATGAGAGCGAGAAAGATTTATGGGAAGAGTCAGTTCATGGACATAGCTTCGACTCTACCGATGAGGACTACTCCACGGACGAAGAGTTGGAGAATTACGTATTTGAAAACATCCGTGGAAATGATGGAGATCAGGATGTAGGGGAACAAAAATCCCTTGATGAGTTTGATGAGGAACTTGAGGAGTTACCCCATGATGAGTCCGAGGAGTTAGTAGAGGAATTTTTGCAACAAACAGTTTTTGAGGAGGATGCCAGCTTGCAAACAGAAGAGGATCTTGCCCAGAAAGAAGAACCAGTAGATGTAGAGGAATGCAGTTATGCCAGGGTTCCGGGCAACATCCAGCCTCAGGGGTTTGAACCACTCAATATCCCTGAACTAAAACCGGAGGACAGGTTGGTGCCATCATTGCAAAAAGCACCTACATTGGAACTGAAGCCCTTGCCCAAACACCTGAAATACATCTATCTTGGCAAGAATGAGACCTTGCCCGTGATCATATCATCAGAGTTATCGAGCATGGAGGAGGTCAGAGTTGGTGAAGTGCTGAGCAAGTACAAGGAGGCAATAGGATGGATGTTGGCCGACATCAAGGGCATTAACCCTTTGGATTGTGTTCATCATATCTTGCTCGAGGAGGATGCTGCCCCAGTAAGAGATCCACAACGAAGATTGAATCCAACCATGAAAGAAGTGGTTATGAAGGAGATACTTAAGCTTCTTGACTTAGGGATCATCTACCCCGTCTCCGACAGCCGATGGGTGAGCCTTGTGCACGTGGTGCCCAAGAAGTCAATAATCCAGGTGGTCGAGAACGACAAGAACGAGATGGTGGCCATGAGACTACAAACCGGATGGCGAGTGTGTATAGATTACCGAAAGCTCAACCAAAAGACGAAGAAGGATCACTTTCCTTTGCCCTTTATCGATGAGATGCTTGAAAGATTAGCTGGTAATAACTATTATTGCTTTCTTGACGGTTATTCTGGTTACATGCAGATCTGGGTTGCTGATGAGGATCAAGGCAAGACCACCTTTACGTGCCCGTTTGGCACTTTTGCATATAGAAGGATGTCGTTCGGGCTATGCAACGCTCCAGGGACATTTTAAAGGTGTATGATGCACATTTTTTCAGACCTTCTTGAAGAGTGCATCGAAGTCTTCATGGACGACTTCACTGTCTACGGCAAGACCTTAGACACATACCTCAATAATCTGGATCGAGTCTTGAAGAGATGCGTTGAGAAGAGCCTAGTGTTAAACTACGAGAAATGCCATTTCATGGTCAAGGAAGGAATAGTTTTGGGGCATGTCATATCGGGAAAAGGAATTAAGGTGGATAAGGCCAAGATCGACATCATTGCCAAATTGCCTTACCCAAGATCCGTGAAGGAGTTAAGAGGATTCCTTGGGCATGCTGGATTCTATAGAAGATTTGTCAAGGACTTTGCCAAGATCGCCCAACCAATGACGAGATTACTTCAAAATGAAGTGCCATGGGAGTTCGATGAGGATTGCAAGACGACGTTCCATGCCTTGAAGGAGAACTTGATCACTGCCCCCATCATCCAACCTCAGGATTGGGGGATTCCTTTTGAGCTAATGTGTGATGCCAGTGGTTATGCCGTAGGAGCAGTTCTTGGGCAAAAGCGCGGAAATGAGAGCTATGTCATCTATTACGCATCCAAGACGTTGAACCCAGCCCAATGCAACTATGCCACCACGGAGAAGGAGTTGTTGGCCATTGTCTTTGCCTTTGAGAAGTTTAGATCTTATTTGCTTGGAGGCAAGACCATAGTGTACACGGACCACGCGGCGCTGAAGTACTTATTGAGCAAGAAGGAGTCCAAGTCAAGATTGATTAGATGGATTCTTTTATTGCAGGAATTTGACATAGAGATCAAGGACAAGAGTGGTGCCCAGAATCAAGTTGCCGACCATCTAAGTCGAATCCTCCAGCCAGATGATGGGGTGCCGATCAAGAAGACCTTTCCCGACGAGCATCTGAGTCTTGCCCAAGATGAACCATGGTATGCTGATATCGTGAATTACTTGGTGACTGGAGAAATTCCCTTCGATCTTGGGCGTTATCAAAGAAACAAGCTGAAACACGAGAGTCGTTTCTACCTATGGGTGAGCCATACTTATGGAGGAAATGTGCGGATAAAATAATTAGAAGGTGTGTCGAGGATAAAGAGCAACGAAGCATTCTTGAGCATTGTCACAACAAGGAGTGTAGAGGATACTTTGGGCACCAACGTACCGCACGAAAGATTTTGGAGTGTGGGTTTTACTGGCCAACATTGTTTAAGGATTGCTATGAGTGGGTCAGGATGTGCGAGAAGTGCCAAAGGGAAGGCAACATCACGAGAAGGAATGAGATGCCCACGATCCCGATCTTGCCCGTAGAAGTGTTCGATATATGAGGGATGGATTTTATGGGACCATTGCCGAGTTCGAAAGGCAACAAGTACATCATATTGGCAGTGGATTATGTCTCGAAGTGGGTAGAGGCTCGTGCTTCATACAAGGATGATTCAAAGGTGGTTTCTCATTTTTTGAGGACTCAAATTTTCAATAGGTTTGGTGTACCTACAGCTATCATTAGTGATCAAGGGTCCCATTTTTGCAACGCCACGGTGACTGCCTTGTTCAAGAAGTATGGAGTTACCCATCGTAAGTCAACAACCTACCACCCACAAGCCAATGGACAAGCGGAGTTGTCCAATAGAATAATCAAGACGATCTTGAGGAAGACTGTGGGCATAACACGGAAGGATTGGAGTATGCGCTTGGATGATGCCTTGTGGGCATATAGGACTGCTTTCAAAACACCTTTTGGCATGTCCCCTTATCGCATGGTCTATGGCAAGAGATGTCACTTGCCCGTGGAACTGGAACATCGTGCGCATTGGGCTGTTGCCCAACTTAACCTCGACTAGAATGAGGCAGGAGAATCAAGAAAGTTCGAGATCCAGGAACTCGACGAGATCAGACTACAAGCCTATGAAGAAGACCCACGACCTCTTGATCAAGGAAAAGGAGTTCCATTTTGGGCAACATGTGCTGCTCTATCAAACAAGATTTAGGCTTTCATCGGGGAAGCTTTCGACCAAGTGGGCAGGACCCTATGAAGTGCAAGCTCAATTCCCTAATGGAGCTGTTGAAATCAAGGATCCCAAGAATGGGAAGATTTTCAAAGTTAATGGCCAGCGCTTGAAGGCCTATCTTGGGCAAGAACCAGTTGTTGAGGGGGAACCATCTGGATTTCTTGTCGAGGAGGACCTCTGACTTCTAAAGAGGGGGGTGTCGTGCCCAAGACCTTAAATGGGGCGCTGTCCAGGAGGCAACCTGGTTAGTATTTTATTTATTTTATTTTTAGTTTAATTTTGTGTTTTTATTTAATTATCTTATTTTTGTAAAAATATTAAAATTCATAAAATCATGAAAATCTAAAAAAATTAGTGTAGTTTAGTTAGTTTATACCTTATTTACTTTATTTCAAGCATTTTATTTTCTAACCATTAAGGGAGAGTTTGTGTTTCGGAGTGTATGTGTGTTTCTTTAGTGTACATGAGATGTTGAGCAAAGAGGCAGGATGAAGGTCAGGAACCTAGAAGAAAGAAGGGATTGTGCTACGGTGTCGGGCATGAACTAAGATGATGGGTAACGACTGTTGAGGCGGTTACTGTACCCC
Source organism: Schizonepeta tenuifolia (assembly GCA_029490685.1). Lineage (NCBI taxonomy): Eukaryota > Viridiplantae > Streptophyta > Magnoliopsida > Lamiales > Lamiaceae > Schizonepeta > Schizonepeta tenuifolia. The sequence goes on from CM055958.1 coordinate 84,767,278, forward strand.
TAAAACTCCGCGCCCTTTTAAAACCACCCTGCCCACGTCTAATCCCCATTACCCCAAATTCAAACCTAGTCTGCAACCTCTCGTCTTCCCTATTCTCTCTCTCCATCAAAACTCCCCAAACCCCCTACAATGGTGTCTACCCGTCCCAAAAATAAACTGAACAAGATCCCGTTCGGCACCAACATTGACCTAACCACCAACAACCCTCCTACCACCACCGCTAAACCCAAAACCACCACCGCTAAACCCAAAATCATCACCAAGAGGAAACTACCCATGGAACCCGCCAACCTTTCTGCCGACCAACACCCAGAAATCTCGATTGAACTATTGTACCCAAGAGTCCGCCGGTCGACGCCACGCTTCTGATGAGCGACGAAAACCCTAGCCTGATGGAAGAGGCGGAGAAGCAGCAGGAGGAGGAGACGCAATCGAAGCAGTAGAGGAAGAAGCATATGAGGAGGAACACGACGGTGAGGATGAAGATGAAGAAAAAAGTGATGAGGGAGAAGGCGACAACGATGATGTGAATGAAGCCATTGACGCAGTGGCGGCGACGCTGGCAGCGGAGGCGTTGGTGGAGGCAAAGACCAAGGCAAAGGAAAGTCCGGCGAAGAAAAAGGAAGTCAAGGCGGCTAAGAAACGCCCTCACGGTGGCGAGGGGACGCCGGCAAAGAAGCACAAGTCTGCTACTTCGGACGCCGGGTCTTTTCAGCCGTCTATTTCAAAGGGAACTGCCGCCAGCGAGCAAGAAGAAGGCGACGATGTTGAGGAGGAAGAAGATGATGACCAGTCTACCCCAGCAAGTGCCAAGAGCAGGAAGAAGAGGAAGGGGCCCACGGTGATGACGTGTAGCAAGCCCAAGGAGTGGAAAGTGACTGCACCTCGAGTTCTCGACTTCAAATTCTACGAGAACTTGGGTGTTGCCCAGGAAGTAAGGGAGTTGTTCAAGGGGATTGGCTGGAGTAAGTTTTTGGAGTGGCCTGTGGAGGTCTATGAGGAGCAAGTCAAGAAAGTCTATAGCACGGCGGCAATAACAAGTGACCCTGAGAACGGGGTGAGCATGATCTCCTTCTCGCTGTTGGGCGAGAAGTATGAGTTTCAAGTCAGTGCCCTCAATCAGATTCTCGGGATGGTGAGTCTGCGAGATTTGGCCAAGAAGGAGTTCATGGAAGCCAGGACTAAGGTGCCATCCCCAGGAGATGTGGTTTATGAGGAGCAGTGGAAGGAGATCAGCAATGGGACGCCCTACTATGGAGCCAACAACAAGGGTACTGAGCTAAGAACGCCTGCCCTGAGACTTTGCCACCGCATCCTTGCTTACAACTTGTATGGCAAGAATGACAGCGGCAACAACTTGAGCAACAAGGAGTGATATCTACTGTGGTGTATGCACACCAAGACCAAGGTCAACTTCGCGGCGTTCCTTGGTGAGTAGCTCAAGACCGTGTTGGCAAAGCAGGCGTTGGGATGCACTTGTGGCCACTTTGTGACAGCTTTCGCGAATGGAGTCGGGGTCTATGGTGATCTGAAGGGGAAGCCGATGATGCCGGTCAACATGGTGGGAGAAACTGCCTTGAGAAAGATGAATGACATCGAGATCAGGAATGACAGATATGTGTTTATTGATCATTCCAAACCAGCATCTAACAAGCGACCACCAGTGGGCAAGAAGGAGGAGGCAAGCACCAGTGCAGCGGTGCTGCCCAACATCGAGATCGAGACCAGGCTGGCCAATGTGGAGAGGTTGTTGACCGAGATCAGAGATGCCCAGCTGGCATTCTTTGCACACCAAGGATTCAGGTATCTACCTGAATCTTCTCTTTGATTTGTGTTCCTCCATTTTATGTTAGTTTAGGTTTTTATTTTTCGTTTTTATGTTTAAATTGTTGAGTCCTGTTTTGTGTTATTTAGTGTCTTGTTGTTCGAGAGGGCGATTTTACTGTCTTCACCCACAATTTGCCCAGTAAATTGTGTGGTGAAGACCTTATTGCCTTCTCGGTTGTATTTGTTGAGTCAATTTGTTTTTGTTTGTTTGTTACCCAACATTTTACCCACTTTGCCTAAGGCAAAGTGTGTGGGTGTTGGGGTGTCGGTTTGTGTTTTTAAAGTATGTTTGTGTTATTGATCAACATGTTAGCATGAAAGTTAGAATAGGTTTATGGATTATGCCGTATGAAAATAGGTAGGACGGAATGAGATATTGGGCATTAACTGTGAGGATTTGAGCTTTTAAAATGCTATATACGTATGCAGCATTATTCTTTCTTGTGTGATAATGATCAGTTAACATGTGTTGATCTAGAACTTGCCTGCATCTCTTAATTAAAGCTTCATGTAACTTAGTCGGATTACTTAGATGAATTAGGCAATTTTTTGTTCAAAGAAGCCCATAGCCTAAAAAATTCCTACCTTGACATTTATCCTTTGATTAGCCCCCTTGAGCTTGATGTTAATTCTTTCTAAACACTTATAAAAGCCTGAATTTTAAGCCGTCCCGATCAAGAACTCAGGTTTAGAAGAACGAGGGATGAAAGGAAATGTTGGGTAGCACATACTGGGCAATATCACCTAAGATAGTGATGTTGGGTTGAATAAAAAAAAAAAAAAAGAAGTAAAAAAGAAAAGAAGAAAAAAAATATATATATAAATAAATATAGAAGTCTAGAATAAGTGTACTAAATAAAAGGGAGTGAGGAATCAAGGGCAATGTGTTGCTCGAGAACCTAGTTCTTGACTTAGCCAGTTCCCATAGTATCCTACCTTTTGCCTTAAACCACGTTACAGCCCAATAAAGACCTAAGGATAAGTAGTTTGATTTTGGTTCAAAGAAGTGGAGATGTAGAGGGCAGGCAAGCCTATGGAAAAACTTTGTTGATGATGGTCAATAGCGTAAACACTTAACCTTATACACTTGAGAAATGAGTGCTGGTGAGGATGTCCTTGTAGCCCAATAACTCTATCTTGACCTGTTTGATGTCAATCTCTGTTACATATTCTGTTTTGACTGACATGTGAGATGCTGATCTGTTTTGAGTCTGTGTTTTTGTTTTGTCTTTTCTGTGTTTGAGTCTTGGGCAAAGTCACAACCATGCACTTGAGGGCAAGTGTAATTCAAGTGTAACTCTTTCTTGAGTTTTTAGTCTTTATCGAGTCATTATATGTCTGGGAGGACACGCAAGTCGAGAGACAGTGTGCAGGGGAAGAACAGGTGGATGTTGGACAAAATCCGATGGAAAATCTGTTGTTGAGATGCTGAGATGGTGATACGATGCAAATGGGCATAGGGCTGGAAGCTTGTAGCTGGGCAACATCGAAACATCCTTTCTACAAGTCAGAAAGTACCTCCCCATATCCTTAAAGGCCAACAGACAGAGTACTCGGAGGAGCCATGATCGTGGTCAACACCGGAAGCAAAGCACGAGGCAGACGATAGAGGGCAAGATGATGAAGGGTTGTATACGAAAGCAAGACTTTTGTTTATATACAATTGATATTTATTTCACTATAATTCTCCTATCTGAAATGTTTATTATTGCATAATTATTATTTGTCCAATTATCTCAATATTTTTAGATTATATAGTGTGTTGTAGATCACAGAAGATTATATAATCGGCATTTTATGAGATATAAACTAATATTCACAATCGAGACAACTTGGACGAGTTGTTGGTTTAGATTGTAGCATAATAGTATTAAATAGTTTATCTTGACTATTTATTTATGCTAGTACGTTAATCGTATTGAAAGGATCACGGTGAGATTAATTCTCTGTTCTGAATTATTGAGAATTAAAGATCTCGGTGACTTAAATAGTCTTAACCTTAATTGGGCTTATCAGTATGAATAAGTGTCTGACTATTGCTTTGATCTATTATAAATGAGAACTTAATTGTGGTTCAAAATTTCGTATTTTGGGCGGTAGCAGTTCTTATTTGATATTGATAGAGCTGCAATAAGGATCCGTGTCCTATGAATAATGGGATGATGATATCCTCTCGAAGAACTTAATAAGTTTATCGTATTAAACCCTGCAGGTGGAATTAGTTCCGATACGATAATAAGTTTAAGTGGTAGCACTCGAGATAATTATTTATTAGTGAATAATTAATTGATTAATTAATTTACTGTCAGAAGTATTTAATTAATTAATGGATATTCGAGAATCTTAAACACGGAGATTAATTAAGTCTAATACTAGCCCTGACTCAATTAATTAAATAAGAGGGTAAGTCAGTATTAATTCTTTAGTGGAATGAATTAATATTTATATCTGTTTTATATTTCTGGGCTGAATGGATTAAATCAGATATTATCGAGCCAATCTTATTTAAGCTAGTAGATCCCTGAACTGGCCCAATGGCCTGTGTTTCTAGTGGGCTAGGCGCCTGTCTCCTACGGCCCGTGAAGGGCTGTCTAGGTTCAATGAATGTGAGCAGTTATTTATCTATAAATACAAGGCTCATAAGACTCATTACTTACTTGCATTCTAAGCAATAAAACCCTAGAGAGAGAGAGAACTGGCGCCGCCCCCCACTGTGAGAAAGAGAGTACGAGGTCGATCCCATCCATCGTCGTATTCTAGCCGGGAACAGTTCAGAAGATCAACTCTGGAGTCGTTGTGCATCAAATTTGCAGGTATATCGAATAAACATCCTATGATTGTAATTAAATTCATAGGAGCATGCTAGGTATGGATTTTGTATGTGTTTGTTAGATATCCATAATTGATCCATGGGTAAAGAACGGATTGGTTATCAAAAACCGGTTCCTACAATTGGTATCAGAGCCCTGGTCTGTATATTATGGCTCTGTCGGATTAACGAACAGTAAATCCATAATTAAATAAAATCTGATTTTATTTACGTACGTTTATGCATGTATGTTCGTTGTCTCGTCGTGGATTCGTTTTATTTTCTGTTGGTTTGCCGTTTTGGCCGTTTTTACCACGAGAAAATCCGTGGTTAGAATAGGATTTCAGTTGTAAATTGTTATTTCAATTTGTAATCGTTGTACGGGTCGAGAAACGGATCAAATTCACGGGATGATGGCTGGCGGCGGAGGACGGCGGCGTGCGGCGGCCCGTGCTCGGCACGCGCGGACGTTGCGACGGCGGAGGCGTGGTTTTCTACGCGTCTTCGCTGGGCGTCGTTGGCTCTGATCAGAGCCTGAGGGTGGGACCCCTGGGCTGGGTCTGATCGGAGCGGTGGGAGACGAGGGTTTTTAACCACCCTCCATCTCTCACGTCTTCTTCTCCGGCGAAGGCAGCGAACCAGCAGCAGCAGCATCAGCGACGAGCAGCAGCAGCGATCAGCAGCAGCAACGGCACCAGGCGGTCGAGGCGGCGGCGGCGGTGAGCGCAGGAACGACTCCATGCCGTGCGACTCGTCGCGCCGTTCTTGCGAGCTCGACGGCGACGTGACGACGCACAGCAGCGCGACTGCTCCTCCTTCTGCCTTGCTGTTCCGACGGCGAGGTGGATGGTGGTGAGGGCAGCGATGGCGGTGCGATGGTGTGGTCGACGACGCGCGATTCCGACGACGTGGGAGGGGATGCCGGCGTGGGTCGCTCCATGCGAAACCCTAGGTTTAAAAACCTAGGGTTTAGGCGTATGGACAGCCGCACGGTAAGGCCTCTCGCGTGGGTCGGGTCGTGTTGGCAAGACGGGATTTTTGAAGATCTCGTTTCCTTCTTGGGCGATGCTTTAAGGAGACGGATATGGAAAGACTTAAAGACGAAGATCTCTTGTAATAGATAGTTTGTTTTATTTCCTTTATTATTCTGTAATAATTTAGGCAGGCACAAATTATCCACGACGAGACGACATTTTTTTTTATTTTATTATAAATTGCATGTCGTGGGGTTTAATCACCGTTAAGGTGTTATTATTTCTAAAGCATGATATAATTTGTAATTATTTGAAATTATTTGCGTTTAGAAATTGCATGCTAGGAATTTATCGTATTACTCTAAGCATGTTATGAATTCAAGCGAGCATGATTTATTATGTGAGTTCTAGAAAAAGCATGTTTAGTAATTCCGTGTTTTACGTGTTTTGCATGCGAAAACCTTTTGAATTAAAAAGACTAAGCATGTTGACTTGATTTTAATAATCAAATTAGACCTCCACAATTGGTTTTAGACGAATTAAGTTAGTAGGCTCGTGTAAACGTCCACACGATCGTGGCTTGCATGGGTGCTATTGACTTATAGATTTTGTCGAGTAAAACTTCTAAAAGTATTTTAGTCTCGTGAATAGTGGGAGTTCTGCGTGTAAACGTCCACACTATCGTGGCTTGCACGTATTAATTCTCACAGTTTATTCTAGGAGAGATTAGGATAAGATAATTAATGAAATTGTTTACAAGGAGATGTCGTTCTAGTAATTGCATCAATATGTTGGACAATTTTGGATTAGTTAAATTGTGGTCTGTGCTTAGATATTATCTCGAATACAACTCCCCATCGAAGTCCCTTTTCGAGACGATATGGTCTAGTAAGGTTCATTTATTAATTTTATTTGTCATAAGGTTAATTTGGCATGAGATAAAATTAAAAACTGGGTGTTTGGTTGAGTGATGTGCACGTAAACGTCCACACTATCGTGGCTTGCGTGTAAGTCACTTGAGCTAATGAAGGTTTCATTTAATATTGTTTTATCAAAAGGTTACAATATAAATGTTACGAACGTTTTATGCAATAATTGTGGCTTATGTGTGTTTTGTATGTTTAATTTAATTTTTTTTTTCAGATATGACTGTTACTCCGTTGTTGAATGTGCTTACTGCTAAACCGCTTACCAGACCAAATTTCTTGGAATGGAAGCGCAATTTGGGATATGTCCTAGATGCCGAAGATTATCACTTCGTACTTACTACCCCTGCGCCTGCAGTTCTCACTGCAGACTCTACCGAGATTCAGAAAGAGGAGTCTAAGAGGTGGCATAAGGCCAATTGTATGGCGAAAGCCTACATGATGACCACTATGACCTCGGGGTTGCAGCAGCAGCATCAGTCCTTGGACACGGTTGTTGCAATCATGACAAATCTTGAAGAGTTGTTCGGTGAGAGTGACCGTTCTACCCGATTCGAGATCATGAGGCAAATCATGAGCTCGAAGATGACGGAGGGCGCGTCTGTGCGCGAGCACGTGCTTGGAATGATTAATCATTTCAACGAGTTGGACGTGCTCGGTGGAGGTATCATGGATGAAGCTAAGGTTGACATGATACTCCACACTCTTCCCAAGTCCTATGAGAACTTTCGCCTTAATGCAATAATGATCAAGAAAGTGTTCACTCTCAATGAACTGCTCAATGAACTTGTTGCGGCGGAAGGGGTTATGGGAAAGAGTCCGCAAGCTCTTGCCTCTTCCTCAAGGGGTTTCCATGTTTCACCGAAAGGTGGAAAGAAATGGAAGGGCCCCGCGAAAGGCAAGAAGGGCGAAGGAAGTAGTGGGAGCAAGAGGCTTGGCCCTACCGGCGGCATTAAAAAGCCAAAGGAGAAGGGTGGAAAATGCTTCAAGTGCAAGAAATCGGGACATTGGAAGGCTAACTGCCCCCTGTTGAAGAAGGCTCAAGATATGTCTTCTGCTCTTGTTAATGAAATATGTTTAAGTTCAAGTTCTATCCATAAATGGGTAGTAGATACGGGCGCAACTGACCATATTTGTTATTCCTTGCAGGGGTTCCTGCGGACAAGGGAAGTGAGTAGAGGGGAGTTGAGCGTTGCCATGGGAACGGAAGCGAAAGTAGACGTTGCGGCCATAGGCGATGTTCATTTATCTTTTGAGAATTCAGTTTTAGTTTTAAGAGATGTTTTATATGTGCCAGACTTTCGGCGGAACTTGATTTCTATGGTTATGTTGTGGAAAGACGGATATTCTATTCTTTTTGAAGGTTTTGCGACTTTTATGAAAGATGATAAGATTATTGGTTATGCGCATGTTGTTGATTCTCTTTATACTATTTACTGTTCACATGCTATGAGTTCTTCAAGTAATGCTTTAAATGTTAACCAAAGGAAGAAATCGAATTCTTCTCAAATGAATCAAACTCTTCTTTGGCACTTAAGATTGGGTCACATTGGTCTAAGGAGGATCCAAAGATTGGTTTCCGATGGAGTCTTGGATTCATTCCAAGTTGATTCTATCCCAATCTGCGAATCCTGCATAGAGGGAAAGATGACGACTTGGCCTGTCAAGGCCAAGGGGTATAGAGCCAAAGAAGTGTTGGAATTGATTCATTCCGACTTGTGTGGACCTATGTCAACTCAAGCTCGTGGAGGGTACGAGTATTTTGTCACTTTCATTGATGATTACTCAAGGTACGGGTACATCTACCTGTTGCGCTACAAGTCCGAGTGCTTTGAAAAATTCAAACTATTCAAAGCGGAAGTAGAGAAGCGACATGGTAAGAGTATCAAGTCGTTACGATCTGACCGCGGCGGCGAATACCTCAGCAACGAGTTCAAAGAGTACTTGTTGGAAAGTGGGATTACATCCCAATTGACTACACCTGGAACGCCTCAACAGAATGGTGTGTCGGAGAGAAGAAATCGAACACTTCTAGAGATGGTTCGATCCATGATGAGTTATGCATCTCTGCCTATATCGTTTTGGGGATATGCTTTGGAAACAACGGCTCACACGCTAAACTTGGTTCCTTCAAAGTCAGTGCCTAAGACCCCGACCGAGCTGTGGTCCGGGCGCAAGCCTAGTCTTAACCACATCCGGATTTGGGGTAGTCCAGCACATGTCTTAAATAAAGACGCTGACAAGTTGAGTCCGAGAACCAAGGTGATGCTGTTTGTAGGCTATCCTAGAGGAACGAAAGGTGGCTATTTCTATTGTCCTAAGGATCAGAAAGTCGTTATTAGCACTAACGCGAGATTCTTGGAAGAGGACTATATGATTGAGCATAAAAAGAGAAGCGATATCATGCTTCAGGAAGTTAGAGGGGAGGAGGTAACTAGTGCTCCAGTTGTGCAAGACGAGAAATCGTCGGAACCTGCACAAACCGTTAATACTGAATCTGCTGTAAAGCTTCGTCGTAGTGGGAGGATAGCTCAAGGAAAGTTGCTTAGTCGATACACTCTACTTAATGAATCTACGGATTCATCGGAATTAGTTGTGATCGAAGAAGATCCCTGGACTTACTCCGAAGCATTAGCAGATCCGGATGCTCTTGAGTGGGAGGCGTGTATGATTGCCGAATTGGAATCTATCACTGCCATGGATGTATACCAGAAATGCGAACTTCCTAAGGGCTGTGAAGCCATAGGATGCAAGTGGGTGTACAAGAGAAAGAGAGGACCGGATGGAAAGGTTACGGCCTTTAAGGCAAGACTAGTGGCGAAAGGTTTCACCCAAAGAGAGGGAATCGATTACGATGAAACATTTTCGCCAGTAGCCATGCTTAAATCCATTCGAATTCTTATGGTAATGGCCACTCACATGAATCTTGAGGTCTGGCAAATGGATGTCAAAACCGCGTTTCTGAACGGGTATCTTGAACAAGATAGGGACATCTACATGCTACAGCCTGAAGGATTCGTTAAGAAAGGTGAAGAGCATCTCGTGTGGAAGCTAAAGAAGTCCATTTATGGACTTAAGCAGGCTTCAGGATCCTGGAACAAACGTTTCAATGATATTGTCTAGAGTTATGGCTTTGTACAATGTGAACATGAAAGTTGTGTTTACAGGGTGTGTATTGATGGAAGTTTAGTATTTTTCGTGCTTTATGTCGATGACATTCTGCTCATTAGTGATAATGTGAGTGTATTGGCTAAGATTAAGGCATGGTTATCCCAGCAGTTTCAAATGAAGGATTTGGGAGAGGCAGCATACATTCTTGGAATTAAGGTCGGCCGTGATCGATCTAAGAGAATGTTGAGTTTGTCTCAAACAGCCTACATTGATACTGTATTGTCGCGTTTCAGCATGCAGAATGCTAAGAAAGGTTTCTTGCCTTTCAGACATGGCGTTCATCTATCTAAGGCGATGTGTCCTACGTCGCCTAAGGAGGTAGCTGACATGAAGACAGTTCCTTATGCTTCGGCTGTGGGAAGTCTCATGTATGCAATGCAGTGTACCAGGCCCGATATCTGCCAGGTCGTTGGCATGGTGTCTAGAGGCTAATCCAGATCAGGGTCATTGGATTGCTGTAAAGTGCATACTCAAGTACCTTAAACGGACGAGGGAGTATGGACTGGTATATCGATCCGGTGATCTGTTTCCGGTAGCATATGTAGATGCTGATTATCAAGGAGATAAAGATCAGCGGTTTTCTACTTCTGGCTATGTGTTCAACCTAGGAGGTGGAGCCATTGTGTGGAGAAGTGTGAAGCAGAAATGCATTGCATTATCTACTATGGAAGCTGAATATGTGGCTATTACTGAGGCTGCTAAAGAGGTTGTTTGGCTTAGGAACTTCTTAGCGGAGCTTGATGTGATTCCTGATTTGCCGAGAAGTATCACGATTTATTCTGATAATGAGGCAGCAATTGCAAATTGCAAGGAGTCAAGGTTTCATCAGACGACTAAGCATATTGATGCAAGATATCACTACATTCGGCTGCTTGTCCAAGATGGTGATGTGGATGTGCAAAAGGTTGCAGGAGTTGATAATCTGGCTGACCCATTTACAAAGAGTCTACCAGCTGTTGTCTTTGAGAAGCACGTTGAAGGCATGGGGCTGCGTTTCCTCCCACACTAAGTTAAACTTTGAGTATAAGTGGGAGAAGTTGTAATAGATGGCTAGATGAATATTAGTCTCATTGTATACTAAAAGTTTGCTTTAGTATAAGTGGGAGAATTGAAGGGTTGTATACGAAAGCAAGACTTTTGTTTATATACAATTGATATTTATTTCACTATAATTCTCCTATCTGAAATGTTTATTATTGCATAATTATTATTTGTCCAATTATCTCAATATTTCTAGATTATATAGTGTGTTGTAGATAACAGAAGATTATATAATCGGCATTTTATGAGATATAAACTAATATTCACAATCGAGACAACTTGGACGAGTTGTTGGTTTAGATTGTAGCATAATAGTATTAAATAGTTTATCTTGACTATTTATTTATGCTAGTACGTTAATCGTATTGAAAGGATCACGGTGAGATTAATTCTCTGTTCTGAATTATTGAGAATTAAAGATCTCGGTGACTTAAATAGTCTTAACCTTAATTGGGCTTATCAGTATGAATAAGTGTCTGACTATTGCTTTGATCTATTATAAATGAGAACTTAATTGTGGTTCAAAATTTCGTATTTTGGGCGGTAGCAGTTCTTATTTGATATTGATAGAGCTGGAATAAGGATCCGTGTCCTATGAATAATGGGATGATGATATCCTCTCGAGGAACTTAATAAGTTTATTGTATTAAACCCTGCAGGTGGAATTAGTTCCGATACGATAATAAGTTTAAGTGGTAGCACTCGAGATAATTATTTATTAGTGAATAATTAATTGATTAATTAATTTACTGTCAGAAGTATTTAATTAATTAATGGATATTCGAGAATCTTAAACACGGAGATTAATTAAGTCTAATACTAGCCCTGACTCAATTAATTAAATAAGAGGGTAAGTCAGTATTAATTCTTTAGTGGAATGAATTAATATTTATATCTGTTTTATATTTCTGGGCTGAATGGATTAAATCAGATATTATCGAGCCAATCTTATTTAAGCTAGTAGATCCCTGAACTGGCCCAATGGCCTGTGTTTCTAGTGGGCTAGGCGCCTGTCTCCTACGGCCCGTGAAGGGCTGTCTAGGTTCAATGAATGTGAGCAGTTATTTATCTATAAATACAAGGCTCATAAGACTCATTACTTACTTGCATTTTAAGCAATAAAGCCCTAGAGAGAGAGAGAACTGGCGCCGCCCCCCACTGTGAGAAAGAGAGTACGAGGTCGATCCCATCCATCGTCGTATTCTAGTCGGGAACAGTTCAGAAGATCAACTCTGGAGTCGTTGTGCATCAAATTTGCAGGTATATCGAATAAACATCCTATGATTGTAATTAAATTCATAGGAGCATGCTAGGTATGGATTTTGTATGTGTTTTTTAGATATCCATAATTGATCCATGGGTAAAGAACGGATTGGTTATCAAAAACCAGTTCCTACAGATGAGAGTCGAGCAGCAGCAGATTTCTTTTCATTCAAGAAAGAGGATAAGGATCGGATGTTTCCTTCCTTATCCTAGCCGAGCCAAATCATGGAATAAATCTACCACGCAAGGAAAGAATGATCGTGCATGCAAAGGAAAGAAAGAGAGGCGGAGGTTATGACATGCATGGGAAGAATCTTTATTCAAGAAGGAAACTTCCCTAAACCCTAGAATCTCATTGCCTATATATATGGCCGACTCTATCATGTAAGGGAGCTCTTCGATTCAGTAGTTTTAGATTAGTTTGCATCCTAGTTTGAGTGAAAGTAAGGAAGAACAAGTCCTACGGGCAATTTACGGTTTATTACGTTTGTTTATATTTTCTGCACTTTAGCTTTAGTTGTTGGTGTGAAGCCAAGACTCTTTAGTTGCTGACGACGTTTTTGGGCAGCAACCTGTTATCAGTTTATATTGAAGTATGCTTTCCTTTATTTATTTTGCGTTCTTAATTATATTTATGTCTAGCTAATTCTTAAGTTTAGATTGGATGTAGATGAAGTGATCATACTTTACTCGTTCTAAACTCGTGAGGTCGAATTGGTTTGAGTTTGTTAATTAATTTTGTTCCCGAAATACTTAGGATTAATATTAGATTAAGTCGAAATTGACAAGTGATTGATCACCACCTAGATGTTGAGATAAAGTCACTAACGGAATTGGGAGTAACACGAGAGTGTCTTTCGTGCCTAAAAAGGTAAAAGGTGTTGGAGAGCAGTCGGTATTGACATACCTCTTGGTTGTCTTGGGTCTATTTATTTTTAATGCTTGTTGGGCAGGAACGTCACTGAAGTGTCTTCGTGACGTTGTTGATCGAGAAAGGAGATCTTGTCTTCTGGTCAAGATCTGTAAAATTGGTTGGACATAGGTTAAGTGAGTTTATATCGTGACTTCGTGACCTTAGGGTATAAACTAATCTTTTCCTTAAATCTAGTGATAAAATCAGTTAATTGAATATCCTTGCACCAATGAACGAGTGAAGAGTAATTATGATCATGGATTCGAAACCCAATCTAAACCCTTTTTGTTATTTGATAGTTTTACTTGTTGAGTTCAGGTTCGTGACCAAAACCCTTTTGTTGAACAACATCAGAACAACAAATTACGCCGAGTCCCTTGGGTATGATCCCGCTTGTCGCTGACTACTACCTTGTTGGGCAAGAGGTGTTATAAATATTATTTGTGCTAAGTGTGTGACGACAGCGCTCCATCATAAACATAGCACCTATGAGCAATTTTGCGTTGTAAAGATGCAGTGAAATACTAAAACTGGATTCAAAAGACTAGGGAGTAGTGATTGACACAGAATTTTTACAGCATACGATCTCTAGTCTCTCTCATCCTATTAATGCTATTCTCGCATTTTCAGATTTCTGTAGGATATAAATATTTGCAGTTGCAGAGCTAAGATCTTCTAATCATGAAACAAGATTTTCGAAATAATTGAAGCATTAACATAAAATGGTGGCATGAAGCAAATGTATCAATTTCAACGTATCACAATTATGCCATCTTTCACGCCCTCTACGAAGAAAAACAAAGCATTGTTTATATGATTGCTAAACACTAAGATAATTATATTCACCCTTTTTCAGACATATAACAAGAAAAATGAATACCTCAATCTGGTGCTCAATTAATTTGACTTGTATATCCTGTTGAGAGCCAGATGCACTCCCTGATTCATATTGACCATTATGCCCCTCAAATTCCGATGGGACAAAAGTGCCCTGAGATACCTGCATAAATGTCAGATTGGGAAACTGATATTGTTGAGACAATCCACTCACAGCTCCATTTCCACAATCATTCGCCATTGCAGTGTGGCCCGGAGGTCCAAATGTTTGAGGATGTAAGGTATTTCCAGGTGATCTGCAACGGTGGACATATTTAATGCTAACTTATAGTCATCTCATTGCCCTGTTTGGAAACACTTGCAGGCAAGGCTACCCATGTGATCAATAGGAATATTTGCTCTATAATAGCCGAAACCAGAATCAATCAAATTTTGGCATAAAATTTCCATGAGCAACAACATGAATAAGAAGCTAATAAGAAGAACTATGGAAGAAACGTAATAATTGATAAACAATGCATACCATGCTAGAGTACTAGGTGAAGGATAAACAAAAGATTTCTCATATATAGATGCAGCAGAAGCAGCAGCTTGGACTCTAGCCTCATGCTGACTGATATTACCATTTGCCACACCAGCACCGGCAGAGCCTTGAGACGATGTACCAGGAGTGCTAGTTCGTGTGTCCGCTGAAAATATTAGCACGTGATTTGTTAAGGTAACAGCAATGGGCTTCCTTCACATGAAGCAAAATCAATACATGGCACCATCTTTTTCAATTTTAGATTCCACATAGCAGGCTATATTGATTCTAAATTGAAATATTGAGAAATACAGCAATTTCTAAAGAATGCCGAATGCTCAACACTGGTGGAGCTCGTTGCTTTCACTGGATATAATAGGAGCTTACAACATAGATGCAGCATATCATACCTTGTTGTTGATGCCCATCAGCCCTTGTTCCAGTAGTAGCCGTCCCATTTTCAGGTGGTACAACAGGTGCTCTGCACGTAGGGCATGTATTTTGTCTTTCTAACCATGATCTGAGGCAGTAGACATGAAAGAGATGCCCACATAAAAGTTTCTTTGTTGTAGTCATCTCTTCACGACAAATAATGCAAGTTGCATCACTCCTGATAATCAACAGATGTGAATTAGAGTCGGAAATAGAATTCGAGCTACCTGTTTTCACTGCACAGTAGATAACTCAGTAACTCACGAGTTGATCTCTTCAGATGTCGCATCTGGGAAACGATCATTCATATATGAAGTAATCTTCCGATAGCGTATATAATCAGCCACACGTATTTTAAAGTTACGGAAAGTCTCGTACAGCTCTCGGATCAAGTGAAGAGGCACACCATAATTCCTGCAGAATGGAAATAACAATTATGATATCACTGAACATCCGTGAAGTAAGATCGTGTCAGGAAATATCAGTATGAGGCATCCAAAGAATTTTTGGAAACAACATTACAAGAAATTTTAAAGGGTGGACTCGAAACCGTGACCATCCAAAGTATTTTTACTGATAGCCAACCATCAGGTAAGCAGAAAAGTTGGAAAATAAACAGAATAATTAAGTTCAATATGTGCTTACACAAAAATGACGAGGAAGAAACACATGTACATAGTCAAGTGAAGCAAGTCTCGCGCAAGCTCCAAGTAAAAGGTGTAAACAGCCTTCTTCTCCCATTGTCCATCCATAAGCATGTCACTAACGTAGAATGTATATTTCAAAAACGTAGATACAATTGTTGTGGCCAGTATCATGTATCTGAGAAGGTAAAAATGTAACGTATCATCATATATTAGTAATAGTATTCAAGCCAAAAAAACAAACAACATAAACAACTAACATTCCCCTTCCCCCCCCCCCCCCCCCCCCCACCCCCAAAAAAAAAGAAAAAAAAATCTTACTCAAACGCAAAGAAGAGTGAAACTGAAGCCTGTTTGGTTTCCAACAAATACTTGATTGAGCTGTAGAGAAAGCTACAGTCTATAAGGAGAAGGAATCCCAAGAAAGATACAATTCGGATGTGAGCTAGCTTAGGAACAGTCGGAGTCGTTTTAATGTATTCAACTCTCTTTTGGGCCAGCCAATGCAAAGCCTTGATCAGCAGTAAAGCAGTGACCATTGCTATAAATGTAACAGAAAAATCTTGTCTGAAAATAGTTATTGCAAACAGTATTTCCATGACTTCCCGCCACAACTGCTCATTCAACCTTTCCACTTCTGCTTCTCGTAATGAGCCAAGGAAGATCTTCTTTGTTAATTGCCACAAAATGCACATGAAAACCAGACCCATATTCAAAAGCAGCACCAAACTGATCTTTGAAGTCGACAAGTAAACCAATGCAGGATAAAACTGTCCTCTACTACTAAAAGCATGATAGATAACAGCAAGCGTAGCTATTAAACTAATCCCAGCATACGTTTGCAGCCTCATCATTTTACTTCGTTCCCTGTCGATCACATCCACCCAGTTAGGTCCCAACAAGAGATCAGATAGAATCAATCCTCATGATTCATTTCAATGCATCAAACTTTGAAATTTCAATTACCGCAATTGCATAGACTTCACTTGACAAGTTCAATATATGAATCTCAATCATGATTCATTTCAATGTATCAAACTTTGAAATTTCAATTACCGCAATTGCATAGACTTCACTTGACAAATTCAATATATGAATCTCAATACGATATACACTCTCATCTATTATCAGATTTCTCCTGACATAGAGGGAAATGTTACTAAAAAATAACTGATGGCATCACACCACGCATTCATAACCAACTCCATTCAATAAATTAGGCAAAAACATCATGTAAAAAATCAAATTTTCAACTCCAACACATAAAGATACTCAATAAAAAACTAAACAAAAAAGATAAAAACAAACAGCACTAATCACAAAAATTTAAGCGATCAAGTCACGTTTTTCTAAATCCGTTAAATTAGCAATCTTTCCATTATTCCGCTTATTTCAACATTAATTAGTATCTCCCACTCTCAAGAAAAAACTAAGATGGAAAAGTTTCACAAAAAGCGCCCCATCAGAAACTCCAAAATCGATTTTCAGGTTTCCAGTGGAGGAAGAATTCCAATTAGATTTAGGGCTAAGATGTACCAATGGATCTTGGCAAAATAAATTGAAATGGATACTTATAATCAGAAGCGACGAATAAAAGAAAATAGAACAGATACGAAGGAGAATGAAAGGCAAAATAGGAGGAGGAGCCGTACAAGAGTGGTCGTCGCCGGCCGATATGTCGGGATCGTAGTTTGGGCAAAGCTGAGAACTTGTGAATATAGTTACAACTTCGGAAACCAAGTGTTACTGTTACGTTTGTAAGTTCTCCTATATTGATCTTTTCTTTTTGCCACTTTTCTTATAAGTATGCAATTGAAAACGGTCGAGTGTTAATTTTTCATTGCCACGCATAACTCTTAAATACGAGTTCGGTTTGTAGATAACTTTTAACAGTTTAATGCTTTAGACTATCTGTATCCCTTAGAGATCATTAGGGTGCTCTAAGGGGTGCTCTAGCACTAGAGCACCCTTAGAGACCTTTACCCCTGCATCCCAAGAATGCTCCAGCACAATATTAAACAATTCTCCATTTTCATTAAATTAATTCATAAAATTCCCTTAATAAAAATAACATTAAACATTACATTAATTCAAATAAAATAAAATTATACATTAATTAAAATAAAAATCATTACATTAATTAAAAATGCTCGACTACTCTTGTAGAGGTCCAAATTTCTGGTAAAGGTGCTCGGTGAGATCATTGGTAAGCCGAACGTGCTTTCGTTGATCTCTCAAGTCGGCTTCCCGTTGGAGATAGGTCCTAAAGGCAATCGGACAGGTCCTCCGGGATATCCCGCTAGTGGACGGAGAATCGGAGTCGTATCTCCAATTCTCCACATCTTCCCGCTCGTCTTCGATGATCATGTTGCGCAAAATAATGCACGCGAACATGATGTCTCGGAGATGCTTCTTGTACTAGCACCGACCCGGGGCGCGTATTATTCCCCATCGGGCTTGGAGCACTCCAAAGGCCCGCTCTATGTCCTTTCTGGCCGACTCCTGCATCTTCTTGAACCTCGCCGTCTTTGGGTCACTTTCAACCCTCGGCGCTTTGATCAGTGTTGCCCAAGAAGGGTAGATCACGTCAGTCAAGTAGTACCCCTTGTCGTAGCGGTTTCCGTTGACGGTGAAGTTGCACGGCGGAGCTCTATCCTCAAGCACGTCGATGAACAAGGGCGATTGATTGATGACGTTAATGTCGTTGTTGGAGCCGGCACACCCAAAAAAGGCATGCCAGATCCACAAATCCTGCGACGCCACCGCCTCCAAGATTAAGTAAGGCACGCCTTGATCGCCGCGAGTGTGGACTCCCGCCCACCCTTTTGGGCAGTTCCTCCAAGCCCAGTGCATGCAATTCAGGCTCCCGAGCATCCCCGGAAACCCATGCCGCTCCTCGTGCATTTCGAGCAGACGTGCGGTGTCGGCAACGTTGGGCTTCCTCAAGTACCGCTCGCCGAAGAGGTCGATCATTGCCCGACAAAATTTTTTTAGGCAAAGGCGGTCCGTGCTATCTCCAATCTTTAGGTACTCGTCGAAGGAGTTCGCAGCACCACCGGTGGCCAGTTGTCGCACCGCCATCGTGCATTTTTGCACTGACGTCAGACTCTATCGTCCGAGTGCATCTTGTCGATGCGTGAAGTAGTGGACGTTTTCCTCCAACGTCTTGCAGATGCGCAAGAACAGATGCTTATGCTTACAGAAACGGCGTCGGAAAAAATGTTCGTTGTACGTGGGGTTGTCGGCGAAGTAGTTGGCGTGTAGGACCGCACACGCCGCTTCTCGATCGCGGTCGACGAACCCCCACGCCCTCTTCTTCTTCTTTTTCTCCGTTGCTAAGTGTGCACGTATGTAGCGATCCACGTCCGCCATCATCTCAAGTACCTCGTCGTCGGTGCCGCCCTCGACATATTCCAACGACGAAGATGAAAAACTCAACAAAGATGAAGACATTTTTTTGTAGTTGAATTTGAGAGAGAAAGAGGATGTATTTTTGATGTGAGATGAATGAGGGTTGTGAGGATGTATTTATAGTGGAGGAAAAAGAAAAAAAAAAATCGGCCATAGCCGTTGCAAAGGTCGAACGGTCGAATTTTTTAAAATTTTAACGGTCGGCACGTGTAAAACACGCGCCATTTAATTTTTTTTTTATTCGAAAATGGGAGCGCGTCCCATGCACGCGCCGAACTCGAGCACCGCTCGAGCGTTCGGGCACGTCTCGAGCTCCTTCTCCCCGCCACGCAAAGCGCTCGAGCCACCCCATGCTCGATCCCCGCTCGAGCACCCGGCTTCGAGCCCGGATACAGATAGCCTTAGAGAGCATCTCCAATGCATACACACATATGATGATAGAGCTATTTTTTACTTAAATTCATTCTCCACCCTGTACACAAAATTAATTCTATATTTGTGAATTAAACAGTATTACTCTATATCTTTGCATATTATTCCTTTGCTCTATCACTGTTCGTTTCTTTTTTAGTATGTTTAATGTGGATAATTAATTTATAAAACACTTAATAATTATTAGATTGGTAAATATATTTATTTATAATATTAGATTCGTATATACTTATTATTAATTTATAAAACACTTAATAATTATTAGATTCGTAAATATATTTATTTATAATATTTTTTTCGTACATTAATATAATTACTTCATGTTATTATTATTCATTAACTGACAAAAATTAGATTAAACAGAATATTCTTAGAATATTCTGTTTTTGTGTAAAAATATAAAGCGGACTAGTAGAGATAACTTGCTGATTTTGCTGTATATTTATGTTTTTTGTTGTAAAATGGAGATGACATTGGAGATGCCCTTAGGCAAGTCTCTCTTTAGAGAGAGGTGTTCAATTCCTTCAAAGTACAGTATATGGTCCCGCTTGTGTGCAGAATAGTAGTCCCATCCTTGTGAGGTGCGAAGGTTTCACTTATATGGTGGTGTAACAATTTATTTGATAATACACGTATATACCTTGTTGTTATTCCCTAAAAAATTAACAATTTAATGTATTTCCTCCGTCCTCTTCAACTTAACGCATATAAATATAATTTATATGTAATATTTTAAAGTTAATTTTACACTTTATAAACCAAACTTTTAAAAATTGGGAATGACAATAATTGAGTACTCATCTACTAAACGTACCAAATCTAAATTGTTCACAAATTCTTTACTTGTTCTTGTCCTAAACTCTATTAGAATAGTGATTTCTACATATTTTGATATTCATCTTAAACTTATTGAGTAATACTTAATAAAAATGTTAATGCTATAAATAAATATTAAGTAAAAATAGAAGGAGTCCTTCTTTTAATGTATATTAATGGTCCGTCTCACCAGTTTGTGAGAAATTGGTATTCCTAATTAATCTTAGGATTTTCCAAAAACTCAAATTTATTCACAACTTGTCTACAATTTCTCGTTCTAAACCCACATTAAAAGTTACATTACGATTCATATTCGTCTCAAACTTATCAGGCCCAACAAAAATCTGAACACTACAAAATAAATATTAATTACAATTAAATAAAAATTATAAACAAAATATATTTTAAAAAAATTAAACCAAATCTCAAAATAAATATTTGAACTCTATTAGCACTTAGCAGTGCTTTGATCATTAAAACTCGTGTAAGGTCAGGAACTCTTAGAAATTATGTTATGATATTCATTTCTTTACTAGAGTCGGTTTGGTGATTTCTATTTATTGAATATATATCCATTAAATATTTTCTAAACCTAGATCATAATTTCTGTACTATACCTAGAGGTAGATACGGAGGTAACGGGAACAGATTTAACGACCACTTTGGTTTCAGTCCAAACCAAAACCGTCGATTCTGGTTTCAGTTTGGTTCTTCGATTTTGGCGGTTCTAAACCGGAACCAAAGTTCTAATTATGTGTTTTTTTTATTGCTATTTTTCTTCTTTAATTGTAATTTCATGCATTCTAATGTGATATTTAGGTAAAATAAATATGAATTATGACACCAAAATAGATAAAAACGTAAAAAAAAATCGGGGGAACCAACAATACAAAACCGGAATCGAACTAAAATCGGCAGTTCTCGGTTCAGATAGCAAGCTATTTTAACGGGCTCTTCCCTCTATAAATAAATCGACTCACAAAGTTGCAAGACAAATACCTATCCCATATTGATCTAGATTAAACTATTAAAAATCGATACAAAACCTAAAAAGTATATCCAAATCCTACAAAAATACTTAAATATTTATGCTATGAAAAGTAACAATATAGGAATTACCAATGCACCATATAAGAATTTAAGATAAATAGAATCGATGATGAATATTAATTAAATACATAAATATCAAAATATATGAATTTTTTAACAACAAAATATATGAATTAAGAATGTACAAAATATGAATTTATAATAATACTCTCTCCGTCTACGATAATTGTGGTCCTTCCATGTATGAAAATCACCCACTTAAAATATTATCCTTTATTTGTATTCTACTTTTAAAAAGGATATTTACTCATTATCCACTCACAATACTTCTACCTCTCATTTCGCCTTAATAAAACTCTTAATCTAAAAATATATTTTTTAAATAAAGATTGAATTATTTACTTAGTCAACTTAATAACTTAATTCACCAAAGTACTTTTTTTTATTTAATCAACCAATTAAATCAATTTAAATTGATTGATGGTGCAAAACAATTATAAGATGATAAAATGCACTTTAATTTTAAATATTTGGACATGTTCTCCAAGCATTGAGTTTTATTGAAAAATAATGTGGATAGTTAATCTAAATTTATAAAATTTATGAATTGATTGAATCTATATTTTTGTTTGAAGGGATAGATTGAATCTATACTTAATTATGAGTAATAAATGGTGTAATATATTTACGTATATTAAAAATTAGAATGGATGATAACTATAAATGAAAGAATATTTATAGATTATACATAGATTAGAATTTGATATCTATTATTATTATTTTATATGATTATATAGAGATTATGTATATTAATACAAAAATACAAGAATTAAGATAAATAGGAATGGAGAATCGTGAACGTTCCACGTAGTGCGAACGTAAACTTCGTTATTATATATACTATACTATGATGATAAAAACTAGAAGAAACAACCTCACCGTGTGGGCATGAGCGTTCCATTTCACATTTGGATATGTATCATTGCGTCAAAACCACGCCAATAGCAAAAAATAACATCATCCGTTAAAACGTCTTGGAGCTAGGCAATCGAACGGCCAAAAACCAATATTCCATTTCAGCTTCATAAAAACCCTAAAATCTCCCTATCCGATACCCAACAGAGTATATAAAAACGGAAACCTATTTTCCTCGCCCCTGCCCCTCTCCTCTCGCTGCTCTCACACTCTACCATACCAGTTTCTCTCTCTAGGTTTTGTATTATCTCTGAGGAAGGATGTCTGACGAGGAGCATCAGTTCGAGTCAAAGGCCGATGCCGGCGCTTCCAAAACTTATCCTCAGCAGGCCGGTACTATTCGCAAGAACGGTTACATTGTTATCAAAGGTCGCCCCTGCAAGGTTTGGTTTGATTCCATTTCTGAGAGATTTTGTTCGTTTTTTAATTTGAGCTCAATCGCTATTGTATGGTTTATTTCGAGACCTGAAACGTTGTTGATTTTGTTTGCTAGTTGTCGCGTGCTGAATTTGTGGTTCTGATCGTTTCCACGATTGTTTTATTGCTTATTATAAATTAGAACGTTTATGAAAGATTCGATCGGATAATTTGAGCTGCTCTTGTTTGATTTAGTAGTTGCATATGATTTAGCCTCGTTTAGGAAGTGAGTTTCTAGGGTTATATGATATCTTGATGTGATTAGTTGGTTGCTTTGTATACCTGACAATGATTCCAGTTTTATGATTTTATTTTAATATGATCACTATTCCCCTAATTTAAAGAATTATATGCTTGACAGCAATATGATATGTGGTGTAAAATTGGAAGAAGTTAGTCAAAATATACTCAAGGAAATCAAATGGTTGGATCGTTAGCTTTGGTGGTGATACGAGAACTTATTTGTTTCTTAATACCAGATCAATGGTTTTTTCTATCACATTTATCAAGTGTTCACATTTTTTGAATATTTAGCTGATGCCTGAATAGCTGTTGATTTTAACCAGTGTAGTTTAATTTAACTGGGCAAATTATTTATAGAAGGGACTTCTTTGATGATTATTTGATAATTGATAGTAATACGTTTTTGTTACAGGTTGTGGAAGTCTCGACTTCCAAGACCGGGAAGCATGGTCATGCCAAATGTCATTTTGTTGCCATTGACATCTTCACTTCTAAGAAGCTTGAGGATATTGTCCCATCTTCCCACAACTGTGATGTATGTGTACTTCTTTATCTTCTTTATCCAATGCCACTTATCTGGTAGAGTGAGGACTAAAGCATTTTTAATTGAATGACAGGTTCCACACGTCAACCGCACTGACTACCAGCTCATCGACATTTCTGAGGATGGATTCGTAAGTGGTTCTTCTTTTCTTTTATGGGGATAGAACATTTGTTTTTATCGGCATTACTTAGCTGGTGGATATTAATGCACAGTGAAAAATTGTTTAGGTGAGTTTGCTGACTGATAATGGCAACACTAAGGATGACCTCAGGCTTCCATCTGATGACAGTCTGCTTACTCAGGTTAACTTCTATAGACCTTTTCTTCTGTTTTTCCTTCTTACACACATATAGTCCACTAATTTTGACATTTGTTGTTTTGCTAAATTTAAAGATCAAGGATGGATTCGCCGAGGGGAAAGACCTGGTTGTGAGTGTTATGTCGGCCATGGGAGAGGAGCAGATCTGTGCTC
This sequence comes from Schizonepeta tenuifolia, assembly GCA_029490685.1. Classification (NCBI taxonomy): domain Eukaryota; kingdom Viridiplantae; phylum Streptophyta; class Magnoliopsida; order Lamiales; family Lamiaceae; genus Schizonepeta; species Schizonepeta tenuifolia. The sequence goes on from CM055958.1 coordinate 84,790,998, forward strand.
TCAAGGATATTGGTCCCAAGTAGTTTCGTTGTTGGCATTGCATGTGGTTTTAAATTTCGAATGGGATAGACACATGATATTAATAGATTATACAAGGATGAAGGGGGCCATAATATTTGGTTTTCGTTGCTGAATGATGGTAACGTCCTCGACTATAAACAAACAATCTGCACTTTGCTAGGGGCATCTGGTTTTGTTCTTATTTCACTATTGTGTTTTAAATTTTATTGTATTTTATTATTGTTCTGCGAGGTTTTGGGGATTGATATTTGCCTGCTATTGTTATCACCCTTTTGAATACCTAAGAGTGCTATATTTTTTTCCCTATCAGAATGATTAAATGAACTTTGTTTATGCTTCATTAATAAGTATGTGTGAGTTTGTGATTGGTGCTAATGAAGGGTAATATTTTTTGCAAGTAAGCAATTGTTGACGTTGTTATGTTGCTTGCTATAGCTTGGATCAGTAAAAAATTTTAATTCGATTATATTTTTCATTTCGATTATTTTCGAAATTTTCAGTTAGTATTCTTTTTTAAAAAGTAAGATTAATCTATTGAATTATCTGTTTTCGATCTTTTACGATTGGATTTTGAACGTACTTTTGTGTTAAAAGCATCGAATATTTGTAATATTTTTTATTTTATGTTTTTATGTCCAATAACAGTTGATTAAATTATGAGTGTTTTTTTTTTTGTTTTTGTCAAGTGGTACTTGGTATTTAATCATTATTTTCGCTTGAGTTTAAAAATATTCCGTCAGAATATACATTTTGTCAAGTCTTAATGTGATGATAAAAACTAATTATCTTTCTAAGAACATTCTATGTCGAAACAAATTAGTTTTTAGGATGCTTTGAATATAATTATATTGGAGTAATATACAAATGCACGGTAATCTTTGCCCTACAGAAATTTATGTGGGTGTATATTTGAAATGTTCTATACCTGACAAACTATAATTTCTGTAATTATATATTTTTCTCGCGCTAATAGCATCCATGTATTGATTTGATAATTCGCTTACGTGATTTGTTTGAGAAACTAAAAATAAAAATTCACGTAAGAGCGAATTATCAAATCAATAAAACCTTGTAGTTATAAATTCACACAGGGCCCATTTAGCATATTCTCTTTTTAACAAGAGAACAAATTTAGGATAAGGGTTAAAAATAAAATATAATCTAAACTATGTTGATTTTGTTTAAATGGAGTGTATAAGTGGGGTTAATAAAACAAAGCATTTAATAATTCTTATCCATATATATTACGTGCCGTGCACACACTCAATGTGACCTGTTTTAGGATGTCACTTTCTAATCGCTTTCTCGCCATGTTTCTTTTTTATATCACACTGCATAAGAGTTGTAAATTATATTCTTTTTCTTTTTTTATTTAATCATATTTTAATTAAGAAATCGCAAATGAAGATACTGAATTTTCTTATGTAAAAAATTAAGTGTCAAGATTAACTCTCTTCGTTTTCTAGCTGTCAAAAATTACATGTTAAGGAAAATTAATAAATTACTCTGTATAGAATATTTAAAAAAAAAATTGTACTGATTATACCAGCAAATTGTACAGTTTAGGATACATAATAAATTGGGATACTTATTGAAATTAAATTAACTTTTTAATGAGACACGAACAGATGAGTAATTAGTAATTGAATTTCAAGAAATGATCCCTACTACAACATTACCTCGACGTGTCCGTCAATTGCGATGATCCATCACGTGAAAAACGTATACATACTACTACTATTTAATTAGATCAATTGAACTTTTCATCTTGATCAAGGTAAGAGATCCCGACAGATTTTGTTTTTCTGAATTATTTGGTAATGGTAATTCGTCGAATTTGCAAATCAATAGCATCATTTAATGTGCTGCGCATTGGGATTTTCTCAGGGAAAAAAAAATAGCAGAATTTATTTGTAATAAACAAGACGAGCCAAGTTTTAATTTAAGCTTACGTCGTAAACTTGCATTCTCATTAGATTACACGAATTTTTACAAAGTAAATCTAAAATAATTTTCAACTAAGAAAAAGTTAAAATATTTTTAGCAAAATCAATAATTTGATATTTTCAGAAACTTCAAATTATATAAGAGCATATGCACATTGACAAGCTCAAGAGGCGGCTCGAACCGGTCTTGGCGATGAGCCTGCCGATGTTGAGTCGACGAAGGATAGGATGATGACATGAGCTCGACTCGTATTGATTTGTGTATGGTGCATGCATAACACGTGACTGATATAAAAAAAAATTAATTTAGAACAGCCAACGGCTAGTTCACTTCGGCCACCGCCGCAAACTGCTCGTCGGAGCTGCAACAGTTCGCTCAAATCCTGAAACGGCTACTTTTTTGAATTCTTTAATTTCCCTATAAGTACACTCATTTATTTCTATACCATTTCTATATCATTTCTCTCAACTTTTACCTTCAAATCTCTCTAAAAACTATTTCTACACCACAAATAGCAACCAACAACGACGATTCTACTCTTCAAATTGGTTCGGCGATATTGCGGGGTCATATTACACACCGGGCCTCGACCAACTCAACCTGAACGAGGAAGGCTACGAGCATGCCCACGACGTTGGAGGTCCGACCACGTGAGAATTGATGGCGGATAAGGCGGCGAAGAAGGGGAAGGGAAAGGCGACAAAGGAGTCGGAGGATCTTGAGGAGCGATAAAAGCACCATACATATACAGTCGAAGAAACCGACCTCTTCGCCGGAATTTGAATGGAGGAAACGAACGATGCCATCTATGGTGTCGATCAAAAATTGGATGCGTATTGGGGGAGGGTGATGGAATGTATTAACTCCCTGGTGTCCAAGTCTTTCACGTTTCGACATGTCAATAGTCATTGGGGGTGCGTTAGCAGCAAGGTGAAAATTTGGGAGCAGTCATGGAAGGAAGCTCACGCGAAGTGGCTGGGCCATAGCGATGACATGATTAGGGAGAAGGAGCAAAAGTTGTTTAAACCAAGAAACAAGGGAGTTGCATTTAAATGGTAATAGAGACTTCTAAGAAGAAACTATAAGTTCAAATCATTATATTTGGAGGGCGACGTGCATACATCAATGAGGACTCAGACGACGGCCGAAGGCGATTTCACGACATCAGCCTTGGGCGATGAAAGTGTGTCAACCCGGCCAATGGGTAACAAGAGAGCAAAGACGACGACCAAGGGAAAAGGAAAAAAAATCGGCAATGCCCTCGTTCAACCTCTTGCATTTTATGGAAGAAATGCAAGTAGGTCTCACCTCTCTCGCCGAGTAAAAAAAAAAAAGAAACTCCGTTTGAAGCATGAGGCTATGAACATAAAAAATCTCTACATCTTGTATGAGATATGCATTCGTGTATGTTTTTTCCGGCCAAAAAAATCCGGCGAAGTTTTTCGGCCAAAATTTTCCGGTCAAAAATTTTCCGACCAAAAATTTCCGGCGAAATTTTTCCGGTCAAAATTTTCAGGCCAACAATTTCCGGTGAAAATTTCCGTGTATATGCCGACCCATGATTTTCATATTTCATGTATAATGTTGTTCTTGTATGTTTGATATGTCCTTGTATGCTCGTTTTTTTTCCTGTATGCTCTATTTTGTTCCTGTATGCTCTATTTTGTTCTTGTATGCTCGATTTGTATGATTTGTATGAAACTGTTCTTGTATGATATTGTTCTTGTATGCGCGATATGTTATACTGTATGCTAAATTGGTCCATGTATGTGTTTTTTCCTGTATGAACGATTTTGTTCTTGTATGATCGATTTGTTCGTGTGTATGAAACAGTTCTTGTATGATATGTTCTTGTATGCTCGATATGTTCATGTATGCTAGACTAGTCCCTATATGCTTTTTTTCCTGTATGCACGATTTTGTTCTTGTATGATCGATTTGTTCCTGTATGATTGAGTCGTTCATGTATGATAGATTTGTTCGTGTATGAAATTGTTCTTGCATGAATGCTTTGTTCATGTATGCACGGTTTTGGAAGCCACAAATTCGTGTATGTAATTGCTCATGTCTGCTTGAGTTGGTCTTGTATGCAAGTTTAGTATGCTAAACTGGTCCATGTATGTGTTTTTTCCTGTATGAACGATTTTGTTCTTGTATGATAGATTTGTTCGTGTATGAAACTATTCTTGTATGATATGTTCTTGTATGCTCGAAATCGCCGCCGTGCCGGAAATCGCTCCGCCGTGCCGGAAAATTGTATGTTCTTGTATGTTCGTGTATGAAACTGTTCTTGTATGATATGTTCTTGTATGCTCGAAATCGCTGCCGTGCCGGAAAATTTCGCCGGGAATTTTGGACCGGAAAACTTTCGCCGGAATTTTTTGGCCGGAATTTTTCGCCGGAAATTCATACATGAAGTTAGTGTTCTTGTATGATTCAAATTAAAGTTAGCTTTCTTGTATACTCATTAAGGGTATTTATGTCATTTCATAAACTAAATGGTTATTCTACAACTTTTAAAATGTGATGGCTATTTTAATATTTTTTCCTAGAAAAATGGATATTTTGCACTATTACCTCTTTATTTTAATTATGTAGTTTTCTTATTTTAATCATGTAATTTTGAAGTTCAAATTTAAATTAAATTAAAAATAAAAATAATCCATATGAGTCAGTATTATGATACTCATTAATGTCACACATGCTTAAAGGTGGGTCTAGGGCCAACTTGAACCTACTAGAAGCTCAACTGATACGGATGCTCTAAGAATAATTGAAAATATATCTCAAGAAAAATTGAAAATCAGCATCGACCAGGCCTTTTTAGATAATTCGATAGCTTATTTTTGTTATTTAAAATAACTATAGTTAGAGAGTTTTATAAAATATATTTGTAATTCTAGAAAGATATAATTACGGATCCTTGAATCCTACAATCAACTCTTTAGCTCGAAAATAGTTATTGTCAAACTCTAGCTTACTGTTCATCGTTATGATGTTTCCATGTAATTATCGAGAAAATGATTAAATTAAGTAGCATTATGAATAGCTTAATTTGACGATATATATAATATTGTTTCATTCATATTTTAATATATAATTTAGTATCTGAAATACTAGTATAATAGTAAAGGCTTACTTCCATGATAGTAATTTTCATTTGTATTTCAAAAATAAAAAATAGAAAGTATATAAAAAAGAAAAAGGGAAAAGCAAAAACGGCGACGACTTTGAGAAATTAGAAACCCAAAAAAGCTTCAAACTTTAAAACACCAAACAAAATCGAAAGTCAAAGTGAGGCTGAATCCAATGGCTGAGAATAAGCCTCCACCGTCACCATCATCGTCGACTAAACCTCCGCCGTCGATCACTCTCCCGCCGCGAACTTCCATCGAGAATCTCTTCACCGGCGGGCCGGGCGCTAGCCCCGGCCCGATGAGTTTGGTCTCCAGCTTCTTCGCCGAAAACGACCCCGACAATGACTACCGCTCCTTCTCACAGCTCCTCGCCGGCGCCATGTCGTCTCCGGCGGATGCTAGGAGTGGGACCGGGGACTTTAGGTTTCAGCAGAATAGGCCGCCCAGCTTGGCCGTGTCGCATCCGCAGGGAACGGTCACTATTCCGCCGGGATTGAGTCCTGCGAGCTTGCTCGATTCGCCGGATTTGTTTTCATCTTCGCAGGTTGTTACGGAGGTTTTTTACTCTCTCTCTCTCTCTCTCTCTCTCTCTCTCTCTCTCTCTCCGTGCGCGTGCGCGTGCGCTTCATTGATGTGAGCCTGTGAGGGGGTTGATCGTATTACTATGTGTTATTTGATCTGAATCATCTGATTATATACGTACGTCTGTTTTTCTGCTTATTTATGAAGCTGTTCAACTGTAATGTTGTTTTGATGAAGTAGATTTGTTTTGGACCGGAAAACAGCTTGCTTTGGACGATCAGAAATGGGGGAAAATAAATCACTTTATTTTTTGTTTATACATATAAAGATTTCAACTTGGCTGTGGAAATTCGGAGAATTGGAAATTGCACTATAGATATCAAAAAATCTTTGGAGGTGGCATTAAAAGTTATTAGAAATTAAAAGTAGAATCTGCTCTTTCAATCCCCTGTCTCACGTTTAGTACATAAATTTTAGATGAATATGACTCTTTGTAGGTTTCATTTGATTCATGTGAGATCAGCTATCTGATTTGACATTGAAATAGGGCAGCAGTTTATTAATGCTCATATTTTTGTTTAGTTGGACAAATGGACTATTAGCAACACTTTCTTCTGACCAGAAAGGACAGCAGTTTATTAAGGCGCGATCATATTTTGTTTAGTCGGACAAATGAACTTTTAGTGACACTCTCTTTTTGGCTGGGAACTCTAAGATTCATCGACTAAATTTAAAGCAATGCCTGCAACATAAGATTTTTGTTGATGAAGATTATGAAGCGTTAGGTAGGTTCTGGAGAATGTTATAATGCCAATGTTATAGCATACATGTGCAGAGTATTACCGGGTCAATAGTGGAAAGCTATTGACAGGAAAGGTGTGTATTTGCTAGACTCATTCATACATATCTCACAACAGAAAGGTATACGATGTAAAATCAAAGGGGTAGTTCTTGATGGACTCTGGAGTTTGAATGTCATGATTGTTTTCCTGATGACATAAAATAGTGGCAAGATACATGAGGCATGCTTCCATATCAAAGTCGCGAACTCATTTTACTCCATCCTTATAAAGGTGTCTTTGGTATTTATGCGTTCCTTGGGAGGATGTTTTTGGGAGAAAAATTTGGGTGTGATAAACTGGTGACACTAAACTTGATTGTCTGGTTATGTTTAGGGAGAAAGAGAGAGTTAAGAAAGGATAATCATGGGGAGAAGCATGGCTACGTTAGCTACTATCTAATAGGATATGATTTTAGGTTTTCTATGAATCTGTAGGTAGCTCTCTATTACCATCAAATTTGTGTTTTCTTACATATTTTATCTTCTTAGAAAATTAGTAAATTCATGCTTTAAATAGTTTATCATGTTCTCTAAGATAGCATACAAGAGGACCTAGACTTCCAGAGCTTGAATATGAATAAGTAATTGAGAGGCAAGACTTCTTCTCCCCTGAACGTTGACGTGCATGTGTCTATAACCTTTTGAACTATTTTAACGCTAGAATGACAGTAGCAGTGCACCACTGCTCTATAAACCTATAAAGCTTTTGTTAGCTTTTATTTTTGGCTAACAGTTGTGTAGTTGTTTTTCCGCACCCCACCTCACACCCCACACAATCACAGAAGATCATAGTTGTATGGCAGCTCTTCAGGATTCTCAAATTGATTATATACTATAACGTTAGAATTCTTTTTATGTCTGATAAAAGGCTATGCACTAAGCTTTTGATTGATGAGTGTCAGCATTTTTAAGTTAACTTGTGGTTTGCTCTTGGGGTCATGTAAGAAACAGCAGGGATACCAATTACCACTCCATGGTTACCTGCCGGATCTTATTTTAGTGCAAAATAGCTCGGTTCTCTATGTCACAATACACACAATTTGTGTGATCTTTCTTTTGCTGAATACCACTACTAATAAGACGGTGGAGAAGGATGCAATATACTTCATTTTGCTAGTCTCATTTTCATCATATATGTTGATATATGTTTTTTCTCCCACCTAATTCGATGATAACTTGATTTACTCATTGTCAAAAGAAATTCTTTAATCTTGTGCATGTTCCTGAACCGAGGTATTGATCCATATTGCAAGGTAGTGATCCTGGAGCTCTATCCGCTAGTTCAAAATATCATTCCTTGTAATTGAAATGTGGCTTCGAGTGTGCTTATAGTGTATTGTGATCATGGGCAATTGTTTTGGCCTAACTCGACATGTATTTGTTATGTACAATTTAAATGAAATAGAGTGGTTGTGGAGAAAACTAAAAGCACCATGACTTAGGATGTAAGACTTGCGCTGTTGTTTCTATGATATGGCAAATATAATCTATTCGCTGCACTTTTTTTTTTAATTAACTATGCTCCTTTTACTTGAAATAGGGTCACTTTGGATTGTCAAATCAACAAATCCTAGCTCAGATTACTGGTCAGGCTCAAGGTCAAGCTCATATGCAAATGCAGTACCCGTCTTTCTCATCTGCATCGGCCTCGTCCTTATCACATATGCAACCTCTTCCTGCCAATGTATCGTTTCAGCAGCGTATACCTCCACATGTGCCTGACACAAAGAATGTCAAAGAGGCGTCTGATTATTCTCAATCGGATCAGAAATTTCAACCTCCTAACTTTGCTGTTGATAAGCCAACTGATGATGGGTACAATTGGCGGAAATATGGGCAGAAGCAGGTGAAGGGAAGTGAATTCCCTAGAAGCTACTATAAATGCACTCATCCAAACTGTCCGGTGAAGAAAAAAGTAGAACGCTCTCTTGATGGCCAAATAACCGAAATCATATACAAAGGTCAACATAACCATCCCCAGCCCAGTAAGCGCGCAAAAGACTCTGGAAGCACAAATGGAGCAAGAAACTCCGAATTTGGTGGCGACAATCAGGCTGGAAGGGTGAACAGGCCTGAGGAAGGAGGAGGGTCTTATTTATCGAATGGTAAAGATCATGAGTCCAGCCAACTCACTCCTGAACAAGTATCTGGATCGAGTGACAGTGAGGAGGTGGCTAATATTGAAACTAGAGTTGATGATGGACATGAGGATGAACCTGACTCGAAAAGAAGGTACATTGTTTTCTAATGTGACAGCTTCCCAAGAAAAATGGTAGTTTAGGATTGTTGATATTATTTTGAGACATTAGCAGGAATATCGCGGTTCAGAATCCTGAGCAAGCATCATCCCATCGTACAGTTACTGAGCCTAGGATCATTGTCCAGACGACTAGTGAAGTTGACCTGTTAGATGACGGTTATAGGTGGCGAAAGTATGGGCAGAAGGTTGTTAAAGGGAACCCTTACCCAAGGTGAACCTTTGTTGTCACTTCTTCTTGATTGGAAACTGGAAAAAACTGATTATTTGTAATTTAATAGTAACTCATAAGGTGATGTCTTATATATTTCGTTTTCTTAATTTTTCTCAAAATTGGTGTTGATTGTGTCTTGCAGAAGCTACTACAAGTGCACGACTGCTGGGTGCAATGTCCGTAAGCACGTAGAGAGGGCTGCAAGTGACCCGAGAGCTGTTATAACAACATACGAGGGAAAACATAACCATGATGTACCAGCTTCCAAGAACAGCAATGCTAATGCTGCTACACAGTTCAGACCTCAGAACTCTGTAGCCAACAGATCAGTGGCGAATAGAGGAATCGAATATGGAAACGAGCAACAAGCTGTCGCCCTTCTCCGATTCAAAGAAGAACAGATAACTTAGCTCTCTCTCTTCGGAAGTAATTTAACAAAAAAAAGATACCACGAGGTACACTGCTTGAACCAATTATTTGGATATGGCTATATTCATTTTGAACACGTTCACAGAGATATGCAAAAAATCAGATTATACAAAAACACGAATACGAAAAAATGGCGAGTTTTGAATAGGATTGTTTGTAAAGTTTCAACAGGCAGAAGAATGGTATTGATATCTGCATTCTTTATGTAAATTATTTATATTGATATTGTGGAACTGTGTGAGCAATGAAGAATGCTTATTGAACCTGCCATCTACTAAATAAATTCTTCATTTTTTCTGTGGTTCATATTTGAGGAAACTAACAAAAAAATACGAAAACTTAAAAAAGCATCTTTTATAGCCTCTCTTTAAATAACACTCTTTTGTATATTAAAATCGTATAAAAATACGAAAATACCCTTAAGTTTCAAAGTTAACCGTGTCCGATTTTTAAATCCGCACGTGGTTACGATAAAAAAGCCCACCGTGATCACGATGGCCACCCCCATTGAGAGGTCACGATGGACTTCCCATCGTGACCAAGGCAGCATGCATGCGAAACCTATTAATTGCATCTGCACATTTGATTTGGTGAATATTTTCGGATGTAGTGGTGGTAGTAATAAATGAAGCCACTTTTCTTAAATGAAGCCACTTTTCTTAATGAAGCCACTTTTGTTAATGAAGCCACTTTTCTTAATGAAGGCACCAAGGTAATAAATGAAGTCACTTTTCTTAAATTTTGTTAGTAAGAGGTTGGTGGTGGTAGTAATAGAAAGAATACTTAGATTATTCACCCCATTGAAACACATTCAACATATTATTCATCTCTTCAAAATACAAAAAAAAAAACAAAAAAAAAACAAAAAAAAAAACGAATCATCATTCCAAGCATTCAAGATCTCGCCTAAGAAGAACGAAAGCATCAAAGGGGGTTCCGTTGTGTTTGTTACTATTAGAATTCGGTGCCCCAATTACTACAAAACATCACATTGACATTGTGTTAATCAAAAGAGTAACGTTAGATCATATGTTAATAACTTCTGATCTAACATGCAACGGAATAAGTAAATAACACAATAAAATACTTTTGGCAGGTGATTAAACCTACCGGTGCCTTACAGCTAAAAACTATATTGAAACCAAAGATTACAATACAGAAATGATAAAAAGAACATTCGAACTTCTCAGCCAACAAGACTTCAAGTATCGAATGATTTAGAAGATTAAATCTAAACCTAGACTAATCTACTAACACAACATGTTCAAAACTTTACAGCCTATGAATCTGCCTAAGTATAAGAACATTGAAAGAATGACTAATCTAGAAGAAGACTAATCTAAATAAGACTACTTACTTTCGTGATTTGCTCTTCCACAAACCAAACTTCCACACTTGGCAGATTCCACAATCTGCTGCAGTGACCATGTTGGTTGGCGATGTTACTAACACAAGAGTAGGCAGAATGGCGAATGCTGAAACTGAAATTTGCAGAGTATTTTTCAGACGAATTGCGCAACCTTTTAAAGGGAATTCCTTGCAGTATTTATAGCCCTCCTTATGCTGAGCAGTTTATTTCCACCCTCTCATCATTTGGACGTCAATAACTCCTGCTATCCACTTCATTCCAGCCGGTCAACATAGGAGTGGATGGTGGCAGTTACTTGTCAGTTACAACCCATGACCTCCTACTATGCCACACGTTGATAACTTCCTTGCACTTTCACTCGGATCCAACTCCTTCATTCCAATAATCGTCGTCCAGCTATTCATTTATCTACACAAATTTAGTGTATTAAAAGGAAAAGAAAATAATATACAATTAAATGAATATTCGATTATAACTGACGCAGACATGTTAGTAGCACATGTTACCAATAGTCTTATTGACATAGTTCGTCAGCTTAAAATCTAACAAACTCACCCTTAATTGTATATGGCTTTTCCTCCCAAAACAAGTAAACTAACATAAAGAAAATACACAAAATAAACTGAAATGAGAGTAAAAAGAAACTCTCACATTATTTGAAACAGAACTAAAACGAGATGAAGAGCGAAATGAAACTCTTCATTTTATTGAAAGCAATTAAAGATATTGAAGAGCGAAAGAAAACTCTTCAATTTTATTAAACAAATATAAAACCTTGAAGAGCGAAAGGAAACTCTTGAAGGAAAGAATAACGAACAAAAAATTTATGGAGGGCAAAAGGAAACCCTCCCAAAATAAAAAATATTTACAAAATAATGAATAAAGAATGAAAGAATGTATTTAGAGAGAAATAAAAAGCTTCCCCTAAATGAGATATTTACATATATACATATTTACAGGATATTAACATATTCACAAATGTACATGATTTAAATAAAAATTATGAAAGATGATAAACAACTCTAAAAAACGAAAATAAGAAGAAGATACATAACTCCCCTGAACGATCGACATATATGGACGGAGATTTATTTCTTGTCTACATCGACCTCGGCACGATTAATCGTGCTAACCTTGTGGAACTCATTAGAGAGGGTGTGGATGGTGGGAAGGAGACCGAATATATGTTATAGTACATCACAAACATTAACGGCATGAAAGTAAAGTGCTATTGCGGGGCGATTTAGAATTACTTCGATGGTTAGCGGACCCTAAAGAGGATCCAGAGGTTTATGTGATTGAAAACGGCGTCAACTCCGGCCCCGAAGTTAATATGAGAGGTAGCACCACAGGTGCACAAGATGATAATGACGATGATGATGATGAATTTGATGAAGATTAAGAGGAGGATGAAGCGGTGTCTACATCCGAAGACGAAGAGGAAGATCGTCGTAAAGATTTGCTTAAATCGATGAAAGAAAAGTTTTATGCTTGGATTGGATAGCCGACACAAATGGATAGGCTCATGGGGCAGCGACACTTTTCATCGGACCATCAATCAGAAAGCGAGGTTGAGCATGAGCGTACACAGCGCAATTGGATCATTCCACATCCAGACCTTGTAAGCGCAATACCATTAGTGTGGGTTGAGTAGCCTATTGTCATCAATGGTAGTCTCGAGGTAGGGTTCATCTTTTGATCCGTGCAAGAGTTGAGGATAGCTGTAGAAATGTATCATTTGAAGCACTTTGTAGAGTGTAAGACCGATCACTCCGCTTCGAATCATGCGTGTGTTGTGGAATGTGCAACTCTTTTTCGGATTACTAAGTTGACATTGAATCACAGTTGCCGGTCAGATTGAACCGTGCTGCACGTGCAAGGTCGGTGAGTGGCGAGGTGGCCGCATTTTATTTTTTTAAGAAATTGATAGATGAGAAAGTCGTTCTGAGGCCAAAAGAGATGATGGCAGAAATGCGCATGCGATACGGCGTTCAAATGTTATACAACTTTGCCGTCCGAACGAGGCAGCTAGCGATAGAGAGAATGTAAGGTGACTTCCCCTCATCATATCAGAAGATTCCGTCGTATTTGTATTTATTGAAACAACGTAATCTTGGGACTGTATACGACTTGCAGACGACTAGTGAAGGAGTGCTCTGTCACATGTTCCTTTCCCTTGGACAGTGTATTAGAGCATTTGAGCAGTGTCTTCGACTTGTGCTTATAGTAGACGGGACTCATCTTAAGGGTAGAAACAAAGGAATCTTATTTGTTGCGGCGACGAAGAATGGGAACGGGCAAGTGTTTCCGCTTGCAATTGGCCTTAGTCCGATAGAGAACGATGAGTCGTGAACTTATTTTCTCTATAACCTATGCAAATATTTCAATCCTCCCGAAGATTTATTGATCGTGAGCGACCAACATAAGAGCAAAGTTGACCCCATACGAACCGTCTATCCAAATGCATTCCACGGATTGTGCTATCACCATCTGCAGAAAAATTTGACCTCATGCGGCAAAGTTGTGGCCACACTCTTATATGAAGCAGCATATAGTTATCGCCACGAAGTGTTTGAAAACTTTTTCGAATTGTTGTACAGTGTAAGTCCTAATGGTGCTCACAGACGACTTTATCAAATTGGACCAAAGAGGTGGGCTAGGCCAAAGTGTCTTGTGCGGCGCTATGGATTACTGACATCCAATGCTGTCGAATATGTGAACAATATTTTATGGTGGGATAGACGTTTACCAGTGTGCTCATTACTTGAAACATTTCACCACCTTTTGGAGGATTGGTTTGACGAGCAGCGTACCGACGTTGAATCGAGAGATCATGTGTTGACTGTCACTACATTCAAAAAGCTTTCTCTATCAGTGCAAGCGAGCCTCGCTCTTCCTGTTCGAACAATCACCGAACATGTTTATAAAGTAGACGAAGATAATCAACAATATCAAGTCGATCTTCAAAATTGGACGTGTGATTGTCGTGTCTTCGATGAGGATATGATTCCATGTAAGCATGTCACGGCCGCTATAAGGTAAAATTTATATTATTTGTTAGAATTTTCTACTATTTTTATATTCATTTTGTATGTAAGTAATTTCTTTTTTTCTATTTTAATAGGCGGGCCGGCATTGGTTTGAATGTGTACGATTTCGTACATAGATATTTCAAACAAGAGGGCCTAAGACAGACTTATGCTGAGCATATCAATCAAATACCACACCCCGATGAGTGGAATGTGCCGCCGGAGATCAAATCAATTATGATTTACCCTCCAGAAGATGTACGTCAGGCCGGTCGTCCAAGGTTGAGTCGTGCTCGGTCAGCAGTTGAAGGCACGAGAGCACGATGTCCTCAAGTTTGCTCAAGGTGTGGTGGATTTGGGCACAACAAGAAAAAATGCACGACATCTATCCTCCCGGGTGGAGTCGATTTGAATATCCCTCTCCAAGAAACAGAGGATGAACAAAATTTTCATGATTTTAGAGGAGCAGAATCAAGTCAACGACACTGGAGGGAAAAAAAGATGTAGTAATTTGCCGCCGTGAGGGTCATGATATTAGGGCATATCCTGACCCAATTGAAGATGAAAAATAGGAGTAGCAGAACTTGTTGAGTTTATGGCATTGTATTGACCTTTTTATACCTTTAATATCTGTTTTTATGTTCAGAATATTTGAGACAGGTACTATTTGCATACATGGATGATTTTTGGTGACTTCCTGCCTTGATCACGATGACAATACTATCGTGACCTCACGATACGATCACCATCGTGAGGTCACGATGAGTCACCGATCATGAGGTCACGTTGGCCATTCTCATCATGACCTCATGATGGTGATCGTATCGTGACCTAGCCAGATTTCCCGATAAAGTGGGACAAAATCTCAAACTTTTTATTTCCACCATACAATTACTCTTCTTTTTCCCCAATACCCAACATAATCCTTATCTCTTTCATCTCCCTCTTACCTCTTTGCCGCCGCCTCTTCTCCATCGCTCCCACCGCTCGCTTCCCATTTGAGGTAGGTATTTCTTCAACACTAATGTATCCCAATTATGATGAGTTAAGAAAATTTATGATGAGTACAGACGTACATTATCTTTTGGAAGTTTTATGTTTTGAGGAATTAGTTTGAATTGAGTATTCTTTTGTAAGACCTCACAATTTTTGTTTGATATGTTGATGTTGTTGTTGTTTTATACTCAATTTGTTTGAGTTTTATGTTCGATTCATGTTGTTGTTGAATGTGGAGATGTTGATGTTGTTGTTGTTGTTGAATTTGGTTTGATATGTTGAATTTGGTGAGTCACCCTCCACGACGGTAGATGTCGAATAGAGTGTGGTTGTAGTTTAGATGTGAGGACTGCTTATGTTTGAACTTTATTGGTATTAAACTACTAGACTTATTTGGTGTTGTGTATGAATTTAACCACTAGTGGCATTAAACTAAACTCATTTGGTGTTTAATTTGATGTTTTATTTGATGCTAATTTGATTAAAATGGTTTTTTTTCGAGTTTATGAAAAGGTCACGATTGCCAACCCACCGTGACCACACGATTTCCTGTCCATCGTGACATTACGATGGCTTCTCCATCGTGAGGTCACGATGGAAATGCAATCGTGATAACGATGACTTATCACGATCATATTCACGATGATGTGTTTATCCCGTCGTGAACTAATTAATCGGATCGATTACGCCGAAAATAATGATTTATCAAAGAAACACTAAATGAGTTAGTGTTAAAGGTGTATTATTTATCAAATGCAACCGTCATTGTATATGAACATGGTGTAATTTTTCAAAGAAACACACTATATATGTGTGTTTAAATATGTAATTTTTCATTTGTTGATGTATTTCAATGTTAAGTAGGACATATTTAACACATACCAAATTAATATAATCGGTTAAAACACCATAATTAGGCAAAAATTTCTAAAGTCACGATGGGGTTCAACGTGAGGTCACGATCAAAGCCTACCATGAGCTCACGATGGAAATTGCATTGTGAGGTCACTATGGGCTTTATCGTGACCTCACGATTGGCTTGCATTGTGACCTCACGATGAAATTCCATCGTGAGCTCACGATGACACCTTTATCGTGAGGTCACGATGGTGAGGGCTGTCGTGATCAGACCCGAATGTATGATAAAATACCTGCTTAAAATTATTTCATTCAGTATAGTCGATAAACTAAGAAACTATACCATAAAAATAAGATCCAAATACATGTTTCAAATACCATAAACTTGATAAATTAACAAACTACCCCATAAAATAATATTGAAATACATAAACTAACAAACTATACGAGGGAATAAGATTCAAATATATGTTTCAAACACCATATACAACTAGATGTTGTCAAATACTGCAAGCCAATAAATCCTAGTCGCTACGAGCCACCGATATCTTTGAATGTAGTTTTTGGAGATTATACCCCAGTGTCTCGGCTTACTACTAATCAAACGATCCAAATACATGCATGCAAAGGGGCCGCAACTGTGACTGTTTGTCTGGGCAAACTGATCTTTGATCGGCATCTTCAAAAGCTTCAATTCACCATCTCGCTTCGTCATTGTTGAATTGTTGTTCTAATAGCCTGAGAGAGCTAGTAGACGAAGAACGAGACAAGTGATGGGCTTGAGCTCGTAATCAATAGGTGCGACCCTTTGCTGATCATAAGTGTGTGACATTGAGTTGTACAACTCAACCGTCCAATCAACAATACTTACCCGAATCGTGATCCAATGATTCTCAAAGACATTACACACAGCGCAGATCTGTTTGAATACAAAAATAGAATAATTTAAATCAATAAATAGTTATGGTATTGAAATATATTTCATTAAACACTTACATGTTTGTAATTCGACCATGGAACAGAATTTGGCGAGTCTAGCCCTTTCACTATGTCGTCTAATTCCGGATGCATCTTCCAATTCTTATACGAGGACTTTCCCTTTATGTGCATGAATTCTGGATTATCTTTATGGAGGAGTCGCAGCTCGGCGCGCAAAACTTGTTATCAAATTTATAACATACAAGATTAATATCATTTTTCAATATTATAATAAAAAATAAAGAATATATATTAAAACTTACAAGTAACTGAGTGCCGACGATGATCGTGTTAGTTGGCCCAATCGTTGGAGCAGTCCTATTATACATTCAGATCTTCGTGCGAATCAAAAGCACGTAATTGTCTACTACCTGAGATAATATAAATTTCAAATCAATTTCAATAATAAACTTGCTATGGAAAATAAGTATAAACTTGTTATAGAAAATAAAACTAACTTACTTCTTGAACAAAGTCCTCCGTCGGATTCTCCACCAGATCAAAGAATTTGTTTGTTAGACGATAACTCGTCTCAATCACATGCACATAACACTTATATCCCTGCCTCCTAAAGTCAGCATACATACTCCTCAACTTCTCCGTTCTAGTTGGAGTTGCACCCTGAAAAGGGGTGCGGAGAGCAGCAGACGGTCTATGTTGCCGATGACCCAAGGCAACATCATCTGCCTCCTCACCACCCCGTCATCCGGCTCTTCAGCTTGAGCATCATCCTCGTGAACCGGATCAACTACAACGTGCTGCTGGGGAGTGTGTGAGCTAGAACCTTGGTGCTCACTCAGACCATAGGTGAGCTGCAAAGGTGTCTGGTAAGGGAGCTGTTGCGGCGTCTGGTAAATGGGCTGCTGCGGTGTCTGGTAAATGGGCTGCTGCAGTGTCTCGTAAGGGGCCGACATCGACATAGGCTGAAAGAGGTGGACAAACATGTCCTGACCAATCTGCTGTGAGGATTGCGCCTCCTGATCGGCTTGGAACGGTCCAAACTGCTGGAAAGGCTCATCACTAACTGTAACACCGATTTGAGGGTGATGGGAAGGAGCCGCAAAGTCGTGAGGAGGAGCAGGCTCAGAGTGGTGGGAAGTCCGCCGGTGAGAGTGGTGAGACTGAGCTCCAGAGTAGTAGGAACGCACTGGCTCAAAATGGTGGGACGTCTGCCTCTCAGAGTGGTGGAAAGTCTGCCAGTGAGAGTGGTGAGACTGAGCTCCAGAGTGGTGGGAAGTGTACCGGTGAGAGGGGTGGGATCGAGGTGCAGAATGGTGGGACCCAACTCCAGAATGGTATCCAGGTCCTGCTCGACCCTACCAGACCGCATCTAAGCGTCGAATGCCGAGGTAGAGTGACGGTGAGGCTCCAGTACCGTCCTGCGACTCCTATGTGACTGTTGTGGAGGACTGTCTGGGCGTCTCATAACAAAAAACTGACTCATTCTCTGAGTCAGTTTAGCAAGGAAGCCGTTGTCAGATTCGTCGTCCAACACTCCCCTCAACCGGCGCTCAATCTCATCCCTCTTGCTGCTCATGCCCTCATCATGGTCTGGGTATGGTCGTCCGTGCAAACAACAGATTCTGTCTGGCTCTCCCGATGGCCCTCACTGTGATGTACGAGGTGGTGAACTGCGATGTGGTGTACGAAGTGGTGGGGTACCCTCACGACGACGCTTCGCCATTTGTCGTGCCGGGTTACCACATACCTCCCTTGCTGCTAACTGCTTCAACTTTCCCATTGTCTTCTACTTTGTATTCTTTGTAGTCGGCTTATTCCTGGGAGCAATTTGTTTAGGAGGTATGTATTGAAGATCAAAAGGATCTCCATTTTCAAAGCTCAACATGTAATACTCTGAATGCTCTGGTTCCATAACTTCGAACCTTTCCAATACCTGAAGTTGCAAAGGTAATGAAAACGTAATATTAGATTTTAGAAACTAATATAGATAGAATCATTGAATGAATAAAAAACATTATAAGATCATGAATGTACCCGTGGATTGTCGAAGAATTGAGTAAAATCAACCTTCATCTGTCTTGTAGTCCACCTCAAGCACCGATGCACTCTCTCAATGTGATCTCTGATTCCACATAAATCTCCTAAAGTCGGAATCATCTCATAAGTCCAAATATGTACAGCCCAAACCGGACCATAGAGGTGGTAGTCCTTGCCTGCTTGCTCTGAAAGCCTGTGAACCTTGTTTACATAGTGACACAGTGCTCCCCATGTGTACGAGCCCCATGGGAAAACATCCCAAACCTCGAAGTCTTCAACTAACGTTCATGCCCAATCCTCAATCACGGGTTTGTCCCGACATAGGAGGAAATAATAGTAAATGAGCAAATTGACGGCCTTCAAATAGTCTTCGATGTTTCTCCCAAGTTCTTTTTCGTTGAAGACGTCGCGCGACTCATTGGTCTTTACATCTCAGCCGTTGAAAAATCTATAGTA
Source organism: Schizonepeta tenuifolia (assembly GCA_029490685.1). Lineage (NCBI taxonomy): Eukaryota > Viridiplantae > Streptophyta > Magnoliopsida > Lamiales > Lamiaceae > Schizonepeta > Schizonepeta tenuifolia. The sequence goes on from CM055958.1 coordinate 84,810,050, forward strand.
AATGCCAGTTCTATGAGGTACATGAACTGCATGTAGATTAAATGTGGAGTTTCCTAAGTAAAGTCCGGTGATGAGAACATATTCCACTGCCGTCATACGAATGACCAAGATAAAATCAAAGTTCGTTCTCTGGTAGCCGATTAGCACCAATCCCTTCCAACTGTCGGGCTACTGTGAGATTTAGCGCATTACTTGCACTCTGATTTCTTCTCGCATCAATCAACCGCCCAACAACACCAGTTCTTAAGATATCCTCGGCTTGACGGTCACCGGATATGTCATATAAAACTCGCCTAATTTCATCAAACACGTCGACCCTCATGTAAAGGTTCAGTTTACTAGACGTATAAAATATGGCGGGTCTAATAAATTGATAATCTTCCTACAAAATCAATAAAATCAAGTATTAAGTGCGTGATAGCATGTTATAATTCAACAAAGCAACATAACACAAGAAGATGAAGGACGAGGGGACAACCCGTGTCCATGGTCACGACGGGAGGAGGACCGGCGCGACCACAGCTAAGGGTTCTGCCGTGGTCACGACAGCCCTGGCCATCGTGAGGTCACGATGAGGTTTCCATCGTGAGCTCACGATGGCCATCGTGAGCTCACGATGGCATCCTCATCATGACCTCACGATGGAAACCTCATCTCACGATGGATGTTCACCGTGACCACACCAGAAGTCGTCTTCTCCACCTCCATCGACCCCATAAGAACACCAACAACAACAATGTCGACTATCCAACCAACAATGTCGAAGTATAAAAACCCACCCACACCAACAATGTCGAACTATAAAAATCCACACCAACAAATTCAAAAATATTGAACTCTAAACACCAAATAAATATCGAAATCTTTTATTTTTCATCCTAACTATAACATAGAACTATTTCTAACATGTAGAAACACATAAACATGCATTCAATTGAAAAAAAAAAATGAATTTCGGTCGAATACTAACCGGTGGAATTGAGATTCGAAAGTTTTCGCTATTTTCAAAATCCTACTCTTCGCCGGAGGAGTCATGTCGGCGGCGTTTGCGTTTGCGTTTGCGGTTGCGGTTGCTAATGTTCTTAAGGTCACGATGAAGGCTATCATAAAGATGGTGTTGTGAGGGAGGGAGGGAAAGGGATGCGGCGCGACGATGGGGAGGAGAATTGGGCGAGAGAGAGACAGAGTGGGGGGAGGGGACAAGAATTGGGATGTGGGGATCAGCGGTTGGGTTGAGTAGGGTTTAATTTTGTTTTTTTATGTTTTTTTTTAATATTCTATTTTGTTTATTTTTTAAGTTGAAGATATATTAGTCTTTTAAGATATTTTGGTATATAAAAGAATATGTTTTAAGAGAAATTCTTGTGTGAGTGTACATGTAGTACACCCACCATTCACATATTAATATTTTAATAATATAAATTATAATATTAAAATAATATTATGTGAGTGGTGGGTGTACTACATGTACACCCACACAAGGATTTCTCATGTTTTAAATAAGAGGTATAAAACAACTTTATCTTTTGGTATTTAAAAAGTTGGACCCCTTTATATTTAGGCCAAATTACATATAAATTACTGACTTTATACCGAATTCGTGTTTTAAGAATGACTTTTTAAAATTAGTCCTAAATTACGGGACTTTTGAATTTGTCGCAATTAAGTTCCTCCGGCCCATTTCCCCTAATTTTGTGCTGAGGTGGAAGTCGAGAAGCTTATATGGCAAATCGATAGAAAAAATAAAACGACATAGTTTAAATTTGACACAAAACGACGTCGTTTTGCATTTAAAAATTAAAAATAAAATTACACCTCATCTATCTTCTTTCCCTTTCTTTCCCCCCTCTCTCTAATCTCTCTCTCACCACCGCTGCTGCACAATCTCCGATTCACCACCCACCGATAATAGTACAACGCTTCCTCTTCCCTTCCTTCTCCGCTACCTGCATATCCTGCCTGCAAAAAAATTAGGTCAAATCCGCCGGAGGCATTTAATTGAGATACAATTAAAAGTCCCGTAATTTAGGACTAATTTTAAAAAATCATTCTTAAAACACGAATTCGGTATAAAGTCAATAATTTCTATACAATTTTGCCTTATATTTATATTATTATTTCCTGCTGGTATTAATTTTTCTTCTCCCGAGACGAGCAAAATGGTAGTAGTACTTTTATTTCATGAATTAAACAATAAACAATCAATAAATTCTCGTGCTTGTAAATTGCTAAAGTTTCAATTAATTCTTATTTTGTCTCTATTGCCGAATTCCCCAAATTGTCTGCTTACGTGGCAGCCTGAAAATTCGAGGTGGCAAAATTGACCGGCGGACAAAAGACGTTGTTTTGCTGCACATTGGATTCATATAATTTAAAAAAAGAAAGAAAAAAAAAATCTCTCCCCTATGTATTTCCTCCCCTTTCCTCCTCTCAGGCAACTCTCATCCCCGCTCTCTCAAGTTACAGCCATCACTGCCGCCACCATTACCACCACCGATCACCACTACCACCGCCTATCACCACTACCGCCGCCATCACCACCGCCCACAAACTATCAATACATTGACAACGACACAGACACTCAAATCCAACATTCAAAACCCAAGTTCTAAAATATTAGAACTCAATAATCAGTTTTAAGAAATTGATAGCAGTCAGAAATTTGTTCAAGAAAAAGGATACAGATTTGCTCTCATCTTATCTTTCTCTCAACAATATTACCAATTTGCATCTCTCTCTCTCTCTCTCTCACACACACACACACACACACACACAGTCCAATGAATCTCTTAACTCAAACCCCTTTTTCCATTAACCACAATCTTCACCATCTCAAACAATCAGAACCAAATGGGCGGAAGTAGAAAGCTCCGCCGCTGGAGAATCTATTGATTTCTACAGATCTCCATCCGGCGCCAAGAAGAAACCGTAACCCTTTTTTCTAAGACCTTTGCTATTTTTCTTCTACTTCTTGCATCCACTGGTGTAAGAGAATATTGGTGGCGATAGAGGTGTGTGATGAACTGCAACGGGAGAGAGAGAGAGAGAGAGAGATAAAGAGAGAGGAGAAAGAGAAGAGACAGAGATGACATGGATTTTTTTTTTGAATATAAACCAAACGACAATGTTTATTTAAGAAGAATATGACGTCGCTTAAAAAATCCTAATTTTGTTGCCACTTGGATGCCATGCAAGTGCCACATATATTAATTTATGCCACATCTGCAAATCATCAAACTTAATTGTGTTGGAGCTCATCACCGAAGCAAAATCAGAATTAATTGAAAGTTCAAGAATTTACAAGCACAATCTTTAGGTGGAAAGCAAAATCAAAATTTGCTCAAAGTTCATGAATTTATAGGCAATAACCCTCGAATTAATTTATCAGCCTCACTTTCTTTTTGTCTACACTACTGCGTTTTGTTCTATGTTGCACGGGTGCGAGGGAGCAGGTGCGGAAGCGATACGATACGTGTACAAGGATACGGAATTTTAAAAATTTCATTGTGCGATTCGTCAAGAATGCGTCTAGTTAATATTATTTAATTATATATAACACTAATAAAATATATAGAAATTTAAATTTTTTTTATAAATTGAATATATGTAATTCACATCTCTTTTACTCAAAATTTAAGAATTTCAATTAGGTAATTTAATTAAACTAAATAAAAACAATTCAAATATATTAGCTCAATATAAAAGTCATAATTCAAATAAAATTTAAAAAATCAACTCATACAACCCCTTCATCTATAGAATTCGTGACTTTTCCGCACGAGAATCCGACGAGAATCGCACCCTAATAAGAATCCGATACTGCTACATGGTATATTTTGAAGAATCCGTGCATCATATAGGTTTCATTCTAATAATACCAGAGAATTGTCATTGAGAATCTGCTATCACTAGTACTTAAAAATTAATGCTTAGTCATGTTTGATTGGACTATTTTTGGACATGGAAAGACATTCTGTAAAACTGGCTCCAAACTTGGAGGAGTCACAAAATTCTTTACAACATTCTATACCTAAAAAATAAAATTCATTCTCTTTTCATTCCTCCACTTGAGCCAAGCAAACATTTAATAGCTTCTATTGATTCTTATCATATTTTTGGTATTATAGACACAATGCGATTTTTTGATTTTCATATTTGCCTCTACACTCTTAAACTTGTTCCATTGATTTCTTAGATGACTGAAGCAAGATATCCCAACCAGCAACACTGCTGCATAAATTTTCCTCCATTATTACATGTTGCAGTCAGTGGCAGAACCAGAAAAAAATAACTAAGTTAAAGGCCTCTAGTGTTTTTTTAAAATTTACGAGAGGGCTATCCCAAAGAATTCATGTCACGACGACCCCTACATGAATTCATAGGTGTTATTAGGTTTCGGGGGAGCTTAAGCCCACCCTAGCCCATAGGCTCTCATATGCTTTCAGCCGATTGCATCCCACCCGTGGCACGAGGAGCAGTGTAACTTGAGTGGAACAGCTTCAAGATAACAGTTGACATGCTCCATATGAGCAGAAATGTTCAACAGAAGGTATCATCAACTTATAATTCTCAAGTTTTGGCAGATTAGCAAATGCCACTTCATATATCATCTACTTGTGTGCATAATATTATTTATACTTCACTGTTACCAAGATTTCCAGATATAACATGAAAATATAATAGTACTGTATTAACCAACTCCAGATTAGCCAAATTTGCTCCTTTAAACAATTCCAGAAAGTTAAAACTGCACTAATTTTTGTAAACATACATGTACTGAGCATCAAATATCACACGTTTCTGCAAGACAAACAACAAATCCAGCAAAATGAAGTTGCAGTAAGCTAACACGACAATCTAATCAGGATTTTGCCGTTGAAATCTCAAGAATGATTAAGATTACTGTTAAGGGTTGAAGTTGTAAAGTATATAAGCAAGAGAATGTGAATGATGTTTGTGCTGATAAGAATGTGGAAAATCAGATGTAAAACCAACTATTGAAAATCGAAATAGGGCTATCTATCGACTTTCACTCAACCAAAATATGCAGCAATACGAGGACTATACAATTATGAAGTTGATCAATTTGTCTTTCATTTAGGGGCTAGCATTTCTTACAATGTTCAACACATCTCAGATTTTGCATAAACATTACATGGAATCAATGATTATTATCTTATAAAGTAAATGCATTTAACTTCCATAAGTCCGAATCTCCTGTACAACTCAACAACTAAACAAGTACAAGTACATCTCTAACACCATATTAGAGAGAGAGAGAGAGAAAGAGAGCAAAGTAAACCAACAATAGAAAAAGGTCATAAGATAGCAAATACCACACAAGGGTTAAGCTGCAAACCTCGCGCCAGCTACACAACGTATACGACATGAGGAAGCTTCCCATCATCGTAAGGCAGCCGTATATACTCCTGCGCAAACTCCTCTGCAATCTCAAGTGCAAGCTCCCCCTGCAAGGCTTTGCAATACATGAACAACACAGCAGTGGAAGCCACACTATACAGCATCAAAATCGTCATAAACCCCGTGTAAACGACTGCCTCGAACACAAAAGCCCAGCTTATCCAATCCCTTCTGCTCAATCCGCCTGCGTGAGGCACCAACGTCGAACACAACAAGCCCAGAAAGCCAAGCAGCAATTCAAATAACAAAATCATGCCAAATGCAACGCCCCTCATCCCTTTCACCAAGTAAGCGCTTCTCCTCAGCGCCGAGAGGCCCCATTTCGACTCGACGACGACGATCACATACGACAAACACCATTCAACTTGCAAGTAAATCAAGCAGCTCAAGAGCAAAGCAGTGAGCAAGGCAACAAATCCCATGAAATACACATTGTTATAGTCGATATCGACCCCAATTAGGGCAAAACCGTGATACACCGACACCGTAAAACCCCCGAAAGCAAGAGCAATCAACCCGAAAATGAACTTGCTGATAATCAGGGTTTCAATTAGGGGTAGAATCGAAATCAGGACATACTTAATTGAGGAAATAAACTTCACGGGCCTACCATAGAATCCGTGGAAGGTGCTGTGGGTGATTGAGGCGGTGGCGCAGAGAGATAGGAAGATGACGAGGAGAGCGTAGACGGCTGCGAGTAGGAGGTGGGATCTGTCGATTCGCGGCGTGGAGAAGAAGAAAAGGGATTGGTGGTAGTGAGAGAGAGGCGAAGAGGAGTGAGCGAGGGAAGGATAGACGAAGAGAGAGAAGGAGAGAGGGAGGAGAAAGAGAACTGATAGCGCCAAGAAATGGCGGGAGTGGGCGTTGATTATTCGCTTTGTCTGAGAGAGCACTCCGCAGAGGTTTAGGCTGTGTGCTGACATGGATGCAGGAGAGTAAGTTTCAGCTATTCTTTAGAGAGAGAAAGTAGAGAGAGAGAGTCTAGAGATGATTCCGGAAGACGATGATGGCTGAGGATTTTGTGATTTCTGAGAAATCTTTTTAATTAAAATATATACTACTGTACCTATTTCTTATTCATTTTTTACTTGATTTTATTTTTATGTTTTTGAGGGAAGGGATGGATGGATACTTATTTTTTATTTTTAAACATTGACAAGTGTAAATAAACTTAAAAAAAAAGATAAAACCCACCCTCCTCCTGTCCGTCTCTGTTCCCTCTCTCTCATCTCAGTTCTCAGTCGTTCTCCCTCTAGACCGCGTTGCCGTCCGGTCGTTTTTAACCGGTTGCTCGTCGCCGTCGCCCGCCGTCTTAAGGTATGTATTCTCTGTATTTCTAATTTACGAATGCCTATACTATACTAATGTATCTAATCGAAGGCTTCTGAGTAGATTGAGATCTTCAATTTTCAACTTCTTTGTGATTCTGTGAAGGGGTGGCCGGTGGGGATTATATTTGTGGGGTTTATTGTTTGTTCGCATCTCCTTGTCGGATTCTTCAATCTTAGTTTCTATATCTCGTGTTTTCGTGAAAATTAATAGATTTACCTATTTAACTATAATTCGGCAATAGTGATAAAATAAATTTGAGTCAAGTTGTAAATTGCCTTTTCAACTAGTGCACACCCCTATCTTGATGTGGATGCTGTACCCTGTATGACTATGAGCTCGTGATTTGTTTAGGGCTGACATGGATATTGAACTACCAGAGGAAGTGAAAAGGCTTGAGGAATTTGTTGAAGGGCGCTTGAAACCTAATCTCGTGCATGCTATTGCTGAACGGTATTTCTCCGTTCCCCCCTGCTGCCTATTTTGTCAGATCATCTTGCTTGCTAGTTGCCTTGTTTTCTTTTGTTAATGCCACTAATTATGTACTTACTTCTAATACTTTCGCATAGTATTCTTGTAAACGCACTTCATTATGTTAGGATCTTAAGCAAGAGCCTTTTTCGGAAAGTTCTTGCATTAGAAGACTGATTTATTCTGGTAACTTTGCAGGGACAAGGTGTTTGAGCGACAGAAGATTTTGTATCCTTTGTTTCTTTATGGCACTGTTTGGTCATTTGTATCTTTCAGGCTCCTGGATTAATTTTAGATACATTGGAGTGTATGTAATCAATGTATGATTTTATGGCTATGAATATTTTGGTAATATTTATCTATTGAATTTTGCTTTTCTTAGCTTGATCACTGTAGCTCTGATCTTAGAAAAAATATTGAGAACTTGGAGAAGAATACCGTGACAAGTATGAGGACGCTCGTCAACATTGGGTCTGAAATCTATACAGAAGCTGAAGCGTAAGCACACATCTTGTTAGTCTCTTTATGATGGCTTTTGCTGTGACCATTGCTGTTAGTTTTCCTGATTTGTGGCCAGGCAAATGTTTGTATAATGTTACTAAGACAAAGTAAAAGATGCTATATTTCATCAGGGGAGAGTGATGTTCGGCTTTTACAAATTATTTGAATTGCTTTTATAGGTAGTCTCTTACATGTAAATGAAACCTACTTACATGGAGAACTATAGACAAAGAGAAAATATGAGATATTTCATATGTTGAGTGATAAGAAAAAACTACTACATAGTATCTGACAATTGATGAATGTTTATGGGATGTGATGCCATAAAGTTTGCAAGGACAATTTTTTCTTACTGTAGCTTGAATTGTAAATTTACGGTTTCTTATTTCTGCATATTTTCAGGCCAAATACCCAACATATATTTGTTGAAGTCGGACATGGATTTTATGTGGAGTTTACCTGGTCTGAAGCTTTGCAGTATATAGCTGAAAGGGAAAAGTTGTTATCCAGGTATATTTACTAACAAGGAGTCATCCTCAGGAGTGTGAATTTGTAAGCCACTTATCAAAACAGATTCCTTACAAGCTGAGTTTAGCCAAGTAAATGAAAAGTCTTAAAGAAATTTATATAGCCATTTGTCAACAAATGTCTGTTGTTGAAATCTCGACCTAGAGAGCTTAACTGCACTTTTCATTTGTTTGAAAAGGAATAAGTCCTAAACTTGCTTAACCTGCTACTATTGAAGTCCACTCCCACTTTTTTCTTAATGTGCATGTATTTTGTTTCTTGCCCAGCAGATAAAAGAATAAATTCTACAATATGACAAAAAATTGGACAACTTACTTGTTATCCTTTAAAACTAGTGATAATTAGCTCGTTCTCTCAAAATGAAAATTGGTGAGAATTCACCCTATCAGTGTAAGTTGCTAGTTAGCTTTTAAGTTTGCCAATATCTATCCTAGCCTTAGAAGAGTGATTAAGGTTTCCGCGGTCTGATAATTTATTTTGCATTTATGGTGTGAAGATAGAACACGAAACGAACCGTTGAATTCCCCTGTTGGTTGGGAATAGGAATGGGGTTATGCATATCAATCCTAGATTTGTATTGGTTAGTCACTGCCTTAATCAATGAAAAGGTCTGAAGCTTTTATAGGAAGGATCTTCTTCTCTTCATGAAATCATTTTTGAACTTATTGTTGAATGCTGCTTAGTAAGCAGCCAGTTAATTTTGTCTTTGTATTTGTAGGCAAATAGAGGAGTACACTCGCAAAATTGGAACGATCAAAGTTCATATTAAAGTGGTAAGAATGCAGCAGCCTCTTTTTCCGCCAACCATTGCATTTCTTTAGAGTAGTCTACTTTTGCTTGGTAAAGGCCCTTGTGGTAAATGTCCTCATTTAGTCGATATTTATCATGAAGAACCTTATTTTTTGATGTAATTCCCTTTTTTTGTGAAACTAAACCTTGTTATGGTTTGGACATTGTTTGACGCCCTGACGGCTTATTGATTGATCCGTGCAGGCATTGGAAGCAATAAGAAAGTTACTCAATCTACCAGCAGCTGAGCTATAACCTTTAGTATCAGACATTTGCCTGCTTCAGATACTTTGACATCTTCACCGTGCAAAGGCAGGTGTCGTTTTTGTGTTGAATTTTTTTGTGAACGAAGAGTATGGGCAGTAGGAGAGTAGGTGGGACAAAATACCAGTGTCATTTTATTTACTGTAAAATGCTCAAAGATGCAACTTCTACTTCGTAAATGTAGAAATGATGTATGATTCCTCCTTATATTATATATATATATACATTTTATACTTAATATTACACTTAAATATTAAAGAAAATAGAAATAAAACACATCTCTCGCTTTGTCGCGCTCACACAACTGATCAAACTCTCATATGTTCTTTCTTTCTTTGAGATTATTTCATCTCTCCTCTCGCAACGTTGTCGAACCCAATCGCACCACGCCGTCGCTCGAATTATTGAATTGAATGATGATAATTATAGTTTTTTGTTGATGTTTGAACTTGACCTATTAATTATATAGGTTTGTTTTATTTTGGAAGAACATGCGAGGATATGGGCCGACTAACGTATAGTGTGTATAAGAAAATGGTAGGGCTTATTTTTTTTCAATTATTAAGCGGATTATCTTGGGTGGGATGGGTCTGGGTGTCTTTTTAGATGCATTTCCATGGCTGAGTACCCGGAAAAATCGAATAGGGTACCCGACCCCGTCCATATTAGCAGCCCTACCAAACTTATTCTAAAAAATTTAATTTCAAATTATAATTCAAGATTTTATAATTTCAATAAGTTCAGATGACAGACATTCCATTCTTTGCTGCCCCAACACCGACTGACCTCTCTGGTCGGATGTTAAAGTCGGCTCTACGTCTTAGTCCTACGTTTCCTTTTGAGTATTATGGTAGCGAGCTTTCACTTGCAAACACACGCCATAATATGTGGACTTTCCGACGAGCCACATATCGGTCGTAGAAAGCCGGAGTATTGTAAGATAATGCTCATACAATAAAAGCTCTATTAACTCATATCCTTTGGACCACCAAAAATTATTCCTAAATGAAGGTTATTATAATAGAGGTTTAAGAAGAAAATTCTAATTTTCTAATTTAAAGTGCATGTACAATAAATAAATGTTATAAATACTTGATATATGTACAATTTAATATGTTACGTGTAAAACGTGTATGCTTTAACACAAGAAAAAATAATTGAAGGAATAAGGCATTAAAATGAGGGAAATAATACAGAAGATGATAGCACATAAGTACAAAAAAATTCACGTGAAGAAGCTTTAAGCTTGCTCAACAAGTTGAAAATATTTTGAGTTCAACAAGAAGGTGGTCATGCGGATAAACTATTTAGTAGCACACACAAGTTGAAGGATATGGTTACAACAAAAAAGACTAAATCATTGTCAAGCAGTCAACCTTGAACAGTATTTTAGATCTACTTAAATCTATTATAAAAATATAATACATTATTATAATTTTTCCTAAATAGTGTGTATTTCCTTAAAAGAGGACTTGAAAAAAATGAATTATGACAACGTAGAATTTATTTCTAATTATAACAAGTCCCAAATTAGACCATAAATTCATATTGCTAAATATCTTTCATTCCAAAATGAAGTATTTTTTTAGAGGTTTTACCGTATGTTGGATAATCTATCTAACAATAAAAAAGGGAGTTGTAGCTGTATTAAGAATGATGCCCTTTTCCCGCTCAAACCAACAAATTGGGTATTAGTTATGGACTGAAGTTTATTTTTTGGGTCCTTGTCTTTCACATAGCAGTAATTTGCAATACTAACTATGCACCAACTTTCTGTTGGTTTGTACAGTAAATTGTACCAACCATCATGCTTTTTTGTTTCGCGGTTAAGTACCAATTTATTAATAAAAATTATGATTACTGATTGGTTATGACTCAATTATATGTTGAATGCAGACTAATTGTGAATTCAGATATCTATATTAAAGTTTATATCTTGATGGTCAAAACTTTCAGTGTCACTGATTTTATACTATTGTCCGGTTATTTACTAAATATTTTTAAGTTAATATATGTTTTGGATATCTATAACTATTCAAATTGCATTACTGAGATTTTACACTATAAATACCTCGAGGCAGATTTATATTATCTCATTTTTTCAAGATAGTTAGAATTTTTTCTCTTTACAATGAAGTACAAACTCTCCGTCCACGAAATAGTTGCCACATTGTGGACAACACGGGATTTAAGATAATGGTAGGTAGTTGTAAATTATAGTGAGTATTGTTGTGAGTAGAGTAAGGGTCCCACAATAAATGTGAGTGAAGTAGCAAAATTGGCAACCATTTCGTGGACAAACTTAAGTAGCAAAAGTGACAACCATTTCGTGGACGGAGGGAGTACAATTTTTTAGTGTGCTCACTCTTTGCGTTATCATACTTCCTTCAGCCAGGATGGCGCCGCATATTACTCAATTACTGGCAGTAATTTATTGCTATTCGGCGGACATAATCGTGCGAATGTCAACGCAAGTATTAACATCTCATGCCCATATGCGTGGTTTTTTATAACCCAAAGAAAATGAAGCTGGATGATGCATTTGTTTACTATACAAATTTTTAGATCAATATTTTGAAGAGACTGGAACTTTTTCTTTTTTTAGGGAGAAGAGATTGGAACTAGACATATGTTTTTTACCCTTTCGAACAATAATATATGAAGTTCTGATTGCAGTAGTGTTATTTAGGCATTTCAGTTCAATATCTAAATTCATCTTTCATTGGAAGGAATTAAATAAGAAGATGAGGAGACTTACAAAAGTCATTCAAGGTTTGTGGTAGAAAATCAGGGGATGACATGATACCAAACAAAACATGCAGGTTTTTTTTTACACTTCCTACTATGGTCTAAAGTTCAAGTTCCGTATTACCTTTTTTATGGTAAGTTTTTTATGGTATATAATAACTATTTTTTTTCATGAGGTGATGGATTTCGTGTTTCTAATTTTTTGAATGAGTCAACAATGAAGAATTTCGAGGCTTCGAGATATTGGTGTGCGGTAATGAGAATCATTACTGAATAAATTGTGTACAAAAACTTTTTTCGTAATATTTGAAATGTAATATTCGTAAAATATATCCAAATGAAATTTTATAATTGTGTTATATTTTACTCTTTATTTTTGTGATTTCATAATCTGTATATTATACATTTTGATAATGCATTCTAACGGTGCAATACTAGTAGTATTGTAAAAAGCTTGAACCTTTGGGACAAGTGATATTTACCCTTTTTATTTGACAAAATAAGCAGCTCGGAATTTATATCGTTAAATCCGTTGTTTGCTCTCAACACAAAAAACAATGAAAATGGGGGCTGCCCGCCAAAACAGTATGCCCTAAAAGCTGAAGTTTAGGGTTTCAGATTTTAAACAAAACTTACTTTCTTACTGTGTTTGATTTCAATTTCGTCGTTTGAGTACATAAATCTCTCTCTCTCTCGAGAAGAACGCCCTCCCTGCATTCTGCTACAGTTTCTCCGACGAGTGTGTATCAGGTATGCTCTGTCGATTCGATTCAATTTCGTCGCTTAAATGCTCGGGAATTTAATTTCACTCGAAATGATTTAGTATTTACAGATTTAGTTGGAAAGAAAGGATTTTTATATAAAATTATTACTTTCATTATTTCTGAAGCTGTACATTTGTTGAACTGAGATTTTTTTTTCTACACCTGATGCTAGTAGCTCGAAATGGCGTGGTGGGAAGGCGTTGATGAAACCCGAGTTCTCATTGCACAAGGTTTTTTTTTTTTTACTTGAAGTTATGATTCTTACATTCTTGGTTGTTGCATATGCAGAATTTGCAATGATTTTCATCCATTTATTATTTTGTTAAGTAATCAATTCAAGTTCCTAGTTTGACCAGCATGTAGCAATCTAATTGTGTTTCATTTGGTTGAGTTATTCAAGAAATTTGTTAAAACTCATGTATGCAGCTCCTTCAACCAGCGGGAAGCATCAGGGTTCATTTTTATCTCTTCGGCATCCCAGAACAGGTTATGTTTTGGTTCCCATCTAACACATATTTTGTTTGAAAATTTCTGCATCAACTTATTTTTTAACTGCAATGTATTTTGCTCGTGCTATTGATTACTAAGCTTGGCCAATCTGCTTGCTGTTGTTTCTTTTCTTTGTTAGTCTTGAGTTTAGTTTATGACTTTGAGCCGATTATGTTGTGTTACCAGGAAACACAGCATGCTACCTTTATGTTGATGGAGTTCTTCAAGAACTTCACTGGTTTAAGCAACCTTATGGATCTTGGTTCCTCGGGGATTATGTTTGTGAAGGTAACCATTGATGCCATTAGAGTGACTGCAAGTCAGCAACTTATATGCATCCTAGTTTCCAAGGAATCTGTGACATCAAATTACCAAAATGCATCATCTGGGATTCTTATCTAGTTTCTGGTTTTGCCCCCATACAGATGGCCGCTTGTATACTGCCACTCCTGTTGATCCTGTTTTCATTCTTTTGCCGGTCTTTGAGGAAGCTAGAATGAAGGTTTGCTTTTGCTTTTGCTGTTAGGCTTTTGCTGTTAGTAGTCAGTTGGAACAAATTTCTTCTTCCATACTAATATCAAATGCTTCTACTACTTAGATTTATCAACTCTCTTAAGTATATGAAGTAAAATGCATGTCCGAAAAGTTCAATTATATTTTATAATCTCTATGTGCAGAAAGCAAATGAACCAGGGAAGTTTAGGCAACTTGATGAGATTATTTATATTCATGGATTTCCTGGATATCAATCTCTGTCATCCATTGGAGAGAAGGCTATGCAAGTTGTTTGTGATGTTAAAGGTAGTCAACTAGCTATTTCTTATGAGAGTAATTAAATCCTATACATATTCGTATGTTGAACACAAGTGAGATTTTGTTTTTGGAATTTTGAGTTTTTCTGGACATTATTAACAAAGTCAAGGGTCATAATTTCACAATATAATTTAAGAGAGTCTGGATATGGAGTATCAGCTTGACAGGTGCTGTGTAGATTTGATCAAATAAACGAACTTACAATCAAGAATCAATATCTTTGTAAATAATATTAACAGATTAAGTAGGTATAGGGAGTTCTTCTTCCATAAGGATTCATGCTTGAGTTGTCGCAAATCTTTATATTGGATTTAGATGTGAAATTGGTGCTGTGAGAAAAACTTTCTCCGACTTCAATATAATACTATGGTGTAGATACAATATTGCCCTACATCCACTTCATGCACTCAGAGACCTGTGCTGTCGTGCTCTGCCATCCTCCACTCACCACTGATATATCAATGGATGTGGTATACATGGTTAAGAGTGGCTATGTAGATAGTGAAAGGTGCTAAGTGGTCGAAGGGAATGGAAAATGGATGAAATTTATGTTGGGCAACTATGGAAACTATAGTATCAACACAAATTTCACCTAATACAGAAATCTTAATATGTGTAACGGAGGCATTTGCCTTTTTGCTGCTTGGATAAAGAATTCTTCTGCTCTTTGTAGACCGACCATATAACTAACTTCTTGCTTCTCTTCGAACAGAAGTTGGGTCAACCAAGTTTTTCAGGCTCAATGACTCCAAGGTACTGAAGTGGTTATGCTATAAGGTATGTCTCGATCTCCTCTCCACGTACAGCATAACCTGCCTCAAAAGCATTGCACATCAATTTCATGTCCCGGCACTCGTACTCCCTTTTCATTTCTGTTCCCGGCTGTTTAATTTGTTTTTACATTTGTATAAATGCAGGTACAGCAATTGAAGCAGACTCTACCGACACTGGATAAGAATTATGCTGCCCGGGATGAGAAAGATACATGTATACTTAAGTTCGCTTAATGTATTCTTCTATGTGAT
The DNA here is from genome assembly GCA_029490685.1 of Schizonepeta tenuifolia. Classification (NCBI taxonomy): domain Eukaryota; kingdom Viridiplantae; phylum Streptophyta; class Magnoliopsida; order Lamiales; family Lamiaceae; genus Schizonepeta; species Schizonepeta tenuifolia. Next base: position 84,825,192 of record CM055958.1, read on the forward strand.
GGCAAACATGATCGATGTGCAAATTCAGATAGTTTGGGTGAAAATGCTATATAGTGTTTGGTTACCAAATTTTGCACAGCATGAAGAGATCGTAATCGTTAACAAACCTTCCAATGATTAGTTATTATGAATGTTTTACGTTGCAGTGTTTGATGCGGTGTTAATTATGCGGGAGTACTTGAAGGAGGAGCCTTGGATGAATCTTCTTTGCAACAAATTAAAGTAATTTGACTTCTCTTCAGCCAGTAAACATGTTTTGTTATCTTAACAAGATAATCTGTGGATTCACATTTATGTATGTTGAGAAATATGCTGATGCTTGCTCTTACTTATTCTGAGTGTTCGTTATGACAGATTAAACTTAGAGGACTTCACTAATGCACAAGATACTGGAACGCTTCTGCCTTCCACAGGAAATGATCTCGGATCATTTAATCCGGTACAGGTATAAAGCGAACCACAAACAAATTTGTTTTCTAATATGGAATGCAAAGAAAATCTGGTTACTGTGTCTGCTAACTACATATATATTGCTATGGAAGTCTGAGATGATCGTCGTTGTTTACTTCAGGAGAACAATGGGACGGGGAAGAAAGTCTCCCGGCCCACGACAAGGCAAGCTAAGAAGGCCAAAGTGGTGGAGAAAGATTCACAAAACATCAAGGACATGTTCGGCAGAGCTACAAGAAAGAGAGGGTAAAGGGCTCTTTTAGTTTTACCATATTAATCACATTCCTGTTACGGTGGCTTATTTCTGCATTCTGATAGCACCATAAGTATGAACAATCATTAGTTGAGGCCCCACTCAAATTTGTGCATTCATTCTTACAGATTTAGTCATACAATTATACTCGTAGAGCATCTCCAATGAAATCACCATTATGGTGATCTTTTCATTATTTTATTTAATATAAGTGGGCCCAAGTGATCTCTCTAAATTTGAGTTAGGTGATGTCTAAACTATTTTATTTTAATATTAAAAAGTAAAAAAAAAAAAAAGGTGAAAATTGAGTACATGAGAGAGAGATATAACCATTATCAAGTTATCGATTGCGCCCTCCTTCCCGCGATCATGGTGAGCACCAGTAGTCTTCGCCCTTCTCACCATGATTGCAAATGCAATCGCGACATGTTGATCGTTGCTGGAGGTGCTCTTAATATATGGTACTCTTTCCGTCCACAATATTAAGAGAGATCACATTGTTGAACGGTCACGAATTTTAAGAAAGTGGCGGTAGTAGTAAAGGGTAGTGGGTATTGTTATGAGTGAAGTACGGTTTTCATGGTAAATATGGGTTAAATAGTGAGAAATATAAGATTAAATATAATGTATTATGTGAATCTTATTTACTATAAATGGAGTGGCAAAGATATTGTGGATAGATCGAAATGATAGGTAGTAGTGAATTATAGTGAATTATAGTGAATATTGTTGTGAGGGGGGTAAGTATCTCACAATAAATGTGAGTGGAGTAACAAAAGTGGCAATCATTTTGTGGACAAACTTAAGTAGCAAAAATGTAATCATTTCATGGACGGAGGGAGTATATGATAATGATATTATACACGGAGGGAGTATTATTTATGGTTTTCAATTGTGATGATTTATTTTATAGTAGCGTGTATTCTGGAATTTGACAATATTAAAAATCTTAATGTGAAAAAAAGGATTATGAGTGTAGAGTTAGTTTTTTTTTTCCCCTAAAATAAAATTGGGTAAAGTATTAGCTGGAATAGTAGTTTTGTACCGTTTCTGCATGTGAATTGATTGATTGGCAAATTTATGTACCTGAGATTCTCTGTTTTATACTGTACCTTTTCTTTTCGAGCAACTATTTTACTGTACACTACAGTAAAATAAAATTTTAATATATTAAAATAAAGAAAAAAGTCATACTGTATTTGGAAAACGGATCCAAGGCCAAATTTTATTCCCTCCGCCCGGAACATCTTAAATCTTGACCGTTAAGTATGAAGATTAAACAAAAAGATACTCCCTTCTTCCAATAACAATATCTCATTTCTTTTGGTACGGATATTAAAAAATAAGAGTAAATAGATAAAAAATGGTAGGTTCTGCAGTTTTTGAAGAGTTAGGCTGCGTTTGGTAGCCTATATAAACTCCGATTATATTATTTGTAGGGATTTATATAGTGTTTGGTAGCCAATATTATTTAGTATTGGAGCCTGTGTGAAAAGCGCGGCCTGTTGCAAATCTACTCTTTCGTCCATCTAATTTATTGGAACCCTACCCTGGAATAAAATAGTGAAGGTTGCACACTACCCCTTGCTAATGAAAAAAAAGACGAAGGTACCCTCTTCTAGTTCAAATCGAGGCTGAGCAGAAACATTCTCACATCCGTGTCGATGAAATCGAGCCTCACCACCAAAAACCCAATCTGAGCAGACGACGGCGCCGGTTACCTCAAGGTACATTTCCGACCACGTCGTTCTTCTTGCTTAATTCTTTGGGTCGTTTCTTAGTCGATTTATTAAATTTTCGTAGGCAATAAGAAGGTCTGAATTTGTTGTCCCGAAAATGCTTGATTCCGGCTAAAATCCTGTTGCCGTTGGAAATCGAGCTTCTTTGTTAGAAGCAAACAAATTTCGAGCAAGAGAAGTCAGATCTAACAGAGCAGAAGTGAAATTGTATTCCAGGTCAATCGATCGATTTTATTTTTTCATGAATTTTTATAGATCCTCCTGAGAATTACGGTTGTAATTTGATTTTCGATTCCAGTTGTGGATTCCGTGATTGGGGTAGAAGAAGGCAAAATATCAAAGCCGGCGAAACTGCAAACCCACAGTAACCTTTCCATCTTCTCTATACATATATGAGTTTTTATTTTTTTCATTAATTTGTTCCAAGAACCTTTACATATCACGCATGATTATTATAGCTATCACACACCTTTTGTTATATACTCTAATTAATTAATCAGCCTAGAAAAGCTCCAGAACAGCTGACAACATGGCAGCAAAAAGGAATACTTAATTCATATAATTTTGAATTTTTTTGTGTTTGATTTTGATTTTGCAGATATGTGTGGATAAGTCAATTTAATGAGAATCAAACACATATGATATTGATTCCTTAGCTTTGATTTTTCTGTAGTCTAGAGTTTGCATCAAACACCAAAAATCAAAATGTGAATACATGTCAACTCGAGATTAGTGTCCGCAAAAGTAGGAAAAACTCGAATTAATCATGCATTGAGGTAGAAGAGGTGCTATGATTTTGCTGATTTCTTGTTATTTGAGGTGAATCTCATGACTCCTTTGCTACTCAACAAAGCTTCAAATAATCCTTTTTTGCTGCATCCAAGTCGAATTCGTACCCGATACGGGAAGCAATCTATCAAGTCTGGAGTTCGTACCGTGGCTGATCTCCGCGAAGCACCTCGGCCACACCAAATTCACTACTCACATGATTTTCGTTTCTTCCCCTTAGCGTCGTTCTTGTTGACAGTAGACCCGTTCTCATCATGACATACATTATTCTCACCTATGTCGTCAACATATGCTGCCCCAACTTCAGCTCTGTTGTCCTCGTTGATCATTGCATTCACTGCATCCATCACATCGTCGGCATGTTTTCCAGTTGCTCTATCCTTACCAAAGATTTCTTGCCGCGCTTCAAACATAGGCCATGCTTTATTACGCATAGACTTTGCATTAGCGTCATTCTGAGACAAAACATGTGCCAAGCATTAAATCGGGGCAAAGAAAAGTAATCGGAATCAGCTTAAAACATATCAAAACAACAAGCATACAATTATTTTCAGTATGTAAATAATTGTCCGTGGCAAAGAAAAGTACTGAAGAGTGAAGACAAAAGCAGATTTTTCATGAATAAATAATGCAAGTGGTAGATTTTTCACAACAGGGAATGTATATTTGCTTTCAAATTCAGCGTTCACTTTTATATGCATCTAATTCATCATAAATTAAGCATAAAACACCACTTGCCTTCCCAAATATACATGCTTTTCGTCCAACAACGAGCAATATAAAGCTTGCTGTTGATGTATGAGATAGCATATGTTGATGTATGAGATAGCATGAAAACATACAAATTTAAAGCTTGTACCTTCACAATATACTCCCACTGCTCGTCATTGCATTCAATGACATGGGACGCATTCCATCCAACGCCACTTCGATTCAACATCAATGTTAGTGAGTAGTAGTTTCTCTTCCAAGTCTGGAGCTTCGAGTTAATGTGAGGCATTCCCTTAATATCTGTTCTTGGGAATTCTTTAGCCATGGCATCTTCTAGTCGGGGCAAGTACCGTGGTTTGAAACTTGATGGTCCCGATACGAGTTACTAGTGTATTGGGGGGGGGGGCGGGGGGAATACACCAGTTAGGATTTTAAAACTCAACCCTGAAAAATACTTTAACCGAGTAAAAAGACTCAGTTGGGTTCTCACAGCTGAGTAAGCAACCTCAGCTGGTAGAGTGGTGCTGTGCGGAATGTGGTGGAAATTAATAACTCGTAAAACAACTCACGCTTTTATGCACGGTTGCTCAATAACCAAAACAGTTGAATATGTGCGGATGCAGTTTGTATGCTGGTTAGTCAGACAGATGAGAATGCTAGAAATAACTGAGTAATGAAAAACACGAGCACACAGAGATTTAACATGGTTCGGAGATAACCCTCCTACGTCCACGGGGAGTTGTGAGTCCACACAACTCTGTCCAAGTTCTTCTGGACAAACCACACAGCTTACGCGGACTGTGCAACCGTTAAGGATAAGTTTGCGGGTACTTATCAACCTTACAGATTAGTTTACGGGTACTAATCAACCTGTCTACTCAGTTACGGGAAGAGTAGGGTCCTAAAACCTTTTCAGGTATAAAAGATAAGGTTCCAACTAACAGCTCGAACAAGAAGTGAGCTGGGATCTAACACTCTACGAACTCTCACAAAGTGATGTTCTCAAGGTTCGATCTAAAGACACTCAGACACAATCTAATGCTCTAGAACTCTCAACAAGTGATGTTCTTAGAGGCTAAATCTAATTCAGCTCGAGTAAGGAATATAGTTCTTTCTTTCGCTCTGTCTTGTCTCGTGTGTCTTCTGTTATGTGTCTTCCACTATTCTCTAATGAATGGAAGCCTCTATTTATAGGCGGAGAGAATCAACTAGCCGTTGGAGGAGCTGTTGATCTCTATTCTTTGATAGCGATGGCTTGTCTCTCATCTCTGCAGACTTTCCCGATATGACATCTGTGCTCTTCTGTTTTCCATCTGAGACAGCCTTGTGTTGGGCCAGATGGGGTAATGACTGAACGGTCAAACCCTCATGTGACTTCCTTTTGAAATTCAAATCTTAACTGCAGACTTCCCACAGAGGGTGGTCGGTTAAGATTTTCGATCTTCAACTAACTTGTTATTCAGCCGATGTTCTATCTGACAACTAACAGTTGAACTCTCAGCTGACTTCATCTTCAAGCTGTTGATCTTCTTGTTTGAGTTCTACAACTGAGGTTCTGAAACTGAACACTCAGTTGTCTTCCTTGTATTTAGTCAGTTGGGTTTGAACCTTCAGATGACTTCCTTTTCATCTGATGTTTTCTTCCTCTCTACTGCTTCTCATCTGATGAACCCTCAGTTGGTTTCCTTCACAACTGATGTTCTGAAGACTTCCCCCTCATTCCATCTGAACATATGAACTCTCAGTTGTTTTTCATCATAACTGATGTTCTGTCTGAGTGCTGCCTTGTTGCCATCTTTAGCTGGAGACCTGTAAAGATAAAATCTCAACTTTGCTCAAACAGCGAGCCTAACTTCTAACAATAGGTTCTGGCAACATCTACTCGGTTGGGGTCAGTCGGTTTTGGAATTCATCAAAACTCTTACTAATAAATTTTCCAACAATTTCCCCCTTTTTGATGATGCCAAAACTACTTACAACTTTAAACCACTATTGATCTAAACCTCACTAACTTATTTAAAATCTCAGCTGAAATTCTAGACAGTCTATAAGATGAAACATCAAAGGGTTAGAACAGTTATAACATGGTATTTAAAAGACTTTGTGATTCAGAGCTTGGACAATGAGAGATTGTTCATCAAGGTGAATCTTATAACTGAATAGTTTTCATTACAACTGATTGTTACAAAAGATGGGCTCAAAAACCAAAAAAAAAATTAACAACAGTTGCTAGAAAACTAACTGAGCTAGTATTGTAGCTCATACTTGCCAAAAATCCTTACAAAAATTTCCCTCTTAGCAGGTGACTCCTTGGAAATGTCCACTCCATGCTCCTTGCAGACCTGCCTCGCCTCAGATGCAATTTTCGTGCGGTTCGGGTTGCTGGAATCCGGGAGAAGAGGTGGCCGATAAGTAACCTTCTTGAGAACTGGAACAGTGTTCAAGTCCAGGTTGGCGTCAATCATGGCCCTCCTGAATTGACTGAACATGCCCGGGTCACCTGAGTGCAACTCGGTCAGCGCCTCTTTGAACGCTCTCCTTGGGTCGTCAGTTGCGTAAACCTTCCTATAATAGAAGTCGTTCACGAACTCCTGCTTGAACAGCTCCCACTCCTCATTCCACTCGGTCGGCATCCATTTGTCGGTATGCCTGAACCGACTCTCAACCTTGGACTTTAGAGGCAACCTTTGTTGCTTCAACCGAGCTTCCGCCTTTGATTGGATTCTGTTGATGCGGCGTCGGCTGCGGGAGGCAACGTTGCGGTCCAGGTTCTGAGAAACCTTCTTCAGCTCAACCTCGAACTGGTTTACCCTCCTCGCCTGGCTGGCGGCAAACCTTTTGATCCAGTTCGGGTTCATGTAATCCTTCTCCTCTACAGTCATAGCCTTGGCTGCTGCTATGCACTCTTCGGTTGTTATCCCGTCGAGTTCAGTATCCAGCTCGGCAGCGATCTCTGCTATGCAGCTGTAGGAAACTTCAATCTTCTTTGTCTGCTCCAAGTCTTTAGTCATTTCGGCTCCACCGACTTCGGTTGACTTGGCAGCAGCAGACTTCCTCCTCCTCAGCTGAGATTTGGATGGTTGAGCAGCTGGCACTCCTTCTTCTTGGGTCTCTTCTTCTTCCTGTGCTTCACCCTCCGTCTCCTTCTCTTCCCCCCTTTTGGCATCAGCAACAAGACTTGCTACTAAACCGTCCAGAGAGTTGAGTTTGGCCTCGGTTGATTGAACATGGTTGAAGAGTTCATCGACCGCACACTCCAGCTCCATCTTCTTTGCCAGTTCGGAGTCCTGGCGCTCTTGTTCGGCCTTCTTCAAGACAGAGAGGTTGTCATTGACCTCTGTCTGAAAGGCAACGAACTCAGCCCAACGCGACTCGAACCGGGACTCCCACTCAGCATCCTGCGTCTGTTGGGACTTGGCCAGATTTGAATCGGCCAAAGACTTGAAGACGTTCACCTCCGACTTCAGTCCCAACAGAGTGGACTTCAGCTGCGACAAGTCCTGACTGGTGGAGGAAGAGAGATCATCCAGCTTCGTCTTCAGCTCGGCATTCTTCTCCACCAGTTGTTGGTACTTCGCCTCTTGTGCTGCCAACTCCCTCAGTTGGTCATCTTGTTGGTGCTGGAGATTGGCGAGCAGCTCGGTCCTCAACTGGTTGACCCTCTCAGCTACCAGCTCGCAGATTTGGTCTGTTGAAGGAGCGAGCTGAGCAGCTGGTAGGGCTTGAGCGGACTGAGTTAGAGGCTCAGCTGTGACCATGGCTTGACGGTTTGCCAGGTACAGCTTCATGTCTTCCTCCTCTTCCTTTGCGGCGGCGGCTGCTGCATCGACATCGTCAAGGAAGTCAGCTGATTTTGCCAACATGCTGTCCAGGAAGTCAACACACTCCTTTCCAGCTGCCTCCCGTGTGTCCGTCCCTTCAGCCAGACTCTGGTCCATCCGTCTAGTGAGCAGCGCGATCCGGTTGTTGTATGCCACCTCCAAATTGGAATAGTTGAAGTAGGCTCGGATACGGGACTCATCAGACTTTAGCCTGTCCCAGCTCAGCACCCTGATCGTGTCCTCCTTGACATACCAGTGGCTAAAGATCAGGTGGAACTGGTACAGTAGCTCGGTTCCCAGTGTGGCGAAGATGGGCATGTCGCGAGCCGCAGGGAACAAACCCAACAGCTTTTGAAAGCAGTAGGCCACCCTGCCTTCGTGCTCCTCAGCAACAGCCTGCAGATCCTCCGCTTCGTTGATCGGGGAGGGGGTGAGATTGTATGGTTCGGGTTCAAGAGGTTCATCGATGTTGGCCAACGGGTCGGTCACAACATCGGCATCAAGCTGAGAGCTCGGAATTTGGGATTCAGTTGGGGAAGAGGGTGCAATGGTTTCCTCAACATCGGCCGAAGGAGCGGTCACGATGTTGGCATCGAGCTGAGAGCTCGGAATTTCTGGCTCGGTTTGGGTAGAAAGAGCAAGAGGCTCTGGGGGCGGTACAACATTCTCTCCAGCTGTGGGGGAGGTGGTAACATCTTCGAGGTCCTCAGATGAGGAGGATGCATCCAACGTCTCCATGCCCTCAGCCTCATCAGCTCCGGGGGCTTGAGGTACGATCTCGAATGATGCGGCCTCAGCTGAGCTGCTGGATTCGGAACGCTCCTCAGCAGGTGTGGACTCAACCTGCGCTCCCTCCTCGACTGGAGCTTGCTCCTCAGCTGGCTCCTCAGCTGGAACTTCAACTGGCTCATCAGCTGACTCATCAGCTGGAACATCAGTTGGCTCATCAGCTGGCACCTCAGCTGCCTTCTTGATGGACTTCTTGAACCTTACCCTTAACTTTTTCTGGGCAGGTTCGTCAGACGACTCCTTCTCAGCGTCAGCTCGGCGACGTGAGGCTTTGGATTTTGCGAGGCGAGCAGCAGCTTGTTCCCCCTCAGCTGTTGACTCAGCTGGCTTTCCCGACTCCCTCTTGTCCTTAGGAGTGTAGACACTCCTCAGCACCTCCTGTGCTTTCTTGGCTGTCGGGAACAGCAACAGCTTCTTCAGCAGCGTCTCCTCACAGTCGGCCCAGACCATGTTGCGGTCCTTTGTTGCGAGGAGGATGAGGGCGGAGACTTTGCAGCCGAAGTTGAGCGTGCCCTTCACACTCAGCAGCTTCTCTCCAGACTCGGTTGTAGTCTCAGAGATCTTCGACTTTTCCACCATCAACTAGTTCAGGAAATATTGGAACCAGTTGATTTGGTGTTGGTGCTCCAGGGCCACCAGCTGCTTCAATTTAGGTCGGCTGATGTCGCCGAACGCACCACTGTATCCGAACACTACCTTCGACACGGCGTCGAACAGCAGGCGGTGTTCCGACTTCAGCTTTGTCCGTTGCATGTTGCTCCTCAACCGCTCCGGCTTGATCAAATCATCCTGTAGAAATTCATTCGCCTGTTCGTCGGTAATATTCTCCAGGAACTCGGTGGCGGTGTGGTTGATTGGTATGATGTACCGGAGGACATCGGACACGTCGATGGGGAAGGAGATACGACGTATCGTCCTTGCCGGAACATCTCTTTGTCGGCATGACACCACCGTAGAAACTCCCGCCGAACTGTCAATGGGGGGAACAAGATTGACGTAGAATTCTCCGACTTGGCGCCTGAGCAAGTGGGAGGGGCAGAGCTTGGCCCATTCCAGTAGTCCGTTACGTGGTAGGCACGAGGGAAGGTCCGGATGATGCCATTCTCTTGCTTTTGGGTGCCATTAATAATCACTGCAAAGGTAATATATAGGAAAGAAAGAAATCTATTTGCAGAAACGGGTTAGGCAGAAAACTGGAAGACGATGAATAGTTATAATTGATAAGCACAAATGAGGAAAATAGGAGATATCTTCCTGATTTTTCGCCTTATATAGGTCTTTGACTCGGATGAAATCAACGGCTGGGGTTAAATGGCGCGAATCCATCAACGGCTGAGATTACGCGACTGTTGACTATCTTTGACTCGACGTTTTGATCCGAGTTCCAACCAGCGCGTAAGAAGGTGTACAGTTTCATGTCAGCCCAGTCGCACTATAAAATAGACTATGGATGCTCAGCCGTACTTTACATTTAATGCGACATGATGGCTATTTTAATGTAACTGACTATCTCAGGAATGTTTGAATTTATTTCAAACATTCTCATTTAAGAACATAACACCTTCAGTCATAAATGATACCTGCCAGCTGATATCGAGATCAGCTGTATACCTCAGTTGTGTTCCTCAGTTGCCGCATACCATCAGCTGGCTCGAGTTCGTCTGTTCAGCTGACGTTTGATTCAATGTTGCAGCATACCATCAGCTGACTCGAGTTCGTCTGTTCAGCTGACATCTGATTCATTGTTGCAGCATACCATCAGCTGACTCGAGTTCGTCTGTTCAGCTGACGTCTGGTTCATTGTTGCAGCATATCATCAGCTGACTCGAGTTCGTCTGTTCAGCTGATGTCTGATGTCTTCAGTTGACACTCTGAGCTTCCTCCTCCATCTGAGCTTCCCTCTCAGATGGGCATCTATCTCTTCACCTCGGCTGGTTCCTCATCTGATGGATCCAACAATCCAAGTAGATCACATAGCATCTTGAACCGCGCTTCGGCTAGAGATTTGGTGAAGATGTCAGCTCGCTGAATCTCAGATGGAGTCTTTTCTCCATGGAAGCGTCTTTCTTATCAACTGTGATCTAGAAACTCAGTTCCATGATCTGATCGGATAGAAATGATCTTCATCTCTTGTTGGCTAGATATCCGATCCATCAACTTGGGTAGCTCATCTCGGGTTTCACTCTTGTGGCGCATGAAGATGGTCCACGTATATCTTGAGTAGTCATCAGTTACAACCAGGGTATACTCGTTCCCATTCATGCTCTTGGGTGTAACTGACCCGAAGAGATCCATATGGATCAGCTGTAACACTCGGTCGGTTGAAGGAGTTGACTTCAACCGGAAGGAAGATCTAGCGAGCTTTTCCAGCTGGCATGCACTGCAGATGTGTGTTGTTGAAAACACTCGATTTGGTATGCCTCTTGTATGTTCTTGTCTGGCGAGTCGGTTCATCGTCTTGAAGTTCAGATGGTTGAGCCTTCTGTGCCACAGCCAGCTCACATCAGAACTGCTCTTTGATAACAGACAGGTGTCAGAGAGGTTGTTGTTCCAGTCAGCGTAGTAGACATTCCCTGTTGGTGATCGATTTCCCAACAATATCACCTGCTTTGATCCGACATCTTTAACCCTGCAACCCTGTGCATCAAACTTGACAAAGAAACCATTATCACAGAATTGGCTGATGGAGAGCAAGTTATGCTTCAATCCATCAACATAAGAGACATTAGAAATTGAAACATGATTGGTTTTAAGGGTACCGTAACCTCTGGTGTAACCTTTTGAGTTATCACCAAAAGTAACTGATGGACCTTCTTTCTCCACGAAACGTTCAAGCAAATCCTTCAGATTTGTCATGTGTTTCGAGCATCCACTATCCATCACCCACATTGTAGTAGACGTCTTCTTCTTCCTCAGCTGTTTCTCCTGTACCTTCAAAGAGAAATTCGCTTAGGTCCCCAATTTCAGTTGGGTCTTGGAGGGTTAGAACCAGTTCCCCCTGGAACTGTGCGTTGTTTTTCCCTGTAAACTCGGATGGATTTATCATTCCAGATCACTCTTCCTTGATCATCAACTATAACAACACCTCGGTTATCCTTAGGCTTGTTGTTAGTTGCGATGTTCTGTTTCTTGGGAGGAGTTGCATTTCTCCCATGTTGAGCTTTAGGAGGTGAGGCTTTCCCCCTGTTTTGATGGCGATTTTATCCTGTTGAATTTGTCTGTGAGGTCGGACGCCATGTTGGAATCTTCGTAGCTGATACTAATTCCATCTTCCTGACTGATGACGACAGCTGGTTATGCTCAGATGTTGATTCAAGTTGTGGCATGAATATCTCCAGCTGTTCGAACTGTTCCTCATTGGTTGACTCGGTTGAAACCTTTGGTTGAACTGATGATGGAACCGCTGTTGATTCAGATGATTCAACCCTTGTCGGTTCTGCGGTCGGTTCCATTCTTTCTGACGTTGACTCTGAGGTTGATGTAGAGGTCGGTTCTGATTCTGAGTTCGGTTGCGATTATGTCTTCGACGCCTCTGATTCCTCTTCTGACTTTTGGAACATTCCCCCTCGGTTGATGTCCCAACCGATAGAACGTTCAGTTGTCCATCCACCCTTCCTTTTTCCTTTCTCAATTGTAGATTTCTTATTCGGTTGTGCTTGCTGAGACTTGGTGGTTGGATTGATTTGAGGAGTTTCAGGCTCAACTGGATCCGTTTTGGCAACCGAGACATCCACTGCTTTGATGAAGGTTGCGGGAGGAATTCCAGTATCCTTGATCCCATCGTAACCGAGTCCTGACATGTCATCCATCTGTCGGCTGTAACTGATTAGATTCTCTATGATCTTGGATGACTGATATAGCTTCATCAGGTTGTCCTTCTCAGTTTGCAACTCTTTGAGAAGAACACCTATATACTCGGACTGTTCATCTGACTTTTTCAACAGCTGGCCGATCTACGCCTCTTGCTTTTTCAACTGATCTTCCTGCTTCTTGATCTGTTTCTTTAACTCCTCATCAGTTGAAACCTTAGGTTGGCTGGCAGCATTCAGTTGATTATTGAGATTGTCAATCTCTTCCGATTGGCTCTTGATCAGATCGTCCTTGTCGGTTAAGGATTCCTCAAGCTTGGCGAATTGTACTTTAAGACTCTTAAACTCAACCGACTGCTGTTGCACTTCCTCATTGAGTGCTAAGAAGTCGTCCCATGAGAGTTCCAATTCTTCATCTAGGGTTTCCTGCATGTTAGAAATATTTGAAGAATTCAAAATAACAGGATTAGATTGTACCTCATCGTCTTTGACGTCCATCTGCACACAACAACAAAAAAAGTGCGCAATCAGATATGCACTAGCGTGATAAAGAGATCTGTTCAGTTAACCACTGAATAAAATTCCTCGAATTCACACCTTGTGAAACAGAGTCAGCAGTCTTTTAAACCACTGCTCTGATACCACTTGATGGTCCCGATACGAGTTACTGGTGTATGGGGGGGGAGAATACACCAGTTAGGATTTTAAAACTTAACCCTGAAAAATACTTCAACCGAGTAAAAGGACTCAGTTGGGATCTCACAGCTGAGTAAACAACCTCAGCTGGTAGAGTGGTGTTGTGCGGAATGTGGTGGAAATTAACAACTCGTAAAACAACTCACGCTTTTATGCACGGTTGGTCAATAACCAAAACAGTTGAATATGTGTGGATGCAGTTTGTATGCTGGTTAGTCAGACAGATGAGAATGCTAGAAATAACTGAGTAATGAAAAATACGAGCACACAGAGATTTAACGTGGTTCGGAGATAACCCTCCTACGTCCACGGGGAGTTGTGAGTCCACACAACTCTGTCCAAGTTCTTCTGGACAAACCACACAGCTTACGCGGACTGTGCAACCGTTAAGGATAAGTTTGCGGGTACTTATCAACCTTACAGATTAGTTTACGGGTACTAATCAACCTGTCTACTCAGTTACGGGAAGAGTAGGGTCCTAAAACCTTTTCAGGTATAAAAGATAAGGTTCCAACTAACAGCTCGAACAAGAAGTGAGCTGGGATCTAACACTCTACGAACTCTCACAAAGTGATGTTCTCAAGGTTCGATCTAAAGACACTCAGACACAATCTAATGCTCTAGAACTCTCAACAAGTGATGTTCTTAGAGGCTAAATCTAATTCAGCTCGAGTAAGGAATATAGTTCTTTCTTTCGCTCTGTCTTGTCTCGTGTGTCTTCTCTTGTGTGTCTTCCACTATTCTCTAATGAATGGAAGCCTCTATTTATAGGCGGAGAGAATCAACTAGCCGTTGGAGGAGCTGTTGATCTCTATTCTTTGATAGCGATGGCTTGTCTCTCATCTCTGCAGACTTTCCCGATATGGCATCTGTGCTCTTCTGCTTTCCATCTGAGACAGCCTTGTGTTGGGCCAGATGGGGTAATGACTGAACGGTCAAACCCTCATGTGACTTCCTTTTGAAATTCAAATCTTAACTGCAGACTTCCCACAGAGGGTGGTCGGTTAAGATTTTCGATCTTCAACTAACTTGTTATTCAGCCGATGTTCTATCTGACAACTAACAGTTGAACTCTCAGCTGACTTCATCTTCAAGCTGTTGATCTTCTTGTTTGAGTTCTACAACTGAGGTTCTGAAACTGAACACTCAGTTGTCTTCCTTGTATTTAGTCAGTTGGGTTTGAACCTTCAGATGACTTCCTTTTCATCTGATGTTTTCTTCCTCTCTACTGCTTCTCATCTGATGAACCCTCAGTTGGTTTCCTTCACAACTGATGTTCTGAAGACTTCCCCCTCATTCCATCTGAACATATGAACTCTCGGTTGTCTTTCATCATAACTGATGTTCTGTCTGAGTGCTGCCTTGTTGCCATCTTTAGCTGGAGACCTGTAAAGATAAAATCTCAACTTTGCTCAAACAGCGAGCCTAACTTCTAACAATAGGTTCTGGCAACATCTACTCGGTTGGGGTCAGTCGGTTTTGGAATTCATCAAAACTCTTACTAATAAATTTCCCAACAATTTCCCCCTTTTTTATGATGCCAAAACTACTTACAACTTTAAACCACTATTGATCTAAACCTCACTAACTTATCTAAAATCTCAGCTGAAATTCTAGACAGTCTATAAGATGAAACATCAAAGGGTTAGAACAGTTATAACATGGTATTTAAAAGACTTTGTGATTCAGAGCTTGGACAATGAGAGATTGTTCATCAAGGTGAATCTTATAATTGAATAGTTTTCATTACAACTGATTGTTACAAAAGATGGGATCAAAAACAAAAAAAAAAAAAAAATTAACAACAGTTGCTAGAAAACTAACTGAGCTAGTATTGTAGCCCATACTTGCCAAAAATCCTTACAAAAATTTCCCTATTAGCAGGTGACTCCTTGGAAATGTCCACTCCATGCTCCTTGCAGACCTGCCTCGCCTCAGATGCAATTTTCGTGCGGTTCGGGTTGCTGGAATCCGGGAGAAGAGGTGGCCGATAAGTAACCCTCTTGGGAACTGGAACAGTGTTCAAGTCCAGGTTGGCGTCAATCATGGCCCTCCTGAATTGACTGAACATGCCCGGGTCACCTGAGTGCAACTCGGTCAGCGCCTCTTTGAACGTTCTCCTTGGGTCGTCAGTTGCGTAAACCTTCCTGTAATAGAAGTCGTTCACGAACTCCTGCTTGAACAGCTCCCACTCCTCATTCCACTCGGTCGGCATCCATTTGTCGGTATGCCTGAACCGACTCTCAACCTTGGACTTTAGAGGCAACCTTTGTTGCTTCAACCGAGCTTCCGCCTTTGATTGGATTCTGTTGATGCGGCGTCGGCTGCGGGAGGCAACGTTGCGGTCCAGGTTCTGAGAAACCTTCTTCAGCTCAACCTCGAACTGGTTCACCCTCCTCGCCTGGCTGGCGGCAAACCTGTTGATCCAGTTCGAGGGTGGTCGGTTAAGATTTTCGATCTTCAACTAACTTGTTATTCAGCCGATGTTCTATCTGACAACTAACAGTTGAACTCTCAGCTGACTTCATCTTCAAGCTGTTGATCTTCTTGTTTGAGTTCTACAACTGAGGTTCTGAAACTGAACACTGAGTTGTCTTCCTTGTATTTAGTCAGTTGGGTTTGAACCTTCAGATGACTTCCTTTTCATCTGATGTTCTCTTCCTCTCTACTGCTTCTCATCTGATGAACCCTCAGTTGGTTTCCTTCACAACTGATGTTCTGAAGACTTCCCCGTCATTCCATCTGAACATATGAACTCTCAGTTGTCTTTCATCATAACTGATGTTCTGTCTGAGTGCTGCCTTGTTGCCATCTTTAGCTGGAGACCTGTAAAGATAAAATCTCAACTTTGCTCAAACAGTGAGCCTAACTTCTAACAATAGGTTCTAGCAACATCTATTCGGTTGGGGTTAGTCGGTTTTGGAATTCATCAAAACTCTTACTAATAAATTTCTCAACAATCCGTTATCGGATTTCCAACCAGTGGATACAAGCTCCTTAAGAGCTGCAAGGAGAACGACTTCCTCCCTCATGGACCACGTACATCTCGTACATTTGTCCCCCTTATTACCGTTACTGCCACCGACTTCACTGCTTCCTAAAAATGAATAACCAAACAAAGTGAACGACTAATTATGCAAATAGATAGAACTTCCACATTCCCACTTCATAAATTGAGAAATTATTTTGCAGAAATCAACATAGTTGCAAAAATAATTTTGCAGAAAAAAATCGTACTTCTCGAGCGACAATTAGGCCAGACACAACTCAATGACTTCGCAATAGTATTCATGTAACAACACCAAAAATTCACCCAAATTATGCAGAAAAGTTTGAAATTAACTCAATGATTTCACAACAATATTCACCCACTATTAACCCAAAACTCACTGCAAAAAAAACCCTACGAAATTCATTAACCCCAAACCATGTTCGACGTCTCAGAAATGTAGTAAATATAGAGAGGATAATGAAATTCATGTATTCAAGGGCTAACAAATCACAATAACAACATATTATCCTCAAATCGTATCTACAAATCAATCCAAAACAGGAAATCATTATAGCCTTAACAACTTTGGATGAGCAACTAATTGGAGGAAGGTGACCCTTCACATGCAACGGAGGGATAAATCGAAAACAAAACTTGAGATGTGCTAACCTTGTGTCAAACTCATAGATGGAACGAAATCCACTTCCAATTTCGCTGGGTTTTGTGTTTCAATTTTGTCGATTTCCCAATTCGCCGTTGTTGTGTGTTGTGCGATGGAGCTGCTATTGAATTCATATATATACCATGGATAATCGAAATTTTTAAGTTAGGTCAGGGTTAAGAAATTCCAATTTTAGTATTGAGTATAGTAGTGGCTACCAAACAACTTACAAAATAGTAATTTTAATGTAATCTATCAAACAACCAACTTACATAAAATAAGCATTCCCATCTATACTATTTTATCCTAATATTATTTTTACACACTATTTTATGTAAGCTATCAAACGGAACCTTAATTGTTTCTATTTTCGGAATGAGACTTTGCTATTGGGACATCTCTAAAAGGAAAACGAGACTTTGCAATTGGGATGGAGGGAGTAGAAAATTGATATGCTCTCTCCGACCCACTGAATTTGTCATGTTATTATTTGATATGGAGATTAAGAATAAGGATAAAAAGATAGAAAGTTGGTAGGTCTCATCACTTTTGAAGGATTTTAAAGGGTTAAAACTTTCCTTATTTGAAAGATGACAATATGAGTGAGACATCTAAATAAAGAAAGGATGACAATATAAGTGAGTTGGAGGGAGTATTAAAAAGTTAATTATTTCTTTTTTAAGAAAGGGATCAAGATGAATGAAACATGTTAATATGGAAAAAGACTCAAGATGGACGAGACGAATGGAGTACTATTTTCCATTTTGAAATATTCCCTTTTATCCCTAAGACTACTCCTAGCGGCGCGCTTGTGGTCGCGCCCGCTGCATTTGCGAGCTCCATGTGGAGCTTGCTGCTCATTGCCGAGCACGGCGCGCGCGCGGTGGAGCTCGCTGGAGCGATCGTCGTGGCCCGCACGCACTGCCACACCTGTCCTGCTGCAGTCGACACGTGGCTATCGCCCAACGATCGGCAGATAACTATTGGCGATCGCTATGGTCGAAATTCAAATTCATTTTTTTTATTTATTTTCCATCTATGTAAACCCCCCCCCCCCCCCCCCCGCCCCTCTCAATTCATTCACACCTCTCAACTCTCTCTCTCTCTTTCGGCCGATTTCTCTCTCCTGCGATCTCCCCTTTATCTGGCAATCTCTCTCTTATGGCACCTCACACTTATTCCAAAGCCGAGACCATAACGTTGACACGGGCTTAGCTCTTCGCCATCAACGGCGGCAGCGTTAATGGGGCTTTTTGAAAGCGGGTGGCAACTCGCTACAACGAGAATCGGCTCCAGTACTCGCCGGAGTGTAATGAGATGTAGTTGCGTCACCATTAGTCCCGAGTCAAGACCTACTACGAACTCTTTCACTCTATGTGGGATCATACAAGGAACCAAGCTCTGGAAGGTGCTACTCTGGAGATCATTCTAAACTCGACCCTAAACGAATGGGCGTCGCTATATGAAGAGTCGTTCAAACATTTGGCGACATGATCAAGGAAGTGCACGACTTTCTTAGCAAGGGTTTAGATTATTTTTTAGTTGTTTCATTGTATTTCCCTAAAATTCTTCGAAATTAATTTATTAATGAAATTAGTGTTTATTAATTGTTTATTATTTATTTAAATTTAATTAATCTAAAACAATAATAGTTGGCGATCGCCGCCTGGCGCGCGCCGCTGCGACCGAAAAAGAGACGCATGGGGACGCTGACGTGGAGAGGCAGCCGGCGCGAGCTCCACGCCCTCTATTGTGGATAGTGATAAACACTCATTTTGTAGCAACTGGTTTTATTTACATGTTTTGCGAAGCTTTTATCTAAATAGTGATATGATTTGTCATGAATTCTCTATTTTCTGAATTATGTCACGTTTTAGTGTAGTTTTGCAGTAGGTAAAACGAGGGGTCTTATGCTAGAATGAAGACTTAAAGCAGGTTGGAATCCAAGAATTGGGACAAAAAAGTGAAAAAATCGGAGAAAAATGAGAGAAAATAGCCAACTGGCGGTCAAGGCCGTCAAACCGACGATCCAACCCCAGAGCGCCAGCCAGGCCGTTGGAAGTTCCTATATTGGAGTTCAGTGTTGAAGCCAACCGGCCCCCTAACCGACGGTTCACTTCGAGACCACCGGTTAGTGTTAAGTTAACCGGCGGTTCACCCTTGAACCACTGGTCGACCACTTTAGTCCAGAATTTTCGATTTTGCCCTTTTCACTTTTTTAACTTTGTAATCTCACTTTTGTATCCTATAGAAAGTGGTTTAGCCCAAAAAATGAGATATACTCTCTTCTAGTTAGATTTCCTCTTCCCAAAATTTTCTTTTCAAGTAAAAGTTAGGGTTTATGTTTAATATTTGAATGGAAGGTTGGATTTGATTTCCATTGAAAAATTATTTGAAGATCTTTCCATTTAGGTTAATTAGTATCATTATTTTATGGCTTTGTTTCTCTTTTCTTTTGTTATTTCATTTATCATGTCTAACTAATTTCCTTATTTGATTTTGGGGATTTGAGGAGATTCAATGATGTGATAATCTTAACCTTCTAATTCTAATTACCTTATTCTATTTGATTGTGGTTTTAGCTCTTATTTCAAGTGGGAATTATTGATCATCTTTGCATGTCAAGTGTTTGTGAAAAGTCTTAGTCGATTTTTATGAGCATGGACATCAAAGTAGCAGAACATACATGGTTTTGAGACTTAGTAGGTGATAAATGCATGTGTGGGAGCTTTAACCTTTTGTGTCTTTTGGAGTTGATCTATCGTCTTGAGTCTTAATTGGGAGAGTCGTTCGATTAATCTACTTTTGCTAGCTTTCGAAAGAGGTTTACTGAATTGCTTTGTGATTGCTTCTCATTAGGAGATTAAATATGATTATGTCAATTAGGAAGTTATTTTCATCGTCATCTAGAATCGATCAAATCCCTAGAATCAATGTTTGTCTCTTATTATTTCTCTTGTCGTTTCTTTGACCGTGTTCGTGTGTTTGATTGCATTTGCTTGTCTTCTTAGCTTAAATTTCTTCCTTAGTTTTTGA
Source organism: Schizonepeta tenuifolia (assembly GCA_029490685.1). NCBI lineage: Eukaryota > Viridiplantae > Streptophyta > Magnoliopsida > Lamiales > Lamiaceae > Schizonepeta > Schizonepeta tenuifolia. The sequence goes on from CM055958.1 coordinate 84,844,938, forward strand.
AAAAACCATAATCATGCTCTTTTTTAAGCTTGAATAGTAGAAACGTGTTTAAACTTTGTTTTCACCTTATTTTCGATCAACTGTGCTCGTGAATATGATATTGATTTACTATTTACTACAATTACCTGTTCATTGCTAAATAATTTAGTGATCAAATAGTCTAAGAGTGTGTTCACTTGGAAGTATAAATTTATACCTCCATTTAGAGGTAAATAGAGGGATAAACAAAATTTTTATCCTTTAAATCATCCATTCTTTTTTAAATTTCTCCTTTCCACCACCACAAGGAGGGATAATATTATCACATCACTCATTTCTACCACCACAAGGAGGATAATATTATCACTCCAATTTAGAGAGAATAATATTATCCCTCTTTGTGGTGGTGGAAATGAGAGATATAAAAAAGAAGTAACGATTTAAAGAGTAATATTTTTATTTATCCCTCCATTTACCTCTAAATGGAGGTATAAATTTATACTTTCAAGTGAACACACGCTAAGTAAATGTTTTCCTTCTGTCAAAAGTTTCTATGGAATAATTGTTAGTTTTTGCATTGAAATCGAGCAATTAGAATTGGAACATCTGAATTCATTTTCTATAAAAATTTAAAATATGAAACTTATTTAGTGATAAGTTTGCTCGTTTAATTTTTGTTATCGCGATGAGAAGTGATAAGTAACTATGAAATGGAGTGGGTTGCTCATCCCTTCCCCATTAAAAAAATTTACTATGAAATGGAGTAAAAAATTCAATAAAAATGGAAAGATAAAATGTTTGGGGGCGAAATGGCAAACGACGAGAGAGCATTGTAGGGACAGCGGAGGGAATCTTGTGCAGCGCGGTGTACGAGAAACGCATAGTCCCACAGTGAATGTAATCTGACGGTGTACAGTGATTATCAAAGAGTTGATCAGAGGGACCACGTGATGGATGAGGAAGTACAAGTTACACGGCAAAAGGAACAAATACCGTTTCATCATTGGATTTCCCTTTTTGCTTTATGCTTATTTCGTTTATTATCCAACTCATACTGAATTTCATTATTGTATTTTGATATGATAGATAAATAAAAGTAATATTGGTTTACTTTGATGGATTGATTTATTTTTAAGTTTTTAGTTATCTTACCCTTCACACATTCATTGATATATGTATTTTATCAATCCATCATACAAAGTAAACGCTACATGAATCAATCTATTTGAGCTTAATCAAATGTAAATGAATTGTAACCGCATTTTCTTAATATTTGTAGAGGTAATAGTGTAAAATAACCATTTTTCTAGGAAAAAAAATGTTAAAATAGCCATCACATTCTAAAAGTTGTAGAATAGCCATTTAGTTTATGAAATGACATAAATATCCTTAATGAGTATACAAGAAAGTTTACTTTAATTTGAATCATACAAGAACACTAACTTCATGTATGAATTCCGGCAAAAAATTTCTGCGAAAGTTTTCCGGTCCAAAATTCCCGGCGAAATTTTCCGGCGCGGCGGCGATTTCGAGCATACAAGAACAGTTACATACACGAACATACAAGAACATACAGTTTCATACACGAACATACAAGAACATATCATACAAGAACAGTTTCATACACGAACAAATCTATCATACAAGAACAAAATTGTTTATACAGGAAAAAACACATACAGTACATGGAACAAAGCATTCATGCAAGAACAATTTCATACACGAACAAATCTATCATACATGAACGACTCAATCATACAGGAACAAATCGATCATACAAGAACATATCATACAAGAACAGTTTCATACACGAACATACAAGAACAGTTTCATACACGAACATACAAGAACATATAGTTTCATACACGAACATACAAGAACATATTATACAAGAACAGTTTCATACAAGAACAAATCTATCATACAAGAACAAAATCGTTCATACAGGAAAAAACACATACATGGAACAAAGCATTCATGCAAGAACAATTTCATACACGAACAAATCTATCATACATGAACGACTCAATCATACAGGAACAAATCGATCATACAAATCAAGCATACAAGAACAAAATAGAGCATACAGGAACAAAATAGAGCATACAGGAAAAAAAACGAGCATAGAAGGCAAAAACGAGCATACAAGGACATATCAAACATACAAGAACAACATTATACATGAAATATGAAAATCATGGGTCGGCATATACACGGAAATTTTCACCGGAAAATTTTGGTCGGAAAAATTTCGCCGGAATTTTTTGACCGGAAATATTTTTACCGGAAAATTTTGGCCGGAAAAGTTCGCCGGAATTTTTTGGCCGGAAAAAACATACACGAATGCATATCTCATACAAGAGTAGAGAGTATAAAAGAGTATAAATCCTTCTTGTATACCTATAAGCATATAAAAGGATATAAATTCTTATATATAGGGTATAAAAGTCCCAAAATAAAATAAATGACTATTTAAACACTTTTTTGATCAAAGTTTTAAAATTTATCTTTTATTTTGAGGAATGACTATTTTGACTTTTTTCTCATATTTGTACAGGGGAGGGGAGGAGGTGTGATTTATCAAGTCATCCTCCAACCTAACATGTGGAGTAGCTGTAGATTATAGTTGGGTTGGTTGGGCCGGGCCGGGCCCCCTTTGGTTTTAGTAACAAAGACTGTAAGATACAGTACACAGCCAAAATTGAGACAGAATTACCCAAACAAGACAAATGAAGAAAAATAAAAGAAGAAAGAGAGAGGAGAGACAGAAAGGAAAATGGGAAAAGAGGAAGTCATAAGCTCACTACACCTTGGCTTTTACTTCAAATCCAAATCTTTTTTTGCCTTTTCTTTTTTTTTCTTTCTGCCCCACTTTTCATTCATTAATTTCAATTTTCAAATCTCTGCTGCTGCTTATTCCTCCACTCCACTATCACTATATGCCATTTATGTCTACTTATTAATGAACTTATTCAAAACAAGCAATCTCTCGAATTTGATTTTATCTTTATGTGTAAAATCATATGAATAAGAGGTAAATCAAACATATGATATTTAATTCTTTAAAAAAAATCTTAAAATTTTATTTAGGGATGGAAGGCGAGGATTTCAAAAATGGGCTTTTCATTAATACGAAAACTGGATCATATAAATGCGCACAGAGCTTTTTAGTCAGACTCAGACTATTTATTTCTTCTACTCCTAGTTTTCTTTCCACATCCCAAAATACCCCTAGATTCTGCCCTCTCGCTCTCTCTCTCTCTCTCTCTCTCTCTCTGCGCCTCTCTTTCTCTGTTCATTCTTCAATTTTGAGTGTGACTATTCATCTTCTACCAATGACACATTCTCTCTCTCCTCCCTCCCTCTCTCTCTCTCTCTGCTCTTATGTGACCATTCAATTCTGGTGTTGTCAAATGGATACTTTTTTCCCTGAAGAAGCCTAATCTCTTCTGCATTAATGCCTTCTCCACTAATGGAATCGTACTTAATACTGTATTTGAGTGACATAACTCCATGATGACAACTCAATAGTGTTAGGTTTTGTTCCATCCCACCTGATTTCTTAATTCATTATTCTTCACAAAATGACAAATTTCTCCTCTCCCAATTACCTGCATGTGTATACAAAATTTCTATCCATTTCTCTGACATACAAGTATTGCATGGAGGGTAAACTCGTACTTCCCCACCTCAACATTCAATTATTTTCCAAGAAAATTTTTATATTCATTTTTTTTACTTACACCAGGGCTCAAGATCAAATCAAATTAATCAACAATTTTAATTGAGATTTAAAAAGTGATGGACCCTACCATTTTTTATATTTTTAACTTTTATTCTTAATTTTCATGTCCAACACTAATATGACAATTTGAATAGATCGGAGTAAGTAAGTAGTACGATTCAACAAGCATGATAATTATTATTTGGACTCACCAATTTCTTCACTATTTTGAATTTTGTCATCTTTTGTATATGGATGTGTTGGCAGTGGTCAATTCTCACCAGAACTTCGAGCACATCATGACCTCTAATGTGTCATCTCGATTAAGTGTCTTCTAAAGAATTTGCATTTAGAGCACAGCCAAAATGAGAAGTTTAACATCATTTTCCTTACCGGAAATACAACAGTACTTAATCTGTTGAGAGAGAAACATCAAGATTCAAGATATTTCACTTGCAAAATACAGTATGTTAATGTATTGTACTAGTGAAGATTAATTATTACATCACATAGTATCAAACTGATAGAAACATGTACTAATGTACAATGCTGTCCAAACAACAATCATAAATCTGATCGAACGCTGACAACACTAAGATTATAAGATTAATATTATGAACTATAACTCAGCATCAAGAAGGTGTAGTTATTAGACCTAGTTGCTTTTCGCCCGAAAATCAGCAGTAAAACATCAACTTCCTAATATTCTCACTAAGTTTAGGTAGAGGCCTTGCCTGTGGAGTCGAAGAGCGCGAAACTGTGGAGCTCGTCGCGTTGGGAGTTGGATCTGAGCGCTCGAGGTACAGTCTGCCCCTATACGCTGCAAGATGGGCGTAGTAGGCCGGCGGCACCAATGAGATAGGCTTAGTGCACCTCATAAATGTGAAGCAAAGATTGTACACCAGCTTCTGAACTTCATCTGATGTGAAGTAGCTTTCGTCCCACAGAACATGGTAGTGTATCGGTCGGCTTGTCCCTTTGGCACCCCAGTGGCTGCAGAGGTAGAAGTCGAACTCTTTAGGATGAGTGATCACGGTGTCCACCACTGTCCCCGGACGTACATTCTCGTCGTTTGAATGGTGGTTATTCTCAGTTTCCTCAAAAGGGAACAGCCTAGTGTGGTGTCTTTTCTGCACCACCATAAAGGTGATTGGTGGATTGTAGTTCGGGAGCTTCGAGCAAGCAAGGCGGATTGCCTCCAGCTCGTCGTGCAGGACTTTGTTGAACTGAGTTTCGCTCACTCCGTCTCGAAAGAAGATGATTCTCTTTGGAAGTTGAGAGAGCTCCTCATAGAAGTCATCCAATATCTCCCCTACCATTGAAGATAGATCTTGAATGATCTCTTGCCTGTGTGTTTGAGACCTCATCCTCGACGTGTACTTGTTTGAAGCAGGCCAATTCACACTGCCGACAACTGCAGCAACGGAGGGGCTGCAGTCGTCTAAAGGGTGAGGATGAGTCACATCAGCTCCCATGAAGATGACCGGCTCGTCTAGCTTGAAGAGCCTTGGCATTTGAGAAGGTAAGGAGTTGTATAACGCAACCGTGCATCCACCAACTTTGGCATTGATCTTGAGAGCTATATTTGCAAGGAACTGTGAGGTTAGCTTGCTCAGATTCGAGTACAAGCAGCACTGGCTTAAAACGCCAATGCTCGTCTCTGCAATCCGTTTCAACTCTGCGTATCCCTTGTGTTTCTTCTCCATAACACATATGAGAAGTTGAAGATTGTTGAAAGCAGCTTTGTGAATCTTCTTTAGCTTCGATTCCAACAGTTTAGGATTTGCAAGAACATGCATCGGCTCGAAGATAGGACTAATGACAGTGTTCTTGTGGAGAAAAATGCCCAATTTTTCACACCTTTGAGTCAGCTGGTTTACGAATCTCGGGATGATGGATTTCTGATCATTAGAGCCACCAAAGCTTATTATAGCCCATCTCTCGATGCGTGTGCCCTCGAAGACATGACTATCTAGAAGATTCCATTGGCGATCGTGGCGTGAGGGAGTGAGATTCCTCACATGACCACCATGTCCTAGCTTAAGCTTTGGAGGCTCGAGCAGTCTTCCTTTCAACTGTGTCATCTCTCTAGAAACTCCCAGCTTGAACTCTTTAGCCACTTTTCCACTGTTGAAAAACAGACAAGTCTGATCAAAAACACAATCTTCATAAATTAGGACGAGAAATGGAAGGTTACAACATTATCTATTTATATTATACCTAGTTGGTCCTGCTGGTCCTTCCATAACTCCATCGATTATAGCTTTGCGTTCCATCGGTCGTTGGCAGCCCATTTTGAGCAGCTTCGACGTCTGATCATCGGAGAGCTTTCCAAGAAACTTCTGCCCTTCACAAATCACACAAAGCTCCATAGGTAGATAACAAGGCTTCCTCCTACTAATCTGCAAACATGGCAGATTCCTATACTGCACATCATAATCATAATGTTCTTTGAAATAATTCAAAAGCCGTAAATTTTTCCCATCTCTATCAGGAAACCAAAGATTCTCCGTAATTTCCTCAGTTAAGCTATGAACTCTATATCTCTGGACAGTTTCTCTGTGGCAAACAAAGATCCTCATATTCTTGAGGGCTCTCTCCACCTCCTTCCTTTCCTCACTCGTCAAGCACCTCGCCTTTCTCTGACAGACGTTGTGCATGAAGTCGAACCGCTTCTGCAGATAAGGGATCACCCCGATACTCTCATGGAAAGCCGTCACTGAGAAGTCGACATTGAGAGCAAGTCCTTGTTGTGTTGGCCTTAAGCTCTGAAAGAAGCCTCTATATGCAATGGCTCCTCCTCCAATCTCCTTAGCCCCTCCCATCAAACTCGAGTAGAAAGACCTACCCGAGGCTATGCACTTCTCGGATGGCCTCTCCCTCAAGACCACATCAAGAGCATGGATATACTCCTGAGGAAGAGGAGTGCACTCATCTCCTTTGTCCAAATAGTTACTAAGAACCTCTCCATCCAGCTTCGACACGAGCTTGATATTCACTCGAAAAATCTTATCCAGGGCCTTCTTTTGTGACATTTCTACAGATGACAGAACAGATATTGGGAGGCTAATGTAGAACTCAAGCCTATCATCTTGGAATTCAACGGGGCTATATATCGTCCTTCGACCATCATAAACTGGGAGAGCATTAGATAGCACTTGTGGATGCTCCTCAACTAGTTTCTTCTTGATCCTACGTGCTATATCCTTGGAGGGATTTGGAGAAATCTCAACATCGTAATGGAAAATTTGGTGCGACGGGCTAAATTCGACTAAGAAGTGGTTAGCAAGAAGGGTGATGACTCTCCCTTCCACACCACCAGAGTCTGGCCTTCTTGCTATTGTGTATGTCATTGGCTTAGAATCTGAATTCTTTCTTCTATTTTCCTTCTTATTGTAGGGCAGGCTAACTGCCTTTGTGATTTCTTTCTTACCTGAGCAACAAATTTCTAGTGATCAAACTACAAAAATTTCTTGCAGCTTGAGCAGAAGTTATCATCAATCATCAACTAGGTCATATAGTATCCTTCAACATAGTCCAAAACTACAAATCCCATTTGTCTTGATCTTGATAAAAACTATTCATTTACTCAAGAAATCATTACAATATTAGTGTTGAGACATAATGAATTCAAGCATATACACAATACTTGAAACAAATGAAGCTAGAATAGTCTGTCATATTGAACTAACCACCAAGAACCATTTTTCATTTTTCTTAATAATCAACTTTAAACCAAACATGCAATATGAAATAAAACACAAACATAGCAAAGACAGACAGACAGGAAAAAAAATCAAGAAAACAGACATAAGAAATTTTCACCTGGAGCAAATGAGAAGTCTTGGACATGGTAATCTGAGGAAGTTGCAAGAGAAGGATTGTTCTGCCTGCATAAAGTTTTCCGAAGATGGGATTTTTGTCCGAAGGTGTGATTTTGAGGGAAAGGTGAAGTAACTGTGAGGTGCAGAGGTATGGTTGGAGGCAGAGGGAGCAAAGCAGGATAGTTTTGGTATTGATTTTGGTAACCAAATCCAAAGCCATAACCGAAGCTGTAGGAATTTTGCAAGAGGTGGTGGTGGTGATACTGATGATAGGTGTAAGCTCTCTCTCTCATCTCTCTAAAACTCCTAGTTTTGGGAGAGCATTTTCTGCTGGTGTTGGACTCTTCTTCTTCCATGACTTGTTTGAGAGAAAAAGCTCAAGTAGTCAGCAAAAGGGCCTATGTACATACATGGAAGAGAAACAGCAATTTATAAAGTCAGGAATTAATGGTTAAGTTAATTCCATTTCCCATCGCTGCTAGAGAGAGAATGAGGGGGAGAGAGAGGCAGACAGACTGAGAGTTTATTTTGCTCTCTACTTTTGCTGCTCAGTGGCAAAGGAGGTTTTTAAGATACTGGCAAATGCAAATGGTCAGGAGGTAAAAGGTGGGCCTCATTTCACCCTTTGTCAAAACTAGAAAAAACAAATTTAAAATTAAAAAAAAAAAAACAATTCAAACTTTCTTGTTTCTAATCAAGATTAGATTTTGATGATTCATTCTAAAAACAAGATTGGATTTTGATGAGAGCATTATTCTATGAAATTTGTGTTCTTGCATCAAACATGACTCTTTAATGTTTGTTAATTATTTTGTCCATGTTTCTTTTTGACTTGAGCATAGAGAAGAAACATAATCCTGCAATACAAATATATACAATTTTGGCCTTTTTGTCAAACTTGTAGCTTTTTTGTTTTATGCTTTTGTGCTTTATCAAGTGATTAATGACTTGTAATAATCTTGATTTTGATTGAACTTGTAACTGATCATTCTACATCAACTACCTAACCCAATCTTCAAAAAGAAAAAAAAAAAGGAAAAAATATTGTTTCTTTAATCATCATTATATTCAACGAACAACATCGTAATAACCATTGTCGCCGTTGTCGTCGTCTTATTGCAGATTGCCGAATTCATGTTTATGTATAGGCAAAATTAAAGACGTAATTATGGTTTTGAGGGCGTTGATGTTTAGGAATTAGGACAAGAAGGTTTAGTTGAACTTGAGTTTTTGGCAGGCACAATAACAAAATATTCCTTCCTTTATATAAATCCAATTCAAGTTATCCATCGCCGAGAGTACAAGTAGTAGCAAGATTGTGTTAATCGTCGAAAACAATTACTACTACTTAATGTCTACTCGAATTAATAAACTTTTACACTTTTTTTTAAAAGCAGTAATTATAATTTATTATTATTATCTTTCAATTACTTAATGAAATGATATGGTCTAGCAATGAAAATTGTAGACACTTTTTTCACTAATTAATATTGATGTGACCTATTTTAGGAATGAATGAACTTTCTTCCGCTTGTTTTAATGAGGTTAGTCATGTCACATGTATTACTCTCATTAATGTAATATGAGATGAAATACCGAAATGTAATAGAAAATCTCATTTGTTCTTTTTGACATAGTTTGACAAATTCATTGGAAATTTTCGATTTGTACATGTTGGATCTTTTGCTCCACTTCTTGTTTCGTCTTGTACCAAGGGCTACAAAATTTATCTAAATTTACAACATTTTTTAACTTTGATCAAATAGAAAAGTTCACAAAAGAATGTACTACATCATATCATCATCTGGTATAAACGGCTATGAGATTAAATGAGAATTAAATGAATTTTAACCTGCATAAATAATGGATTTGAAATCAACTCTTAGAAACCTATTGAACAGATTCAAAAAAAAGAAAAAAACCTATTTGAAGTTTGAACAGATTTAAACCATAATCTTCTCATTTCATAAGGTACTAAGTTGGTGTTTAATGAAGTAGGAGAAGTTGTTAATCTGTTAATCTCACTATCGAGATTGATTTGGCAAATCCAATGTAACTCATTCTATCTCCAAATAAATATGTCTCATAACGTCAGAATTCATAAAACAAGAAAATGAATAAATTTACTTTTATTGCTCCTAATTATTGCATACAATGTTGAATAACAACAAAAATGATTGAGAACAAAGACATGAAAAAAGTGATGATATTTAGTCATAATAATGTGGCTAGCTATAATTCAATCAATAATATGAAAACATATCAATTTAGTTGAATTTTTTTATTTATTTTAAGAAGTACAGACATACATTTTTTGTTATTATCATATTTGTCACTTCAATTTTGTCATTACTAGTGTAAATATATAACTCTTTCATTCTTTGACAAAAAGCATTATATTCACTCTATTATCCATATCAAGATTTTTGTTGCTTCCAAATTTAAATATATCAACATAAATTTGTATAAACTAAAATTTTAAATTATTAAAAGTTATTTAGAACTTAAAATTATAAATAAATTAATTTTTTTATTTAAACCAAATTATGGCTAGCTATTAAGTTGCTGCATAGATTTATTGTAGAATAAATCTATGTAGCCATATTATGGCGCCGCTACCCATAATTTTATTCAAATAAGAGAAAAAATTGATTTATTTATAATTTTAAGTTCTAAATGACTTCTAATAATTTAAATATTCAGTTTATACAAATTTATGTTGATAGTATTTGAATTTTGAGGCAATAAAAATGTCGATATAGATAATAAAGTGAATACAAAGCTTTTTATTGAAAGAATGAAAGAATTATATATTTACACCACTTATGACAAAATTTAAGTCAATAATATGATAATAACATAAAATATATGTTTATACTTCTTAAAATAAATCAAAAAATTATTTAAATCGATTTATTTTCACATAGTTAACTGAATTATGGCTAGCCATATTATGGCTAAATAGCATCACTCTTTATTGTATGAGAAATTAAAATAGAATGATCATTCTCGGAAAGAGAGTAAAATTCTTCTAAAAAGAGAAGAATAGAAGGTGCAGTTCCTACACTAGTAGTATTAGTTTGAAACTTCCATTTTAGCTATAGAGGCACATTATTGATTATTCCTAGTCTATGCTTTCAGCCACTCTTTTGCCTCGACTTTTATCAACATCGATCTTATTTCTTGCGCTTTGAAACATGGGCCCCCTTTTCATTTCCTCAAGGATTAAAATATTTGGTTGGAGTTTGGTTTATGGCCAAACTTACTACTAATTGATTTAGAGCGATGTTAGTTATTATGTCTATACTCTATACTCTATACTAAGGTCCGCCAATGTGTAAATTCAAAAAAGCTTGGTCCATCACTCTTTCTTTGTCCTATGGCACCACGACTTCCATCTCATCTAACAATCTAAACTTATACTACTAATATAAAACTTACACTGTTTCTTAGGTTTATGATGGATTATTACATGCTTTCCAAAACAAAATATTAATATTATAATCAATCCAAAGTAGTATGTTAATTCTATATAAACTTTAATCACATGTAGTATATAATTATCACTACTCAATACTCCCACTCCTCCCCCTCTTTATTTTTATAAACGTGAAGAACTACACGTGTATACATTTTGCTACTATTTAATAAAATCCTACTCGTTCCCGAAAATCAATATCAATATAAAAGTAAAAGGGTAATATGGGTGATGGTGATGATGATCTATGTGACTAACTACATTTATGTTCTTGGAAAAAAAAAAAAAACCCCTACATTTATATTATTGTGATGATAATTACTCATTAGCCCATTCAAATTAAATGCCTTTGCGGCCCAACAAGCCCACCCGTAAGGCCGTGTTTGTTGGATTTATCTTGCAGTAGCAATTACCAACCTCCATTTCATGATATATTCAATCAATTATTTTGTTTTCTTCGAAGAAAAATCAATTACTATTACATGTTCGTCTTTTTATTAAGCACAAATAATTCGCAAGTGTACAGTGTATATATAGTTAGTGACATGTCGTATTCACGAAAACTAATTTTCAACTCTCATGATTATTATTACCAAGCTATTCAACTCTATTTAAATTAATCGTAAATTGAGGTGATTTACTAGTAAGGATATAATTGACAATTACAGTTAAAACAAGTAGAGCAAATAATAAACAAAGAAAGATATGCAAAGAACAAGAGATAAAAGGGTCGATTCTAGAGAATGCTTCCACTCGGCAACAATAATGATTTTATCCTATTAATCTATTCAACCAATTTTTAATCCAAGACATGAGGAACAATCACACAAGTAATTACACTCCGCCTCCCGATGAGAATGCAAAAGTAGATTAGTGAAAGACTTCCGAATAGGACTCGAGGCAATCGATTAACTCCAAAAGGAACATGAAGGTTATAAGCTCATATGCTTGCAATATCACCACTAAATCTCAATTGCATGCATACTGATAGTTCTTGCGTTCAATGAACATATAAATCGGCTAGAACTTTATATGAACATTTGACATGTATAGAAAAGTGGCATACTATTCTAACATGAAAATCAAGCACCAAGAACCACAATCATGAAATGGAAGGCAAAATAACATTAATAGATTAACACCATCATCTATGAGTTTCAACAATTCCCTAGAACTAACTAAGAGATTTAGCGAATCATGTTCATAATCAACAAAATACTCAAGTCAAGAAAAGTAAACATCTTAAATACAAGAAAATAGGAGTAGAGAAATCAAATCTTAGTCTTGGATCTTCAATGTTGTTCACTTGTCTCCTTCTTCCCCCAAACTCCAAGCTCCAACAATGGTGAAAATGATGTAGTGTGTGAAAAAGTGGGTTAGTGTGTGTAGGTGGTAGGTTTGTATGTGGATGGATCGTTAGGGCTCCAAATAAAAATGTCGTCTTGCTCTTCTCACTACAAAAAATGGGCCTTTTGCAACATACACACATGTAACACTACATGTAAATGTTGTAAAATTACCACATTTTAGTTGGTTATGTTGTATATTTGCGTCAATTATGCGTCACATTAATATTGTGTCATAATTTTGTGACACAAGAGTGACACTTTCTTTTATGTCTTTGAATTACAACAATTTATTAGCAATACATTAATAAAATGTCTTAATTTTACAACATATATAAAATAATGCCACATTTAGTATCATATATTTACGTCAATTGTGTGTGGCTTAAATAATGTGTCACAATTTGTGACACAAATGCGACATTTTCTTTTATGTATCTAAATTGCGATCAATTATTTGCGACACATTAATAAAATATTATAATTACACAACATATATAAATTAATGTTGCATTTAGTGTCGTATGTACGCCACATAAATAACATGTCACAATTTTGTGACACGGATGCAACACTTTTTGTTTATGTCTTTCAATTACAACAATTTATTTGCGATATAAAAGTAAAATGTCATAAATGTACAACACAATATATAATAGTGTTGCATTCGATGTCGTATATTTATGTCAATTGCTCGTCACTTAAATATTTTGTCGCAGTTTTGTGACACGTGCAACACTTTTTATGTCTCTAAATTGTGACAATTGTTTGTTGCACCCCACTACATTTAAATACATAATACTCTTACTACATTAATTTCACTATGTTAAAAAAAAATACTATATTTAAAATAGAATATCAATTTAAATTATAATGAAATAAAAATTTGAATATGAACATTTAAATTGAATGTTAAAAATAATATTTTTTTTAAGTAGTATATGGAAACAATTTACGAGGTGTAAAAGAATTCAATATTTTATTATAAAAGTAATATTAAATATAATTGAAAAATAATAATTTTGTACTATAATAAAAATTAAACCAATGGTATTAATAATATATTATTTATTTTCTGAATAAGATAATATTGTTCTTGAAAAAAAAAGAGAGAAATGAAAGAGACACTAAACCATAAAATAAGAAAACAAAATTAATTAAGATGAAATAAAAGACAAAAACCGAAATGGGCAAAGTAAAATAATAACACAACAATTGTGTACACCACACTCCACAATTGTTACCGGGATTCACCAGATTCACGATAAATCACTTTAGTTCGTTGGTGAAATTTGTGCCTAGAATAAGGTATACAAAAATGTCGTCTCCGACGAATGAGATACTCACTCCACTTACATTGCTGGTTTGATATTTCATAATTCCAACTCTGATTTCTTGCAAACCTGATTTAGTGCTTTCAGTGATCACCATTTGTTTGTTCGACAAAAGTAACCAACGAGCTCTGTTGTTTTTTTGTAAGTTGAATAGGTAGGTGAATCTGATTGTTGCAATTACAATTACAATTGTTGCAATGGGTCTTGAGTGATGCCTCTGATTCAAGACTTGAGGGTGGCTTGGTCGGACTAGTATTATATTTTATATGACACTACAAAAAAACAACGAAATAACAATGGAAACTAACGACGGAATAAAATCCGTCTCTAATTAACGGCGGACTAACGACGAATATGCGACGGAACCTCTTGTTAACATCTAACGACGAAATTAATGATGGATACAAGTTTAACGATGGAATTAACGACAAAATTTCCGTCACAAAAGCTGACGACGGAATTATTTCCGAACGTGTGATATTTTAATTTATTTTTTAAATTTCTGTATTGTTTAACGACGGAATGTATCCAGATCCCAGACTTACTACCGCCTTCTTTTCACTTGGCGCAATACTGGAAAACTTAAAACTTCTTTTCACTTGGCGCAATACTGAAAATCTTAAAATCCCCAATTCTCTGATTTCTCTCTCTCTCTCTTCGGTCATCCCTACACATTGAGCATATCATTATTCTTAATTGTGTTGAAACGTGAGCGATTCGTATCATCAGAGAAGAAGAGAAACGAGATCGAGTTTGGAAGAGTCTGAAAAAGAGAACGAGCCATGTTTGCAGTCTGTGCTGAGAGGTAGATTTCTAGCCCTAGTCTATTGAGTAGTTTTCGCCAATATATGAGGTTTTAATCAAGCACCATTTATCTCTCTCCAGATTCTTTCACATTGAATTTGATAGGTAACGCAATTTGTATGCACTACAGATCTAATCTTACCCAAAACCTAGTTTTCTTCTTCTACTCAAATTCCTTCACCACTGCAACTGGAAGGTGTTATTTTATTGTTAATGTTTAGGTATATGTTTTCCTCTAAAAAAAATTGAATAGGTATATGTTTTAGTATTGTTTAACTATTTCGTATTACATTTAGCCTTTTTCTATTTGGGAATTGAATTTTCATTTCGTTGGGCTATATAGAGTCAGTTGTGGGCTATGTGTTTTAGGTATATTTTTCTCTTAGATAAAGCTTTATTGAAGCAACGTTCTCTTTTTTTTTTTGAGTTAATTGAAAGAAAAATGCTTTTTATTCCTTCTTGCTCTTAGTAATTTACAGCTTCTTGCTTATGAGCCAACAACTTTAGTTCTTACATCATGATCGTTGTAAATAACACATTGCTCCCATATCTAGCTTGTAGTATGTGTGATAGTTCCTGTTTTTTCTAATATTTCTTTATAATTATTTATCAAGTATGATGCTGATTTGGATTGCAATGATAGGTTTTGTATCTTTGAGCTTACTACAACAAATAAATTGATAAAGTGAAACCGAAGCTTGTCAAACTGTAGTGGTACCATAAATTATTTAAGCTCTGAAATAACTTAGTTTAAAATATCTACAAGATTTTCATTTTTCAAAGGGTCAAGATATCAACTATCAACTTTTGCAACAAAGGGTCACGATGTATGTGTTCTGGTGGAACTGGTCAATTTGTAAGGGTATGGATTTACACAACAAGTGTTGTATCAAATGGTTGAAAGGGCATACTCATACTATAACAGGAGCAATGCGCAACTGCGAAGATGAGCATTTAGCTTCTGTTAGCTGTAAAGGAGAACTAATTCTTTCCATTGTGTAATATAAATTGTTTCAGGGTCTAAGGCTGCTGAACTGAAGGATATGGATGGACATGTTGGTTAAATTGTTCTGAGTAATATGGTGATACTAGGCCACTTAATATGCATTGTTTTTCTTTATATGATTTGTTCCTTATCTTGTATAATAATATAATAACTATATGACAATGTCTTGGTAGAGCTTCACTATTCTCGGATCAGCACACTTTTTAGTTATCAGGTGATGATGAATTCGTGCACCAATGGGATACTAGTGGCTACGATCCTAAGGTTTGCACTATAATATTTTATATCTTGTTTTAAATAATATGATTACTTTAGGGACGAAGTTGAATTTTGTTCTGCATTTTATTTAAACTGCTCAAGCTATTTTGGATTGGTTATTTACATTTTGAGGAAATTTTCTAGTATGTTGAGACTGAAGACTATTATGGGAGCAGGCTGCCAAATGAATAAGTGATAATGGTATATAATTCTTGTGAGTATCTAAACTTTTTTATACACTTTTATGCCACTCCGATTTACTGGTTACAGCTAGTCCAAGAATTCATCACAGGGTAAGAAGAAATCGTTGAGGTTTTCTAAATTTGGCTTTGTTGCTTTATTTAGTTTGAGGTATCACATCATTATCCAATACGATCATTAATTGTGGATGATGTTTATGATCAAGTTTAGCATGCAATAATGGGGTGATGGTGAAGAGTATTGGCATGCCGAAGGAGAAATGCTATGTGTTGTCGAGGGAGGCGATGATGCATTGAGAGAAGCCTGCAATAGATTCATACAGCTACCTCGTTGAGCTCCGAGGTTGGCTTAGGAGGTTTGCTCGAGTATGTCTGTCTCAACAAATATAGTCTTTTAGTGTTATTTTTGTGTAAGTATTTTTCTGTAAAGAGCAAGATTTGTTGTTTAACTTTGATTTTAATGACGATGTATAAAAAGAAAAGGAACAGATATATGGAATGAAAGAAAAATTCAAAAAGATTTCTTTTCATTTTGATGGTCACTTGTTTCTCATGTTCTATTATTTACTGGATGACTCTTTTATATGAATATCCCAATCAAATATGAGATATAATAGTAAACTGAAGCCAAAGCAAAATAAAAAAAAAAATTGTGACGGAAATTCTGTCGTTAAATCCGTTGTTAACTTGTTTCGGAATATATTCCGTCGTTAATGGCAATGGAAATTCCGTCGTTAGCCAGCTGTTGCCGCTCTTTGACGGATGGGTGACAATTTTAACACTGGAAATTTTGTCGTTAGTTCCGTCATTAATTTATGACGGAATAAAAATTCCATCGTTATATGTCTTAGCGATGAGCTTTCTAGCATCGACATGTGTCTGTCGTTATTCCGTCGTTAGAACCACTTTAGCGACGAAATTTCATGATTTAACGATAGATATTTCCGTCGTTAAATCTAATATTTGTTGTAGTGTGAATGGGATGATTATAGTCAATTGTGACGTTAGACCCTTCAAAACTTAGGCCTTTTTTAAAGTGGAATTAACTTTGTGGTGTTCAGCTTATATGTGTTCTTGCATTGCATGGTACGTGTTTGACAACTACTATTTGATTTTGTGCATCACTGAATAATATATAGAACCAATCAGCAATACTCAAAGGTCACTCTTTTAAACATGAACTAAGTAAATTAGAGAAAAAATGGAGAGATGAAGATTGGAATTGACGAGAGCTTATGAGCTTTCTATTTGTTTTAGAGGTAGCAGAAGACTTTTTAATATGGTTATATATTTCACAAAGGTAGTTGGTTTGAATGGTTTTTGCTTTTTTATTGTTTTTCATATAACAAATTTGCTAATCGAGAACAATGACTGTGGACATGAAGAAAATGTGATGATAAATTATTGTTTCGTATTGTTCTTTCTTATGATTTTTATTAATTTTCATTATATAGGCATCATCAATTGTAGGACATGAAGAGGTGATAAATTATATCATCAAGTAGCAAATTCAAAAAATTCATTTCTTTTGTTAAAGATGTAGCAACGAAGAGTAATTTCATGTGTATACACTGACAAATTTTGTAAATATGGTGTTGTGCAGGTGACGGAAAAACTAAAGAAAGAGAAAAAAAATGAAGGAAGAGAAAGAGAGAAAAAAAAATGGAGAGATCAAAAGAGGAGACACATGAGATGAACATATTTTATTGGTTTAAAAGCTTGACAAATGACAATTATAAACGTTATGTCGTTTTTGTAATTTTAGGATCAAACTTAAATTCTTTTTTTTATAAAGTATAAAACTTAAATTCTTGATGATGGTACTTTGTAATGTGAATTATTTATCCCAATAAATATTTGATTTTAATTAATGTTTTGAATAAATTTGACACATTTTTATGTCACAAAGAAAGTACATTTTTATGTCACAAAGAAAGTCAACTTTGATGCAAAACAATGTTGCAATTTTATCTAAATTGACGTTGAATATGTCGCAAATTAGAACGCGGCATTTTAATTAAGGACGTTGAATACTTTGTAAATTAGGATGTGTCATTTCAAATAATGACGCGTAATGTGTTGTAAACTAGCATGCGTCACAATAATGAGTGAAGGATAATGCATCGTTTATTGTAAGTGACAATTAATTTAGTGTTGTATGAAGTATCGTATATGTTGTGACACAATGAAAAAAAAGTGTCGTAAATTTGTTACACTACAAGAGAAACGAACTTTTGCGACATAAAAAATGTGTCGCAAATTTATGTTTTAATGTCGCAAAAGCTATTTTGCGACATTCTTTGTGTCATAACCAATTGTGTCGCAACATATACAACAATTTGTGCTTCACTTAAATAATTGTCGCATAAAATTTGCGACATATTATGTGTCAATAAACTTTATGACGCATGTCCAATTGCCACACATGAGGTGACATTTGTTTAATTGACGCATCATAATTTCGACACTAACCTGTGGCATTCCAATCAATGTGACGCAATTTTTTGCAACACATGCAACGTCATATTTTAGGTGTCGCATAATATTGCGCCATATAAAAGATGTTGCAAAATTCATATTATGTCGCAAAATATACGACACATTTTATTATTATGTCACAAAATTTGCATCACTTGTACGACATTAATAAATATGACACCATAATTTGTGGCAATGCAATAAAGTGACGCAATTTTCGGTGGCACATGTAACATCATATTTAAAGTGTCACATAGTATTGCAACATATAACAATTGATGCAAAAATTCAAATTAAGTCGCAAAATATCCAACAGATTTTGCATCACTTTATTATAATGTCAAAATATTGCATCAATTGTAAGACACTTAGATGCCTAATTTTTTCAAATAATATAAAAATAAATCAAAATACAAATATCACTACTAATTAAAATTCATGTCCACAATAATATAAAAATTAATAGTTTCTCAATGTCAAAATAAGAATCATTACTAAAGTTCACATGTTCACTAAATTAGGCAAAGAGTCTTCAAATATCAAATATTTAAACCTAATGTAGAAATCTACCTATCAATTAATGCAAATCCTATAAGTGAAACAACATAACATTCAATATCATTTTCTCTGCTTCTTGCTTTTCCTTGTAGCAATACTTCTCTCTTGTTCCTACATAATTTAAACAAAATGAATTATATATATCTCATATTCAAAACATATTAATTTAAATAGAAAAGTATGATAGATAGTAATACCTTGAGACAATGACCTTCTAAATGAATGTTCGTGTTGTTCTCGACCGAGTTATTCATCTCTAGTCTCATCTAATAAAATAAATCAAATATAATATTATGAAAATGATAGAATATAATATATTTTGAAATACTTGGTGAAATTTTGATCATACCTCTTGAAGAGTTTCGTTTCCTTGGCTCGAGAGCTCCAAATTCTGAAGTCCTTGAGATGAAGACCCAATATTGTTGAAAGCTTGTATGCGTCGAGAATTGAAAGAGTAGGACACCTTGCATAAATAAAGGCATGTAATGTTGACTTACATGTTCATCTTGACCCTTTAATTCAATAATCTGAGCTTGCAACATCTCCATTTTAGAGCAACAATCATCTTTAAATTTTGACATTTCATCTTCAAAGCTCTTTCGAATGCTTGCCACTAGTTCATTAGATTTCTCTTTGACAGCTTTGTCAAATTCTTCTCCGGAAAGTCACATTCTTACTCTTTGATGCAACAATGCTACTACGTAAACACCCCGGTGCTTCATTTCCAATAACATCTTCAAAGATCTCGTCATTAGCACCAATGTCATCTCGCAAATTCTCAGGCAACTTTTGCTTCAGATCTTTTAGAAGAGCCTAATAACAAAGCATAAAATAAAAGGAACAAAAAATCATGAAGGTCTAAATAATGCCCCAATTATTTGATAAGATCATGTATGCAAAAAAAAAAAATTAATAATGTGCACTCCTTTCACATGCGGATAATATGAGATTCACACTCATGTGACAAGTCACAAGCCCATTCACTCATTAAAACCAGGGTATTTGCATACCAGAATTTAAAAATAGCATGATGATATTTAAAACTATAATAAATAGAAACAATTGATTTCATACAAAATGTTCATAGATCAAACACTCAAATAGTATACAATCGTGCCATATTTATTATATCAATACCACGATCACCCTTAGCGATTCTCTATTGTTATACCTATTTTATAATAAGTTTGTGACACTAAATAAGACAAATTAAGAAAATTATCATCAAACAAGAACTGAACCTGACAACTCAATGAACAATATTCTCACATAATAATTTATTTTACTCCATCCATCTACCATAAATCAATATAACAAATCCCAGAAAATACACTTCTGTAAGCATGCATAGTATTCCCACTATTAAAGTATTGGATGTTCATTGAGAACTAATTTAAAGTGCTTGTATATAGATAAAGAAGAAATCTGACCGATTGAAGTTTGTATATTTAGCTTTTTCAGGATATCATGCTCTATTATACTTCCAGCCAGTAGGTAACACTGTTGATTTGTGTTGTTTATCTTTCTGTTTTCACAACCAGGACGTGGATGAATTGATGAAGGAGGTTCAAGAGGCTAGACGAATCAAAATGGTACATCAACCTAGTAGGGTATTACCTGTTTCCTTTATTCTCTCTATTGCAGTGCTACAAGAATTTCAGTCGATACAAAATTTATATGCTTGACCAATTCACTTTTGAAGTAGAAGTGTATAATTAATATCTTCTCATGTTTGTTATTCCTATAATGCATACCATTGAAACCATAATCTAGACCACATTTAGTTTTATACAATTCACATGGTTAAGTTTGCTTTTTATCCCTCTAAATGGTCGGGGGAGCAACTAGTCCAACTTCTTAAGCAGCCGAGATATTGAACAAGGAACACTATGTCTTACGTGATTACTCCGATTAAACAGGAAGGGAAGAAGTGAAAAGGTCTGCAGCTAATTCACAATGAAGACTACAAGATGAAGGAAAAATCCAAGGGCAAGCAATCACAAAAGAAAAGTATGCAATGACAGTATTGATAAAGGAGAACAAGGCTAAAATATATTACCAAGAGTCGGACATAAACCATATTACGAAGAACCAACTTACTAGCAACCAAATGAATGTTTCACTTTAATAAGTAAAAAGAACTTACTATTTTATTTTCTGTGTCTTTATCAATTGGTTTTCCGCTCTTATTCTGTCGTGTGTAGACAAACAAATCCAACTTTGATGGTTCATTACCATATTCTCGGCGGTACTATCATTGAAAAGCATATAGAAATTAGAAAACATTGATACGTTCAATTATATATAAACAAATTTCAGAAATTAGAATTTATTTTGATACCTCTTCTATGGCATTGGTGTAATACCCGACTTTTCTTTTCCGTCGAGAAATAAAAATTTTCGTTTTAATTAAGGCTTTGCACGCCTAAGTTAAGGAATTTCAGTTATAAGACTAACGGTGAAATTCGTTTCTGAAAATAAAATTCAGAAGTCGTTCAACCGACTACTGTATTAGGGTTTTTGCGTCCGATAAAATTTTCGTTCGAGAATTCAGATTGAAAAACCGTCTGACTTTACATTCACTTATTTTGCGATACGAGTCTATTGGTAAAAGTCAGTTTTAATTATTTTTCCGGGCGAATTTTGGACTGTGACGTCCCGACTTTTCGATAGATTTCAGAAATTGAATCGTCCTTTTCGACTAAGTGAAATATTTCGGAACTAATGGTCCTATCCATTTTTGTCAATAATGTGTCCGTCTAATAAAGTAATTGTTCATTTTTAGGTTACAGTTTTAGATCCGGAAAAATTAGATTTAAAGTTAATATCTAGATATTTACTTAAATAGTTAAACCTCCTTACTTTACTATAAATAGCACCCTTGGTCATCTTTTTCTCTCATTTCTTCCTCTCCCAAAACCACCACTTTCTCTCTCTTTCTCTCTCTTTCTCTCTTCTCTCTCTTGTTCTTCATCTTCAAGTTCATCTTCAAGTGTGTTCTTCATTTCTTCAAGCATTCAAGCTTCCATAACTTGCTTGTTTACCGATCGATTTCAATTCCGATTACATATTCGTAAAGGTGAGAGCTTCCTCTTCACTTCTATCCGAACAAAAATCCTATTCTATAATTCTTGAAATTTTCGAAAAAAAAATAAGAGAAGTAGGATTAATGTTCTAAGATCATTACATGATTATTAATGCATAGGATTGAGTTTCTATGGTTGAAATCAAGAATAAATCATGTAGAAAGAAATAGGGTAATTTTTGAAAAAAATGCATGAACTAGTTGGTGAAGATTTAACTTGAATTTGGATGATTGATTTGTGGAATATGTTTCTAGGTATTAGTATGTTAGTGTAGGAATTGTTTTGGAATTTTCTAAAAATAAAAATGAAAATGTAAGAGATGAAGAAGCATGATTTTGATTGAGTAATTGTTATATTTTGATGATACGATTTGATATATATGATGTAGGAAGCATGTAGTTCAACATATATTTAATTTGGATTTTTCTAAAAATAAAAATGAAATCGTTGGAGACGAAGAATCGTCGATAGAATTTGTTTTGATGTTGATATGGATTTATGGTTTGCATATTAGTTAATCTATGTGGTTAATGATGATAATTGGAAAGTTTGAACGAAATCTAAGAACGTCGAACTTTTCGTAAGAGACGAAGAGTCGAGCATAATCGTCGATAGGAAAATCGAACGAGAAAACTAATCGAATATTAGTGATTGTTGGTATGCTAGGTTGGTTGTAGAATTAATTGAGAATTAATTAACATTTATGAATAATCGAGTTCATAAACCGATAAAAATGACGTGAATTGGTTAAGTACTAGTTTCAATGATGTTAATGTGTTAAGATGATCATTATTGAGTAAAAAGATAATAGAAACTAATTTGGTTTGAATCGGATTAGTAGAACTTCAAGAATCGAAGAAAGTAAGTAAGTGTAGAAACAAAGAAACGAGAAAACGAGGGTTTATATGTTTCCGATTGATGATATAGTTGATATATTGATGATATGCATGATTACATGTACTTAGTTTGAAATTCTCAGATTTTATAAAAATGTTTAAGAAAATCGACAACGATGTTCGTTGCTCGATAAAAACGACGTGTTTGATAAGTATGAGTATGTGTTGATTAATTTGAGTTCATTGATGATTAATAAGCATGAGTGTAGTTGATGATAATTTTATATAAGTTATGGAATAGAAGTCGAGAATTAAAATTGAATTGAATTTGAAATGAAATTGCTAAAGTGAAATTAATTAGTTGAAAAGACGAGAAGTGCTCGTCGTATTTTTAATCGAGGAACGTGAAAGTGATCACGTTAAATGATTGTGTGTTTGACTGTTAAGTTGATAGAAATCTCGTGCCATAAAGGTTGTATAGCATCGATCAAACCTAGGGAATCGTGCGTCGAGTTTTAAAATGATTAGGGTTTCGCGGACAGTTTTGCGACCCTTCACGGAAACAGCCATAACTCTTAGCTCATTTAACGAAATTGAGATCCGTAAATTGGACAGTAAACTAGACATCCATGTCTGACATAAGGCACATCCCCTGTTTCTAAATACTATGTTCTGTAGAAGCTCCAGACCTACTGCCTTGTGCAGAAAATTTCTAAAAATCATTTTCTTAAGTTGAATTCTTTTCAACTTAATTCTTTAAGAACTTTTAAGTCGTTAAGAGTTATCGACTTCCGTTTTAACTAATCTAAAGTGTCGAGTAAGGAACCGAGTTAGTTCTAAATGAGATGTGTCCGAATCTCGTTTCTTTTTAAACTAAAAGAGATTAGTTAAAGTGCAAACGCCTAAAAGACTTAACCGATTTCGATTTCTTTTGCTTTAATCGTCTTGATCAATTACTAAGTTTGAATATTTGCGATATAAGAGGAAAGTCGGAGTTGAAGATAGGACGGAAGACAGAAGGTTAAAGTTTGTTCTGTAAACGGTTGAGGTGGGCTTTTCTATATACAAAAATAAAATGAGTTTTGTTATGTTTTTGAACTGCTATGAAAGTAGTTGATTTAAAATGATTATCAGTGCATAAAATGACTTTGTTTTTGTGAGTTCTCTTGTGCCATTCTGAGTTAGTGACACCGTTAGGTGCTAACTAATCAATCAAACTCTGAGTTAGTGACACCGTTAGGTGCTTTCCAGGTTTAAATCGATCGGACTCTGAGTTAGTGACACCGTTAGGTGCTATCCAGAGTTAGTGTACACGGTAGCCGTTGTGTGTGGTACTCTGTTGAGGGGTAGCCAGCCACGATGAGGAACGTTCGCGGGAGAAAGGCCTTCTTCCCCGGCGTTGAAACAGAAGTTGGACAACATGAATGAAACAATAGAAAAATCTTGATATCAAGTAAAGTATGAGAAAATGTTTAGTAAGCACGGGATTGTTTTAAAAGGGAAAACCCCCGTGTGTTACTGTTTAGATGCCTGATGAATCTATATAAATTCTATGATATGTTTTCGGTAAAGTGCCCACTAAGTGCTTTTGTACTTAGCCCTATATGTATTTATAAATGTGCAGGTTGAGTGACGAGGACAGTGGAAGTTGAGTGATGGTTGTAAATAGAGAAAGCAGACTTTTGAGCCTCGATTTCACATCTTCTTATGTGAAATCAATCTACGTCTTTTCTGCCGCGAGACACTCTTTTTGATGTAGTAACTTTCGATTTAAGTATTATGTACTTGAAACCCTAGAGATCTCAGGGACAACTTTTGTCAAGCGATCCTTCTAGATCGACTCTATTTTGATTAATCGAAGTACTTTATATTTACCATCTTATCAAAGTTATGTCAGTTTATCATTTATTCAGTAATTCTCCCTTCTTCCCCGCTTCTTTAATCCAACCCCTAGTCGCCTCCCGACTTTGCCGTCCCTCGGGATTTGGGGCTGTGACAATTAGCCATATCCTTTCGTCCCAATCAAGGTGGGAGTTTGATATGCTTTCGACTTTTGCTATTGGCCTTACTAAGTTTCTGTGATTTAACCAAAAACCAAGGTTTAAAGTTTCCATAGAAATATTCTCATATATATAAATGACAAATATTTATAATTTTATTATTTAAAACTGCATTACTCACCTTTGCATTTTTTGAGCTCCAATAATTTACTAGCACATGCCATTGATCACCTTCCACCCTTGGGGGACATTTCGACAATAGGGTCTTATCATGCTTATGTGGAGTATAATACTTTGCTTTAAATCGATTCTTCCAATCCTTCCAAAGTTTTCCAAGTTTATTCATACAATTTCTTTTATAACTATCGGGCAAGCTTGTATTTTCGTACAACAAATTGATTAAAAAAAATGTATACTTAAAATATAAAAATCGAAAAAAAAAATTATATTTTGAAGTGATTGTAAGAGTACCTTCACTTCAACCCACACAAGATCTTTTTGTGCATTAGGAACTGCTCTCCAGTATGTATAACAAAGTGGCAATTTGTTCCCGTCTTTTGCCAAGATTCCTAGTTGAGATGAGAAAAAAACTGCATTGTTTCCAACGATTTGATTGGACGAATTCAGTTCCAATTGCATGACTTTTCCTGTACCCCATTCAAATCCCATTTTTGCCGGTCATCTTCGAAATATTTCTGTTATTTAATTTCACTTAATACAATAAAATAAAATAAAAGAAATTGATCACAGTAATATAAAGCAAAATTGAAGTTTCAAAGTGATGGTCCCGAAACGAGTTACTGGTGTATGGGGGGGGGGGGAATACACCAGTTAGGATTTTAAAACTAAACCCTTGAAAAATACTTCAACTGAGTAAAAGGACTCAGTTGGAATTCTCACAGCTGAGTAAACAACCTCAGCTGAATGAGTTGTGCGGTGCGGAATGTGGTGGAAATTACAACTCGTTAAAACAACTCACGCTTTTATGCTTGGTTGGTCAAAAACCAAAACAGTTGAGAATGTGCAGAAATGCAATTTGTATGCCGGTTAGTTTGGTCAGTTAAAAATGCAATAAGTAACTGAATAAAAATAAACACAGACACACAGGATTTAACGTGGTTCGGAGATAACCCTCCTACGTCCACGGGGAGTTGTGAGTCCACACAACTCTATCCAAGTTCTTCTGGACAAACCACTCAGCTTACGCGGGCTGAGCAACTGTTATGGATAAGTTTGCGGGTACTTATCAACCTTACAGTTTAGTTTACGGGTACTAAACGACCTAGCTACTCAGTTGCAGGAAGAGTAGAATTCTAAATCTTTTCAGGTGAAAAAAAAAATGATTCCAACTAAAAGCTCGAACGGAAGGTGAGCTGCGATCTAACTCTCTACGAACTCTCACTAAGTGAAGTTCTCAAGGTTCGATCTAAAGACACAAAAAACTAGCCAACTCTAGAACCCTCAACAAGTGATGTTCTAAGAGATTCAGTTCAGCTCGGGAAGAATATTGCTCTTTTCTTTTTGCTCTCAGATTTCTTCTCGCGTGTGTGTCTTATATCTTCTTCGAATGAATGAGGGCCTCTATTTATAGGCGGGGAGTATCAACTAGCCGTTGGATGAGCTGTTGATCTCTGATCGTTGAAAGCGATGACTTGTCTCTTATCTCTGCAGACTTTCCCGATATGGCATCTGAGTTCTTCTGCTTTCCATCTGAGACAGCCTTGTGTTGGGCCAAATGGGGTAATGACTGAAGTCAAACCCTCATGTGACTTCCTTTTGAAATTCAAATTCAAACCTTTCTGACAGTCAACCTCGGTTAGTCGGTTGAAAGTCTTGATCTTTATCTGAGTGGTCTTCAGCTGATGTTCTATCTGAACCGTTGAACTCTCAGCTGTCTTTGAACTTCATGTTGAGACTTCTTTATAACTTCCCCCTTCTTGAAACATTCTCTTTATCGGATGACATTCTATAGCTGATGTTCCAACTGAACAGTTGGCTTGAACTCTCAGCTGTCACAAAGCATAGCTCTCTTATCAGGCAGTCTTGTATCTGATGTTCCTCATCCGATCTTTCATCCGGGGTTGTATCCGAGTGTTGCTCTGTTGCCGTCTTCAGCTGGAGATCTGTAAAGATAAAATCTTAACATTGCTCAAACAGCGAGCCTAACAGCTAACAATAGGAACTGGCAACATCTACTCGGTTGGGGTCAGTTGGTTTTGGAATTCATCAAAACTCATATTAATAAATTTCCCAACAATTTCCCCCTTTTTGATGATGCCAAAACCACTTACAACTTTAAACCACTTTTGATCTAAACCTCACTAACTTATCTAAAATCTCAGTTGAAATTCTAGACAGTCTATAAGATAAAACATCAAAGGGTTAGCACAGTTATAACATGGTATTTAAAATATTGCGATTCATGGCTTGGACAATGAGATATTGTGCGTCAAGTTGAATCGTATATATACTTGAAGTTTTCATTACAACTGATGATTACAGTAAAAAGTACAAACCAGATAAAGATACATCAGTTGCTCCAAAAACTACAACATCTCAAAAACTTTATCAGCTCAAAAATACTGTTGACCGTACTTGCTTAAGATACGGTCAAAGATCTCTTTCTTCGCAGGTGACTCAATCCCAGTGTTGACACCATGTTCTTTGCAGACTTGTCTCGCCTCAACCATGATCGCATTTCTGTTCGGAGTACTTGTGCCTTTGATCATCTGAGGGCGATATCTGAGCTTCTGCGGAACTGGAATGGTGTTGGGATCGAGCTGAGCTTTCAGCATGGCCCTCTTGAACTGACTAAACATTCCAGGATCTCCAGATCTGAGCTCCCACAAGGCTTCCTTGAAGGCTTTCCTTAGGTCTTCAGTTGAGTAGACCTTCCTGTAATAGGAGTCATTAATGAATTCATGCTTGAACTGCTCTCAATCATCGTTCCACTCAGCATTCATTCACTTTTCAACGTGTGGGAACCGAGACGGGAGCGGGGCGTTCTTCTGCAGCTGCTGCGTCTTCTTCCTAGCCTCAGCCTTCATCTGGTGCTTGTTTATTCTTCGCACGCTCCGGCTGGCTTTATTCCTGTCAACATTCTTCTCAACCTTGGCCAGTTCTTTCTCGAACTTGGCCACCTTCTTGGCCTGATCAGCAGCGAACTTCTTGATCCAAGAGGGATTCAAGTACTTCTCCTTGGATTCCCCTATAGCTTTGGCAGCTTCGATGCAGTCTTCAACAGATATCCCATCAAGATCGGCATCGAGCTCAGCTGTAAGCTCGGCTATGAGGTCGTGGGAGATTTCCAGTTCCTGCTGCGATCCTTCAGCTGCTCCTTCACCTTCAGCTGGCACTCCTTCTTCCCCCTACTGAACTCCTTCCCCCTGCTGAAGAACATCTTTCCCCTTTCCAGCAACAGCTGCTGGCTCCTTGTCTTCCCCCTTTTTGGCATCATCCAAAAGGGTGGCAACTGTGCCATCCAGGGAGGTCAGCTTGGCCTCAGCTTGTTCAACTCGGGAGAAGAGTTCGTCCACAGCATCCTTCTCTTCTACCTTCTTGGCCAACTCCAGGTCCTGGCGTTCTTGTTCAGCCTTCTTCAGGGCAATAAAGGTCGCAGAGACATCTTTATGGAGGGTGACGAACTCAGCTCGGAAATTTGCGAACTGAGACATCCACTCCTGGTCTTGAGTCTGCTGGGACTTTGCCAGATCAGATTCAGCAACGGACTTGAAGACGTTGAAGTCCGTGCTAAGTCCCTGAACCGCCTTCTTCAGATCCTTGACCTCCGAGCTGGTAGATTTGGAGAGGTCTTCGAGCTTTTGCTGTAGGGAGGAGGAGAGTTGTTCGAGCTGATTGTTCAAGCTCGCATTCTCTGCCACCAGCTGATTCATCCTATCAGCGTCCTCCTCCTTGTTGAGCTTGATCTTGGACAACAGCTCCTGCCTCAGCTGGTTGACCCTCTCAGAGATCAGCTCGCAGATAGCATCTGTTGACAGCGCAGGTTGATCAGAGGGTCCAGGCAGTTGTTGTTGTTGTCGCTGGGCAGTTGTATCCGCGACAACCAGGGCAGTTCGGCTGGCCAGGTATTGTTTTAGATTTTCTTCTTCCCTCTTGGCCGCCTCTTCAGTTGCGTCGACATCCTCCATGTAGTTGGCATTCTTGGCCAACATATGGTCAAGAAATTGAACAGCTCCAGGATTGTCACACAGCTCCCTGGTGTCTGTCCCTTCTTGTAGGCTCTTATCCAAACGACGACGGAGCACAACCACCTTCTGGTTGTAGGCTACCTCCAGGTTCTGGTAGTCGAAGTACACCCTCAGGTTGGATTCTTCAACCTTCAATCTGTCCCAACCATGGATTCTGAGGGTTTCCTCCTTAACGTACCAGTAGCTGAAAATCACACTGAACTGATAGAGCAGTTCCGTCCTGAACATGGTGAAGATGGGCATTGAGTTGGCCTCGGGGAACATGCCTATCAGCTTGCGAAAGCAGTAATCTAGTCTGCCTTCATATTCAGCCAAGATCGCCTGGCGGTTGGCTTCTTCATCAATATGTGGGGGGTCTATATCGAAGGCAATGGGTTCGAGGGTGTCATCGACGTTGGCCAAAGGAACGGTCTCAACGTCGGCATCGAGCGAGAGGCTCAGGATATCTGACTGAGGACCAGTTGAGAGAACTGGATTCTCTTTGGGTGGTGAGTGGGTTGGCTCAAGTGTTTCCTCAGACACAGGTGGGATTACCTGGCTGGCATCAGCTCCAGTTGGACTGTCGTGGGATTCCTCAGATGAAGAAGAGTCATCTGAGGACGAGCTGGAATCCTCCACATTGATCTCCTTTTCTTCAGCCAGTGCCTCCTGCTGACGGGGTTGAAGCAAAAACCCAGCTGGATCAACCGACTGGCTTGATTCGGTTGACTCCTTCTCCTCAGCTGTTTTCTCAGCTGGTATCACTACCACCGGGCCAGTTGCAGCCGGTTGAGCTGCTGGCTGGATGATTCGAATCCTGGGCCTCTTCTGGAGGAGTTCCTCCTCTTCTTCTTCTTCATCTTCCTCTTCCTCAGTCACCCTCTCCAGCTGGCGCTTCGCAGGCTTGGACCTTGAAGGGCGGCGAGCTGCTGAGGCCGACTCCACAGCTGGCTTGGAGGCTCCCTTGGGTGTGTAGACTGCGTCCACAACATCTTTAGCCTTTTGGCTGTAGGGAACAACATCAGCTTGCTGAACGGAGGGTCCTCACTCCCTTCCCAGGTCAGCTTCTGTCCCTTTGTAGCTTGGAGGATCAGGGCAGAA
Source organism: Schizonepeta tenuifolia (assembly GCA_029490685.1). Taxonomy (NCBI): domain Eukaryota; kingdom Viridiplantae; phylum Streptophyta; class Magnoliopsida; order Lamiales; family Lamiaceae; genus Schizonepeta; species Schizonepeta tenuifolia. The sequence continues at coordinate 84,875,137 of CM055958.1, forward strand.
ATTTTTGTGCCGAAGTTGAGTGTCCCCTTGACACTCAACAGTTGCTCTCCGGACTCTGCTGTCGTCTCGGAAATTTTCAGCTTCTCCATCAATAGCTGGCTTTCAAGATAGCCCAGCCAGTCGATTTTGTGGTGTTCCTCCAGGGCCTTCTGCTGCTTGAGCTTCGGTCTGCTAATATCACCGAACGCTCCTCCGTATGCGAAGACGCACTTTGAAATGACGTCAAACAGCAGTCGGTGCTCCGGCTTAAGTTTTGTCCTCTGCATACTCCCCTTCAATTGTTCGGGGACAAGAAGGATTGTTTCCAGGAATGCATCAGCTTCCTTGTCAGTGAAATTCTCCATCACGTCTACGGCTTCTCGATCTCTAGGGATGATATTTTCCAGTTCTTTGGTTACGTTTATCTCAACGGTGGTGTCTTCCAACGTGCGGGAAGTGCTGTTTTGTTGCTTGCACGGGATGATCGTGACAAGCCCGACTTCTGCATCGCATTGCAGATTCCTGTAGAAGTGGGCGACCTGTTGTCTGAGAAGCTTGGAAGGAGAGAGGGTTGCCCAGTCGAGCAGACTGTGGTCGGAAAGAATGGCGGCTACTGGAGCGAGTTCCGGCGAGGTCAGGGCTGCTCTGGAAAGAATCTGTTCGAAGTGAATCTTCGTCATCAACATGTCGAAGGATTCCTGGAACGTAGCGGGTTCTGCAGAGACTATTTTCTTGGGCGCTTTTGACTTCGGTGCCATCTCAGAGAAATGTATATATGCAAGGAAGAAAGAAATTCGTTACTGAAAATGGTGAGACAAATTTGGAGAAGATGATGAATAGTTAGTAAAGATATGTACGAAAAGAGAAGGTAAGAATCACTTCCTGATTTGCCGCCTTATAAAGGTATTTGACTCGGATTAGATCAACGGCTGGGGTTAAATGGCGCGAATCCATCAACGGCTGAGATTACGCGACTGTTGGGTAATTTTGACTGACGCCCCACGCGCGAGTGAGAAGGTGAATAGTTTAAGGTGTCAGCCCAGTCGCACTATAAAGTAAGGCTATAGGAGTTCAGCCAGACTTTACATTAAGTGCGATAAGATGGCTTGTTTAGTTTAGCTGACATGTTCAGGAATGTTTGAATTTATTTCAAACATTCTCATTTAATATCATAACACCTTCAGTCATAAATGATACCTGCTAGCTGATGTTGAGATCAGCTGTATACCTCAGTTGAGTTCCTCAGTTGCCGCATACCATCAGCTGACTCGAGTTCGTCTGTTCAGCTGACGTCTGATCCATAGTTGCAGCATACCATCAGCTGACTCGAGTTTGTCTGTTCAGCTGATGTTTGATGTCTTCAGTTGGCAATCCGTATCTGAGATTCTCCCTTCGTCTGAGCTTCCCCCTCAGATGGATATCTGACTCTTCATCTCGGATGGATCCTCATCACCTCAGATGACTCTTCAGCTCGGATGACTCTTCATCTGAAGGATCCAATAGTCCAAGAAGATCACATAACATCTTGAACCGAGCTTCAGGAAGAGGTTTGGTGAAGATGCCAGCTCTCTGAATCTCAGTTGGGATCTTCTCCATGGACACATCCTTCTTCTCAATATGATCTCGGATGAAATGATGACGAATGTCGATATGCTTTGTCCGAGAGTGGTGAACAGGATTCAGAGAGATAGCTATGGCACTTGAGCGATCACAATGAATTGGAACCTGTCCAGTTGCGACTTTATAGTCTCTCAGCTGTTGTTTCAGCCACAACACTTGCATACAACAGCTTCCGGCAGCCATATACTCTGACTCGGTTGTAGAAGTTGCAACACATGCTTGTTTCTTGGAGAACCATGAAACCAGCTTGCTTCCCATGAATTGACAGTGTCCAGAGGTAGACTTCCTGTCCAACCGATCTCCTGCTAGGTCCGTATCTGAGTATCCAGTCAGTTGGATATTGTCGTCAGTTGGATACCACAATCCAACATTGACAGTTCCTTTCAGATACTTGATGATGTTCTTTGCTGCCAACATGTGTGCTTCTCTTGGTTGAACTTGGAATCGAGCACACACTCCAACTGCGTATGATATGTCTGGTCGGCTGGCAGTTAGGTAGAGCAGCGAATCAATGATCCCTCTATACTTGCTGGCATCCACGAGCTTTTCCTCAGCTCCGGGTTCGATCTTCCAGTTTGTATTTATCGGGATCCTTGTCGTCTTACTTGTCTGCAATCCGAATTTGGTGGGGATGAGCTCCTTTGTATACTTGGACTGATTGATGAAAATCCCTTCTGGTGATTGCTTCACTTGTAATCCAAGGAAATAGTTCATCTCGCCCATCATTGACATCTCAAACTTCTCCTTCATGAGATCTGAAAACTTTTTACACAGCTCCTCCGACTTGGAACCGAATATGATGTCATCCACGTAGATTTACACAACAAGTATATCTTCTCCAACTTTGATGGTGAACAGGGTTTTGTCAACTGATCCTCGTTTGAATCCCGAGTTTAGTAGAAAACCACAAAGAGTGTCATACCAGGCCCTTGGTGCTTGTTTTAGACCATAGATAGCTTTCTTCAACTTGTACACTCTTCCATCTCTAGTCTCAAAACCTGGAGGCTGTTCAACATATACATCTTCCTTGATATCTCCGTTGAGGAATGCACACTTCATATCCATCTGATACACTTTGAACTTGTGATGTGCGGCATAAGCTAGAAAGATTCAGATGGCTTCCAGCCTTGCAACTGGCACGAAAGAGTCTTCAAAGTCGATTCCTTCTTGTTGGCAGTATCCTTGAGCTACCAACCTAGCTTTATTCCTCACAATGAATCCAATGGCGTCTCTCTTGTTTTTGAAAATCCACTTCAATCCAATCACCTTGACACCATTTGGTCTTTCTACCAACTCCCATACACAGTTGCGTAGAAACTCATTCAGTTCTTCCTGCATGGCTGTTGTTCAGTGGGCACAGTTGAGAGCTTCCCCAACATTCTTCGGTTCTGGCACATCATCTACAAAGCAAGAAATCATGGCAACATCTCCAGCTTGCTCGAACTCCTCTAGAACTGCCAACTCCTCAGCATATTGAGCATAAGTGTTGGAGTTTTCTTCAGTTGATTCTTGATTTGCAACTCGGCTCCTTGTACGCACACCCTCGGTTGGATCGTCGATGATGTTGTCAGTGGAATGGACTTCATACCATCTTCGGTTGCATCTTCCTTCTTCTTCCAACTGTGGCTGTTCTGAAGACTGAGTAGGAGTCTTCATAGCTGGTGATTGATCAGCCGTTGAGTCTGGATCCTCAACATTGACATTAGTTTGAACTGGACTCGGTTGGGCTTCGGATGCTGATGCAGTTGGAGGAGCATCAGCTGAAGTTTTCCCTTGGGATGAGCTGGGGTCTTCGCATTCATCTTCAGAGGAGTATGGATCCTCATCCTCAGTTGCCCAAACCAATGGTTCAGCTAGGTTCTTTTCCCTTAGAGCTTGCGATCTGGTGAGAACTGGTGGAACAGCTGAATCTGCTTGTTGTCCTTTAACCTGTTCCCTACACTCAAAGGTAGATTCATCAAAACTAACATGAGGTGTTATTTCCACAACACGAGAGTTGTTGTTGAAAACTCAGTATGCCTTGATTCGAGCAGCATATCCAAGAAATATGCCCTTCGAAGCTTTGGCATCAAAAGTTTTCAACTGAGTCTTCCCATTGTTGTGAATATAACACTTAGAACCAAAGACGCGAAAATAAGAAATATCTGGCTTTCTGCGTCTCCATAGCTCATATGGTGTCTTTCCCAACCGCTTGGTTAGAAGAGACCGGTTCTGAGTGTAGCATACAGTGTTGATCGCTTCAGCCCAAAATCTCTTTGGCAGAGCTGAGCTGGCTAACATGGATGTGGCTGCATCCTTCAGCGTTCTGTTCCTTCGCTCAGCTACTCCATTCTGTTGTGGAGTACGCGGGGCTGATGCCTGATGGGTAATTCCATTCTTCTCGCAATACTCGATGATGGTTTCATTTAGAAACTCAGTTCCACGATCTGATCGGATAGAAATGATCTTCATCTCTTGTTGGTTCGATATCCGATCCATCAGCTTGGGCAGCTCATCTCGGGTTTCACTCTTGTGACGCATGAAAATGGTCCACGTGTACCTCGAGTAATCATCAGTTACAACCAATGTATATTCATTGCCATTTATGCTCTTTGGTGTAACTGACCCGAAGAGATCTATATGGATCAGCTGTAACACTCGGTCGGTTGAGGGAGTTGACTTCAACCGGAAGGAGGATCTAGCGAGCTTTCCCAGCTGGCATGCACTGCAGATGTGTGTTGTTGAAAACACTCTGTTTGGTATGCCTCTTGCATGTTCTTGTCTGGCGAGTCGGTTCATAGTCTTGAAGTTCAGATGGTTGAGCCTTCTGTGCCACAGCCAGCTCACATCAGAACTGCTCTTTGATAACAGACAGGTGTCAGGGAGGCTGCTGTTCCAGTCAGCGTAGTAGACATTCCCTGTTGGTGATCGATTTCCCAACAATATCACCTGCTTTGATCCGACATCTTTAACCCTGCAACCCTGTGCATCAAACTTGACAGAGAAATCATTATCACAGAATTGACTGATGGAGAGCAAGTTATGCTTCAATCCATCAACATAAGAGACATTAGAAATTGAAACATGATTGGTTTCAAGGGTACCGTAACCTCTGGTGTAACCTTTTGAGTTATCACCAAAAGTAACTGAGGGTCCTTTTTTTTCCACGAAACTTCCAAGCAAATCCTTCAGATTTGTCATGTGTTTCGAGCATCCACTATCCATCACCCACATTGTAGAGATGTTCTGTTTCTTGGGAGGAGTTGGATTTCTCCCATGTTGAGCTTTAGGAGGTGAGGCTTTCCCCCTGTTTTGATGGCGATTTTTATCCTGTTGAATTTGTCTGTGAGATCAGACACCATATTGGAATCTTTGTGGCTGATTCTGATTCCAACTTCCTGAGTGTTGTCTGTAGCTGTTCATGCCCTGTTGATGATTCATATTATGGCATGAATATCTCCAGTTGTTCGACCAGTTCCTTATTGGTTGACTCGGTTGGAACCTTTGGTCGAACTGATGTTGGAACCGCTGTTGATTCAGATGATTGAGCCCATGTCTGTTCTGAGGTCGGTTCCATTCTTTCTGACGTTGACTTTGAGATTGATGTAGAGGTCGGTTCTTATTCTGAGATCGGTTGCGGTTGTGCCTTCGACGCCTCTGATTCCTCTTCTGACTTTTGGAACATTCCCCCTCGGTTGATATCCCAACCGATGGAACATTCTGTCCTACATCAGCTACTCCTTTTCCCTTCTCAGTTGTAATCCTATTGGTCGGTTGAACTTGCTGAGAGGTGGAGGTTGAATTAACTTCTGGAGACTCAGCTGTGTCTGGCTCCACAGCTGTGACTTCTACATCTTTGATGAAGGTTGCTGGTGGAATTCCAGTATCCTTGACAACATCATAGCCGAGTCCTGACACGTCATCCATTTGTCTACTATAACTGATAAGATTCTCTATGATCTTGGATGACTGATACAGCTTGATTAGATTGTCCTTCTCAGTTTGCAACTCCTTGACGAGGACAGTTATCTGCTCAGTTTGTCCATCTGACTTCTTTATTAGCTGTTCGATCTGAGCCTCTTGATTTTTCAACTGATCTTGCTGTTCCTTGTTCTGCTTTGTCAACTCCTCATCAGCTGGAGCCTTAGCCTCGTTCAGTTGACTCTTGAGATTCTCAATCTCCTCGGTTTGGCTCTTGATCAGGTCGTCCTTTTCGGTTAAGGAATCTTCAAGTTTGGCGAACTGAGCTTGAAGACTCTTAAACTCAACCGATTGGTGATGCAGCTCCTCACTGAGCTCTTGAAAATCACTCCAGGAGGGTTCCAACTCATCGTTCAGAGATTCCTGCATGTTAGAAGTATTGGAAGAGTTTAACCGAGCAGGATTAGATTGTACCTCAATATCATCTTGGTTTGTTCCAAGTGCCATGAGGTATTGATCCTGGCTGATGACGTTGTTGGTAGAAGTCAGCTCATCTTCATCCTCGGTATCAGTGAAGATATCCATATCGTCAGCTGCTTCTTCTGCAACCATGGCCTTGTTATTTCCAGCTTGTTTGGCCCTTAATGTATCTCTCTCTTTCTTCGATAGATCTGGGCAGTCAGCCTTGAAATGACCTTCCTTTCCGCATTCAAAGCAACCGTTGGTGACAGGCTTTGAGCTGTCGCGAGTTCGGTTTGATTTGTAGAATCGTTTGTATTTCCCGAACCGAGTGTCCATGTCGGCTAGCTTCTTTGATAGAGCTGCAATGTTCTGTTGCAGTTCCTCTCTGCTTGGCTCCTTTGCAGTCGTGTCAGCCGATCTGGTTGGCCTCGATGATCTCAGTTTCGAGTAGTCAGCTCGGAGAGCAACTGACTTTGAGGCTGAGCCAACATCCTCAATTCTACTCGTCTGACCTGATGACTGAGATCTCCTCCTGTTGACCTTATACTCATTTCCTTTTAAGATTGAGAACAATCTTTCAGTCCCCATTTCACCAAGGTCAGCTCGGCTTTCGTGGATATTGGTGAAGGTATCCCACTCAGCCGGTAGAGCTTGCAACACTTTGAGATTGATTTCTCTTAGTGTGTATTTTCCTCTTCAGATGGACTGGATTCTTCTAATGATTTCCATAAATCGGAGCTCTAGCTGATCGATGGTCTCATCAGGTCGCAGACTGAAGTTGTCGAAATCTTGACATGCATGTGAGAACTTGTTTTTCTTCGTCTCGTCGCTTCCTTCACTCAGCGATGCCAGGATGTCCCACATTTCTTTTGCAGTCTCACACTCCTCTATCCAAGGAAGATAATCTTGTCCAACTGTGGACATTATTGTGCTCTGAGCCCAGATGTCTAACTGGCTCACATTGGCTTCCTCTGGAGTGTAGTCTTCCGGCTGTTTCTCCACATACTCCACAGCTGTATCCCCATCGTTGGGATTTGTGGGAGTGCGAGCTATTCTTTCTTTAATGACGATCGGTCCGGAAGAGAGAACTTGTTGCATCCTATGATGCTTTGAAAGTAGGATCTTTTTCATCCGTGTTCTCCATGATGTATAATTGACTACAGAGAACATGACGACGATCTTATCCTTGACGTCCATCTGCACACAGCAATCAGAACAAATATGCAAGCAGATATGCACTAGCGTGAAAAATAGATCTGTTCGGTTGACCACTGAAGAAACTTTCTCGAATTCACACCTTGTGAAACAGAGTCAGTAGTCTTTTGAACCACTGCTCTGATACCACTTGATGGTCCCGAAACGAGTTACTGGTGTATGAGGAGGGGGGGAATACACCAGTTAGGATTTTAAAACTAAACCCTTGAAAAATACTTCAACCGAGTAAAAGGACTCATTTAGAATTCTCACAGCTGAGTAAACAACCTCAGCTGAATGAGTTGTGCGGTGCGGAATGTGGTGGAAATTACAACTCGTTAAAACAACTCACGCTTTTATGCTTGGTTGGTCAAAAACCAAAACAGTTGAGAATGTGCAGAAATGCAATTTGTATGCCGGTTAGTTTGGTCAGTTAAAAATGCAATAAGTAACTGAATAAAAATAAACACAGACACACAGGATTTAACGTGGTTCGGAGATAACCCTCCTACGTCCACGGGGAGTTGTGAGTCCACACAACTCTATCCAAGTTCTTCTGGACAAACCAATCAGCTTACGCGGGCTGAGCAACCGTTATGGATAAGTTTGCGGGTACTTATCAACCTTACAGTTTAGTTTACGGGTACTAAACGACCTAGCTACTCAGTTGCAGGAAGAGTAGAATCTTAAACCTTTTCAGGTGAAAAAAAATGATTCCAACTAAAAGCTCGAACGGAAGGTGAGCTGCGATCTAACTCTCTACGAACTCTCACTAAGTGAAGTTCTCAAGGTTCGATCTAAAGACACAAATAAAACTAGCCAACTCTAGAACCCTCAACAAGTGATGTTCTAAGAGATTCAGTTCAGCTCGGGAAGAATATTGCTCTTTTCTTTTTGCTCTCAGATTTCTTCTCGCGTGTGTGTCCTGTATCTTCTTCGAATGAATGAGGGCCTCTATTTATAGGCGGAGAGTATCAACTAGCCGTTGGATGAGCTGTTGATCTCTGATCGTTGAAAGCGATGGCTTGTCTCTTATCTCTGCAGACTTTCCCGATATGGCATCTGAGTTCTTCTGCTTTCCATCTGAGACAGCCTTGTGTTGGGCCAAATGGGGTAATGACTGAACGGTCAAACTCTTATGTGACTTCCTTTTGAAATTCAAATTCAAACCTTTCTGACAGTCAACCTCGGTTAGTCGGTTGAAAGTCTTGATCTTTATCTGAGTGGTCTTCAGCTGATGTTCTGTCTGAACCGTTGAACTCTCAGCTGTCTTTGAACTTCATGTTGAGACTTCTTTATAACTTCCCCCTTCTTGAAACATTCTCTTTATCGGATGGCATTCTATAGCTGATGTTCCAACTGAACAGTTGGCTTGAACTCTCAGCTGTCACAAAGCATAGCTCTCTTATCATGCAGTCTTGTATCTGATGTTCCTCATCCGATCTTTCATCCGGGGTTGTATCTGAGTGTTGCTCTGTTGCCGTCTTCAGCTAGAGATCTGTAAAGATAAAATCTTAACATTGCTCAAACAGCGAGCCTAACAGCTAATAATAGGAACTGGCAACATCTACTCGGTTGGGGTCAGTTGGTTTTGGAATTCATCAAAACTCATATTAATAAATTTCCCAACACAAAGTTACCTTGGCCATTAGTATCATCATCACTATTCCCTGTCTCGTCATGATCACTATCACCAGATGAGGTTATGGGATTGTCAGAGTTCTCCGCATTAATATTTGAAAGTGATTCATTGGAGTCAGAATCAACATTGTTGTTATTTTCATTTTAAGTTTCTAGAACTCCAGTATCAGTCATTGAATCAATCGGCCGTCGCGATTTCTTTTGAACTGATGCCATAAGAAGCTGCAAATTAATGAAACCTATTAATTTGCCATTTTATACTATAAAGCAAACCACGTAGTATGAATTAATATATTTTAACTTAATGAACTTACATATTGATCTAGGGACAAGCATAATGATGTCATTTTATGGTGTCTTGAATGATATAATAGAGGTGCGATACACCAACTCTTTGAAATTTATGTTATTCAAGTGTGATTGGGTTGACTTCAATGTGGGATTAAGACATGATGAATTCAATTTCACATTGGTGAACTTTAATCACTTACTATATAGAGGCAATAGAAAAATAGATGAACCATTCATTTTAGCTTCTTAAGCACAACAAGCCTGATATATTCAAGATCCAATCGATGCAGATTGGCATGTAGCTCTAAAGATGACCCCTCGAGCTATCTTTTATGTTGATCCAGAGGTTAATGAATTTGAAAGCATTGAGGATGAGCAGCTTTTTAGTCAACAAGAAATGGAAATAGACAATCAAAATATATCATGGACTAGAGAAAACATTGATATGGTGACATTTGCAGGATTAGACAATCCTATTGGTGAAGCAAATGTTGATGATTCAGTTGATGATGATACTGACCTTGAGGATGATGATGACGTAGAATATTCGACAAGTGATGAGCTTGATTCTAGTGATGATGATGATTTGTTTGAAGAAATGATGCCATCAAACGAGGATGAAAATGATTAGAAAATATGGTAAATATAGATTTATGTTTTATATTTATTTGATATAAGAACTATTTGTATGTTTTATTTTTTGGTGTTTATTGTTATTTAATTTGACTACCTTGAGATTATTACATAATAAAAATGTTTATTCAATACAGGTTGTATGTTGGCTGTTCAAGAAGTGGATCAATGGAGTGGACTTAGTGGTCTTTGCTTAAGAAGTGAATGAATAAATTTAAATTGTTTTGCTGCATAGCTTGCTTAAACCATGTTTATATATTTGAGTCTATTATGTAGGTTAATTATTTGAGTATGCGGATATATTGCATAATGATTGATTTTATTAAACTTTATTGGATTATTCATAAAGTTCATGGTTTGAAAATTATTATTTTAAGATCAATGGTTATTCTGATATTAAAGCAATAATGCACATTGACAAGTTCTTGTATGATTCATGATTTGCAAATTATTTTTATAAATTGTTACTTTGCTTCTTTGAGGATATATGCATTGTGAAATGATATTTTGACAGGTTTTAAAAATGGCATATTATATGCAAATACAAATAAAATTATGCCAAATATTTTTTTCCCAAGCTATATAAATATAAATATATATATATAATATATTTTTATTATATCAAACTTTTCATTTGTAGATTGTATGGAAATTAAAAAATATATATATACTCAATTTTCTATTTACTTAATAAATTGTAACACAACCACCCTCTATTATTATTATTATTATTATTATTATTATTAAATTATTCATATTAAATTTTAATATTAATGATTTCTCTTCATAAACTATTTTTGTATTGCATTTCTTTATTCCCAATAAATAAAAATATGAATTTTATAAAAAAAAATATATAATAATATAAATGGTGCATATTTATGAATTTATCTTTCAACTGTTATGTTATTTGGAACCCTAAAAAAAATTATGTATGTTGATAATTTTGTATTTATTATGTTTTTTTTTATGTTTTTATTTATTTATTTTTATTAAACAATTTGTTCGGTGGAAGAAATTGAATAATAAGCCGGATGTCTAGCAAGTTCAATATACGACACTAAATGTAACATTATTTAATATTCGGTATATAATTAGAACATTTTATTTTGGTGTTGCAAATATATTCTCGCAATATAGAGACACGCTAATAAATGTTGCATTTATATCACAAAATCGTGACACAATATTCAAGTGTCGCATTAATAATGTAAATATACAACACTAAATGCAACATTATTTTATATTTGTTGTATAATTATGACATTTTATTCTAATGTCGCAAATATGTTGTCGCAATTAAGAGACACAAAAATAAACGTCGCATATGTGTCACAAAACTACGACACAATATTTAGGTGATGCATTAGTGATGTAAATATACGACACTAAATGCAACATTATTTCATATGTGTTGCATAATTATGACATTTTACTCTAATGTCGTAAATATATTTTCGCAATTTAAAGACACAAAAATAAACGTCGCATATGTGTCACAAAACTGCGACACAATATTTAGGTGACACATTAGTGATGTAAATATACGACACTAAATGCAACATTATTTCATATGTGTTGCATAATTATGACATTTTACTCTAATGTCGTAAATATATTGTCGCAATTAAGAGACACAAAAATAAACGTCCCATATGTGTCACAAAATTGCGACACAATATTTAGGTGACGCATTAGTGATGTAAATATACGACACTAAAAGCATAAGTGTGGTAATTTTACGACATTTACATATAGTGTCGCAGGTACATATGTCGCAATAGCTCTGTTTTCTTGTAGTGTTACATACCCTTTTTGCGACCCAATCCATCATGACGCAGAAACCATGCTAGTACAAATGAAAAAATTGTCATCACGTCTTAACCATGGTTCCTTCCATACATAAATCACATCTTCTCGACCCACTCTTTATCTGATTCCTTGTTTGCCAAATCTTGAGACATAAAGAGGCTCCTCCAAGTAAAACTTGGACTATGCCCACATTCAGCAGTTAGAAAATTCCCCCTTGAAAAGTATTTAGCTTTAATTACTTTGCAAACAAGAGCATCGAGGTTAGAGATGAATCTCTAACTAAGTTCCCCAAACATTGCCAAGTTAAACAGATGAAATTGTATAAACCCCATTCCACCTATGTGTTTACTCACACACATTCTCTCCCAATTTAACCAATTTATGCCTTTAACAGCTTATTGTTTGTGACCCCACCAGAATGAGTTAATCATTCGTTCCAGCCCTTCTGTCAGACATAAAGGAAAAAGAAAAGTACTCATGCAATAAGCTGGAATAGATTGAGCTGCTGATTTTATAAGAACTTCTTAACCCACTTTAAATAGCATCTTCTCCCTCCAATCTTTTAGTTTTCTCCACATCCTATAGCGAAGAAACATATATATTGATCTTTCGCCCCTTCCAATCAAAGAAGGCAATCCTAGTTTTTAAGGGTTGATAAACTCTCAAGATATCACATAGATGATGTCTATCTTGCTCATTACATTGCAACTAAAAAATACTCCCAACTTTTGGAAATTGACAGCCTGGCCCGAAATCTTTTCGTAGAGCAGCAACACTTCTTTCAATTTCATACATTCTTGTTCTGTTGCTTGATAGGAAAACATGTAGTTAGTCGTTAGCAAACATTAGATGAGAAATAGCTGGAGAACCTCGACTATCACGAATACCATGTAGACGTCCTCGAACACTCTCGAAGTCTAATAAAATCGACAAACCTTCTGCACAGAGTATGAAAAGATATAGAGACAAAAAAACTTCCTTGGCATAGTCCTCTCCCTGGATAAAAAGAACCGACAAGATCATTATTAACAATCGCCTTATACTCCACTGTTCTTACACAATTGAAACTTCACCAATAACTAACCTGTAGTATTTGTGTTCTTAAAAAAACATGGAGCATTTTTTTTTGTTTGAAAAAATTAACATCTCTTTCTAGTAAATAAAAAACTCCTAATTCTGAAAACACGAAAATTTTTTGGGATATATGTCTAGAAGTCAAAATCCCAAATAAAGTAAATTTTGTTGTTATATTGAACTAATTCAATTCAAGAAGGTTCATTTCATGAAAATACACAAACTCTGGTTCAACTTTTATTTTTCCCACGAACTTTCAATTTTTTGTGATAATACATGAATTTTGAGTTAATTTTCAATTTCTCCATGTACTTTTAATTCAACTTTTTGTGATAATACACAAACTTTGAGTTAATTTTCATTATTCTCAAGAACTTAAACTTTGGTCCAATTTCGGTTTTCCCCATGATCATATTTCGCAAAATTGTGGCGATCAAGCGTAAGTCTTTTCGTCGGCTAAATTAAACTACTATATTTTTAAATTTCATACTCCATCGTTTAATCCTAAAAATAACAAACCTATTTTATTATCTTGCTAGAGATTAGGGTGATATATAGGACAAAAATTTCTCCATATTTCTCCTATGAAGACAAGAGTGTCATCTTTTTCAAAATTTTTCCATATTTCTTTTTAATTTTTCAATTTTGCCATTAATCTTCTTGCTAAAATAAAAATTCATACGCTAATGTATTTTTCATCCCAAATATCTTGATTGGATAAATAGGAGAAATTATATCACAAAAATTCTAGCTAGACAATTAAATAGGTCATTTAATTAGAGATTAAATGACGGCATATGAGATTAAAAGAAGATATCAATTAGTTTAGTGGTTGGACGAAAAGACTATACAGTCTCAATTGCCATATATGCTAACTCGAAGTTGGATTAAAATTGAAATTTGTGGGAATAACGAAAGTGATGTAAAGTTCGTGTCAATTTGCGAGAAAAATAAAAGTTAAGTCAAAGTTTATGTATTGTTGGAAAAAATTGTAAATTTGTGGAAAAAATAAAAGTCGACTCAGTTCGTGTATTTTCGCCCTATTAACCCATTCAAGAGCTCTATATTTCTCTGTCCTATCTCAATGAAATGAAATCAACGTATACATCCTCGTTTAGGTTTTCTTCCGACGATTATGGCTTACTACTCCACACCCAAATTTTCCATCTTGACATCCAATAACAAAATTTCGATATCTCTTCACAGTCCGCCCCCGAAACTTCCCTTCTTTACCAGCCACTCAAATTTTGGAAATCGGAATCTCCATTTGCATCAACTGTTGGTTTTCAATCGAGTAAATGGTGGCGGAGATGGTGGAAATGGAGTTAGAGAAAAGGAGAGACCGAAGCTCAAGCGGGTTAGGGCAATTCCCAATTTGAGCGAGGAGCAGAAGCGGGCAATTTCTCAACTGCCGCTGAAGATGACGAATCGTTGTAAAGCGTTGCTGAAGGAGATTGTGTGCTTATCACCTGAAAATGAGAGCCTTCCTCGAATTTTGAGGTATTGGGTGAGGAACACGAAGCCGCAGAGAGCTGATTGGCTTGCTGTTCTTAAAGAATTGGAGCGGTTGAATCATTTGCTCTATTTTGAGGTTGAGCATCTCCTTTTTTCTGATTATTCGCCCTCTTTTTGATGAACTACTGTAAATTATCTTCTTTATTTTAGGGTCGAGTATTTTCTGCCTCTAAGATTGACATTTTGCTCGTGTTGTTGGGTGATTGTGAGGATTTTGATATGTGAAGCTGATTTTTCTCTGTTTTGTCTCCGATTATTGAATGCTGGTGAATGTTGAAAGAGTAGTTCAATTGTATATCAAAATCTTCCACATTAAATTTAACTTAGTGAATCTCATAAGAATAATGTTAAAGTTTGATTGCAAATGTGGAAGAAGTAGCCACCATAACAGAAATTTGAAGGGTTTGGTAGTTTATGTTCTTGTTTTGCTCTTGTTTAGTTGTGAGTCAGGAGTCGGGTTTAACCCCCAATGGCCCATTTCCCCTGCACGTTGTCTTGTCTCGATAAGAAAGGCTTAATAGGTGCTTCGACACTCTGATCTTCCACGTCTGCATGATTTATAGCAAGTTTCAGATTATCTGGATTTTGTATGTTACTTCTCAGGTCGCAGAATGTGCCTTCAGAGAAGAATCTTTCGAGGCTAATATTCGTGATTATACCAAGATTATCCATGGTTACGCAAAGCAGAACAAGTTGGGAGAAGCTGAACGTGCGTTGGAAGCCATGAAGAAGAGAGGTTTTATGTGTGATCAGGTGATTCTAACTGCTTTAGTTCACATGTATAGCAAGGCTGGTAATCTCAAGCTGGCCGAAGACACGTTCGAAGAGATGAAGTTGCTTGGTGTACGGCTTGACAAGAGATCGTACGGTTCCATTGTTATGGCATATATCAGAGCGGGGAAAGTAGCCTCTGCAGAGAGGTTACTGAGAGAAATGGAAGGTCGCGAAGTCTATGCACCTCGCGAAGTCTACAAGGCGTTATTGAGAACATACTCGATGCTAGGTGATAGCGGAGGTGCTCAAAGGGTCTTTGATGCGATCCAAGTAGCAGGCATTATACCCGATGCGAAGGTTTGTGGGCTTCTGATCAATGCATATGTTGCTTCAGGGCAAACGCGTGAAGCTAAAATTGCTTTTGAAAATATGAGAAGATCGGGCCTCGTACCTAATGATAAATGCATGGCCTTGGTGCTGGCTGCTTATGAGAAGGAGAATAGATTAAAAGAGGCATTAGATTTACTGATAGAGTTAGAGAGAGAGAAGGTGATGCTAGGGAGAGAGGCATCGGATTTGCTCGTGAAATGGTTTCGTAGGATAGGGGTTGTGGAGGAAGTAGAGCAGGTACTTAAGGATTTTGCTTCGAGGATGACTGAGCCCGTTTTATAGCTAACCATCTCGACACTCTTAGAGAATCTGCTCCGTCATTTACTCAAACAGGTAGGGATGTGGGGGTGGTGTTGGTTTCATTGATGAAACGAGGTTGATGAGCTCGAGAAGTGCAGGTGTCGTTCTTCTTTCCGGTCTTATGCTTAACTTTGTTGAGTTATATGTTGATTTCTGTTTGAGATTGTGAATTCTTCTTCATGTTTCAGCTACAATAACGGTTGTTTTCTGGGCTGATAACGATATTTTGGGCTGCAAAGAGTGACAAGAACCAACGGCGCCATTTTGTATGTCTATCTTCGTCGCACATAATTTTGTAATTACAACATGACTTTGTTGTAGCTGTTTCAATTACAACACCAGGTTTGATAATTTTGCAATGTTGGTGAAATTTGTTGTGAAATTAAGGTTGGTGGTGGTTGGTGGTTGGTGGTTGGTGGTTGACCGAAACACAAGATGGGAATTTAACTTTTTGCCTTTCATCTTAAATTTAGGAATTTCTTACTATGTTTTTGCAGATGATGATTAGGAAATAATTACACGTACAGTAGTTGCATTGCACGTGTGAATTACCGAAAACATGAAAATGTTAATAGACAAAGCTCGGGTAGCTACGCTATAATTTATTCAAAATCATGTCCATGTTTTTCTCTTTTAAGTTATTAACAATCCCATACAATTTCTCAAATAAGTAACTGCTCGTGGTCGATTTTTTTTTTCCCCCCCTTGAACGCAAGAAATTCTCCACTAGTGGACAGGTGAGTGTGACGACAACGTTTCCTTTTTCATTTTGGAGACCATAATAATTATTTTTTGAGAACCACTGATTTTTAATTTATGTGTTGCGTTTCCAGAGAAACAATTATATAAAAATCGCTCCAAAACACTATTATCGCAAATCTATTAGGATAGGGTGCAATTACTTTGATGAAAAATGATACTAGAATATTTTTCATTTTTATTATTCATTATTTTTTTAAAATGAATATATTTCTATCAAAGAAAATTCATAATCTTCTTTATAATAGCAATATGGATTCAAGCCACTACAATCATCATCTATTCTAGGTGAAATTTCCTCTAATTTTCTTATCTATTTATCAAAAAATCTCAACTTTTAATTTAAATTTGGTACATTACAATTATCCTATTAATAATTGGCAATCATACAATTAATAAAAAAAAACATTACAAAATAAAAAATAATGGCAACAACTAATTTATTTCCTATTCTCCAAATCTATTGTGCCTATATATTTCAGAATTCAACATCCAAAAATACTTACACAATTCACCTCTATGTACTCCTTCATTTCGTTTTTCCATCCAAAAGAAGCTACATGTACAACTGATATGCAAGGAATTATCAAAAGAAGAGCATTGGTATTATATTTTTTCAAATTTGAGAGAGTAGTGATTACACGTTAATTCCAATGTTGCATATAATGCAATTTGATTGAGTACATAGGGGTGATATGTTTTTTGTTTTTATGTATTGACCTTTTAGAATGGCATTAACCTTGACTGCAATCGTTAAATACATATTTTTTTGGGTGTTTCTAGCCACATTCTCCATCTCTAGATTGTAATTGTTAATACAATCCTTTTTAAAATGTTCTATAAAAAATGTAACAAGACTTTGTATACATAGTGCAGTTGTGTATATTGGTACAATTTGTATTTAAATAATTTAATAGACTTTTAGATATTTGTACATTAATGTGTACATATCATGTACACATATTTGAACTTTAAGCTGATGTGCCGTATACTTTTGCCATAATTTATGAATTTACTCCATATCGATGTACATAAGTATTTTCAAGCGATCATTAATAATTTTGTATAGATAGAAGGAAATTGATTGACATTTATATGTGCTAATCAATCAAATTAAAAGAAGTCTATGTGTATAGTATAGATCTAAGGAAAGCATGAATTAAGCGATACAGTATTAATAATCATATTTATAAAAAATAATTTTAATTGATGATTATATGGTGATAGTGTGTATAAATTATAAATTTTAAATACAAGTGATATATTGTTTGACTCTACAGTTAAAGTCAGTCTAAAAAAAATTATTGTCTCATATGGATTACTAATACTATTAGTTATTAATAATCAGACATATATACTTTACCTTGCTTTTAATACAGGTTTGATGATCATGTCAATACTAATCTAACAATACATGTTTTCGAAAAACATAGACAAAAAGAGAATAGATTTAGTGATCGCACAAACTCAATAATTACTCTAAGTTTGAGAAAATTAATTTATTGGCATTAATAGAATATTACAAACATATAGTACTTATTATTTGTTTATTTCTCTTAATTTCATTTTTCTGGAAATATACCTCTTAGTTTATTAGGTTAGTATATCCTATATATGTGTTTTTTTTTGTTTTGTTTTTTTTTTTTCCGATACCTATATATGTGTAATTGAAATCAAATAAATGTTACTCTAATTATATCATCTCAGGTAAATAATATTACTATATTTTTCATCGTATGTTTTAGAATTTGTTTAATGCTACACGTATACGGCTGCTCATCAATAGGTACAAAACAAAGAGAGGAAATGCACCCATATGTCATTAGCTGAATTGTAATATCAAAAAGGGTTACTAGTTCAAATTTTATCAATTTTTGTCATATGTTTACTTTTTGGACATTTATACCCTTATATTTTATACATTATTCCATCCTAACACATTCTCTCTCCTACTTTTCCACTTTATTTTCCTCTCTCATTTTTCTCTTTCTTTTTTCTCTCTCTTCCTCTCATTCCCTCAGCTACGTCTTTCTCTCTCTCTCTCGTTTTTTTTTTCTTTTCTTCTTCCTCAAGTTTTTCTCTCTGCTGATTTCTCCATTGTTGATCTCTCTCCATCGTCGTGGTCGCTGCTGTCGTCGCCGTCACCGCTGCTCGGCGTCGTTGCGCAGTCATCTCTGTCGTCTCCATAATTTTGAGATTTTTCCTCCATCATCGTCGACGTCTTTTTCGTCGTCGCCGGAGCTTCTGCTTTTGTGGTCGCGATTAGCTTCATCGTCGCCGTCGTTTATATGTTTTTACTGTGATTTTTGCAGCAATTTGCTTGTGATTTTTGGAGAATTTTTTATTTGTGGTTTTTTTTTATTCTGCAAATTTTTATGCGATTTTGCTGTGTTTTATTATTTTATTTTTGTTTAGAAAGTGTTACGTTGGTTCAATTGTAATTTTCCGGCGATTTGTGGTTGCGATTTTAAGCTATGGATGTAATTTCCGGCAACTGTATCGAACTGGTAAAACTTGGTACGAAATTAGAAAATCGTACCAAGTTTTCCAAATATAAGTATAAGCTCTTGGAAAACTTGGTACGATTTCCTAATTTCGTACCAAACGTAACAGATCGAACTGGTAAAACTTGGTACGAAATTAGAAAATCGTACCAAGTTTTTTTTTTTTTTGTTCTTCTTCCTCAAGTTTTTCTCTCTGCTGATTTCTCCATTGTTGATCTCTCTCCATCGTCGTGGTCGCTGCTGTCGTCGCCGTCGCCGTCACCGCTGCTCGGCGTCGTTGCGCAGTCATCTCTGTCGTCTCCATAATTTTGAGATTTTTCCTCCATCATCGTCGACGTCTTTTTCGTCGTCGCTGGAGCTTCTGCTTTTGTGGTCGCGATTAGCTTCATCGTCGCCGTCGTTTATATGTTTTTACTGTGATTTTTGCAGCAATTTGATTGTGATTTTTGGAGAATTTTTTATTTGTGGTTTTTTTTTTATTCTGCAAATTTTTATGCGATTTTGCTGTGTTTTATTATTTTATTTTTGTTTAGAAAGTGTTACGTTGGTTCAATTGTAATTTTCCGACGATTTATGGTTGCGATTTTAAGCTATGGATGTAATTTCCGACGACTGTATCGAACTGGTAAAATTTGGTACGAAATTTGAAAATCGTACCAAGTTTTCCAAATATAAGTATAAGCTCTTGGAAAACTTGGTACGACTTCCTAATTTCGTACCAAACGTAACAGATCGAATTGGTAAAACTTGGTACGAAATTAGAAAATCGTACCAAATTTTCCAAATATAAGTATAAGCTCTTGGAAAACTTGGTACGATTTTCTAATTTCGTACCAAACGTAACAGATCGAACTAGTAAAACTTGGTACGAAATTAGAAAATCGTACCAAGTTTTCCAAATATAAGTATAAGCTCTTGGAAAACTTGGTACGATTTTCTAATTTCGTACCAAACGTAATATTTTTAGGTTTAAGAAGGAATCCCCATTGTCGTATGTGCTTGAATAGTATTCTACTGCGACGTGGCGTGAGATTTATGCTGATGATGTCTATTCCGGATAAAGATTCGTGGTGTGTGCCTGTTGCTTCAAGGATTGTTCTTACACCTAAGGAACCTAAGCGTACAAAGAGGATTCCAGCTGGATCCCATACCACACGCAGTCGGGGATGTTTGTGGTGTTATGAGAAAGGTCATTATATGAGTACATGTTCTCTAAGACGCCGCTTGATTAATTCGGAAGAAGAATGGAGTAGCAACCAACCAAGCATCAAAACGAGAACCCGCAAAACGAAGAAATGTGGAATTTGTGGCGTTGCGGGTCATACTCGCCAAACATGTCAAGATCCACATAGATTTGGTTGATAATTGGAGATTTATTTAATTCTATTAGTTGTGTAGTGTTTGTCATGGTTTTTGTTTGAAATTTTTGACGTTTTAATCAATATTGTGTCAAATATTATTGTAAATCTTTGTACTTTTTGAAGTAAATTTTGGTACATTTGAGCATTGGTTGACCTTAGATGAAGCTCCACTGTAAGTTAATCTTTTCAGCTTATAATATCAAAGTTTACAGTGTTGAATTGGTAAACTCGTTACGATTTTATCAACGCGTACCAGGTGTACCAGTGTAGAATTGGTAAACTCGGTACGATTTTGTAAAAACGTACCAGGTGTACCATATTGCAAGTGGTAAGCTCGGTACGATTTTCGCAATACGTACCAAGTGTACTATTCTTAATTGGTAATCCTAGTACGATTTTGACAATGCGTACCAGGTTTAATTAATGTAATATTAATTGAAAACAGGAGGAATATCGGAGTCTTTTGTGGTGTTGAGAATGTAAAGAAATTACATTTGCGTACTGTGCGTACCAGAATTCAAATACATAGTTATCTTATGAATAATACCAATATATTTGTTGATATTAATGTTTATACCAAAATATACTAATGTTTATGGATTTACAAAATACTATCCATCATGCACAAAATATTAACACGAATTCACTTTTCATTCATTTGCCTTCATTTGCCTCTTGTATTTCCATCTGTGCTGCAATGAGAAACAAAAATAATTCAATAACAAATACATATTCACTGTTTAGTCATAATCTGCTAGGTAAAACTGGTAAACTTTGACAAATACGTACTAAAACTCTAGGTACGCTTGGTACATTTTCACTAATGCGTACCTAATGTACTTGTCAAGTAGGTACGCATTTGCAAATACGTACTTGAAAATAATGAAATACTGGTACACTCGGTACGTTTTTCACAATGCGTACCAAGTGTACCAATAAAGTAGGTACGCTTTTGTGAAAACGTACCTACATTTTAATGAAATACTGGTACACTCGGTACATTTTTTAAAATGCGTACCAAGTGTACCAGTAAAGTAGGTACGCTTTTGTAAATACGTACCTATATTTAAATGAAATACTGGTACACTCGTTACGTTTTTCACAATGCGTATCGAGTGTACTAGAAACACACTAGTTTTCTTGGTACGTATTTGCGAAAATCGTACCAATTTTAAGCATACAATGCCATATTCATATGAACCGAATGCGAAAATACATTATGCATAAATAATTTCAGAAATTCAACAAGAAGCTATCCACGATTCCAGAAATTACAGATCTGGAATTACCGGTACGTATTTCACAAAACGTACCCGGTGTACCAGTACAATTTTCCGCCAAATCTGCAAATTGTACCCTAATTTCCATTCTACTCAACAAACTGGGTACGCAATCGACATTCAAAACATAGTACCTGTATTTTACTTGACAACTCTGTACGTATTTACAAAAACGTAACAAGTTTATTAGGTACGCAGTACACATTTACGAATACGTACTGCGTACTGAGTAAACTTGGTACGCATTAATAAATGCGTACGGCGTACCCAATAAACTTGGTACGCATTAATAAATGCGTACTGCGTACCAAGTACACTTGGTACGTACTGGTAAAAACGTACTGCGTACCAGGTAAACTTGGTACGCACCAGTACGCAACGAAAACGTACCAACCCCGAACCAGAAAATGCCGTCGCCGGAAATTTACAGCAACATTAGATCTACACAAATACATCAAAATCACTCGGAATTCAACCCAAATACACAAGAAATCATCAGAAACTCAACGAAAAACCTATAAATGAGTAAAAATAAGGCTAAAAAAAATCATGAATTGAAAAAAAATTCAAATAAATTCATTACCCCAATTTTAGATCTATGACTTTCCGGCGAGATCTATGGATTTCCGGCGACAATAGTTGGTGTAGTGGTTCTGGATGATGCATACGGCGGCGAAAATGAGTGGGGAAGAACGAAGAACGGAGGACCTAGTTTTGTGGCGGCTTTCGTCGGTTGCGTCGCGGCGGTGCGCTGCTTCGTCGCGGCTTTGGTGCTTGCTCGCGGCGGTTTTGCTCAGTGCGGCAGCTTTGCTCGACGCCGCGGAGAGAGGTGACGGCGGAGTGAGAGGAAGAGGAAGAGGAATCGCCGTGCTGGAGAAGAAAATGGAGAGAGAGAGAAAAGCGGGAGCAAGAATGAGAGGGAAGAGAGAAAAAAACAGTAACAAATATACACCCACTACTCTATAAGGGTATTTCAGTCAAATTGGGTACAATTTTACCCAATATTTGTCAAAAGTGAACTTTTGACAAAATTTGATATTACCATGTAGGGTAATGACATATCACCATTTGCCTCAAACAAAGTTTAAGCTAAGGTAATGTTATGCGATACAACAATTCATAGTCGATAAGAACAATATATATGTAATAAAGGTGGACAAACAACTCATAAAAAATTGTACTCAATGTAAAATGAAGGTTTGCTTTAGAATGCTATATGTCTATAAAATTTAAAATTGAGACTAGAAAAAAATTAATCTTTATTTTGTTTGATAAAGCCCAGTTTATTGCAATTTTTGGCAATTTTTTTGCAATTCCAATTTGAAAATAATTATTATGTTGATAATATTTGTAAATTACAATATAAAGTGATTCATTATCACTAAATTCTACACGAATGATCCTTCATGTAACACTTAATTGCAACGAGATAATCCTTCACGTAACACTAGTAATTATTAGTCGAAATATATTACTTAAAAATTAATAAAGTAGTTTTTTAAAATTATATTTTTAAGTTACAACTTAAAGTGATTCTTGTCAAGAATGAGAATATCTAAACGAGATGATTTTTCAATGTAAACACTTATTTACAATGAGATGATCTTTCATGTAACACTTACTTACAATGAGACTTCTTAAAGTGTTGAATTATTTTTTAATTTGTATTTATAAACTACAACGTAAAGTAATTCCCGTCTAATTCTTACCACTTATCCATAGCTATATTTTATTAATATTCGAGCTTCAAATAATTCTTTTACTTCATTCTTGAAAATAAAATAAGTTTCATACCATTTATTGAAGCCGGAGAATTTACATCGTCAACCAATTCAGGCCAATGATGAGATGATATCAAGTGGATGTATGAGAGCTAAGGACTAAGATGGAAATAGGGGTCTTCTATTCTAAGTCGGAATGAGAGAAAACTTTGACTCAAAATCAGACGGGATAGTATTTTATATTCATAATTCATTGTTTTCTGAAAAATACTTTAGTCCGATGGGCTGACATAATACCCGATCGGGCCAACATGATTAACCCTACAATTCAAACGGGTCACTTTGAAATAGCCTGATTACTTATTCATGTCGCAAATTCAACCATAACTATGTATTTTTTTGATTTATTCAAGTTGGCCCATTGGTTTCAGGTTGTATCAACATCTCTGTGTACATATATAAAAATTGTTATTTGAGGCGTGTACAAGTATGAATTTGATGATTTTAAGTTTCAAAGAGGGATACAATTACTCAAGTAACGTTATCCCTTTTTAATTAATTGATATAGTCTTGTAACACTTTTTTAATGAACTGCGTTGCAATACTATCACTTCAATACAAAATATAAAATTAGTTTATAATTTAAACTTATAAATTACAGTGTAAATTAATTTCCTATCGACCCCATCAATGTTCGACGGGTTACCCACTAGTTATTAATTAATAATAAAAAAGGAAATAAGAGACGGAAAATCTCTCGTTGGCCTTGTATTTTCAGCGAGAGTGTGAGAGTTAGCGCGACACGTGGAATATCGTTTTCGAATTTGGGGCTCCGACTTTGACCCGGGAGCCGTGTCCAATTTTCATTTTTCTTCTCAACGATCCGACCCGACCCGACGCGAATGTAGACCGAAAAATATCTGAAGATTCATATACACAAACATGAATCTCCAGACTCCAGATCCTTCCAGTTCCATTGTTTCTGCAGATTCCGCCTCCCACATACAAAATATTGTATTTATAGAAAGTAGAAATTTATACAGAGATACAATTCTCGACACCGTTAGTTATGGATTCCCTGTCATCGGTATCACCATCTATCGTGCTCCAGCTCCGCCGCCACCACCACTACCACCGCCGGCGGCCGGCGGCTGTATCATTTACATGCAGAAAATCCTTCGGTGGATTCGGAAGAAATCAGGGCATGCGAGTTTATTCTAAATTGGGCGGGGAAGATGAACGGGAAGGAGAAAACCAACGGCGAGATGAGGAGTTGGAGAGAGCGATGCGGATGGACGGTGCGATTCCCGGAACTTCCGATGAGTTTGTGAAGCAGGTGTCCTCACGCGCCTACGATATGCGCAGGCATCTCCAGCAGAGTTTTGATAGCAGTAGCTACGATGGTAAGTTTGCTCTAATCATGACGAATTTTTGCCTTTTTTTTGGGGGGGGGGGTCCTTAAAATTGATCTGTTGCTGATTTACTTATTTTACTTTATTGTATTTCGGATCATGTTGTAGTAAGAAGTTGTTGAGATGTATATACTCCCAAATAACAATAGTCTAATCATGCTGATAATATGTAATTTGTGATCTCTAACCAGCATTTTAACTGAACTAGAGGTTGAATTCCTATTTGATTACGAGCCGTTTAAGAAAACATTTCATTGCAAGTTAAATTTGATGGAAAAATACACCTATTGCATAAATTATGAAATGTCTACCCACCCTGATTGTGAATGTTGATAATCTGGTTTTGTTAAAAATGGTGAATTTGCAGAATGAGAGAGAACTTGCAGAGAAGGAGAGAAGGGAGAGAGAGATTTGGGGAAAAAATTCCTGTTGTGAAAAAGTTTAATGTTTAACTTTATCTTTGAATGTCAAACATGCAGTATTGGAGGCAAATCCTTGGCGAGAGACTTCAAAATCTGTGTATGTGCTGACTCACCAAGAAAACCAACTATGTACAATGAAAACACGTAGAAACCGCAGGTGATTTAGGTCTCAATTTCTACGTCTTGTTTCTGTGCGTTTGTTCTGTGTCACTACTTGCTTCCCACGTCCCTCAGACCTAATTCTCGATGCAGTGAAGTCGAGAAAGAGCTTGGACTGCTGTTTTCTAAAAGCGGGAAGCAGAGAAATCAGTCAAAGCAGGCAGGAAGCAGCACCAAATTTCAGATGCTTGTTGAGGATGTCCGAGAGGGTGTACTGGTAAGTTACTTTACTTATCGTACCTCTATCTCGTTTTAGTCTCAGCTTATTTCTGTAGACCGGAACAATATGTTTGAAACTGGCTCTCACTCCTTCACTGAATAAAACTTCAGTTTTAGAGGATTCAGTAGATGTAATTGTCCAAGAAATTAAATGAGACGGAGATCTTCTTGTGGTATAAGAACTGGTGAGAGTTCAAGGCCTCCAACTTAAGCATTTTGATACTTAAGCATCATAATGACTTGGTGATATTGGCTTATTATTACAAATATAGATTTTCTCACTTCAACCCTCTACTATTGTGTTATTCCTCGTTTTATATTGATTTTCATACTTTTACTTAAATTTACGATTCTGCTTCTGCAAAGTAATGTCAATCAGAATTTAATCATCACCACACATAAATATATCATTTCTTAATCAAAACCCAATTAAATTAGATTATAACAAAATTGAAAATCAAGGGGGTTTTCTACTATTGTTTAAAGGAGTTTGTATATGCAATGCATCATAGACCAAATTGTACCACCTAAAAATGGTACTTGGCTTGTGCTTTGTCAAAGGTATTTGAAGATCAAAATGAAGCTGTAAAGTACTGTGATTTGCTTCAAGGAGGAGGGCAAGGTTGTGAAGGTGTTGCAGAGATAGAAGCCTCATCAGTAAGCATGTCAAATCTACTCCACACGTGTCGAGTATTTTCAATATTAACCACAATTTGTTGCAGGTGTTTGATCTTTGCCAAAAGAACAGGGCTCTTGCTGTCTTATTCCGTCGGGGTAGAACACCACCTCTGCCGGAAAGCCTTAAGCTCAACCTCCGGGCGCGTAAACGCTCCCTTGAAGACGAAGAGGACTCAGCTTGAAGACTTTGGATGGCGGTTGGAATGCCGGTGATATGACAGAAATGGGTACATACATACATACATAGATACACTTATGTAATTTATTGTGACGCTAATATTGACAGAATTTCAACATATATTGATCATACTGTATATAGTGGAAATGTTGCATCCAAAATGGAGTGAAACTTGATTTTCTATGATTTGCTGTTTTAGGTCGAGCACCAGATACTTTAAATAATGAAACAGTATATGATTTCGAAGATGTTTTTCATATCGCCACACGCACATACTATATTTACTTGTATCACTAAAATCGGCTGAAATTTCGTCCCCATCCCACCCCCGGCGATTTATTCGACTGAATTTTTCACCAGCCATGTTTTTTGTTCACAGAAAATATAAACGCAGAAAGACTTCAACATCTTAAGTTTGACAACATGACATAGACATAGTGTATTATTGATACACTTCAAATTTTTGGGCTGGTTGGTTGGTTGGTTGGTTGGTTTTCGCGTCAGTCTTCAGTCTTGTCTCAAAACAATATATAAACACAAAGTCAGATGAGAATCAGATTCTGTAATTGTAACCGTGAGGTGAGCCGAAAGCGGAGAGTAACTTGCGGGTTGCAAACATATGACATTTTCGTTTTCATGCTTGCAATTGAGACCCAAATTTTGAAGAAATAGGCCAATGCACAGCACAACAATTTTCAGTCGGATAGGCCTTCATGTCACGTAAATGGCACCCGACCTGACATTTACAGTCCGAACTGTGTGGTGTTGTCACATCCGTCTAATCAACTATTAACTTATGTAAAAGAAACATAAAAAGAAAAAGAAAGTGAATAAAATGGATAAATTATTTAAATAAAAAATAAATAATAAACAAAATATCATCTCTCCCTCCTTTCTGCCTAAATCTGTAAAGACATCTCCTCAAATTAGGAGAGAAAAGTTTGTCCAGAAATTCTCGAATCGATCCATTTGCAAATCGACGGTCTATTTGCAAAGAACCCCCACACCGAATTTTTATTCGACCATGATGTGCGACTTCGGTCTCTAATTCCACAATTGCACATAGCGTCTGAGAATTCTCGCCCGCTCATGGAAAACACTTTCATGTAGATTTCACAATATCTTCAGTCTGCTTGGAAGGAATTTTATTTGTAGTGTGTTTCAATTATTTTTAAATGACGTGAGTGAGTTAATTAGGCAGATATGTGGCAACCACATCGAGTTCGGGTTGTGCACGTCACCTCACGTGAAATCCGTTCGGATCGAAAATTGTCCTACGAACACTTGTTTTTCCAATATTTGACCTCCTATTACAAGCCCGAAAAAAATTTGGCCTCTAATTGCAATTCCGATAAAAAATTGTTCTATATTTACACCCTAAGTTAATGTCCTGTGATTGCTTTTC
The DNA here is from genome assembly GCA_029490685.1 of Schizonepeta tenuifolia. Taxonomy (NCBI): domain Eukaryota; kingdom Viridiplantae; phylum Streptophyta; class Magnoliopsida; order Lamiales; family Lamiaceae; genus Schizonepeta; species Schizonepeta tenuifolia. The sequence goes on from CM055958.1 coordinate 84,902,760, forward strand.
GCTCTCACGAGGGGGATGTCAACATTTTTCTTTCACTTTATTATTAAGGTGCGTTTACTTTGGTTGTAAGGTTTTCATTTGGAAAAGGGATGGATAAAAAAAGATGAGAAAATATTATCATTTCCACACTTTTCTATCACATGTTTACTACATTGAAAAAGAAAATTATATCACATGGTCCCTCCCACCTTCTCCCCAGTTTTATGCCTTTTTCCTATGGCAAAAAATTAGAGAAAAATGCCAAAAAAGGCATATACATTCATCCATTTTGCAATTTAGACTTGACTTTTAAATCTTTGCAATTAAAGACATGATTAAATTATGCAATTAGAACTTAGCCCTCTTTTCTGGCGATCGGAACATCCGATGTGATAATTTTATATCTACGTGTACATGTCACCTCAATTATTCTTAATTAATCATTTATTAATCTCACCATTAATAATTGTTTTTTAACCTAAATACACAAATCCTTAAGGCCTTTTATTACTTGGTGATAAAAGCATATCTTCCATGGCGGCTTCTTCTTCCAGAAGCCCCACCGCCACGGCCGCCACCTCCGTTTCCATCTCCGCCTGCTTCTATCCTTCTCCTCGTTCCTTGAGTTTATTACGCAATAGTTACTAACTTTGCCGTCGTTTTTTCTTTAATTATTCTCTCAATATTTTATTTTATTTTATGTTTTTCGTGAACTACTGGAATAGATAGCAACCCTAGACGGAGATATCTTGACACCAATCAAGGCTTTAGGAGTTGTGAGTAGGCCTTTTGAATTTCTATATTTAGATTGTAATAGAAATTAATTAATGGTGATATTAATAAATGATTAATTAAGAGTAATCGAGATGACATGTACAGGTGAAAATAAAATATCACATCGAAATATTCCGTTCACCGTAAAAGAGTGCTAAGTTCTAATTGCAAAAAAATTGAAACATGTCTTTAATTGCAAAGTTTCAAAAATCAAGTCTAAATTGTAAAATGAATGAAAGTTTATGTCTTTTTTAGCATTTTTCACAAAATATTATCACGCCGCTCCCCACATATTAATATTTTTCTCAATCGGAGAGAAAAGGATGATAAGGATTGTCTGGATGATTATCCATCCTGAAGTAAGTTAACAATTGTAGTTACACAAAAACTTCCTAACACCAATGCATTGAGTGAGACAGGTTGACCGGACCTGAAAAGCCACCCCGCGGATTAGCTACCTATCCCAAAATCTCAGGCGTGTGGAATACACGCGCTATTTAAGGCACGACCACGTGTCCAGAAATTTGTTTTTTTTTTTCCTTAAATATAGGGCTGATATGATAATAATTAAAGACTCGATCATTTATTTGCTAAAATGACTGGTAGCCCAGTGGTAGAGATGTTGCTCCCACTAGTTTGACCACGGTTCGATAATCGTTAGTAGCGAATCTTTTTTTATTTTTTTTCATTAACCCGGTAGTTTATTTAATTTAGAACATCCAGCTTTAATTAATAATTGAGATTGTAGCCCAGTTGCAACGGCTCATCCTCCCTTGTGAAAGGTGTGGGTTCGAAACTTAGCAATTAGCATCTACATAATTTTTTTTCCCTTCTTTTTTTATTTTTCTACAATTTTTAATCTATTGAGACACTTTAAAGTGTCCTAAAAAATTGTAATATCACATATTAATTATGTGTCTTATTATTCATTTTTTTTCCTTTCATATTTTTCGATTTTTTAAAAAGAAAATTTATTGGAATAATATTTGTGATATTAAATAGCTATTTCCTTTTAATGTTTTAATGTTTTTACTCTCTTTTCCTTACGACGATTGTTACTTTTATTCACGAGAATTTGTACGTTTAGTTATTTGATTAATTTATGTAATCGGAAGGATAATAAAAACGTATAAATAATTCAAGTAATTATTGTCATGATGAAAAATAATTATTGACATGAAAAAAGGTAATGTTTCAAAAATATTACTTTTCTTAACGACAATGTTTACTTTTATTCACGACAACATGTACTTTTACTTATTTGGTCAAATAATTATTGTCGTAAGGAAAAGTAATTATTGATAAGAAAAATGTAGTGTTTCAAAAATATTACTTTTCTTGACGACGATTGTTACTTTTGTTCACGTGAACATATACTTTTAGTTATTTGATCAAGTAATTATTGTCGTGATGAAAAGTAAACATTGGCACGAAGAGAGGTAATGTTTTAAAAATATTACTTTTCATCACAACGAATGTTATTTTTATTCACGAGAACATGTACTTTTAGTTATTTTGTCAAGTAATTATTGTCGTAAGAAAAAGTAATCATTGACATGAAGAAAAGTAATGTTTCAAAAATGTTACTTTTCTTCACAATGATTGTTATTTTTATTCACGAGAACTTGTACTTTTAGTGATTTGATCAAATAATCATTATCGTGATGAAAAGTAAGTTTTGATACAAAGGAAGGTAAACTTTCAAAGTTATTACATTTTTTAATGGAAATGTTTATTTTTGTTCACCAAAATGTGTATTTTTAGTAATCTGGTCAAATAATTAATCATTAACATGGAAAAGGTAACGTTTTAAAAAGTTTATTCATCTAAAAAATTGAAAATAAAAATGATTAATCAAGATGAAAAAATTAAAATAAATTTGAAAAAAAAATGAGAAATTGCTTTTAAGAAAGAAAATGTTGAAATTGTGTACATATATTTAAATACGCTAATAAGTTCAAAGAGTTAGGCATAGCCTGGTGGCCCCTAGTAGGAATCGAACACGAGACATTGGATGATGAAGGCGGGGCCTCAACCGTTGGGCTATAGGTTTGAATGCGTCGCCCATTACAAATTTTAGATATATATTTTATAAATATGGACTTTAAAAAAACAAAAAGACAAAAAAATTTAAGCGCTGGCTGGGACGTTGGGTCGGGTTTCTGGTTGGCCCACTCATCTCACACTGTGCATCTATGCACTAACGTCTACCCCTCATAGTTAATGTGTGAAAAGGATGAAAAAATAGTAAATACTTGTTTTCCACCATTTTCCATCAAAATAAAAGCACCCTTAAACTTTCCTACTTGAATTTCAATGACAAGACTAATTAATATCATCAAAATAAAAGCACCCTTAAGTTTTCCACCATATTTCTATTTTGTCTTTACTAGAACTTCAAACCCATTATACAACACGAGGAATAGTAAAACTCAATTATTTATCTGTTGTTCTAGTTTGTTTTTTGAAGAATTTCCGTTGTTCTAGTTAGTACCAAGTCAAGTTTCAACTCTTAAGAGCATTTGCAATGGGGAATCGAGCACCGATATCGATCCGGTGTTGATCCCCCCTTGATATAGGGTATATTGAGGTCATTGTGGAGTTGTGAGGGGCGGTATCGATGGGGGAGGTATCGAAGGTGGTGTCGATATATCGACACCGCCTTCGACTTCGGTGCGGCAGCGATGAGGGGACACGCGCTATTTTTTTTTTCAGAATTAAAAAAAAAAAATTAAATACCCAACGGCTATCCCACTCCTTCAACTATAAATACACCTTCATTTCATTCATTCTTCACACCAGCATCCAATCTTCATCCCAATTTTTTACTTCTTCAATTTCAATCTTCAAATCTTTTTTTTTTCGTGAAAAAAAATGAGTGAAAACGAGTTCAATTCGTGGTTCCGGGACTATTACGGTTCAAATTCACCGAACCCTCAAACTCTCAATCCACCGAATCCAAACTCCCAATTCCCCCCTTCTCCCGATTTCACCCAATACCTCCGGCTGCCAGGTTTGCACCTTTCTTGCAATTGCCGGGGTTCTCAATCAAAATAAAATCTACTCAATCATTGCCAATGATTATAGATACTGGTATCTAACTCAATACCCATAGTGAAATTCTGCACTAGTAACTTACTAAATACCACCAATCATTAAAATCACGCTTCCCGACGATAGATCCAGTATCTATATCAATACCCATTGTGGATGCTCTAATAAAAGCTTAAGCTAGTATCCAAAAGAAGTTATATTTGCTCAAATGATTCAAATTTGAACTATATATTTCCATTATATAAGTAAGCATTTTTAGGGCTTTCGATGAGTTTATATAATCTTTACTTAATTTTGAATGATGAGAGTAATCCAATAATTTAATGTATAATTTTTTTTAAATAAATGATATATCAATTACATCCATAACTTTATTTGTATTTGCACGAGTCATTTTGTTGGTAATATTAATTTGATTTGATAATCATAATTAGATCACATAATAATAGCTTAAAGTCAAAGGACTGTTTATGGCAAATTGAATACAACATTTTTAGCTTTTATGTAAAAAATTGCATTTGAATAATTTGAACTTGAGTTTCTGTTCGAGTCACCTCAAAATTTTTCAAAGTCAATTCTTACGTGAAAAGTGAAAATTGTGAAGGATAAATAAAAAGAAAAATCTGAGAGTGAAAAAGCCAGCCAACAGAACGGTTATTGTCGTATTTGATTGATTGCGGGTTTGAGTCACCAAAACTAACTCTACCCAAAGCAAACGATTTCCGAACTCGGATCCATGAGCGGAAGCGAGGGCAGCTCGGAGCACTCTGCCGCCGGCGACACGCCGCCGCCTCCGCCGCCAGCGGTCACTGACAGAGAGAAGAAGAAAGAGAAGGCGCGCGTGAACCGTACGTCGCTGATTCTGTGGCACGCGCACCAAAACGACACCGCGGCGGTGCGGAAGCTGCTCGAGGAGGACCCCTCGTTGGTGGCTGCTAGAGACTACGACGACCGGACGCCGCTGCACGTGGCGGCGATCCACGGCTGGATCGACGTCGCCAAGTGTCTTATAGAGTTCAAAGCAGATGTCAACGCACAAGATCGCTGGAAAAACACTGTAAAATTCTCTCATTTTCTCCGCATATGTTCGTGCGTGTATCGTGAACTGTGTTTGGGTTGTGACTATGTTTGTTTTTTGAGTTTCTAATGGCAATTGACGAAATCGATCGATATTTTGATGCCGTGAGCTCTCCTGCGTGAATCATTACTGTTTTCTGATAGATGTGGTAAATTATGCCAATTAGAGTGAAACTGTTGCTATCTGGATCATAATGATGTTGTATTTATGGCTACTTTGTTTCTTCTCTTTTCTGGATGCCATCTATGCAAGACCGACATAAACAACGATCAACTAATTAGGATTTGCGGAAGTTAACTTGAACATAGTAAATTTCAAGTAAGTATGGATGAGAACAGGAAATTCTGTTTGTAACAAATTCCACAATGTAACTTCACTAGATTGTAGTCTGTTGTTGTTTAGTTAAATGCAACCTCTGTTGAGGTCATTAGACATCAGCACTGTGAAAATGATAGGATGTGCTTTTTGTTTGTTCTTTTATGGATTCAACTTTCAAGATCTTTGGTGTATGTAATGTATTGGCACAACTACAAAGTACTGTCATAGATAATGACCATCTGCAACGACTTTAGCTAATTCTGAACCAGAGTTCTTGCCCAACTATCTTTGGTTTTTGCTACTTTTACTTTGTAGTGATAAGAGTGTAATCTATCGTTATTATTTGATGATCACCTGATGCAACTGTAGTGTCCATAATTAGGCAAGTTCCTAGTCATGGTATGCTTATATGCGCCAACGCACATCACCTACGTGGACCTTGCACAACATTTTGTCTTTGTAATTTATATTCCTTGTTAACATGAAATGAGCAATAGTACTTGTTCTACTTATAAAGCTGCTCAGCTATCTTAATTTTTTTTATCTTGAAACAGCCTTTAGCTGATGCCGAAGGAGCAAAAAGATCTGGCATGATTGAATTACTAAAATCCCATGGTGGAGAATCTTATGTAAGTTTCTTGCTTCTGAATTGTGTTCCTACTATTGGAATGTTTTGTCTACTAGAATCACAAACCTTTTCTTATTTTCTATGTGAGACTCATTGTATTAGTATCAATTTCCATATTTCAGGGCCAGAATGGAAGTCATTTTGAACCAAGACCTGTACCACCCCCTCTGCCCAACAAGTGCGACTGGGAGATAGACCCTGAAGAACTGGACTTCTGTAACTCAATTCTCGTAGGGAAGGTCTGATTCAATTTGCAGAAAAATATTTATGACCTCCTGCTCAATCAACTTGGATATAGACTTGTGACCTCTGAGTTCTTTGGAAATGATACCATAGTATGATTAACAACCCTAGAGATTGATAAATTACACCTCTTATGAATTGAAAGCTTATTTTTTTGGGGAATCAGATAGTACATGCCGGGGTCCTTTTTTATGTTTCCATTATTTAGAACATTTTGTCTTGCCAATGAATTGTAAATGAAACCAAATCAGATTTGATTCCATTAAACTTTTGATCAACTCGTAATACCATCTGTATTCATCTCTGCCCTCGTGGAATTTGAAAGATGTGTGTGTACCATATTACTGCTGTGTAATAATTCTCTTTGTGTAATATGCTTGAAATTCTCATTACACGAAGTCAAAGAAATATTTGTGTATGTGCTTGTGTTCAATTTTCCCATGCAGTCAAATTCTATGTTTTCCCCCTTTTATCTTCTGGAGGTGGAGTGTAGGGGCAGTGGGTGGGTGGGTTGAGAAACCAAGTTTGTAGTTTGCCTTGGATTTGCTTTCCATGTAGTTTTCTTAGGGTGCGTTTACTTTGGTAGTATGGAAAATGAAGGAAAAGAAAAGGTAGGAAAAGAAAAGGTTGGAAAATATTTTCACACCTCTCCCCCCATGCTAATATTTTCCATAATTGGAGTGAAAAAGATGGAAAATGAGAAAATTAACAACTCTAATAACATGTGAAAAGGATGGAAAAAGTGTGAAAATATTTGTTTTCCACCTTTTTCCGTCAAAGTAAACGCACCCTTAGGGGTGTGCTTATCCTAAATTTTCCTGGCAAATTTATCTGTTTTTTTCTTTTCAGTTACTTCAATCTGTTCATCTTATGACTTTGGCTATATGTAATTTGTCTATCTTTTCTGTTCTCAAAACTTCTTGTTGATATTGATAGGGTTCCTTTGGTGAGATACTAAAAGCTTCTTGGCGGGGAACACCCGTAGCTGTCAAGCGAATTCTTCCGAGCCTTTCAGATGACAGATTAGTGATGTATGATTTTTGACATCTTTATTTCCTACTTACCATCGCCCCATTATAATAGTGTGTACTATGGTGCCCCTTGCATGCCTGAAAGGCACCTGCGCCAAATCTGTCATAATATATTATGATTTTTTGAAACTGTCTGTTTGGTGTGCCTGAAGCCTTATGCTTGCACTGAACTCGGTTCTTATCTTGTTGACTTCTTGGAGTTCCAATAATTAAGCTTTCTCAGTCACTACTATTTACTCCAGCATCTTTTCCTCCTATTTTACCTGATCTCCTAATCATATAACAGTCAGGACTTCAGACATGAGGTCAATTTGCTGGTGAAGCTTCGTCATCCAAATATTGTCCAGTTTCTAGGTGCTGTTACTGAGAAGAAGCCCTTAATGTTAGTTACAGAGTACTTGAGAGGGGTGAGTAAATATGTTTTCTGCAAAAGTATTGCACTGCATTTCACTTGAAAACGTCCTAACCTTGAATGTCCACTTTAATCTTTTTTATAGGGTGATCTACATCAACATCTAAAGGGAAAAGGAGCCTTAAATCCATCAACTGCAATCAGTTTTGCAATGGATATTGCCAGGTGAAGTGGATTTTTTATTCGTTTCGGTTTACCAGAGAGATCATCCATCTGAATTGCTCTCTATTACAAAGCTGTCTCTTTTGTGCTCATGCTTATTCTTTATTAGTTGATGAAAATGTGTAAGTTATGCAATTTATGTTAATACAGTACTGTATAATGTGTTTTATGCTCCTCTGATTGTTTTAATGTTGTTGGGACAGAGGCATGGCGTATCTCCACAGTGAGCCAAATGTTATAGTACACAGAGATCTTAAACCAAGGTTGGTTGGTTTCATGTGTATAGAATGCGGATTAATTTCTTTAAAATCAGTGTTGCTGCCTGTCCTTTTTGGGTCGCAATGAAGACCACGACCGTTTCTGTAGATTTCTCTGCTCTGTCTCTTTATGATAAACACGGTGTTTCTTCAGGAATGTTCTTCTCGTCAATAGCAGTGCTGACCATTTAAAAGTGGGGGATTTCGGTTTAAGCAAACTCATCAGGGTAAAACACTCTCATGATGTTTACAAAATGACAGGCGAGACTGGAAGCTGTGAGTAGTTTACCCATCTCTAATACAGTAGTTCTAAGTGCAGCTCGGAGTTCAATTGATTTTTAATAGTGTATTTATTATCTTTTGTCACCTCAAATTGATAGACCGTTACATGGCGCCTGAGGTCTTCAAGCACAGGAAATATGACAAGAAAGTTGATGTTTTTTCCTTCGGAATGATACTATATGAGGTAAGTTTTACTTTTATAATGGCATGTGACAAACAGGTATTGGTTGAAACAAGAGTTAACGAGACTGTTAACCGTTGCAGATGCTCGAGGGAGAATCTCCACTGTCACATTATGAACCATACGAAGCAGCCAGATACGTAGCAGAAGGACACAGACCGATTTTCAGGTCAAAAGTTCCTCTTGAATTAAAAGAGTAAGTATAGTGAATTAGTGATTGCCATTTTCCTTGCATTGAATATTGTTTGATAGCATTGAAAGCTGTCTAATCTGTGTTTGAACTGAAAATGGTGGTATAGGTTAACTGCACAGTGCTGGTCTGCAGACATGAACCAGAGACCACCATTTTTGGATATTTTGAAGGTACTTGAAAAGATTAAGGAAGCACTGCCTCCTGATAGCCACTGGCACCTATTTGCATCGTGATGTGAAAAAAACATCGACACTCATATCTCTCCATTCACCGTTGAGGTACTGTTTACTGGGCAGAACCAGTTTTCTTGTGATCTCCATTTCCAAACAGTTTAAAGTTCCATCTTCATATTAGTGTGATTAACATTCATCAATGGCATTCCTGCTCTGTGAATTTGTTTTTGTCGATGTACATGATGTAGTTTCAGCGCAAGCTGAGAAACCTCGACTTGCTAATGAAATATATGTATTCTACGTCAGAGCCTGCTTTTCTGATACATACCTTTGCTCTAAGATGAACGCAAAATAATGTGAGCTAAAAACATACCCAAACCATCTCTCTCAAAGAACCCGATTATCGCATAGAACAAAAATAATGTATTACCGCATTGTGCAACATTTAGGACAAAATAATGTATTATGCAAGAATTAGTTTAAATAAGCTTCTTCTTTTGAAAGAATGACTTCAAATGCCACAGCTGCAGTCCTGTGACGGATAGGGAAACAAGAAGTGACAGAAAACTCAACCAGGCCATTTTCGAGTTAGTCGATATATTTAGCTGCTGCATTTCTCTTTCCCTGTGATAAAAGTATTCAACAATTCCGGAAAATGTGAGTTTTGATAGTGTTACTCAAAAGAGATTTTGTTAGAGAATTTACCTTTCGCGTAGATAATATATCTCGTCGTGGACAGCTTGGATTGTATCATACATTCTCTTCAATTCAATTTCCATTGCCTGGTGACAAGGAAGTAAAACTAAACTTACTAATGGCAAAATCATGTGAATAAGCACACTCAATATCACTTGACAATCAATGATTAATCATGAATGTATAATTAGGTGCATAATCAGCATCGCCAGTCAGAAGAAGGGGGTTAGATCACAGTTGGGGTCCAGAATTTAGTAGAGGTAAGTGGAAAGGGAGCAAAATGCACTCACGAATAAAAACACACACACACACATAAAGATATATGAACAAATCACAAGAATTCATATCTTCTTTAATGATAGTAATACTATAACTTCATAAACTCATTGATATCATCTTCTCCCTACAACCATACCAACTTTGAGCTGCCTTTGACATCACAAAACATTAGGACAAAGTTTATAAATTTTAATATTGACTTGGCAAATAAGACATGTAAAACCCATAAAAGTAACCAACCAATACAGAATACGACCAAAATTTAGTAATTTACTACCCTCAGAAAGGAAATACTATGAATAGTTACAAGAGAAGCAATAAAGCAAAACACCGGAACTAAAGAGACAGACTACTTACAGCTATGGAACCTTTCTTGGCAATATTAGTCCAATCCTTAGCAGCCACACCGGACTTCCAATCAAAGTCAACCGTCATAAAACTCGAAGGTTTGGTTTCAGCAGCAAAAAAGCAAGCCATGTAATCACCGGCATCTGTTGCCTGAAACGCAAAATGCCCCTTAGGCACATTTTCTGCGTAGTGATAGTTGTTCCCATATGCTGATGTCACCTACGAGTTCAACAGAATCGAGATCAATCACATCAATTCTCATGTAAAACCAACATCAAGATAACTAAACATGACCAAATATTTAAATGTGATTACTCTCCTGAAATTAATCTCACTCAAGCCAATACATACCCCTTTCTTTTTTCAAAAAATGTGTAGGCAACTAGAATAACATTTTTTGTTTTCCTGAAATTTTAGCCAAACATCAGAGAAACATCATAATTAAAACAATTACCAAACCTCAGGAATAGTTTTGTCAGTGGTTTTGAATGCAAGAACAAATAGAACACGAACATACGCCTTTAGCCATAGGAATTACACACAGATTACAAAGTCATTTGCCATATAAATAGATTGATCATGCATAGAATAGTACGTATCAATGACACCATATTGAGGAAACAAAATCGAGCAATTAATACAACAATATTTTGAAGAAAGAAAATATTGTTGAATTCATTTACACAAATCATAAATTTCAGCAGAGCCATCTAGTACATAGATTCAACACGCAGAGAAAGGTTATGCAATCTATTTCAATTAACACGAAACTATATCATAGCAAATATAATCCTTATATGAACATATAAACCTTTTTATTGAATATTTAGCATCATAACATCGGCAAAATCAGTCGCAAAATAGAATTTCATAAAAAGATCTCAACTTTAATGACAAAGCCTCATTTCTGAATAATATCATGTAAAATCAACACAGCATACGAAAATTCCCAAATCAAACACACACACACACACACACACACTAACCCGAATAGTAATTTTATGAGAATCAGGCAAAGGCAAGCCCTCATTAAAGTTAACGACTTGGTACTTTCCCACAGTCATTGAATTGCTCTTGATATCCTCCGCAATGCATTTGGTATGGCCCGTTTCCAGTTCGAATCGGATCGATTCGACCCGCGTCTGTACCAACACAATTGCTGCCAAAACGACGAAAACATTTCGTCTTTGGATTTCAATTTGCGAATTCATGTTAAATAAAAAAACCCAGAACAAAGAAAATGAAATATCGATGGATCCTCCTCTTTCCCACTCTTTTCTTTTCTCATGAGATGTGTGTGTGTGGGTGTGGGGGGGGGGGGGGGGGGGGGCTAATACATGAAAGTTTCCGAATTTTGTGAAGCTGTTAGAGATGAAATTGGAAATCTCAGAGGTTTGATGCTCGATCTCATGCTGAAACTAAATTCAGAATTATGAGTTTCCCTTGATTTCTAGTACGTGAGCGGAAGATTTCTTGGAGTGCTTCACTGGATGCCACGTGTCACTTGTGCGTGTGTTCCTCTTTTAGTTTTTGGAAATTACTAATTTACTACCATGCAATGCAATTGAATCGATCATAGTGGTGGTGAACGTCAAACCACACGGTGCGAGTGATGATGGTAATTACTTAATTAGAGGACAATTTAATAGAATTAAGAAAACTCGAATTATTAGAGATAATTTCTGCTTGTTATAGTATAATTTTAATTAGAATTTATTAATTTCAATCAACATTTATCAAGCTTCAAGTTGAATTTATCAATTAATGATGTTTATTACGCTTATTAAAATTAATTAAGCTCAAACGAAAATTAATCATTTTTTCTTGATACAAAATAAAAGACATAAAAATATTACTGTATAAAAACATCGTCATGGACCGCAAAGGGTATTGCTCAATCATTATTATTAATGTGATTTGAGTATTTATTTAATTATATCTGCTACTGTTATGATATTTGCTTGTATAAAGATTTCTACATAAATAGTATTAGTAGCATTCGAATTTCTTAGTTATGAGTTCATGTTCATGCCCTCTATCAACTAAGGAACTCAAAAGATGAAATGACCCATCTCAAACCTAAATGAACTAATCAATCATTATTGAGACCAAAAAAATAAAAAATAAAAACAGAATCATATCGAATCTTGACAACTTTTAAGACTATTTTAAGAAACTCGTATTATAGTAATATTTTAGTAGGTAATTCAAGTAGAAATTTCATTGATACATCAAAAATAAAAAAGGAAGCAAAGTAGTATTAGATTGATAGTTTTGAATCATTGAGTTCTTGTACTATTAGATTATTAATTAATAGTTTGGTGAAAGGGAAATGCTTCTGGATTGAATCAATATGTCAACACCATGGTTCTCTTCTCTTGCCTCTCAAATCAATGTTTTTGTTTCCCACAACAAGGCTTGTGGAAGCCTGGAAGAGAACCATGGTGTTGGATATTAAAACAAACTCACATGTTTCAACAAAATAACAACATCAGAATATCACAAAAATTTAAATGTAACATTACGAAATCAAACTCCACAAGTTAGTAATAGGATATTAGTAAGAATTTCCAGTCAAAAATTTATTCCAGAAATAACAATTTCTCTCATCAAAATTCTCCAATTAATCAAAAAATTGAGATAAATCTCAAACCGTATAATCGAAATCAAGGCGCCGCCTTTTTCTCAGAATCGCCCAATCTCTCTTCCGCCGCCGACCTCTCCTTCTCCTTCTCCAACTGCTTGACCGCCGCTTCCTCCGCCTCCAGCAGCGGCGCGTAGTAATCAGGATGCGCCTCCATACACTTCCTCAAAGCAGAAGTCGCCTGAAAACATTTCTCCACAATATCCTCTTTATTCTTCTCCCCTTCCTCCACGCACTTCTCCCAATCCGCGAACGTCTCTCTGCAACCGCCCGCTTTCATAAACAAGCAAAATCCGCACTCGCCCTCCTCCTCCTCCTCTTCTCCTTCTCCACCTCCGGCTCCGCTCCCTTCGCTCGAATCTTCTGCAACTTTAGCATCTTCGTCTGCTTTCGGTGGATCAGGGGATTCTCGAATTGGGGCTTCGGGCTCGGATTCGGGTTTGTGTTGGGCTGAATCTGAATCTGAATTCGAATTCGAATTTGAATTTGAAGGAGACATTCTGCGGCTGGAAGGCGTAGAGGTGGAGCTAGGGTTTGATTGTGAAGCCATGGCTACCCGATCTTAAACCTCTCCTCTTAAACCCATTTCTCTCTCTTCTCTAAAATACATCACCTCAGTAATTTAATATTCATTTGTCACGTCCAACATGTGTCATTTTTTTTTTGACATCGTGTTTAAAATATCTCATTTTTTTTAAAAAAAAAATCATTTTATTCATTTTATATCCCTTCAAAACTATTTTATATCACTTTATATCGTTTTAAAAATACTTTATATCACTTTATCAATTAAAAAATATTTTATATCACTTCATTCACTATACTAAACACATAATTTACATTTAATCCTTCTTTTTCTAATCTCCGTGCTAAAAGGAAGTAAAATATATTGAACAGAACAGACGAGTATATCAATTAATATAGATCCAAAATTAAAAAATTAATAATACAAATTTAATTTCTATGAGTTTTTATACGATTCTCGTCCATAAAAAATATATATGTAAGTTAACACGAAATGAGAATATTTTAATGGTGGTGTTGTCAATTAACACGAAATTTGTTGTTTGGACTGTAAAATTCAACGTTGACAAACCATGATTAGTCTTATGTTAAATTATTTTTTTTAAAATCAGTAAAATATTACTCCCTCCGTACTTGAAATAATGCCCTATTTACTGTTCGGCACAGAATTTAAGAAAGTTGGTAAAATTGTTATGTATAGGATAAAAGTTACTCCCTCCGTCCATGAAAAATAGTCCTACTTACCATACTTTTCTTGTCCATGAAAAATAGTCCTACTTCACTTTTTCCACTCACATCAAGTGGGACCTACAACAATTTTCACTCTCATTTTATTTTTTCCACTCACAATAAGTGGGACCCTCATTCCACTCACAACAACTTTAACTATATTTTATATTTTTCACTCACAACAAGTGGGACCCTTATTCCACTCACAATAATTTTACTTCCAATCCACTTCTTCCACTCTCACTAAGTGGGATCCCTATTCCACTCAAAACCACTTTACCAACTTTCTTAATCTCCGTGCCCAATAGTAAATGAGACTGTTTTTTGTGGACGGAGGGAGTAAATAGTAAGGATAGTGGTTGTAAACACAAAATATTGTATTTATTCAAATAAATATAAGTTTGAATACAATTATAAGAATATCGAATATGCGCGGGCTCAATCTCTATTTGATCCTCCGATTCTTCTCTTCAAGTCGATCCTCGAACGGTCTTCAAGCAGCCCTTGAGATTTGATGGAGAAGTATGCCTCATTGACCTCCTTGGACTTGATAGCCTTTAAGATTTGATAAGAAGTATACCTCCTTGATCTCTTTGGACTTTATCTTCAAGCTTTATAACGTTGACGTATATGACTTTCGCCTTGCTTCCTAAGTAAACGTTGAGCTTTGACTTGATCTTTGACTTGATGACGTTGACTTGAGCTTTGTGATTGGTGGTGTTGATGCGGTGGACTTTTGTCTTGTTTTCGAAGTAACGTTGAGCGTCGAGCTTTATAACGTTGACTTGGAGGACTCTCGCCTTGTTTCCGGATCAAACACCACTTGATATGATTCCGTCGAAGAACGCGTTGATTCCTACGAAGAACGCCTTGAATCTCGCCGGGACACCTTGAATATTGAAAGAGAAATCTTGGAGAATTTCTCTCTTCAATTCTTGAGCTCTTGAAGATGATTTTTAGGTGTGTTGTAAAGTTGTGTAGAGACCCTTATTTATATTTGTAGGAAGAGAGAAGTTGAGTGGGCTTTGGACTCCATCATGGGCTCTAAGGGCTTAGGTGGCGCGATATCATTGGCTCTTAAATATTGACGTATATCTCTTTACTTATTGTCAAAGAAATAGATATTTATCACCATATAAAGACATACTTATCAATTAAATAACTTATATTAATATGGATATGATAAGATTCCATAATAAAATAAGATATTAAAATCAATAAAATATATCATTAAATTTCGATATCTACAGTGGTAATGACAAAAAGGTAGTTGTATTGATAAAATGTAGTGATAAAATTGTTAGAAGGTGGGTTCATCAATGACAAATGAGTGTAAATAAATGATACTATTCTTTAAGGTATATAAGTCCATAAAATGAAACAGAACATTTGATAATATACACTTAAAATATGATAAATGAGACAATATTTCAAATATGGAAGGAGTATTACTAATTATTACTAGTATGTAAGTTTCTTTTTCTTATCATTAGTAATTAATTCTTATATTTATAAACATTATGATTGAATCGGGGAATGTGATGTACGAGGAAGCCATTTTGTTTTATAGTTCCACCTCCACTCATCTTTACATAGTATATTTTATAGGTATCGAAGAATTTGAATCAAATTTTCCATTTCATAATAATCTAACAAAAAAATTTCCCTACAATCGGTTGCATACAATACAATCAGTTTTAACCCGCGTCTCAACTCGACCCGACCTGAACTTGCGAGTTTAAAAAAAAACAAAAAACTGTCACTACAGTGTACTCCCTCCGTATTTCAAAAAATGTAATGTTTACTGTTTCCGCGGAGTTTAAGAAAACCTGGTAAAGTGGAATAAAGTGGTGTAAAAGACAATAAGGGTAGTGGAGGTGAGAGGAAATTTTTCTGCAGGAGATAAGAGGCTCTCATGTGTAATTCACTATCAGAATCAATTTGATTCATCATTTAGTGCAGTTTACATGTTTTTCCCTTACCTACTGCAGATGATACCACTGATTAAAAGAAAGTGGCCAGAAAGAATGAGCAAAAATATCATAATCCAGCAAGACAATGCAAGAGCACACATAGACAACAATGATCCAGATTTCAGAGTTGCTGCATCATCAGATGGATTCAACATACAGCTTGTACAACAACCACCAAACTCACCAGACACTAACATCAATGATCTTGGCTTTTTTAGAGCCATACAAACACTGAAGGATGAGAAGAATGCAAGAAATGTAGATGACATGAACAGAAATATCAAGGAAGCATTTGAGAGTTTTCCACCATGAAAATTAAACAATGTATTTCTCCCTTTGCAAGGCTGCCATGAAGAAATCATCAAGTGCAGGGGAAATAAAACATACAAAATCTCACATATGTATAAGGAGAGAATGGTGAGAGAGGGGACACTGCCAGATTCCATCTTAGTAGATGAAAGCATTGTGAAAGAAGGATGAGAATATATGAAGATGCATGGAGTTGATAGAGGGATAATTTTGAGGAATTAAGACATCACCAGAGGAGTGAAAGACATGCATTTAACAGAGTGAAAAGTTCTGTATAGATATTTTTTTGGCCGAAGGTTTACAGGGACAAACATAAAATAGATCAGTTTTTGTGTTTGGAATGTAAATTTGTCCTTGGATCAGTTGTTTAGTTAGTGGTTGTAGTCTCAGCCTTAATTAAATGAATTTTTTTTGCATCATTGACTCACTATGTATCCTATTTATGCCTCCAGATATAGAACACAAATAATTCTAGTGGTGGCAGTAATAAGATTCATCAAACAACTCCCAAGAAGACAATAATTTACATTCAACACCAATAAGGCATCACAAGTGCAGTATCAGTTCAATATCAGATTCAAATGCACAAATAAGGCATCACAAGTGCAGTATCAGTTCATAATCAGATGCAAATGCACAAAAAAACCCAAATCACAAGTGCAGTATCAGTTCATAATCAGATGCAGATGCACAAATAAGGCATCAGCAGCCTTCCTCCACTCACTCAAATGCACAAATAAGGCATCACCAGCCTTCCCCCACTCATTCAATATCAGTTTCAGAAATGCAGTATCACAAAATCGAGGGGAATCAAGAGAGTGAAAACCATAAAATAGAACGCAATCACCTATTTTCTGAAGCTTTTATACTCTACCAAACCCTTAGCAATGTATTTCTGCACCCACTCGTCGTAGGTCAGATGAATGTCAGCTTCATCCTTCCACTGCATCGCCGGCACCGAGCTCTCACGATCAGCCACCATGCCCTCTGGAGGATTTGGAGAAGACTCATCAGTGAGCGTTGGGAATTCAGACTCCGGCACCACTGTACCATCATAGAGCGGAGACGTTTGATGTCTGAGCGGCGCCGGTGGGGAATCTGGCTGAGATCCGTCGGGTAAGAGCGGCGGCGACGGAGATTGAGTATGAGATTCGTGAAAGAGTGACGGAGAAGGAGATTGAGTCTCAGACTCGTCAAAGAATGGCGGCGAAGGAGATTGCGTCTGAGAATCGTCATAGCTCTTCGCCGATGGATTCTCAGATTCGTGAAAGAGCGGCGGAGAAGGAGATTGAGTCTCAGACTCGTCAAAGAATGGCGGCGAAGGAGATTGCATCTGAGAATCGTCATAGCTCTTCGCCGATGGATTCTCAGATTCATCATAGAGCAGCAGCGAAGGAGGTTTCGCCACCAGGCTCTCAGAGATGGGAGTAGAAATATTGATCGGCACCATTATAGTGAACGGACGGCAAGGAGTAAGACAGATTACAGTGGCGACGAAGTACAGAGATGAGAGTGGAGACAAAGAGAGAGAGGAGAAAATCCTAGATCTGTGAAGAACACGAGAGAGAAAGCGCCGATTTAGAGTTTGGGGGATGGGAGATTTTCTATATATTTGGGGGAAATTGGGCTGCCAGATTGGGTTTGAGTTTTGAAATTTTGGGTTTGGGTTTTATTTTTAATTGGGTTGGGTAGTTAGTTTAAGTTAGGATAATTAGATTAGATTAGTTTAATTAGGCTTTGTTAATTAAGGGAAAAGTAATGGCATATTGCTGTAAATATAGAGAAATATTTGAGGTATAAAAGTCCATAAAGTGAAACATTACATTTTTTCAATTACATGCTTTTTAAGCAAACATTACATTTTTTCAAATACGGAGGAAGTATATATTATTAACTGTAATAATATACTAGCCTGGATTCTGGCCGAGTGGTTGGCCGGAAAGGTTAGAGCCTTGCTAGCGCGTTGACCCAAGTTCGATTCCAACTGGTAGATAAGTTTATTTTTTTTTCTTTTTCTTTTTCTTTTCTTTTATTTTCTTTTCCTTTTTTTTTCTTTTTTCTTTTTCGTTTTCTTCCTTCAATTTATTTTCTCTATTTTTTCTTCTTTCCTCTCTTCTTTATTCATTTTCGTTTCTTTCCTTTAACCTTTTATCTTTCTTTGTCTTTTTTCCTGTTTCTTCTCTTTTTGTTTTCTTTTCTTTTTTTTTTATCTTTATTTAAAATACATATAATTCAAAGTAATTATTGTCATGAATAAAAGTAATTATTAAAATAAAATTAATGAAGAATAATTATTATCAATAATGTTTCACAATTAAAACTTTTTTGATAATAATGTTTACTTTTATTTACGACAATTTGTACCTTTAATTATGTAGTCAAGTAATGATTATCGTGATGAAAAGTAATTATTGATATGAAGAAAGGTAACGTTTCACAACTATTACTTTTCTTAACGATAATGTTTATTTTAATTCACGATAACTTGTACTTTTAATAATTCGGTCAAGTAATTATTGTTGTGATGAAAAGTAATTATTGATAAAAAGAAAGATAATGTTTCACAATAATTATATTTCTTAACGATAATGTTTACTTTTATTTACGATTACTTATACTTTTATTTATTTGGTCAAGTAATTATTGTCTTGAGGAAAAGTAATTATTGATATGAAGAAAAGTAATGTTTCACAACTATTACTTTTCTTTATGACAATGTTTACTTTTGTTTACGACAAAGTGTACGTTTACTTATTTGGTCAAGTAATAATTATCATATGAAAAAGTAATTATTGATATGAAGAAAGGTAACGTTTCATAACTATTACTTTTCTTAACGATGATTGTTATTTTTATTCATGACAATTCAAACTTGTAATAATTTAAATAAGTAATTATTATCGTAAGTAAATGTAATTATTGGTATTAAGAAAAGTAATGTTTCAAATACATTAATTTTCTTCACGACGATCACGAGAACTGTGCTTTTAGTAATTTGGTAAAGTAATTATTGTTGTAATGAAAGTAATTTTTTATATGAAAAAATGAAATGTTTAAAAAATATTACTTTTAAAAAATAAATAATTTAAAAAAATCGAAAAAATTGAAAATAAATAAATAAAATGAATAATATGACAAAACATAATAATAAAGAAAAGAAAAAAAATGAAAAATACTTTAAAAAAGAAAATAGGGATAATATAAATAATTTAAAAAAAATAAAAAAATAAATACAATATGTTGGGAAATTTAGTAAAGTTTTGATTGATTCTAAAACCAACTGACCCCAACCGAGTAGATGTTGCCATATCCTAATGTTAGTATTTAGGCTCGCTGTTTGAGGAATGTTGAGATTTTATCTTTACAGGTCTCCAGCTGAAGACGGCAACATGGCGTTACTCGGATACAACAACAGATGGCTTTACTCGGATAGAACATCAGATGTGAGAAAGACAACTGAGCGTTCAAGCCAACTGTTCTGATATAGAACATCAGTTGTAAGAAAGACAACTGAGCATTCAAGCCAACTGTTCAGATGGAACATCAGTTGCAGGACTCAATATGATAGATCGACAACATGAAGCTCAAGGAAGCTGAGGGTTCAACTGATCCTCTTCAGACAGAATGTCAAATGAAAGTAGCAATCATATGGAACATCAACTGAAGACTACTCAGATGAAGACCAAACTTCTCAACCGACCAACCAATGTTGAAAGACAAAGGTTGAAATTTGAATTTCAAATAGGAAGTCACGTGAAGGTTTGACGTTCTGTCATTACCTCATTTGGCCCAACACAAGGTTGTCTCAGATGGAAAGCAGAAGTTCACAGTTGCCAAATCGGGAAAATCTGCAGAGATGAGAGACAAGCCATCGCTTTCACAGAACAGAGATCAACGGTTCATCCAACGGCTAGTTGATTCTCTCCGCCTATAAATAGAGGCCTTCATTCATTCATCAAGATAGAAGACAGAGTAGAGAGCAAACAGACGAGCGAAAGAACAACGATATTCTACAAAAGCTAAATTGAAATTAATCTCTAAGAACATCACCAGTTGAGAGTTCATAGAATGTTAGAATCTGTCTTGGTGTTTTTGATCTTAGTTTGAATCTTCAGTCGTTCAAGCTTAGATCCTAGCTCACTTCGTTGTTAGAGCTAGTAGTTGAAAACCCCACCCTTATACACATCCCCTAAAAAGGTTGTAAGGATCCTACTCTTCCCGAAATTGAGTAGAAAGGTTGATAAGTACCCGTAAACTTATCTGTAAGGTTGATAAGTACCCGCAAACTTATCTGAATGGTTGCAAAGCCCGCGTAAGCTTTGTGGTAGCTGTCCTAAAGAATTTGGACTGAGTTGTGTGGACTCACAACTTCCCGTGGACGTAGGAGTTCTCTCCGAACCACGTAAATCCTTTGTGTGTTTGTGTTTTCTGCTCAGTCACTTATTGCATATCCAACTGACCAACTAACCAGCACTCAAAACTGCATTTTTACATTTTCAATTGATTTGGTTTTTGACCGACCTTGCATCTGAGCGTGAGTTATTTTATACGAGTTATTGTTTTTTATCCACCACATTCCGACAGCACCACTCTTCCAACTGAGTTTTCTTACTCAGTTGTGATTCCAGCTGAGTCCTCTTACTCAGTTGTGATAATTTTTAGGGGATTGTTTTAAAATTCCTATCTGGTGTATTCCCCCCCCCTTCATATACCAGAACTCGTATCGGGACCATCAAGTGGTATCAGAGCAGTGGTTCAAAAGACTGTTGTCTCTGTTTCACGAGGTGTGAATAAAGGTATTTTTCTTCAGTGGTCAACTGAATAGATCTTTTCCACGCTAGTGCATTTCTGCTTGCATTTGTCTTCTGTTTGTTGTGTGCAGATGGATTTTAAAGACAAGATCGTTGTCATGTTCTCGGTTGTGAACTATACATCCTGGAAAACTCGGATGAAGAAGATTCTGCTGTCCAAGCATCATCGAATGCAACAAGTGATTACATCCGGACCGATCACCATCATGGAAAAAGTCATTCGCACTCCTACAAATCCCAATGATGGGGATGCAACTAAGGTGATGGTTGAGAAAAAGCCAGAAGATTTCACTCCTGAGGAAGCAAAAGTGAGCCAGCTGGATATCTGGGCTCAGAGCACCATCATGTCCACAGTTGGACAAGATTATCTTCCATGGATAGAAGAGTGCAACACAATTAAAGAGATGTGGGATATTTTGGCATCTCTTAGTGAAGGGAGTGACGAAACCAATGAGAACAAATTCTCCCATGCTTGTCAAGATTTTGACAACTTATGTATAAGAGTTGATGAAACCATTGATCAGTTGGAGCTTCGGTTCATGGATATCATCCGAAGGATTCAATCTATCCGACGAGAAAAATATACATTGAGAGAGATCAATCTCAAAGTATTACAAGCCTTACCAGCTGAGTGGGACACCTTCACCAACATTCATGAAAGCCGAGCTAATCTTGGAGAGATGGGAACTGACAGACTGTTCTCAATTCTGAAAGGAAACGAGTACAAGGTGAACCGATGAAGATCAACTCAGTCATCGATTCAGACGAGTCGACTTGAGGATGTTGGTTCAGGAACAAAGACAGTAGCACTTCGAGCTGACTATTCCAAGCCGCGAACATCAAGGGCAACAAGATCTGCGGACATAGCTTCGAAGGAGCCGAGCAGAGAAGAGCTGCAATAGAGTATAGCCGCCTTGTCAAAGAAGCTAGCTGATATTGATACTCGGTTCGGAAAATACAAGCGGTTCTATAAATCCAACCGAACTTGAGATAACTCAAAGCCTGTGACCAACAGTTGCTTTGAATGCGGTAAAGAGGGACACTTTAAAGTTGATTGTCCAGATCTGTCGAAAAAAGATAGAGAAGCGTTGAGGGCCAAGCAAAATGCAAAGAACAAGGCCATGGTTGCAGAAGAAGCAGCTGATGACATGGACATCTTCACCGACATCGAAGATGAGGACGAGCTGCCACCAACAACGCTATCAGACAGGATAAATGTCTCATGGCATTTGGAACTGACCAGGATGATACTGAGGTATATTCTAATCCAGTTAATTTAAATTCTTCCAATGCTACTAACATGCAGGAAACAGTGGATGAAGAGTTGGAACCCTCTTGGGGTGATTTCCTAGAACTCAGTGAGGAATTGCATCAGCAATCGGTTGAGTTGAAGAATCTTCAAGAACAGTTTGACAGACTTGAAGAATCCTTAACTGAAAAGGACGATTTGATTAAAAGTCAAACCAAAGAGATTGATAATCTCAAAAGTCAACTGTATGAGGCCAACCAAACTAAAGCTCCAACCGATGAGGAGTTGAAGGAGCAGATCAAGGAGCAGCATAATTAGTTGAACAAGCAAGAGACATAGATCTACCAGCTGATGAAGAAGTCAGACGCACAGACCGAGCATATAGCAGTTCTTCTCAAGGATCTACAAACTGAGAAGGACAACCTGATAAAGCTATATCAATCATCCAAAATCATCGAGAATCTCATCAGTTACCAAAGACAAATGGATGACGTGTCTGGACTCGGTTACGACATGATCAAGGATACTAGAATTCCACCCGCAACCTTTATCAAAGCTGTGGATGTCACGATTGCCAAACCAAATACGGTTGAGTCTGCAACTCCCCAACTTAATCTAACCTCCACGTCACAGCAAGCACAACCAGCTAAGGAAACTGCAGCTGAGAAAGAAAAAGGAGCTGTGGTTGGAGAACTGAAGAATCCATCGGTTGGGATAACAACCGAGGGGGAATGTTCCAGGACTCAGAAGAGGAACCAGAGACGTCGGAGATACAATCAGAACCGACCTCAGAACCGACCTCTGAACCGACCTCAGAACCGACCTCAGAAGGGATGGAATCAACAGAACCGACATGGATTCAACCATCAGAATCAACATCAGTTCCATCATCAGAACAACCAGAGGTTCAATCAGAGTCAACCAATGTGGAACAGTTCCAACAACTGGAGAAATTCATGCCAGAACATGAATCAACAACCGGGCATGAACAGCTGTCGTCAACAGTCAGGAAAATAGAATCAGACTCAGCCACAAAGATTCCAAAATGGCATCCGACCTCATAGGCAAAACCAACAGGGTCAGAAACGTCAACAAAACAGGGAGAACGCCTCTCCTCCTAAAGCTCACAATGGGAAAAATCAATCTCCTCCCAAGAACTAGAACGTCAATAATAACAACAAGCCTAAGGATGACCGAGGTGTTGTTATAGTTGATGGAGAAGGAAAGATAATTTGGAATGACAAATCTATCCTAATATACAGGGAAAAACGACCCACAGTTCAAGGGGGAACTGGAACTAAAATTGGAAACCTAAGCATGTTTCTCTGTGCAGGAGCAGGAGGAACAGCTGAGAAAGAATAAAGCATCACATACCATGTGGGTGATGGATAGTGGATGCTCGAAACACATGACAAATCTGAGGGATTTGCTTGGAAGTTTCGTGGAAAAGGAAGGACCATCAGTTACCTTTGGTGACAACTCAAAAGGCCATACTAAAGGCTACGGTACCCTTGAAACCAATCTCGTGTCTATTCCCAACGTTTCATATGTTGATAGATTGAAGCATAACTTGCTCTCCATCAGCCAATTCTGTGATAATGGTTTCTCTGTCAAGTTTGATGTGCAGGGCTGCAGGGTCAAAAATATCAGAACAAAGCAAGTTATATTGTTGGAAAATCGATTCCCAACCGGGAATGTCTACTATGCAGATTGGAATAGTAGTCCTCCTGACACTTGTCTTTTATCAAAGAGCAGTTCAGATGTGAGCTGGCTGTGGCACAAAAGGCTCAACCATCTGAATTTCATGACAATGAACCGACTTGCGAGACAGGAACATGCTAAGGGTATTCCGAACCTTGTGTTCTCACCAACACATATCTGCAGTGCGTGTTAGCTGGGAAAGCTCGCTAGATCCTTCTTTCGGTTGAAAACAATTCCCTCAACCGATCGAGTATTGCAGCTGATCCATATGGATCTCTTCGGGCCTGTTACTCCCAATAGCATGAATGGTAACGAATATACACTTGTTGTTACTGATGATTTTTCTAGGTACACGTGGACCATTTTCATGCGTCACAAGAGTGAAACCCGAGATGAGCTACCCAAGCTGATGGATCGGATATCTAACCAACAAGAGATGAAAATCATTTCTATCCGATCAGACCGTGGAACCGAGTTCCTTAATGAAACCATCATCGAATACTGCGAGAAGCACGGAATCACTCATCAAATATCGGCTGCTCGTACTCCACAACAGAATGGAGTAACTGAGCGAAGGAACCGAACGCTGAAGGATGCTGCTACATCAATGTTGACAAGCTCAGCTCTGCCAAAGAGATTTTGGGCTGAGGCAATCAACACAGCTTGCTATACCCAGAACCGGTCTCTTCTGACCAAGCGGTTGGAAAGACTCCATATGAGCTATGGAGATGCAGGAAGCCTGATATTTCATATTTTCGTATTTTTGGTTCTAAGTGTTATATTCACAATAATGGGAAGACTCAGTTGAAAACTTTTGACGCCAAGGCTTCGAAGGGCATATTTCTCGGATATGCCGCTCGGATCAAGGCTTATAGAGTTTTTAACAACAGTTCTCGTATTGTGGAGATAACACCTCATGTTAGTTTTGATGAATCTACTTTTGAGTGCAGGGAACAGGCCAAAAGACAACAAGCAGATCCACATGTTCCACCAGCTCTCACCAGATCGCAGGTTCTAAGGCAGAAGAATCTAGCTGAACCATTGGTATGGGCAACCGAGGATGATGATCCTTGTTCCTCTGAAGATGAATGTGAGGACCCCAGCTCATCTCAAGGGGGAACTTCAGCTGATGTCACTCCAACTGCATCAGCATCCGAAGCCCAACCTAACTCGGTTAGAAATAATGTCCATGTTGAGGATCCAAACTCAATGGCAGATAATCACCAGTTCTGAAGATCCCAGCATCTCCCACAGCTCAGATCACGGAACAACCACTGTTGGAAGAAGAAGGAAGACGCAACAAGAGATGGTATGAAAATCATTCTAAGGACAACATCATTGGAGATCCAGCCAAAGGTGTGAGTACTAGAAGTAGAGTTGTAAATCCAGACTCAGCTGAGAAAGATTCCAACACTTACGCCCAATATGCTGAGGAGTTGGCAGTTCTTGAGGAGTTCGAGCAAGCCCAAGATGTTGCCATGATTTCATGTTTTGTAGCTGATGTGCCAGAACCGAAGAATGTTATGGAAGCTCTCAACTGTATTCATTGGACAACAGCCATGCAAGAAGAGTTAAATGAATTTCTACGCAACTGTGTATGGGAGTTGGTAGAAAGACCAAATGGTGTTAAAGTTATTGGATTAAAGTGGATTTTCAAGAACAAGAGAGATGCTATTGGATTCATCGTGAGAAACAAGGCAAGGTTGGTAGCTCAGGGATATTGCCAACAAGAAGGAATTGATTTCGAGGATTCTTTCGCGCCTGTTGCAAGGTTGGAAGCCATCAGAATATTTCTAGCCTATGCCGCATTTCACAAATTCAAGGTTTATCAGATAGATGTGAAGTGCGCCTTCCTCAACGGTGATATTAAGGAAGATGTTTATGTTGAACAACCTCCTGGTTTTGAGACTGGTGATGGAAGAGTGTATAAGTTGAAGAAAGCAATCTATGGATTAAAGCAAGCACCTAGGGCTTGGTATGACACTCTATGTAGTTTTCTTCTGAACTCGTTCAAACGAGGGTCAGTTGACAAAACACTGTTCACCATAAAAGTTGGAGAAGACATACTTGTTGTGCAAATCTATGTTGACGACATCATATTCGGTTCCAAGTCGGAGGAGCTGTGCGAGAAATTCTCAACCCTCATGAAGGAGAAATTCGAGATGTCGATGATGGGCGAGATGAATTATTTTCTTGGGCTACAGGTGAAGCAGTCATCAAAAAGGATTTTTATTAATCAGTCCAAATATACAAAAGAGCTCATCGCAAAGTTCGGTTTGCAGTCAAGTAAAACCACAAGGATCCCGATGAATACTAACTGGAAGATTGAACCCAGATCTGAGGGAAAACTCGTGGATGCCAGTAAGTATAGAGGGATTATTGGTTCTTTGCTATATCTAACCGCCAGTCGGCCAGATATATCTTACGCGGTTGGAGTGTGTGCTCGGTTCCAAGTTCAGCCAAGGGAAGAACACATGTTGGCAGCAAAGAACATCATTGAGTATCTGAAGGGTACTGTTAATGTTGGGTTGTGGTATCCAACTGACAACAATATCCAACTGTCCGGATACTCAGATGCGGATCTAGCCGGAGATCGGTTGGACAGGAAGTCCACATCTTGACACTGTCAGTTCATGGGAAGCAAGCTAGTTTCATGGTTCTCTAAGAAACAAGCATGTGTTGCCACTTCTACAACCGAGTCAGAGTATATGGCTGCCGGTAGTTGTTGCATGCAAGTGTTGTGGCTCAAGCAACAACTGAGAGATTATGAAGTAGCAACTGGACAGGTTCCCATCCATTGTGATAGCTCAAGTGCCATTGTTATCTCTTTGAATCCTGTTCACCATTCTCAGACGAAGCACATCGACATCCGACATCATTTTATCCAAGATCATATTGAGAAGAAGGATGTATCTGTGGAGAAAATTCCAACTGAGATTCAGAGAGCAGATATCTTCACCAAACCTCTAGCTGAAGCACGGTTCAAGATGTTATGCGATCTATTTGGATTGTTGGATCCATCAGATGAGGAATCAGCCGAGGTGAAGAGATAGATATCCATCTGAGGGGGAAGCTCAGATGAAGGGGGAATCTCAGATGCGGATCACCAACCGAAGACATCAGACGTCAGCTGAACAGACGAACTCGAGTCAGCTGATAGTATGCCGCAACATTGGAACACAACTGATTCCGACATCAGCTGGCAGGTATCATTTATGGCTGAAGGTGTTTGTGTCTTAAATGAGAATGTTTGAAATAAATTCAAACATTCCTGAGCATGTCAGTTAGATTAAAATAGCCATCATAGTGCATTTAATGTAAAGTACGGCTGAACATCAATAGCCTTACTTTATAGTGCGACTGGGCTGACATAAAAACAGTTCACCTTCTCACTCGTGCGTATTGAAATTCGAAATTCAACGTCAAGTCAAAGCTAGTCAACAGTCGCGAGATCTCAGCCGTTGATGGATTCGCGCCATTCAACCCTGGCCATCGATTTCAATCGACCCACTAACCTATAAAAGGCGGAAAATCAGGAAGTGATTTCTTACCTTCTACATTTGTGTTTATCTGCAGTAACTGTTCATCTTCGTCTCTGATTCTGTCTCACCATTTCTGCTAAGTTCTTTCTCTCTATATATAAACCTCTCTGCAACACTAAATGGCACCAAAAGCTTCTTTGCAAGGAAAGAAGATGGCATCATCTGGACCTGCTCTAATCCCTTCGTCGTATGAGGAGTCTTTTGATATGATGCTTTCCAAGATCCATTTTGAGCAGATTCTGTCAGAAGACGCTCTTGACTCGCCGGTGTTATCCCCCCTCGCCGATCTTCTTAGGGAGAATGGCCTTCTTGAGTGGGCGACGCTCTTCCCCACTCACCTTCTCAGGCGTTAAGTCGGAGAATTTTACTTGAACCTGAAATCTCCCATCGACAGCCGAGATGGCCTCGTTTCAGAAATCTCCGGTCGACAGTGCGACGTCCCTGCCAGAACGATCCGCCGTGTCACCGCCTCCATACCAGTTTCCGATTTGCTACGCTCCATCATTCCACCAAATCCGACCGCCACGGACACCGTCGAGAACATCACCGATGCGGATGCTGATCAATTTCTTGAGAATGCTCTCATCACTCCAGAAAAATTGAGGAGCAACATGCAGCGAACGAAGTTGAAACCCGAGCATCGACTTCTGTTCGATGTTGTATCCAAGGTCATCTTTCGATACAGCGGAGCCTTTGGAGACATCAGCCGACCAAAGCTCAAGCAGCTGATTGCTTTGGAGCACAAGCACAAGCACAACATCAACTGGTTCAAGTTCTTCGAACACCAGTTGATAATGGAGAAGCAGAAGATTACAGAAACCACAACTGACTCTGGAGAGAAGTTGTTGAGTGTTAAGGGAACTCTCAACTTCAGAGTTAAAATTTCTGCCCTGATCCTTCTCGCCACGAAGGATCAGAACATGGTGTGGGAAGACAGTGAGAGACACCAGTTAAGAGGCAAATGCTGTTCCCAACAGCCAAGAAAGCACTTGATGTGATCAGGAGTGTCTACACTCCCAAAGACAAACGAGAAGCTGTGAAATCAGCTGAAGAGAAAGATACAGCTGAGGAGCTGCCTCCAGCTGTCGGTCGTACTTCAAAATCAACAACTGCTCGCCGACTCAGAGATGAGTCAGATAAAGAGAAAAAAAAAGAACCAGCTAAGAAGAAGTTGAGGCTTTGTATCAAGAAGAAGTCAGTTGCAAAACCAGCTGATGAGGTACCAAATGAGGAAGAACCATCTGAGTCGAGTCACTCAGTTGACAAGGATGCGTTAGAAATTGTTCCTCGCGAAAGTTGAACAGGGAAGGAGAGCTCTCCCCATCGAGATGAGATGGAAGGGGTGAAAACTGATCCAGAAGATGAGCCGAACATCTCTTCGGATGCATCTTCCTTATCCCAGGAACCCGAAGATGTTCCAACCTCCCCCACAGTAGGAGCTGATGCCGTACAGCCCAAAGAGGTTCTCACAACCGACACTCAGCCAGAAATTCCGAGCTCCCTGCTCGATGCCTACATTGTGACCACTTCTTCGGCCAATGTTGAGGAACCTCTCGATCCCAACATCCCCACGCAGTCAGAAATTCCGAGCTCCCCGCTCGATGCCAACATTGCGACCACTTCTTTGGCCAATGTTGAGGAAACCCTTGAACCGATTCCATATGAAAATCTCTCTCCCTCCCCCATCGACGAAGAAACTGATCGTCGAGTTGTCGCACTGGAACATGAAGGCAAGTTGGCCTACTGCTTTCAGAAGCTGATCGGAATGTTCCCCGAGGCGCACGACATGCCCACATTTGCCACGCTTGGAACTGAGCTGTTGTATCAATTCAACATCATATTAGCCACTGGTATGTCAAGGAAGATACCATCAGGATACACAGCTGGAACCAGCTCAAGGCCGATGAGTCGCGTATAAGGGAGTATTTCAGCTATACCAACCTTGAAGTTGCATACAACAACAAGGTTGCACTGCTGACTCGTCGTCTGGACATCAGCAAGTTAGAAAGAAGAGACACAAGGGAGACAACCGAACAAGATTGTGTCGCCTTCCTTGACAACATGCTGGCCAAATCTGCAGATTTCATCGTTGACCTTGACGCAGCTGCCGCAGCAGCCAAGCAGGAGGAAGAAGAGCTTCAACAGTACCTGGCCAATCGCCAAGCCATGGTTACTGTTGAACAGCCAGCACCAGTTGAACAACCAACTCCAGCTGATCAGCCAGCACCCTCCACAGATGAAATATGCGAGCTGATCGCCGAGAGGGTCAATCAACTGAGAAAGGAGATGCTTGCCAATATCCAGCTCAACCGAGAAGAACAGCTGAGGATGATGGAAGCTCAGGAGGAAAAGCATAGGAAGTTGCAGGAAGAGCGTGATGCGCTGAAGATGCAGCTGGATGATCTTTCAACATCCACCAGCAACAACATCACTGACCTGAAGACATCAGTTCTTGGCATCAAATTAGAACTGAACGTGCTCAAGTCCATATCTGAGTCCAATCTTGCCAAATCTCAACAGACGCAAGATGAAGAATGGGATTCTCGATTCGAATCCAGATGGGCTGAGTTCGTCGCTTTCCAAACCGAAGTCACTGAAACCCTCGCTGCACTGAAGAAAGCTGATCAAGAGCGCCGTGATAATGAACTGGCGAAGAAGGTTGATGTGGAGAGCGCATTTGATGAACTCTTCAACCGAATTCAGCAAGCTGAACAGAAACTCACTTTTCTAGATGGCTCAGTCGCAAGCTTTGTTGCTGATGCCAAAAAGGAGGAAGATGAGATTGGGGAAGATGAGACCCAGGAAGTTGAGATGCAAGAAGCTAAAGAAGAGATACCAGCCGGGAAAGAATCTCAGCTGAAGAAGACCCAGCCGAAGAAGACAGCTCAGAAGAAAAAGTCCGCTCCGAAGCCAACCGACAAGAAACAAAAGCTGAAATCTATTGTTGTCGGAGGAGATGAAATGGCGAAGGACATGGAGCAAGCGAAGGAGTAGAAGTTTCCTACAACTCCATAGCCGAGATTGCAGCCGAGCTCGATGCTGAACTCGACGGTATTACAACCGAAGAGTGTATTGCTGCTGCCAAAGCTATGAATGTTCTGGAGAAGGACTACATGAATCCTAAATGGATCAAGAAGTTCGCAGCCAACCAAGCTACAAGAGTCAACAAATTTGAAGAAGAGCTTGCCAAGGTCACCAACAACTTGGACATGAATGTTGCCTCTCGATGCCGTCGACGCATTGAGAAACATCAAGTAAAGGCTGAAGCAAGATTGAAGCAACAGAGACTGCCTGGAAAGATCAAGCTCCAAGGACGCTTCAAGCATGTGGATAAGTGGATGTCAGCTGAATGGAATGATGATTGGGAATCATTCAAACAAGAGTTTGTGAATGATTTCTATTATAGGAAGGTGTTCGCTACTGAGGATCCAAGAAGAACGTTCAAGGAAGCCCTGACCGAGCTGCACTCTGGGGATCCGGGCATGTTCAGCTAGTTCAGACGAGCTATGATTGATGCAAAGCTGGATATGAACACAGTCCCTGTCCCTCAGAAAGTTACATATCTCCCTCCATTCATTCCAGACACAAGAAATCCGAACCGACAGAAGATTGCAACTGAGGCAAGAAGAGTTTGTCAGGAACATGGAGTAGATATATCGAAGGAGTCAGATGCAAAGAGAGATATTTTTGTCAGGATTTTTGGAAAGTATGGGCTGAAGTATTAGCCAAGTTAGAGTTTTTGAGCAACTGATGTATTTTGATTTTTTGTGCTTATCTGTGTAAACATCAGTTGTAATGAAAACTTTCAACATATATCCGATTCACCTTGACGTACAATCTCTAGTTGTCCAAGCTCTGAATCACAAAGTTATTTCAATACCATGTTATAACTGTGCTAACCCTTTGATGTTTAATCTTATAGACTGTCTAGAATTTCAGCTGAGATTTTAGATAGGTCAGTAGGGTTTAGATCAGTAGGGTTTTGGCATCATCAAAAAGGGGAAAATTGTTGGGAAATTTAGTAAAGTTTTGATTGATTCCAAAACCAACTGACCCCAACCGAGTAGATGTTGCCATATCCTAATGTTAGTATTTAGGCTCACTGTTTGAGCAATGTTGAGATTTTATCTTTACAGGTCTCCAGCTGAAGACGGCAACATGGCGTTACTCGGATACAACAACAGATGGCTTTACTCAGATAGAACATCAGATGTGAGAAAGACAACTGAGCGTTCAAGCCAACTGTTCTGATATAAAACATCAGTTGTAAGAAAGACAACTGAGCATTCAAGCCAACTGTTCAGATAGAACATCAGTTGCAGGACTCAATCTGATAGATCGACAACATGAAGCTCAAGGCAGCTGAGGGTTCAACTGATCCTCTTCAGACAGAATGTCAGATGAAAGTAGCAATCAGATGGAACATCATCTGAAGACCACTCAGATGAAGACCAAACTTCTCAACCGACCAGCCAATATTGAAAGACAAAGGTTGAAATTTGAATTTCAAATAGGAAGTCACGTGAAGGTTTGACGTTCTGTCATTACCTCATTTGGCCCAACATAAGGTTGTCTCAGATGGAAAACAGAAGTTCACAGTTGCCAAATCGGGAAAATCTGCAGAGCTGAGAGACAAGCCATCGCTTTCACAGAACAGAGATCAACGGTTCATCCAACGGCTAGTTGATTCTCTCCGCCTATAAATAGAGGCTTTCATTCATTCATCAAGATAGAAGACAGAGTAGAGAGCAAACAGACGAGCGAAAGAACAACGATATTCTACAAAAGCTAAACTGAAATTAATCTCTAAGAACATCACCAGTTGAGAGTTCATAGAGTGTTAGAATCTGTCTTGGTGTTTTTGATCTTAGTTTGAGTCTTCATTCATTCAAGCTTAGATCCTAGCTCACTTCGTTGTTAGAGCTAGTAGTTGGAAACCCCACCCTTATACACATCCCCTAAAAAGGTTGTTAGGATCCTACTCTTCCCGAAATTGAGTAGAAAGGTTGATAAGTACTCGTAAACTTATCTGTAAGGTTGATAAGTACCCGCAAACTTATCTGAACGGTTGCAAAGTCCGCGTAAGCTTTGTGGTAGCTGTCCTAAAGAATTTGGACTGAGTTGTGTGGACTCACAACTCCCCGTGGACGTAGGAGTTCTCTCCGAACCACGTAAATCCTTTGTGTGTTTGTGTTTTCTGCTCAGTCACTTATTGCATATCCAACTGACCAACTAACCAGCACTCAAAACTGCATTTTTACATTTTCAATTGATTTGGTTATTGACCGACCTTGCATTTGAGCGTGAGTTATTTTATACGAGTTATTGTTTTTTATCCACCACATTCCGCACAGCACCACTCTTCCAACTGAGTTTTCTTACTCAGTTGTGATTCCAGCTGAGTCCTCTTACTCAGTTGTGATAATTTTCAGGGGGTTGTTTTTAAAATTCCTATCTGGTGTATTCCCCCCATACACCAGAACTCGTATCGGGACCATCATAATGAATAATAGATAGGACACAACATAATAAAAAAAGACAAATTAAATAAAGAAACAAAAAAAAACAAAAAAAAAACGAATAATACTTCTAAAAGAATAAAAGTTGCGTGTATCATGTATAAATTAAGATATCAACATAATAAAACACTAAGGGGTTTGTAGCCTAGTGGTAACTCCTTAACTTAAAGCCATGCTACAAGCCATACGTTATGTATTCGACTCCCTTAGGCAGTTATTCTACTTTTTTTTAAAATTGAGGCACACGTTTGGGCTTGGGCCGGCAGCGGGTATAAATTGTGGGAAGTGGGCTAAGCACGGGTATGGGTATGGGCATGGATCGAATCGGTTGCGTAGTATACAACTAGTTGCGTGGAAGTCCACCCCATAATCTAATTAGTATATAATGTTGTTTCAAGTCTAATTAGCAAAACTAGAAATATTGTACTCTTTCTGCTTTTGGTTTACCTCTATGGTAAGGGGAGTTTAGACTAGCCACAATGGCTGTCTCGTCGGCGGTGAGATGTAGCCTCCCTCTGTTTGAGACGGTCCTGCCGCATTGAGACGGTCTTGATCCGGTGTGTGCAGAACACACGCTCGTAATAAAAAAAAGGAAAATTCGGCACGCGCCTAACAGATTTTTTTTTTTTTAAAAAAATAGTTGTTCGGCAACGGCTGAAATTAGCCATTTTTTTTTTAATTTCACTTATAAATACCTCATTTCTTCACACCATTTTCTCCACACCAAATTTATCTTCTTCACCTAGTTTTCTCTCTATTTTTCGTAAAAAAATATCTTCCTCGTCAGAATTCTCAACCGGCTACTCTTCTCATGGCACTGACGACGAGATTTTGTCGATGGTCACAACCTCCAAGCTGCTGCCGCTGTACTCTTCTCCGCCAAGAAAAAAGAAGAGGAAAAGGACGTTGGAACACCGCGATCGGGAGGCGGCACTACAACAATTAATGTCCGACTACTTCAATGACAACCCGACGTATGGCCCCACATTTTCCACCGGTGTTTTCGGATGCACAAGCATCTGTTCTTGAAGATTTGCAAGACGTTGGAGCAGAATGTGCGCTACTTCAAGCAGAAACGAGATGCAACTGACAAATAGAACCTGACATCAGTGCAAAAATGCACAATGGTCATTCGCCAACTAGCCACCGGTGGAGCGTTTGATACATTTGATAAATACTTGAAGATCGGAGATAGCACGAGCCGTCTTTGCCTCTGGAAGTTCTCCAAAGCTGTCATCGAGCTCTTTAGTGATGTGTACTTGAGGAAGCCGAATTCTCAAGACATCGCTCGGCTGCTGCAAATACACGAGGACAGGTACGACTTTCCGGGGATGCTCGGTAGCCTGGACTGCATGCACTGGGTGAGGAGGAATTTCCCGAAAGCGTGAGCGGCTTCCTACATACGAGGATATGTGGGCGTGCCTTCCTTGATTCTTGAGGTCGTGGCTCTGACACGCTTTTTTTGGAGTAGCCGGCTTCAACAACGATATCAGCGTTCTCAATCAGTCGCCCTTATTCGAGGACATGCTTGAAGATAGGGCTCCGTCGTGCGAATTCGTGGTGAACGAAAAGCACTACGACGGTAGTTACTACTTAACCGATGAGATCTACCCATCTTGACCGGCTCTGATCAAGGCTCTTCTGCTTGCAACGGACCCGATGTCGGCTCGATTCAAGAAGATGCAAGAAGCGACGAGGAAGGATATCGAACGAGCATTCAGTGTTCTTCAAGCCCGATGGAGAATTATTCGGAAACCGGCGTGGAACTGGTACACAAAGCACCTCCGCAACATCATGTATACCTGCATCATTTTGCACAACATGATAATTGAAGACGAGGGGGAGGATGCTGTGAACTGAAGGAGGACACAGAAACAACGACGACCAGTGCTGTAAATCGGGTCCCCACTCCCCGTCCTGGAGAGATTATCTTAAACGGGACGCCGCGTTAAGAGATACAAGGAAGCATCATCGGCTCACCAATGATTTAATCGAGTATATTTGGAGCCGATTTGGACCTCTTGCCGAGTAGGATGTATTTTATTTTTAAAATTTCAATTAATGTAATGGTTTTTTTTTTCAATTAATGTATTGTAATAGTTATTTATTTAAATTAATGAAAATTTCAAATTTTCTTATTAAAAATTAATGCAACATATAAATTCAGAAATTAGATAGAAACACCCTATAGAGACAGTCCCACTGCAACTCAATGTCTCTATCTCCATAAAACTCATAGAAAAATCTCATAAAAACACCACCACTGCGGATAGTCTTACGACTCGTTTATTTGTTTTGGTTGAAGCTGAGTCAATTTTTATTGAGTTGTTTTTCCCCCTTTTTCTACTTCACTTTCAATCTATTCCGTTTTATAAAATTTTACAATTGTTTATTAAGGTTCATTAATTCAATTAAGGATGTATTTATATTTTTTTTACTTTAATTTACAATATTTATTAATTAATTATTTCTTTTGCATTCAATATTAACACTGTCTCGGGAAAAATAAAAACAGAGAATGAAAGAAAAAGAAAAGATTTAAATAAACGTATTCTAGTCCTCCATTCCAGAAGGCCCTTTACGTCAATCTGTGTAGGCCCATCAATATTTTTATTTTTCAAAAATGCCCATGAATACTTTTCCGCTCATTTATACAAGTCAAATCCCTTGAAGCTGGATGCAGTTACATTTCATTTTGAATTCCAGTGTGTGTGTTTTATGCGTGGTCTCTCTCTCTCTCTAAATTTTTTGATGGATCCACCCATAAAATTAAGGTAATAAGCTTCAGAATATTGCAACTTTTTTTGCAAATATTAGTCTATTGGAAACATCCACGAAGAGGACCACCATTTTGGTAAATCGTAATAAGATCAACTAAGTCACAAATAAATCTAGAACTAGCATAATAATAGAACTCTAAAACATAGTACTCCTACATATATATAAAAATGAGATACAAACCCAACAAGCCTAGCTATTTTGACAACATTAATTAATAATATATTATTATTAAGGGATTAAGGAGCATCCCAATAATTAAAAGTCGGCATCTTCTAGAACGTTCCAACTGGCATAGAGATCGTTAAACCCGTCCACGAGATGAGGCAGGCCGTTGTAATTAGCAACAAAACTTATAGGCTGATGGAGCTGTGTCGAATTTCCTATAATGCCCTTCACCTCGTCCGCATTAGATATTGAGGTTTGGGATTGATCAAGGGTCCAATCGGAAGCCAAAAATTGATTGAATATGGCACTAGAAATGTGGATGCCGATGCCATGATTTGTCCGAATCCAAACTTCCAAAGACGGCGGCGAATGAGGCGGAGTGAGCACGTGACAACACGGGCTTGAGACTGTGTGTGTGTGTCTGGCACGCGCTCTCCCATTGTGCCATGTGGCAAAGATTAGGTAAAGGTTGGCCACAACCTAGGGCTTGCTTCTTGTGAGTGAATGGATCAATTCCCATCTTACTCAATTTCTTCTTTAAATGAGTGTTCCAATAATTCTTCATCTCATTGTCGGTCCTCTTTGCTAATTGACTCGCTATAATTGACCATCTGATAACCAGCAACAAACATCATTTTACTAATTAGTATTGATCATTATCATCTAGCTATATGTTTTCTGTCGTCTTCTATTTACGTTAATTTGAGACATCTTGTGATCTTGATTGGCAAAAAGAGTGATGATTTTTTGATTGCAGAGCTGACAATTCACAATTGGAAATTTGGTTATACCAGAAAGTAAAAGTTTTACCAAGGAAACAAATAATTACAATTGTACCTTAAATTAGACCTACCTAGAGTTGGTAATACTCTAGACTCGCTGGCGTGCTTTACTTGATTGGTACCAACCATACTTATTACTCCCTCCGTTCACGAAATAAAGTTCTACTTACCCCAAAATATTTTCTACAAAATAAATCCGTACTTACTTTTTTCCATTCATATCAAGTGGGACCTACAATAATTTCTACTCTAATTTTACTTTTTTCACCCACAATATGTGGGACCTCTATTCCACTAACAACAACTTTAACTCTATTTTATATTTTCTACTCACAACAAGTGAGATCCTTATTCCACTCATAAAATTTTAACTTCCAATCCACTTCTTCTACTCTCAATAAGTGGGACCTTAACTTCACTCACAACAACTTTACCAGCTTTCTTAATCTCCACGTCGACACTCAAATGGAGCTTTATTTCATGGACGGAGGGAGTAATTGAGCAAGTCTCCTGTGGAGACTGTTGTATGGTGGAAATGGGCCGCGACCCGACCCGCTCACGTGCTCAAATTGACCCGCGCGTGGGCCACCTTTTTTTTTTTCGACGGAGCCTTCGGCTCTGATTTTATGGCTCCGCCTTCGCTTCGATTACTAAAATAAGAATAATCGGCGGGCAATATTTTGGACTTTTACGGCTCGCTCCGAGGCCTTCGGCTCCCCTCGCTCGCGTCTTGACCATAGAAAAAGCGACAAACAAAAAAAATGAAAAAAAAAAAATCCGGTCAAAGGGGGGTTTGACCGGGTCAGTGCGGGTCGGGTCAAATAAACGGGTATTCTACGATGGAACAGTTGCACCCAAATTTTTTTCTTATTAATTAATGCACTACTTGGATCCATATTACCCTATTTTTCTCAAAAAAACTTT
Organism: Schizonepeta tenuifolia; assembly: GCA_029490685.1. Classification (NCBI taxonomy): domain Eukaryota; kingdom Viridiplantae; phylum Streptophyta; class Magnoliopsida; order Lamiales; family Lamiaceae; genus Schizonepeta; species Schizonepeta tenuifolia. The sequence continues at coordinate 84,940,502 of CM055958.1, forward strand.
CTCCAATTTTGACCATCAAATCAAATAGCGTTTCCAAGGATAGATTTAATCTTCGAAATTTTTCATTCACTCTTTAATACTACTATCTAATCAAAATTGTGATGAAATTATTTACAATCATAATTTTTTACCTATTTCCAAGAAGGGCGTGAAGTTGAATAATAGTCTGATCTTCTTGTAAGCTGAACCCGCCTCTTTTAATATCTGGCCTCAAATAATTTATCCACCTTAATCTACAGCTTTTCCCACATCTCTGGAGCCCTAATAAAGGGAAAAAATCCAATTATAAGAAAATGAAATTAATATTTACATGTTACTATAGCTATTTATGTTAGAAAATAAAAATTACATAAGTAATTAAACTTCTTACAATATGACCGCACGTAGACAGTGGTGGACCCAAACTTTCAATCTAATGGGACTCAATTCAAAGATGGGCTTTTTTATCTATCTTTTTACGAATTCCAAAGCTTTTATTAACCCTTTTAAACATTTTTACTTAGAGCATGTACTACGGGTGTCTAGTAAGACCTAAGTCTAAGCACTGGGAAGCGTGATTTTAATGATTGGTGGTGTTGAGTTAGACATAGGTTGATTTCTCCATTACAATGGGGTTGAGTAAGACCTAGATCTAAGCACTGGGAAACGTGATTTTAATGATTGAATAGATTTTATTTTGTTGTTTTTTTATTTGTAATAAATATTATAAAAATTAACTTAATTAAATTCAGAAATTAATAAATGATAATTTTATTGAATTTAAAAAAAACTACAACATACACTAATTAAAAAAAATACAATAATTAAAAACTACTACATTACAATAATTAAAAAAAAAAGACAACTACTCCTCCCAATTGAATTCCCTTGCAAGTTTGCGGCGAATATTTTCGTACCTCACCTTTTGTTCGGGATTCATATTCGACGTGTCGGCAATATAGATATTGAACGCCCACTCCTCCCTCGATTGCTTGTTGAGGGATGCCAAATCTTTATAGTGAAAAAATGGGATGTAGCCGTTGGGGTGTATTTAATTTTTTACCATTTTTTATTTATTCAGAAAATTAAAAAAAAATATGACGAACCAAGCACGTCCCCATTTTTCGACGTGGCGGAGTCGAGGGAGGGATCGAAGGATCGACCTCGCCATCGACACCCCGATCGACACAGGGGGGTGTCGATCCCCCACTCCGGCGATCGACACAGGGTGTGTTGAGTGGGGGTAGGTCGATCTCGCTCGACACCCGATCGACACCCCCCTATCGACATTTGCTGTAAATGCTCTAACAAATTCAAATACTCCTATATAGTTTAGATCGACGACACAACTGTTGTAGTAAAAAAGAAGGATATCGTTAAGTATTTAAGAATAATATATTGCAACTGATACGATTGTGAAGACTTGAATAATGCTTTTCACTCACCTCCATTATTCTATCAATTAAACAATCACATATAATGGTGAGTAGAACCAATGAACAAAGCCAAAAACCCATAATATAATAAAGAATACGCAATGAAAGGAAAAAAAAAATCAATTTCAAGTCTATATTAATGTTTAATCTATGATAATTAAGTAGTACTACAAGTTATCATAAGAAACATGCCACAATATTTAATTAACGAATTACAAAATGTGTATTCAATTTTAATTCTAAATTAAGCTGCAATTACTTTAAACCTACGACGAAACCAATTATACAATTATACGACGAAACCAATTATACAAAATGTTAAAGATTATCAAATTGAAATAAAATTGATGGGGGGTTGCAGGGGGCGAAGCCCCCCGAGTTGAATTTTTGAGTTGTCGTAATGTCTGGCTTTTAGGCTCAAATGTTGAATTTTTCGAGTTGTCGTAATGTCCGGCTTTTAGGCTCAAATGTGTTGTATACATTGTTCTTCCTTCGTAATTGTATCCGAAAAAATACATAGTAAACAGACTCTGGACTCTAGTTTGGCACATCATAATTACACATCATAACAAAGTGAGTAAATAATTCTCGTGTGTTTAAAGTTGTAAAATTCCAAAATTCATTGTTCAATTATATATAGTTGTATAACAAGGCAACATTATCACAATTACTAGAATAATTATTTCTTCATCATCTAGTTCGCTTCTCTTCAATCTTATTGTTTTATAATTTTCAGTTACTTTTTTCATTTAAGAGTTAAAATTCAGTTTAAATCATAAATGGACACATGAAAATCAAGAAATGAGAGTACAAATTTTTATACTTTTTAATCACAACTTTAATATATATATATTACTCCCTTCGTCCATGAAAAACAGTCCCATTTAGACTTGGACACATGTTTTAAGAAAGCTGGTAAAGTTGTTGTGAATGAGATAGGGGTCCCACTTAGTGGGAGTGGTAGAAGTGGATTAGAAGTAAAATTATTGTTAGTGGAATAAGGTCTCACTTGTTGTGAGTGAAAAATATAAAATAAAGTTAAAGTTGTTGAGAGTGGGATGAGGGTCCCACTAATTATGAGTGGAAAAAATAAAATGAGAGTGAAAATTGTTGTAGGTCCCACTTGATGTGAGTGGAAAAAGTGAAGTAGGACTCTTTTTCATGAACAAGAAAAATGTGGCAAGTAGGACTCTTTTTTGTGGACGGAGGGAGTAATATTTTTTTTTTTTGGTACACTGTACCCCTTTGTTCATGGTTGGATCTGCCGCTGCTGAATAGTAGAGTCATCTTTCCTTTTTCGGTCGTCTCTGAATAATAGTCATTCTATTTTTAGACATGACTCCACCACTATCTTATTATTTAATTTTTTTCCCTATTTATAAAGATGAGTCTATTTCTCCACTAATTTAATAACTATACCTTTTTATCTCTTTACTCCACTAACAACTACCTAACTTTTATTATAACTCGTACCATCCCCAAAGAGCTCTACTATTCAGGGAGGGAGGGAGTATATTTTTTGTCTTGTATTTACAATATTACCATTGCATATATAACACTAGAAAGAGTACAAATTTGTCAAAATTAAAATTCCATTTTCATAAAAAAAATAAAAATATAACTTCGCCTTCCCCTAAGATTCTGCGACATATATTGCTTATATAAAAATAAAAAGTAAATAATAAATGAAATTTTTGGTGTTAACGAGTTACGATTGATTTTTATTTCAAGTACTCCCTCCGTCCCACTCAACAAGTCCCATTTGAAATATGCATGTAGATTAAGAAAAAGAGGGTTAGAGTGTGATTAAGATAGTATTTTATTGTTGATGTTAAAGTATGTTGAGTGGAAAAATACTGTACAATAAAGTAAACAACACTGTCCACGTCTGAATGTGACATAAAGTGAGTCTTAGTGTGTTAATCTTTGCCAAATAAGAAAATGAGACTTATTAAATTGAATACCCAAAATGACAAAATGAGACTTATTGAACGGGACAGAGGGAGTATTATTTATTTATTTGTCATTGAGCAATTTTCTTCTTTACTTTTTTTTTTTTTTTCAGTTTATATTCACATAAGTAGTGATCACATGTTAAATATCATACCGACTCGTATTAATAAGGCTAAATTGTAAAAAAAAAAAATACTCCTTTTTTATTAAATTCTCGTTTAAATTTCCAGCTTTTAATTTTTGCAAAAAAAATTCTCACCTTTTATTCTTTCTCAATTTCATCCCTTCGATCGTTTTCCCCAATTTTGTTGCTGATATGGAAGGCAGTAAATCTTACATGGCAAATCGGCGGCAAGAATGAAACGTCGTAGTTTAAGTAAGGCCAAAACATCGTCGTTTTGTTGCAAACAAACACTTATATTTAGGGTCTAGACATCAAAACGACGTTTTGATGTCTTGCCGCCGATTTGCCATGCAATGTTTAGATCCTAAATATAAGTGTTTGTTTGCAGCAAAACGACGATGTTTTGGCCTTACTTAAACTACGTCGTTTCATTCTTGCCGCCGATTTGCCATGCAATATTTTCCGCCTTCCACATCAACAACAAAATTGGGAAAAACGACCGGAGGGATACAATTGAGAAAAAATGAAAGATAAGGAATTTTTTTGCAAAAATTAAAAGGTGGAGATTTAAACGAAAATTTGATAAAAGGTGAGATATTTTTTTACAATTTAACCTATTAATAACTTCTTGGGTGACTTTTTTTTTTTTTACGTAAGGAGGGAGGATAAAGCTTTCTTAGTTAATGTGATTTCCTGGCAAACATTAAATGAAGGCTTTTATGTTTGTAGCATGAAATTCTCAACCTACCCTCATCAGTTCAAACGATATTATATATATATATATATATATATATATATATATATATATATATATATATGAATCTAGTAAAAAAAGATTTTATATGAGAACGTGAGAATGATATATTTTAAAATATTTTTATTATATCGGTAATGCATATATTGCAGAATTGTAATGCATGCACTTTCTAATGCATAAACTACATAAACGTAATGTTCAACCATTATAATGCATAAATTACTATAACATAATGCATCGTTAAATCTGAGCCATTAATATATAAAAATCTAGGATCCAAATTTATTCTCGTTTCTCACCTAACATCTCATTCTCACATGATTTTATATGGGAGAGTTCAAATAAAAACTAATTCTCCCATAGAATCTAAAATCTAGAAACTTTTTTATACCCTAGATATTTGTCAATCAATGGTTTAGATTAACTTATTTTTATATTCATTGTTTCATATTATTCGGAATTAAAAGGGATGATTTTATCATTTTTTTTTTTAACCGCTTAATCCCTTGATTACAGGATTGACTTTTGATTGCAACCTTATCCTTCTCCTCCACTCACGTTTTATTTTTTTCTAATTTATATTTTATTTTCTATTTCATGTTTTACTATCTTAACATTTTTTTTTCTAATATATACACACACATCATCTGAAACGAACCAACTCCGACGTAACATTAATCCACGACAAGCTCGTGAAAAGCTCTAAATCTTCACCATGACACAATGCCAGAACCCTAAGATTCTCACGTTACCTGAATTTCTTTTCATTTTATCCTACTACCCTCAAGTTTCTTCCTACCTAATTTTGGACACTACCCAATAACAAATTAAATTATTCTTACTTACCCTGATTTTATCAACTTATTTACCTACAATACCACCTATGACCCAATATTATCTCAATTAATTAATATATCACTATCCTTCATGTGGAAGCCTACCTTTTCTCCACTCACAACCAACTCAATAACTTTTTTCTTAATTCCCTTGTTATTCCCTATTATGAAGAGATTTCAACACCGGAAGTAGTACAATATATATTGATATATAATTACAAATAAACTTTTAAAGGATATGCTTTAGTTATTTTGCAAATTATAAATTTTCGTATGTCGTGTGAACTCGCAACCGCATTTTCAGTGTGCATTGGAAAACTCTTGGTCATGTGTAATAGCGCCTACAAATACGTGAGAGATAAACCACACTTATGCTGTGAGCAGCGGCGATCATGGTGATCGTGCTCGCTCACATGCCACGTCGGGTTGCAGCGGCGAGCTCGTTATATATATTTTTTTCTGTTTTATTTTGATTTTTACATTTTTTTAACTTTTGTATTTTATTATTGAATAATAAAATATTAATAAATTATATTAACTTCCATAAATAAATTAAAACAAGCATAATTATAAAAAAAAAATCCTAATACAATGACATAATTAAAAAAAAACGCTAATAAGAAATACATTGACATAATTAAAAAAAAACCCTAATCACTGAAAAAACAAGGCCTATCTTTCACGAGTTGCCAAACCGTCAAATGCTTGAACGCCTCGCCGTTCATGGACGTCCATTCATTGAGCGTCGAGTTCAGCACCATCTCCTCAATGATACCGGCCGGAACTTGAGCGTGGGTACTCCGGTACATCGTTTGGAATAATCCGCAATTGCTCTTGACTCGGTGCCAGTGGTGACGCAACTGCGTCGAGTTGCGCTCCGCCTAGTATTGTGGACGATTCGCGTTGTAGCGAGTCGCCATTCTCGTCCAAACGGCTCTGTTGCCGCCGCCGCCATTTTGGACATATAACCATGCTTGCGCTAATTCCAAAATTTCGTCATCGGTGTAGGGATGTGGTGCCATCGTCGGGAAGATCGCCGGAGATCGCCGATTGAGAGAGATTGAAAGAGAGGGAGAAGGAGAGGTGTGATGTTTGAGGGTGGTGAATAGAGAATTTATAGGGGAAAAATGAGGATAAAAAAAATAATAAATTTTTGAATTTTAACCGTTGCAATAGCCAACGGTCGCATGGCAATCGTTGTGCGATTGTCACGTGTCCGCTAAAGTTGCTAGCGCGCGCTGCGAGCGGCGATCGCGCTCTCGCGAGCTTCACGCTCGACAGTGATTGAGCGCTTGATCGATGACGCTCACTAGGGGTGCGCGCGTGCTCGCACGTGCGCCGCTGCAGAGAGCCTTACTAGATGTGAATACATGTTTGTAGCAGACCCATCCTATACAGACAATAGTGCCTTGGGTATTTTTAGTCTAAATCTCACATTAAGCTAAAATTAGAATTTATTAAGTTTCAATTAAATTTATCAAATCTAAATTTGAATTAATTAATTAAAATAAAATGGACCACACCAACCATATAGTCACACCGTACAAGAAACTTCCCTCACTATATTAGTATAACCTATATAAATTAGTACACTTGAGACCGAAAAAAATTACAGTCACCGTACAAGAAACTTCCCTCTGTCCATGATAATTATAGTTTCTAAATAAATTGTGGTGCTGATTTTAAGAAAAGTGAGGTAGATGTGTGGGTTGGATTATTATACCCCTTACTTTTTATATTGAAAAATAGGTAGATGTTTTGGGTGGACCGGAGTAATAAAGTTGTGCACCAGATGTTGGATTTTGCTTAAATATTGAAATATAATGAGGTTAGAAAAGTAGAGAGTGTGTAAAGTCATTTCCTTAAATGAAAAAACTATAATTTTTGTGATAGGGTAAAATGGAAATCCGACCATAATTTTTGTGGATGGTGTATTATTTTTTAGAGGCTATTAATTTATCGAGTTAAAATTTAAAGAAAAGTATGCATGCCGGAACCGGATAAGTTCGTATTAAGTTATTAATTTATCGAGTATTAATTTAAAGAGTTTATATTAAATTTTTATTTTTGAAAAGTCAAAAGAGAAATATAATATTAATACAAGGGTACTCGAAATCCTTACAAGACATTCCTTTTTTACAATACTCATCTTATTTAAGAATACACAAAGCATAATAAAATGGACTAAAGCACCAATCATTAAAAAAAAAAAGTACAAACAAAGAATAGAAAAAAGCTGGCATCCACCACCAAGGGATTAGACTATCTGCATCGCTCATCGTTGGAGGGAGCTCGAGGGGTGCTCGAGACCCCCTCGACTCGAGCCACCTGCGTTGGAGGCCTCCGCGGCTCGAGCACGGCTTGAGCACTCGAGATCGTCTCGAGCGGCGCTTGCGTTGCATGCGCGAGAGCGAAAAAAATAAAATAAAATAAAAATGGCGGCCGTGAGATACTTGTTGCCGACGACGACAGCGACGATTGAGGTGGCGGGGAGGAAGGGGGCGACGCGGGATGTGAACCACTCATCGGCGGCGGAGGGTTTGGAGCTTAGGTTGCCGACTAAGGAGTTTTCGATGGCGACCGTGAGGTCGATGCCGGTATTGGAGAAGGCTTCGAGGATTTCGGCGGTGGGAGGTTGTTCCCGAGAGTGCCGTAGTTGATGCCGACGCTGGCAACTTCCGGCGGTGGGGTTAGGTGGAGGAAGAGGAGTAGAGGGAGGAGCAAATACATTATTGCTTTAAATTAAGTGTGAATATAAAATATGTTGTGAAATTTACTGTAGAACATGCATCGAATAATTGAGAAGAAAAAAGTGCAAATGCTTTAAAAATAGTATACACTTTTAAGACCAGTAACAGTAACGTGCGAATGCACAGGAATATTTCACAATATATGTATTTTAACTTAATTGTATTTATTTTTACAGAGAAATTTTAAAATTTGTATTATTTATTAATTAGTGTATTTAATTTATTTATAAATACATAAATTAATTTAATAAATGAAAATGAGGAATTATTTGATATTGTGTTGGAGACCTCTTAGAGACCATTGGGATGCAGGGATAGGGATCTCTAAGGATGCTCTAGTGCTGGAGCACCCCTTGGAGACCACTAATAATCTCCAAATGATGCAGATAATCTTATAGTGGATTCACAAATGTATTTACCAAAATACTGTGAACCTTCATTAATGATTAGTAGTATAGTTAAATGAGGTTAGTTACTGTTCAACTAACAATGTAGTTAATCTGCATTTATTTCTTTGTTAACTTCGCTAACTGCAAAACATGTATATATTTTAATACTACTAGTACTCTAACTCTCTAGGGCAATATTTATGTCTTTCTTTTGTTGATATTAATATATACTTGTCCACAGCAAGGGCCCTTATGAGTGATTAAATTGCACTGAATCTTAACATACATGGGCCCTGCCCCCTGATACTCTCATACTTAATGGCACTGAATCTTTGTTTTTCTCTTTACGAGTGGAGCTCGCATTCTATAGAGTGTATTTCTAAAAAGTTCTAGCTTAGCGTTGATTTTCCTCTCCTTTGATTTTGTCGTTGCTCAGTTCGCTCTATTTCGAAGTCTTGTTATTTTTGAGTACTTCTTGTACTTATGAATGAAAATCTCATATTTACTTTTCAAAAAAAAAAAAAGAAACAACGAGCAATCTTTTTTCTTTTCTTTTCTTTCTGTTTCTTTTTCTTTTTTTTTTATGTTGGAGGCTAGGAGAGGAAACCGTAAGTTTGAATCCTACACCGATCGATCATAGAACATCTTCACTGTTTGGACTTTGGATGTCCCGAAAACACGATACAATCAAGCTTTACCACCTAATTAAATTTATTTGGTTCACGCAAACGCAATTCCTAATTTGTCTTTGAATTTATACCTTTATCTCTCTAATTCTTTTCTAGGGATCGGATGATTTTATACATTGTTGATATAGCTCGAAGAACTTCAAGCAAATATGGTTAAGTACAGGGCTTGAAGGTGATGGAGGGTCTTTCTGCAAAAAAAGGAAAGGACGGAGGGATTTAGTTTGTAAATAGCTGATAGTTCGTGTTTTAATCTCAGTCGTTGATGATGATCGAATGGTTGTGGTTTATGCTGAGCTGGAAGTCGGTTATAACCAACTATATCTACATGGAATGGGCTGATATTCCATCATCTTCATCATTCTGTTAGGAGAGAGAGAAAGCAGCTGTGTTCTTAGTTTGTACAACAGTTTTTTCTCGCGATCCTGTACTGAAAATCGAAGAGCGTTCGTGAATAAAAGAAACATCATATTTGCCCCGTGGATGTAGCTCATTATTGAGTGAACCACGTAATTGCTTGCGTCGATTTTGTTTTTTTGGTTTGAATCTGCAACTGATTTGCTTAAGAGTGTGTTTTCAGTTCCAACCTTCGCGCATAGATCTTCGATCTATTCCTAACAAGTGGCGCCGTTTGTGGGAAATGGATTTACGGCGAATTTCGAAGCGATTTGAGGTTCTTTATTTGGATTTCTAATCGGAGGATCGCTGGAGAGTAGATCGGAGAAACGATGGCAATGGCGAAAATGGAGACAGAGAAATTCACTAGGAAGAATGACTTTGGACTATGGCGAATCAAGATGCGAGCTCTATTGACTCAACAAGGACTGGCTGCAGCACTCAGAGATGAAGGATCTTCATCATCTTCAGCTTCGAAGGATGGAGATGATGGAAAGAAACCGGCAGCGGCTGTCGAGGCTGAAGCCAAGCGAGTAGAGATCTGTGAAAAAGCGCATAGTCTCATCATTCTATGTCTTGGAGATAAGGTTCTTCGAGAAGTGTCGAAGGAGAAATCGGCAGCGGCAGTATGGACGAAACTAGAGTCGATCTATATGACTAAATCTTTGGCCAATATATTATACTTGAAGCAGAGGTTGTACTCTTTCAAGCTGGTGGATGATAAGCCATTGGAGGATCAACTTGAAGCTTTCAATAAGATCAATGATGATCTGGAGAATGTTGATGTGAAAGTTGAAGATGAAGATCAGGCGATCATCCTTCTGAATGCACTACCTAAGTGTTTTGATCACTTGAAGGATGCTATGCTCTATGGCAGGGAAAACGATATCACAGTGGAGGAAGTTCAATCCGCTCTCAAGGCCAAAGAACTCCAAAAGTCTTCATCAACAATAGTCCAAGAAAGTGTTGGTGAAGGGTTGAATGTAAAGTCAAAACCAGCAAAGGGGAAATTCAAGAAGAACAAGAAAGAGTTCAAGAAGCCTGGGCAGAAGAAGAACGCGAAGGAAAATGATGATGATAGTTGTTTCCATTGCAAGAAGCCAGGACATTGGAGAAGAGACTGTCCATTATGGAAGAAGAAGAATGCTCAGAATGGACAGAAACAGGAGACAAAGAATCCACCAGAGCAATATGATATTGCTGAGGCTTTGAATGTGATGGAGAGTCAAAGTGGAGGTCGTTGGGTGATAGATTCAGGCTGCTCTTTCCATATGTGTCCTCATAAACACTGGTTTATGACTCTAGAAGAATCGAGGAGTGGTCTGGTACTTCTTGGAAACAATCAGTCATGTCAAGTAAGAGGAATAGGCAGTGTGAAGCTGAAGATGGATGATGGTTCTGTAAAAATACTTGAAGATGTGAGGTACATCCCTTCTTTGAAAAGAAATCTAATATCTCTTGGCTGGCTTCAGAAGAAGGGATGCAAGTTTCACTCAACAGATTATGGAATTCCTATTACCAAAGATTCAAAGATAGTGATCAAGGGTTCAGGGACTAATGAGTTGTATTATCTTCTTGGTGAGACTGTTGTTGGAGAAAGCAACAGTGTGAGAGTCAAGATGGATGATGCAGTGTTGTGGCACAAGAGATTGGGTCACATTGGAGAGAGAGGTCTCAATGAACTGCAGAAACAAGGCATCATCAAAGGCAAGGACAAGTTCAAACTGGATCCATGTGAGCAGTGCATTTTGAGCAAGAGCAAGAAGCTCCCATATGAAACAGGTAAACATGTATCTCAATCTCATTTGGATTATGTTTATGCTGATCTATGGGGTCCAAATAAGACTGAAACCATAGGGAAATGGAGATTTTATATGGCAATTATAGATGATTTTTCAAGAAAACTGTGGGTCTATATTTTGAGGGACAAAACTAAAGCTCTTGAAAGGTTTGTAGTCTGGTGCAATGAGGTAGAGAATGAGAAGGGTACTAAGGTGAAGTGTCTTCGAACTGACAATGGTTTAGAGTTTATATCTGGAGAGTTTGAAGAATTCTGTGCAAAGAAAGGTATAAGAAGGCACAGAACTGTACCTGGAAATCCTCAGCAAAATGGTGCGGTGGAGATGATGAATCGTACTATACTTGAGAAGCTGAGGTGCATGCTCTTTGATGCTGGAATGCCTAAGAAGTTCTGGAGAGAGGCAGCTGTGACTGCAAGTTATTTGATAAACAAATCACCATCTTCTGCAGTTGACTATAACACACTTGATAAGTTATGGTATGGAAGGTCTGCTAGCTATGATCACTTGAGAATATTTGGATGTAGGGCCTATGCTCACATCAGACAAGACAAGCTAGAACCTAGGGCCTTGAGATGTGTTATGTTAGGCTATCCTCCAGGAGTTAAAGGTTACAAATTATGGTGTACTGAGCCTGGTGAAGGAAAAGTGATAGTGAGCAGAGATGTGGTGTTCAATGAGAATGAAATGCCATTTAAACAAGTTGCTAGTTCATCTAAAGCTGTTCAAGCAGCTGAATCTGAAGAAGATAGCTTGATGCAGGTGGAGCTTGAAGAGCAGGTTGAGAGTGATCATGAATCTGAGGGTGAGGATTTGATAGGTGGAAATGATGAAGGTCTTGCTGATTACTTGCTAGCTAGAGATCGAGTGAGAAGAAACATCACACCTCCTCAGAGGTATGGTCATGCTGAGATGATTTACTTTGCATTATGTGTGGCAGAAGAATTGGAAATTTTGGAACCTAAAACTTATGTAGAGGCAATGAAAAGTCCTAAAATGCAGCAGTGGATTCTAGCAATGAGGTAAGAGATTGAATCTCTTGAAAGAAATGGGACTTGGATCTTGGTTGCTAAGCCTGCAGGGAAGAAGCTGGTCAGTTGCAAGTGGATATTCAAGAGGAAAGTTGAAGTCGTTGGCAAGGAGTTGATCAGGTATAAAGCAAGGCTAGTAGCTAGAGGGTTCACACAGAAGGAAGAAATAGACTATAATGAAGTATTCTCACCAGTTGTGAAGCACACCTCTATTAGAATCATGCTTGCTGTTGTTGCTCAGTTTAATTTAGAGCTGGAACAAATGGATGTGAAGACAACTTTTCTGCATGGAGAATTAGAGGAAGAGATATACATGACTCAGCCAGAAGGTTTCATATTACCTGAGCACAAGAACAAAGTTTGTCTGCTCAAGAAATCGTTGTATGGATTAAAGCAGAGTTCCAGACAATGGTATAAGAAATTTGATGAAAAGATGATGGAAATTGGATTCATCAAGTCAAAACATGACAGTTGTGTGTATATGAAACAACAGGGAGGTCAAACTATTGCTTACTTGTCACTCTATGTTGATGATATGCTTATTGCTTCTAAGCATAAATCTGAGGTGGACAGAATCAAATATGATTTGAGAAATTACTTTGAAATGAAAGATTTGGGAGGAGCTAAGAGAATTTTGGGAATGGACATTGTGAGAGATAGAGCTGCAGGGAAATTATGGCTTTGTCAACATGATTACATTAAGAAGATATTGAAGAAATTCAACATGCATGATGCCAAGATTCTATCAGTTCCTATGCCAGTTCATATTTAGTTGTGTTCTGAAATGTCACCTAAGACAGATAATGAAAGGAAGGAGATGAGTTCAGTGCCTTATTCTAATTTGGTGGGGAGTTTGATGTATACAATGGTGTGTAGTAGGCCTGATATCTCTCATTCTGTAAGTGTAACAAGTAGGTATATGATTGATCCGGGTAAAGGGCATTGGGAAGCTCTGAAGAAGATTTTGAGATATCTAAAAGGGAGTTCAAAGAGAGGTATTTTGTTTCAGAGATATGATTCAAAGGAAGAAGCATTGATAGGGTTTACTAACTCTGATTATGCAGCAAATCTAGACAATAGAAGATCTCAAAGTGGATATATCTTCAAGTTGTTTGGAGCAGCTGTGAGTTGGAAATCTTCTTTGCAACATGTGGTAGCTCTCTCAACCACTGAAGCTGAATACATGGCGATGACTGAAGCTGTGAAAGAGGCTTTGTGGTTAAAGGGAATGGTTTCTGATTTTGGTGTTGTGCAAGATTCGGTGGAGCTAAGATGTGACAGTCAAAGTGCTTTATGTTTGACTAAGCATCAAACATTTCATGAAAGATCTAAGCACATCGATGTTAGATTTCATTTCATTAGAGATGTAGTTGAGAGTGGAGCTGTGAATTTGGAGAAAGTCTCTACAAATGAAAATGCTGCAGATGCACTAACAAAGGCATTGCCGATTTCAAAATTTGGTCATTGTCTTGAGTTAGTAGGTGTTCTATCTCAAGTTTGAGGTGGAGTTTTGTTGTTCCTGTTTGGAGCAGTTTCTGAGTTTGTCTATTATTTCTGAGTTGGTCTGTTGGTTTCAAAGTATGCTTAGTCGGAGTTCTGGTATGGTGTTTTTTTTGTTCTGGTTGATTTGCTGAAATTCATGGAGCTAGGTGGAGATTTGTTGATATAGCTCGAAGAACTTCAAGCAAATATGGTTAAGTACATAGCTTGAAGGTGATGGAGGGTCTTTCTGCAAAAAAAGGAAAGGATGGAGGGATTTAGTTTGTAAATAGCTGATAGTTCGTGTTTTAATCTCAGTCGTGGATGATGATCGAATGGTTGTGGTTTATGCTGAGCTGGAAGTCGGTTATAACCAACTATATCTACATGGAATGGGCTGATATTCCATCATCTTCATCATTCTGTTAGGAGAGAGAGAAAGCAGCTGTGTTCTTATTTTGTACAACAGTTTTTTCTCGCGATCTTGTACTGAAAATCGAAGAGCATTCGTGAATAAAAGAAACATCTGATTTGCCCCGTGGATGTAGCTCATTATTGAGTGAACCACGTAATTGCTTGCGTCGATTTTGTTTTTTTGGTTTGAATCTGTAACTGATTTGCTTAAGAGTGTGTTTTCAGTTCCAACCTTCACGCATAGATCTTCGATCTATTCCTAACATACATATTCGAGGAGACGTGTTTTTCCTTTGAAATGAAGAAGGATTTATTCTTTTCTAACTACAACTTACTTGATTTAATAATAATAATAATAATAATAATAATAATAATAATAATAATAATAATAATAATAATATATTCATTTTGTTTTTTCTATCTTCCTTTCTCTTTATTTCCTTTCTTGGTTTCCTTTTTAGTAATGTAACAACGGATTATCTCTATGTAGTTTTTCTTCAAATTGACGAAATTATCATAGTAATTAAAAAGGAAAAATATTCGCCGATGTCACTACATATAGTCAACGTTTTCTATTTAATAGTATTGAATTTAGTTGACATTTGGTATTCATATACTAGTATATTAGATATCACGTATGGCTATAAGATTAATATTTGATATTTGTGTTTGATATGTTAAAGATATCAATTGATATGAAGTGGAGAGGAAAGTAAAGATACGACTCATATACTGTGTCTTGATTGAATTATTGATATCGATATATTATATACCAAACAAAAGATAAGGATATGGACCATGTTGATACCGATACATGATATACGTACATGGATACCAAATGAAGCCATAAGATAAGTCCCTTTATCAATATATTACCTTACATGTAGTATAATTATAATATAAAAAACATGCAACTTGGTCCTACATGTACGTACTATTAGCAACTTAAGTGTTAGATTCGAGCATACAGATCAATCAAGTTGGCAAGTTTATGTAGAAGGAGATCATATTGAAATATTACAAGGTGTGCTGACACAGAATGGAGATTCTGTTCTTCAGTCTGAGCTAGAGTATTGTGGAACAGGTTTGAACAGATTTAGAAGATTCTTTCCGTATTTAAGCGGATTATGCGGAGACTTTTCCTTATCCATTATTGACGGGGAGAAGATCGTATCCGGTGAAGATTTTATTTGTTCCATAAGATAAGCCTCCAAAAGAAGTTTCTGTCTACAAAGAAACTAGGGGAAATTGGTGGAGATCATATCTAGGATTTTTCAAGACCTATATATCTCGACATCAACATCATTTGGAGGCTGCCATTGTTTTAGCTATCTTTATTATATTCATAGCTAGTATACTTCTCGTAAGAGAGTATTTTTCATCTTGTGCTTGAGAGTATTTATATGTATAATTAAATTATTAGATTAAATATTTCAATTGGTACCAAAGCGGTACACCGACTTCACAGGTGTTGATCCCGGGACAACCGCAAATCTCTGTTGCTGCATCTGATACACAATGACTACTAATGGTCATGTGATGATGAAACCCCCATAGCTGGATGGGAAGAACTACGGCTACTGGAAAGTAAGAATCATGTCTTACATAAGATCCATTGATGAAATTGCATGGAACGCGGTAGAGGAAGAATGGACATCTACAGTCAAAGAAAATTCTACTGATCTCAAAATAAGGAGGGAATGGAGTGAAACTGAGATCAAATGGTCAGGGATGAATCAAAAGGCTCTAAATGCAATTCAATCGGCTGTAGTGTAGAGATATTTGCTCTAATCTCCACTTGCACCTCTGCTAAGAAAGCTTGGGACATTCTTGAAACAGCTTTCGAAGGAAATAAGAAGGTGAAAGGTCAAAGGCTCCAACAACTGAGTTCACAGTTTGAAAATTTGAGAATGGAGGAGACTGAAAACATTGGTGAATTTCAGTCAAGACTTCTAGCTCTTGCCAACGAAAGTTTTCATCTTGGAGAGGAAATTTCCAATGAGAAGCTTGTCAGGAAAGTTCTTCGATCCCTTCGAAATAGATTTGAATATAAGGTAACTGCTATAGAGGAAGCCAAAGATGTCTCTGAACTCAAACTGGATGAGTTAATCAGCTCTCTAAGAACATTTGAAATGGGAAAGCAGAATAAGAGTTTTGAGAAAAGAAAGGGAGTTGCCTTTGCAGCTCACAACTG
The DNA here is from genome assembly GCA_029490685.1 of Schizonepeta tenuifolia. Classification (NCBI taxonomy): domain Eukaryota; kingdom Viridiplantae; phylum Streptophyta; class Magnoliopsida; order Lamiales; family Lamiaceae; genus Schizonepeta; species Schizonepeta tenuifolia. The sequence goes on from CM055958.1 coordinate 84,956,725, forward strand.
GAATTCTGATCCAGCGTCTGAGTCTTCCAGCAAAACCAGTGGAGATGAAGTTTTGGCTCTTCTTGTCAAAAACTATGACAAGATATTCAAAAGACCAATGAAAAGAAACTCCAACAACAGCTCGTCCAGAAAAGAATCTGCTAACCCCTTCTCAAGAAACAAAGGAGTGAAATCAAGCACTGAAAAATCTGGTTTAAAGTACTTCGAATGTGATGGCTATGGACACTTTCAAAGTGAATGTCCATGTTTCCTCAAACGTGAGAATAAATCCTATGTTGCCACACACAGCGATGAAGAAAATGATGACAGTGGTAGCGAGGAAGAATTAAATGTTATGGCTCACATAGCAGTTCTATTAGAGGCCTGCGAACAATCTCCACCCAAGTCAGAAGATGTAGATGAAGAAAATGATGAAGAAGAAGTGGACAAGGACACTTTAGGAAAGATATATGAAGATCTCAAAACCAAATGTGGGGAGATTTGAGACGCAAACAAAGAACTCAATTCCAAGATCAAGGAATTGGAAGAAGAAAATAAGATCATCAAATCTCAGCTAGTTGATGTTTATCAAGAAAGGGATAATCTAAAGGTTCTAAACAATGCTTTGCTACTGTAGAATTCAAAACTCAGAGAAGACAATGTGTTCAAAGCAAACGACATCATTCATATCAACAAGGTTGTAAGGATGATGAAAAATAGTACTGCACAACTTGATCAAATCCTTGAGGCTGGTCAACGAAACACAAGCAAAGCTGGCTTGGGTTATCAAGGGAATAAGGCGTGGAGACCAGTGAATGCAGGAACTAAAACATCTTTTGTTATTGAAAAAGAAAGGATAGCTGAAGGAACCCAAGATAACAATGAGCAGGAGAATGAGATTCCAAAACAAGTTGTAAAAAAAAATCATCGTGGAAAGCAACAACATCAGAGACTAGATCGGAAATCTCACTCTGCTCCACAGAGACAAAATCAGGTGTTTAACTTTCAAGGATATAATCAAGGATACAATGACTACTATTCTCCTGTGTGTCATTACTGTGAAAGACCAAGTCATATTAGACCTAATTGGAGGTTCTACATGGCAGATTGAAGAAGAACCATGAACCATAGCACTAGAAGGCCAGAAAATGAAAGAAACTATATGGCTTATGTCTCTCTAACAGCTCTATGAGCAAGAGCTGATCATAGATGGTACTTGGATAGTGCATGTTTGTGGCACATGACAGGCAATTCTAAGTTCTTGAAAGATGTTAAGAAGAGCTTTAATGATACTATGACTTTTTTTGGTGATAGATCACAACTTAATATCATTGGCAGAGGAACACTAGATGTTCCAGGTTTTCATCACTGAAGGATGTATTTCTGGTAGACAGAATGCATGCCAATTTGATAAGCATTGGGCAGCTATGTGATCAAGAATTGGATGTGAGATTCACCTCCTCTCACTATATTGTCACATCAAATGGAGAGAATTACTTGATAAGAGATAGATCAGCGGATCGATGCTATCTTGCCAGAGCTCAGTTAGTGTGTCTTCGTGCCAGCTCATCCGTCGCAGAAATCTGGCATCAGAAACTGGGACACTCCAGCTTCAGAAACATGAAGAAGTTAATTAAGGTCGAAGCTGCAAGAGATCTTCCATCAATGCAGATTTTCGAAAGCAATATTTGTGGCTCTTGTCAAGCTGAAAAACAAGTGCACATTGGTCATAAGAAGGTGCAAAGTATTACTACTTCTAAAATCATGGATCTAATGCACATGGATCTCATGGGTCCCATGCCTACTGAAAGCATCGCCAAAAAGAAATATGTTCTAGTATGTGTGGATGACTTTTCAAGATTTACTTGGGTCGAATTTTTGCATGATAAGAGAGAGGCATTTCATTATTTTAAAGTCCTGTGTTTAAAACTGGAAGTGGAGAAGGAAACTCCTTTGAAGCGAATAATTGGTCGTGAATATCTGAATTGGTTGTTCGCTGTTCAAGAATTCTTGTTTGTCATGGCAAAGAGTTTGAAAAAGGACCTGTCGAAGAATTTTGCAATGAGAAGGGGATTGTTCATGAATTTTCTGCCCCCATAACTCCACAATAAAATGGAGTTGTAGAAAGAAAAAATTGCACACTTCAAAAGATGATGCGAACTATGATGAATGCTCAAGACATTGCTGAATGATTTTGGGCTGAAGCAATGAAAATTGCTTGCTACATCATCAATCGGGTTTATCTGAGACCCAAAACTGATAAGACTGCATATGAATTGTGGAAAGGCAGAAAACCCAGCTTCAAGCATTTTTACATATTTGGGACTAATTGTTACGTCCTAAATGATAGAATTCAAAGAAATAAGTTTGATGATAAAGGGGTTGGGGCAATCTTCTTGGGATATTCCAGAAACAGTAGGGTTTTCAGAATTTTCAACAAGACCATGAAGACTGTAATGGAATCCATTAATGTAGTGTTCACTGATGATAATGTCATACCTGAAGAACATGAATAAGAAAATCAAGTGGAGTCATATGATCCAACGACTGTGCCAGATACAAGTAAAACTTCGGAGCTAACTGATCCACAGGTAGCAACATCTGAGGAGGGGAATTCAAATTCACAACCTGCCTCAGATACCTCCGAACAAGGTACCGCTCCTGCTCCTTCCATACATAACACTATTGTTCCTCTTACTCCTTTCAGAAAAGTCTCCAAGGATCATCTCATCTCCAATGTGCTTGGCGATCCTAGAGGAGGAAGAACGACTCGCAACGTCAAACGAGATTATGCTAAGATGGTGGCAAACCTCGCTTATGTTTGCTATGTCTCTATTATTCTTCCAAAGAATGTTAAGGAAGCCTTGCAGATTGAAGAATGGATCGCATCTATGCAAGAAGACCTTATTCAGTTTGTTCCGTGCAATGTATGGGAATTGGTCCATCGTCCCATTGATGTGATGGTTATTGGGGCTAAGTGGATTTTTTGCAACAAGGCCAATAAAGAAGATGTTATTACTCGGAACAAGTCACGTCTTGTGGCTCAGGGATACTCACAGGAAGAAGGTATTGATTTTAAAGACTCATTTGCTCTGGTGATAAGATCAGAAGCTGTCAGATTATTGCTGGGTATGGCTTACTGTTTGAAATTCAAATTGTATCAAATGGACGTCATGAGTGCCTTTCTCCATGGCCTTCTTCATGAGGACGTATATGTGGAGCAACCTCCAGGGTTCGTGGATCCAAACCATCCTGACCATGTATACAAGCTCAACAAAGCTTTATATGGTCTGAAGCAAGCTCCAAGGGCGTAGTATGAGACCTTGTTCAAATATCTCATATCCAAAGGATACATACGTAGGCGGATCTATTCTACAAAATAGACATCAAAGGTATAATTCTCATCCAAATTTATGTTGATGATATCATATTTGGGTCTAGGGGTGTAAGTGAGTCGAGCTAGCTCTCGAGCTACTCGGAATCGACTCGGAATATACTCGTAATCGACTCAATGCTAGTCGAGTCGAGCTCGATCTCGAGCTACTCGAATATGTCTCGAGCTCGAGTTCGAGTTTCATAATACTCGACTCGACAAGCTCGCGAGCCTAATCGAGCTTTTGATGATTTTACAATTTTAGCTAATTACAAATATGGTCCATGGTATAAAAATAGCGATGAAATTAGGGCAGCCCACATCTCTGATTCTCTTCCTACCCGTCGTCTTCCACTTTCTCTCCATAAACACCGTTGCTGTCTCTCCTCACAGTCAGCTACTTTAGTCGGCAGCCCCTCTCGTCACCGCTCGGCCCTCTCCTCCACTAGTCCCATCGCTGCTCGGCCCGCTCCTCCAATAAAAGAGGTAAATACAACTTATCTATGTAATGTTAGATTAATATGTTTCTTGATTTTTGTTAGTTGATTTCTTTATACCAATTTCTTCTAAAGTCACAGCCTATAGATGCATCCATCGTCGTCACCTCTCATTTATATCCATGAAAACCAACTTGGAAATCCAATTTCGCAGCAAAAAATCTCATTAATTAAAATATGTGTTCGATTTGCATCAGCTGGTATTATTTTATGGTAGCTTGTAGCATTATTTGGATGTTACTATAGAGAGAGAATAATATGTTTAGTTTAATAGATTGAGAGTCAACAACTGATGGCAGATTCATATTTTGGGGGAGAAAAGTTTGATTTAGGACTATTTATATATAGATAATCATGTATAATCATGTGTTGATATATATATTATCGGTGTGATTATTGGTGCTTTTCTATATGCTAGATGCATAAGATTAGGAGCTGTTTTCAAGTGTTTTCAAGCTGTTTTTACACGTGTATGTTGTTCTTGTCTAGTGGATTAAATTTTCAGTTGAAAATGTTGTTTAAATTTTCAGTTGATAATGACGTTATCCCTCCCTGAAGTCTCCTCAACAATGCCGAATGTACAAACATCTCAAAACTCAACTAGTAATCAATCTTCACCCAATGAGCCTTCGCAATCAATGAATGATCATGTGGCTATGAATACGACAACAAATGTCAATGAAAATGCTAGTATTCAATGTGGAACAAGTGGAGATGATTTGCAGTTTCAAACAAAGAAAAGAAAAAAGACATTGCCTGTTTGGTTGGAGTTTGAGGTAATCATTAATGCGAATAAAGCCGAGCGCAAGCATTGCAAATCTAGATTATCTATCTTGCCTAGCAAGAGTACTACCCACCTCGCAAGACACTTGGAGGGTTGTGTCAAGAAAAAGTTATATGATAAGCAGCAACAGAGGATTTCGCTACAGCCTATCAATGAACAAAGTGGTAGTGGTTGTATGACTAGCATTGCTCTCATGGATGGAAAGTTTGACATGAGAAAAATGAGAGAGGCTATTGCACATTGGATTCTCACGCACGAGCATCCATTTACAATTGTGGAAGGGGAAGGGTTTAATATGATGCAGCAACGTGCAACCTTGGAGTGGGAAAAAGTATCACGTAATACTATCAAGAAAGATTGTATTTAAGTGTATGATCTTGAGAGAAAGAAGCTGATGGCACATCTGAAGAACATCAACAAAATTAGTGTGACTACAGATTTGTGGAGATCAACAAATCAGAAGATCGAATATATGGTACTTACTGGACATTTTGTTGACTCCAACTGGAAATTGCAAAAAAGAATTCTTAGCTTTGTTCATCTACCACCTCCCCACTATGGTGTTGAGATAGTGGATAATCTTTACAAGTGTATGAAAGAATGGGGTATTGAGAATAAGGTGTTCACCATTTCAGTCGATAATGCCTCAAATAATGATGTGGCAATTCGAATCTTGGCAGACACTTTCTCAAGAAATAAGAAGCTGTTATGTGGAGGTAAACTGTTCCATGTGCGGTGTTGTGGGTTGTCAAGGATTTCTAATATTATTGAAGACATACATGAAAGTGTGCTTTTCATCAATTACAATGAGGCAAGACTTCGGGTATTGTCTGAAATTTGTGCAGCAGTTACAACTACCATATCGGAAGCTTATTCTTGAGTGCAAAACAAGATGGAATTCCACATATGAAATGTTGTCATCTGCAATCAAGTTTAAAGAGGTGTTTCCAAGATACAAAGATAGAGAGCCGCGATATACTTGCTGTCCAAGTAATGAAGATTGGTTGAAGGTCGAAAAGGTGTGTACCATATTGCAAGTATTCAATTCAGCCACTTGTATCATATCTGGGAGTGAATATCCAACTTCTAATTTGTTTCTTAATGAAGTTTATCGAATCAAAGTATTGTTGGATAAGATTTTTGGGGATGAAACTAAAGATGCCTTTATTCATGATATGGTCGGAGCTATGAAGAATAAATTTTACAAGTATTGGGGTGAGTGCAACTTGTTGATGGCCATTGCTGTTATTTTAGATCCGAGGTGTAAGATGACGGTCATTGAGTACAGCTTTCCCAAAATGTATCCAAAAGAAGAAGCTCGAGAACATTAAGAAAGTCAGGGAGGCATTATATGACTTGTATGATGAATATGTGGCTGAAATCTATTATGATATTTCTTCTAGTCAAAGTGAGGAAATCATGGACAACACCAGTTACAGGAGTGATGAAGTTCAAGAAGAGTCGGGTTGGTCTGAGAACACCAAATATGTCAAATCAGCTCAAACTAGTAAACCACAAAAATCAGAGTTGGGTAACTACTTAGAAGAGGAATGTCATATTTGTGAACTAAAGTCACCTCCTTTTGATGCTTTAGAATGGTGGAGAACGAGTGCCTTGAAGTATCGTATATTATCTAAAATGGTTCGTGATATACTAGCTATTTCCATATCGACTGTGGCTTCTGAAGCTACTTTTAGTGCAGAAGGTCGAGTTATTGATACATATCGAGCTTCATTGAATGCAGATACAATGCAAACATTGATTTGTGGAGGAGATTGGTGTCGTAGTCTTCATGGGGTGAAGAGAAAGAACAAAGTGAGTTAGTTTCTTAATGTCTTATGTTTTCTTAAATTTATTTCAACTTAAATTTATTAACTTTTTTTATTTTATATTTTACAGAGCGAGAAGAAACCTTTGGAGATTATGTTGCCCATTCCTTGAAAGTAAGATATATGTCCAGTAATACTAGCTGCCTCTAATGAAGCTTTCTCTTAATTCCAAGATTGTGCTATCAACTAATTCTGTGAGACATTCATTGTGTTGAATTTTATTTGATGGTGCTAGTGGTGTTTGATTTGCAATTATTTATATTTGATGATTGGTGCTTCGAATGAGTTTAATATCAGGTTTTTAATTCTCTTTTAATGTATTTTTTCTGTTTTGTTTTTACTTTCTTTCTATGCAGCCATTTAGCTGTTGGTGTAATGGTGTTGGTGAAGATAGAAGTTGGTGTTGGAGCATATAAGAAGAAATGTTGCAGCAAATTTTATTTTTATTTTGTATTTCATTCAAAAACTTCTTAATTCTGAATTTTCGAGCCTTTAGACTATTTAAAAAGGCACGTTTCATGTTCTAAGTGTTTAAGACTTGTTATATTTCATTTGGAGAAAGACTTTTTGTAATGGAATGATTTGTAATTTTATTCAATTTACCGATGCATGTATGAACCGAGCTTAAACGAGCTCGAGCTCACCGAGCTTGAACGAGCTCGAGCTCGATAAGATTTAAACGAGCCGAACCGAGTTGAGCTCGAGCTCACAAAAAAAGCCATCGAGTCGAGCTCGAGCTCAAAAGTACCAAACTCGATCGAGTCGAGCTCGAGCTCGAGCTTCATATTTATGAACCGAGTTCGAGCTTGAGTATGCTAATACTCGGCTCATTTACACCCCTATTTAGGTCTGTGTCGCAGGAACTGATCCAGGAATTCGTGGATCACATGACTAATGAGTTCGATATAAGCTTGTTTGCCGAATTGCATTACTTTCAAGGACTTCAAATTAAGCAATCCGAGGAGGGGATATTCATATTTCAATCGAAGTATGCCAGAGGTTTGTTCAAGAAATTTAGACTTGAGAATGCTATGATTCGAAGGACACTAATGGGTTCTTCAGTCAAACTAAGCAAAGATAAGGATGGAACCTCAGCAGACCAATCCTTATATAAAAGCATGATTGGTAGTCTATTGTACTTGACTGCAAGTAGACCAGACATCAGTTACAGTGTTGGTGTCTGTGCCAGATTTCAAGCTGATCCAAAGGAAAGTCACTTGGCTGCAGTGAACAGTATTATCAAATATGTGAAGGGCACGAGTGATTATGGTATTTGGTATGCAAAGCATAGTACTACATCTCTTGTTGGATTTAGTGATACTGATTAGGCAGGAAGTCTTGATGATAGAAAGAGCACATCGGGAGGATGTTTCTTCTTGGGCAACAATCTTGTTGGTGGCATAGCAAGAAGCAAGTGAGCATCTCTCTATCCTCTACTGAAGCAGAGTATATTGCAGCTGGATCTGCATGTACTCAACTTATGTGGATGGCTCAAATGCTAGAGGATTACGGAATTGAAGCAAAGAGATTCACTCTCTACTATGATAACAAGAGTTCCATTGACATATCCAAGAACCCAGTACGCCACTCTAAGACTAAACATATTGACATTCGTCATGATTTCATAAGAGAGTTAGTTGAAGATAAAACTCTTAATTTGGAGTTTATTACTATAGAGAAACAATTGGCTAATGTGTTCACTAAGGCTCTAGATGGTTCGAAGTTCGAATCATTGAGAATGGCCTTGGGAATCTGTTCCCTCTGATTTATTTTTCAGAAGGAGACCCTCCACTTGGGGTTCTGGATGGCAAACATGGTGTAGTGTGGATTTCTTTGATTTTCTGGTATTTTCTGTAAGTTCTGGTTTTCCGTTATTGCATTTGTGCCAGATGGTGTAGCTCAGCTTGTGGAACATAAATTTAAAACTGGGCAACGGCTTAATGACATCATAAAGCTGCAACGGTCACTTCATGCAGAGCCCTGCGTATTCCGGCTCTCTTTTCAGTAAACTTGAATTTTCCGGCCATTGTGGATATATTCGAATTCAAATGTTATGATTTATCTCATTCCTCTTTTCAAGGGATTTGATTTTATCCCTTAAGAGAGAAGATATCCTTGCCACATATATATATTATCTACTTATTTGAGGGTTTATCTCTTCTTCAAAACCCTAGCAACGTTATTCTCTTTATCTTTGAAATTTGATACTCTCACTCGACAATATATCCATGGCATCACAACGATCTTCGCAATCTTTACCTTCTCAAGAAATCTCCAATGACTCTCATGGTGGAGACACCTACGTGCTTGACCTTGGAGCACAAGATCCTCCTCACAATCCAAAGCCAAGAAGGAGGTTAGTAATGTATGATTCCTCACCGAAACCCTCTCCACAACCTTCTTCGATGAAATCCTTGTCGCATACGGTGGCTGTCGACTCGGAGGAAAAAGCAGAGTCAGTGGGAGAAGAAACCTTGAACTCTCCACTTATTAAGTTCAAGGAAAGAGCGATTGAAAAAGCAAGGGCAAAGAGAACCAGACGTGGTGATACTCCTTATCCTACGCCTCGAAAGGAGGGCTCTTTATTCCGAAAACCCGCCGCATCCGCTGGCGGATCTCGAAGGAAAACATCCTTAATTCAAAAGGATGGAAGAGATCAAGATGAAGAGCCTTATAAAGAAGATACAGTGAAACAGAGGGAGATCCTTATTTCTGCTGTTGATGCTACGAAGAAGAAAACAGCTAAAACTGTTGAGGCAAAGAAGAAGGCAGCTGTTGTTGATGCTTCCAAGAAGAAGCCTGCCAAGGAGGGTGAAAAGAAAAAGCCTACCAAGGAGGCAGAGAAAATGTAAATGGCTGAAAAGCCAAAGCAAAAAGAGGTGGTCAAGAAGACCACTCAAAGGAAGAAGGGAGCTACTTTGCCACCCCTAATCATTAGTGGGCCCAACCCTGCCATGCATACATGGGCTCAGTTGAGGAAACAAGCAGAAGAAGCTGCAACAGCCTTGGGAAAAGGAAAGGGGAAGTTGCATGAGGCTCCGGCAAAGAGAAAGAGAGAGAAGGATCAAGAGTTTGAGGAGCCTATCGACATTGATTCAGGCTCTGATAATGCCTTTCACAGTGATGCAAGAAACTCAAGGCATGACTCTCCTAAGTCTACAGGGGAGGCTTCAAAGGCACCACGAACTCGTAATCTTATAGTTGTGGATGCCCTGAAGTTTAAATCTGATGAGCACCAAGAAAAATGGGGTACGGTGCTACAAAAGAAATTTGTGGTAGAGAAATTTGTCAAGCCTCAATCACTGGAGGCCACTGGACTGTTGAAGCTGTTGAAGGAAGCGAAATGGGATCAAACCATCCTTCATGTTCGAAGATTTATGCCATCAATCGTCTTGGAGTTCTACTGCAATCTCTCCAAGAGCATCAAGAATCCTACTTCAAGTAAGTGCTTTAAGACCTATGTGAGGGGTCAATACATTGACTTTTCTCCTGGAATTATCAATGCATTTGTGAACCGTGATGATTATGATGATGAGGATGATGAGATAACGATTGATGAGGTTGCTAAAGGTTTGACTAGTGGGTTTTTTCGGGTTGGCCTACCAACAGTGATAGTTTAAGTGGGATTCATCTCACTATGAAGTTTGCAGTGCTGCACAAGATTGCAGTGTTTAATTGGCTTCCTTCTGGACATACATCAATGGTGGGAAAACATCTTGCCACCATTCTGTTCAAAATTGCTCAATTCAAGAAATTCAACTTTGGGAAAATTGTGTTTAAGCATGTGACTAACCATGCTGAGGAGTTGGAAAATGAGAGATATTTGGGGTATCCTGGTTTGATCTTTGGGATAATTCAATCCCAAATGCCTGAGGATCCAAGTTCATGTGACTAACCAGATATCATGATGGAGATATCTGGGCCAAGGATCCAAGTTCTTTCATCTTCAACAACAAGCTGTTCAATGAAGTGCATCACTTTCGTGATATTGAAGGCCCTGTTCAGAAACTGAAGACACGATACAAGGCACTTGTGCCAATTACTGAACTTCTCCCTGCTCGGGTACATGCCTTGTCTGCCGGGATGCATCGTGAGCTGACCAGAGAATACAAGTCTTTGGACAAGATCATCAAGTCTCTTTAGATTAGGCAAGCCTCCATAACATCATTGATGTATGATGCTTCTGCTCCAGCTGCTGAGGTTGGTGAACCTTTTGGAACGAAGACTGCTGATGCTGAGCAAGAATCTGACCCTCATGCTGAATTTGATGATGAGCTTGAAAGGATGCAAAGAGAAGTGAAAGACTATGGTGATAGTGCTGAGGAAGAAGAGGCTGAAGATGAGGACGAAGAGGAAGAAGACTCAGCTGCTAACAACTTGGAGCGCAATGTAAAGCATCACAAGAAGGATGGATCCAAATCTCCTTCTATTTAGCTGCTCCCGTTGGTCTTATGTCCCTCATTTTGTCATTTTGTCATCTATGTGAGACAAAAAGGGGGAGTAGTAGCTGTTTTTGGTCGGTTTTGGTCTTCTTGGATTTCTGCATTTCTATTTAATGTATTTATATGTTGATGTTTCCGCTGCGATAAGGAGTTTCTATCTCCTTAATGAAATGAAGTTTTTTTTAAAAGATTCTCTATTGATTAAGTTAAGGGAGTTTATTTCCAAGCAATTCTCAAGTTCAATTTAAGGGGGAGTTATGATTCTGGAAGCTATTTCGTAGTCCCAAGGTTAGTTTGAGGGGGAGCTTCTATACCATCATCATATGTGCTTGTTTGTTTGATGCTAAGCTTGAAGATGATTGTTACTCTGATTTTATTGAATGCTTGGATTGTGGTTTTGTCTACATAAATGCCAAAGGGGGAGATTGTTAGATTTAAGCATACAGATCAATCAAGTTGGCAAGTTTATGTAGAAGGAGATCAGACTGAAATGTTACAAAGTGTGCTGACACAGAATGGAGATTCTGCTCTTCAGTCTAAGCTAGAGTATTGTGGAACAGGTTGGAACAGATTCGGAAGATTCTTTCCATATTTAAGCGGATTATGCAAAGATCTTTTCCTTATCCATTATTGACGCGGAGAAGATCGTATCCGGTGAAGATTTTGTTTGTTCCACAAGATAAGCCTCCAAAGGAAGTTTCTATCTACAAGGAAACTAGGATAAATCGGTGGAGATCATATCTAGGGTTTCTCAAGACCTATATATCTCGACATCAACATCATTTGGAGGCTGCCGTTGTTTTAGCTATCTTTATTGTATTCGTAGCTAGTATACTTCTCGTAAGAGAGTATTTTTCATATTATGCTTCAGAGTGTTTAATCATATAAAAACACTTGGTAGAGAGGTGAGTGTTGGGTTGCGACTCAAGTTTAGATTGTTCGAGTGCGTCTTGAACATTCGTTGGTTCATGCTGGGTTGGGAAGTGTGTGAGTTAGGAGACTTCATATGGTTCACAAACTATATGTGTAAGAGTCTGTAACTACAACTTACAGTAGTGGATTGATTCTCTCTTGGGCAAGAAGGCCCCCTCAGACGTAGGTTGATTAACCGAATTGGGTTACCTTTTTTGTGTGTTCTTTACTTAGCATACTCGTTACTTTCTGTGCTAAGTTTTGCACTAACGGATACAATTTATACATATAAATTGTTAGATTAAATATTTTATTAAGAATTTTTGGATTATTATATAGCTCTAACTCACCTCGCAATAATTACATTTGGAAAGACTTTTAATCCAACCAACAAGAGGAAACTTGTAGAAGCAGCAGGAAGAGAAACATAATATATACTGTATTTGAGAAAATCATACGGAAATGAAAGAAGAGCTACTCATCCAAAAATGAGCATAATGTGGTAGCCTCATACAAGATCATATATATTTCTGAGTACAAAATTGAGAGCTTTTCTTTTCGCCACCAATATGCATGATCGAGCATGGGGGAATCAGAAGATATGATGCATGTGGCTACATGATGTAAAATATCAAAAATAACCTCAAATAAACACACACACACACACACACACAACACACACTGCACACCCACACGCGCACACACTACACACAATAGCGCGTGCACGTACACACACACACACACACACTCACATAGTCCTTCAATTATCCTACACCACAATCAAACAATCTAAATGCGAGACTAAATAGTAATTAACTCGAGCAGACTTCTTGCAGTGGCTTGCGAAGTTATTAGCATATCTTTCATTCTAGTGACAGTGACGGAGGGCAGTCAAAATAGGCCCGAAATGGCCCGGCCCGATGGGCTACCCTGACCCGCCAGTAGTTTTGGTCGGGCTGGGCCAAGAATTTAGAGGCCAGAAAAACACCGGGCTTATTTAGCCCGACCTGATTGGCCTGTCAGGCTATCGGGCCACGAGCTGAAAAAGCCTGTCGGGCTTTGGGGCGAAAAGGCCCGTTTGATTATATTGGACATTATTCTGTATTTCTATATTAATTTCTAGCATTTTAAGTTCTGGCCCAATTTTTATGGCCTAATTACTAGTATTTTAAGTTCTGGCCCAATTTCTTTGTTTTTAATTACAATTGGTCCAATTTCATAATCTATCTATATATTATATAAACGAAAACGATTCTATGTAAAAAAAAAATTCTATGTGTCAGAACTTAAAAATGCTAGTAATTAGGCCATAATCTGACACATAGAATTGACACATAGATTACTAGTATTTTAAGTTCTGGGTCAAAGCGGGTCAAACCCGGGTCAATCCGTTGACTTTTTTTTTCGATTTTTTTTTACTTTCAGCTCACATGCACCACTTCACATATTCGGATGCACCAATTCACATATTCGGATGCACAACTAAGTGTATTGAGATGCACAAGATTTTTAATTTTTTTTTACGGTCAGGTCATATGCACCACATCATGTATTCATATGCACCACACTATAAAATGAGATGCACCACTAAGTGCATTAAGATGCATTAGTTTTGTTTTTCGTTTTTTTATTTTCGTTAAACATTGTGCATATAGTTACACTATGTGGTGCATCTAGTTACATTGTGTAGTGCATCTAGTTACGCATTGTGGTGCATCCATTTGTTTTTTCATTTTGTTTTTTTTAACAAATTTGGTGCATCTCACTACACATAGTGGTGCATCTAATTATGTAGAGTGGTGCATCCGAATATGTGAAGTGGTGCATGTGAGCTGAAAGTAAAAAAAAAAAAGTCAACTAGTTGACCCGGGTTTGACCCGCTTTGACTTGGCCAAATCTTGACCCTTCATCACCAATAGATCTATGGTGGAGATCTATTCTCATTTCTTAGGAACTCCTATTTATGTGAGAACTAGGAACCAATCTAAACCATCCATCCTATAAGATCAATGGATATGATTTAATCTCATAATTAGTTGGTTAAACGCGATTTTTTTGGTCAATCCCGTGTCTTTTACTTAAGTAGGGTTAGAATAGTAATTTTTACCATTTATGCAGTGCAAAATCGTGATGGATTAAATAGTATAAACTGATGCATAAATTAATGCAAAGTGATGCATAAATGCATATTGTTTATAAAGAACAAATAATAAAATTTATAAAAGTGTGTACTTATACAACTAATGAATTATGTATATCGTATTTGTATTCGTATTCGTATATGATATCATAATTAATGCATTACATACATTATTTTTGTATTTATTACTTGATATTCTGGGAACAATTTTGTGATGCATTAACACAATTTATGTGATGCATCAATATGATTCTGTAAATGTATAAAATAGGAAATGATTGATTATACCATAATTAATGCATTACATATATAATATTTGTGCATCAGATTGTATAAATTTATGCATTATGCTGTATATTTTTGTGATACTTCAGTGCATCGGCTTATATTGCACAAACAATAATAATTTAATGCATTAATAGTAATACCGTGATGCATATAAACCACTCTTCTGCTTAAATAGCTTAATAAATTTCACAATAGATACAGATTTAATGAAATTCGTTCTACACTCTATTTCTTTCCCACCACCACACCTCCCAACAAGCCCCCAAATCTGTCGGCAGACCACTACCATTGTTGGATTTCAATATCAACAAAAACTTATATAAAAAAACTTCAAATTGAGCCATCAAACAAATCGAATTCGAATTTAATCTGCTACGTAAATACAACGAGCAGAGTAGCGGCTAGCGGCGGTGAAGAAGACAGTGAAATTGATTGGGGGAAGTGGGTAGCAAAATCTGAAAAAAAAAATAGAGAGACAGAGAGAAGAAGAAGAAGAAGAAGAAGAAGAAGAAGAAGAAGATCATGGCAGTGGTAGAGACGAGGCCGGTGGGGGTAATGGTGGTGGTTCTTCTACAATTTCCTACTGGAGAGAGAGAGAGGGGGAGGGGGAAGAGAAGAAGAAAAATGAGGAGAAGGAGGAAAATAGAGCAACAGCGGTGGTGGTGTCGATGGCGGTGTCCGACGACAGTGATGGTAGATGGTGGTGGCGATGGCGGTGTTCGATGATGGTGATGGTGGGTGGTGGTGGTGGTGGTGGTGAAGAGAGATAGAGAGAGAGAGAGAGAGAGAGAGAGAGAGAGAGAGAGAGAGTTGTGGTGGTTGTTGCCTTGCGCAGCGGCGGACGACGAATCTGGTGGTGGTGGTGATGTCTGGCGGCAGGGGCAACAACGAGCTATGGTGGATTGAAATGGTGGTGATGGTGAAGAGATGGAAGAGAAAGAGGGAAGACAGTGCATACATGAGAGAGAGAGAATGTGTTTGGGAATTTCCCAAATTAGCCCGTATCCCTTATTTTTAGTTCCATACCTATTTTTCAGATTTAATCATAACCACACATAATTACAAATGAACGGTACAGATTAGTTCTTAGTTCTCATATAAGGAGTGGTCCTCACCAAATCCACAGCCTATATATATAATCAATACTCACGCCTAACAATACCTATCAATTTATATATTATTATTTAATCATATTATTATTATTATAAATATTCTATCACACATCGTTTTTTCAATGAAATTTCACTTATTTGAAAGACTTATAAACACTTAGATTCAATCTGTATTCTCCCATCCCAAAATTATTTTGAAGCACCATTTAATTTGGTCAATTAAATTAGTTGACCAAATAAATAGTTATATTTTTATTATTATTATTTGATCGATGAATGATGAAGTTGTCTTGTGATTGAGAGTTTATTGAAGTATGAATTGTTTAGTTCAATTTATTACTTTTTCATTTTGATTGGAAATAAGATTTGCTTGAGGACAAGCAAGGTTATGTGTGTGGAAGGGTGTTTCACCTTATTTTGTGCTTCATTTTGATGTGTATTTATGTGTCAAGTGATCTTTCTCATCGCTATTTTGTCGGTTTTTATTGTTAAATTCATTGGTTCTAGTTAATCTTGCTAACATGTTGGTTTTGCAAGAATTGCGCGAGAATAGACGAGAGATGGACAAAAATGAGAAATAATGTGATAAATATTTGAGGAGTTTAACTTGATAAAATTGAAGTACGTCTCGATACGAGTTCGTAGGCGAAAACCGTGCACAAATCGGAGTTCGAACGAGAGAGATATGATCGAAACAAAAATGGCGCACGAGGAAGGGTCAAGCAATCACCTAGACCCCTAAGCGATCTTCTGGCCAGAAGCGATGATGGACAGAGACGGGGGCCAAGCGATCTCCTGGCACCCCAAGCGATCTCCTGACCCATGGCGGCAAAAATTTCCAGATTCTCTATAAATAGGGTTATTTATTTCCTTTCGCCCCCAATTCTCCTTGTACGTGATTTTACCTAGTTTTTGAGTATCCAAGACACTTTTTCTTTTAGTTCTTAGTTCTTAGTTTATTGCTTTCATAAATTAGTGATTCGTACGGACTTGTGACAGATTTCCACCACGGATTCATCTTTAATTATCGTAAGCTCTTATTTCGTTCTTGAATTATGTCTATGCTTTTAATTGTGTTCTTAGTTTTAGGGTTTTATGTTTCCGCCTAGATTAATTCGTTCTTTCAATTTCTTTAGATTAGAAAAATCCACAATCAATCTTTACTGCTTTCATTTTATTTTATTTTTCTTTTGGCAACACGAACGTTGCCCTGTTAAGTCTTCCTTGAGAGATACGATATTCGGGTTTAACTTGATCAATCTAAACGACCACGTTAATTTGCGTGCAACTTAGGATTAATTTTAGTTGAACAAATTTGGCGCCGTTGCCGGGGAAGACTTTAGGCAATTTTTGTGTTGCAACTTTATTTTTATTTTTCTTGTTGATTTCTTTTCTCCCCCAGTTGCGTGTGATGTGTTTTCTTGTTTTTGTGTACGCAGGAACTAAAGAAATAGTCTATTGATACTGGGGGACTGATGCGTCTTCGACTTTTTGGCCATTTGGCCCTATTTTTCATGTTTTTTTTTTGTGTCGTTAAGTGTCTGTCTAGGGGAAGATAGCTATTGTTCGAGGGAAGGAAGCTCAGTCCGAGTCAAATAGAGGAAGGTGGCCAGAATGAGCAGAATTGAAGTGAATTCAGTCGGTTGCAAGGATTACGCAAAGGAGTATGCAGCGCAGGAGATGAATTGAAGCAAGAGACGAGGTTGAAAGGAGGATTCCATGTGAACTTTGAAGCTAAATTGCTGTTCATCATTCGCATTCGTGGTATTAACGCAATGCATCCAAAAAAAAAGAAGATCTTGCAATTGTCTTGCCTACGAGGAATCAAACCATGAAGCATGCAGCCAGTTTGACCACCACAGCAATTGCCAATCAGTCGCCAGAGCTAAAGAAGGAAAGCCGCGTGGAGAAGATTTACATAATATCTGCCAAGCATCTATGGAAAGAAGGATCCTGAAGTCAGCGCATCACCCTAAATCAATCAATTAATCGGAGATTGCCAATCACCAATCAAGTCAATCTGGGATAATCAGAATCTCGCTCAACATGGAAGGTACCAATCATGCCGATTCAGTCTACTCACTTAGGGTTTTGTCCGCTGCCATTGCTACTATAAAAGTCCAACCAATGCGGCTGGCACAACGTTGGTTACTCTACCATTCTCTAGTTCCTAGTCCAAAAAACACTTTTACTTTCAGTTCTATATTTACTTTACGTTCAAAACAGTTATCCGCTTTAATTTACATTCCGCTGTGAAGAACAAATCCAAGGTTGTTTGCCTTAGGTACTTTTAATTCAAGTATTCTGTATTCCCTCTTATTCATGTGTTCTATTTCGTTAATCATTATGTATTTCATTATGTGTGAGTAATCTACTTGGTGAGATTTGGGTATGGGAAATGATTGATTGTTGATATGTGAAATATTCGAGAGGCACTTGTGCCATCGGTTGAGTCCAGTAGTTCCGGATAGATCTGAGCAGAACTCATGGACAGTCCTGACCTAACGGGTGATCTCCGTTCGGTTGGAGCTGTACCACGTCAAGCAAAGGCAGGGCATGACAGACGGCAACGTCCGATATGCCCATGACCGAGTAGCTGAACAACATCTAACATGGTGCTGAAGATCTGGATGGCGAGGAATGAGCAAGGGGATACTGCGCCTTTTCTCGGTTTTGGGCTTCTCTAACAATCAACCACCAACTGTGACGAGGCATCAAGCCATGGTTATTGACCGAAGGACTCATCTCGCGTATCGTAGACATATCGATGACCAGTTGGACGTAGTACCGGAAATGGATATCCCGTGAGTTATGTCTACTCTGTAGGTGCGGACATGGGAAGCTTGGGAGAGAAGGTTGGTGAGGGTCATACTTGGAGAGATCGGGTATGACTACTATCTAAGGAGGAGTGAAGCACGGCCTTGTGACCGGGGTGAAGCGTGACCTTCGGACCAAGATGACAACAAGGGATTCAACCATCCCAAGTGTGGAATATAGACTCTTGAAACGCCCTAATGTCTTTGGGCCACGCCTTGAGTTTATACGAAGCATGGACGGATCTTTGGTGTGCCCGTGACCGAATTAACATATCAACAATGATCATGACCAATCCCAAATCTTACCCCCTTTTTATATTTGATTTCCGTTTAGTTTATTGTGCAGATATACCGATCGAGACCGTGACAACTCAATTTGTGCATCGAAGAGTAAAGTAGTTCCTCATTTTCCGTGGGATCGACCCTAGCTTACCGCTAAGACTAACCAGTCCGGTAGTGGGCATAGGAGCGTATACTGTCCGCCGGGGGCATACACAAGTATTTTGATCGTACCATACGACGGGTGCGTGTCACGGACGTTTTTTCGGATTGCTGGGATCCGGAGAATATGCAAGGTTACCAGCCATATTGGACTAATGAGTCGAGCTCCGCTTGGAATCAAAACCAATGGCAGAGTTCGAGTTCAGCATATCCATTCGGACCATCTTATGAGCAGCAAATGCCGTACTTGCCTCAGCAGCAGTATTTTCCTCCTCAAAACAATAATTTTCTCCACAATACTTGTATCTGCAGATGTCATACTCGGTGCAACAAGCTCAGTTCCCACCTTAACATGAACAATTTCAATATCCTTCTCCTCGACAATCCTCTTTGGAGGATGCAATAAATGCTTTTATTCTAGAAAGTAAACAAGCAAGGGAGTCACAAAGAGAGGCAATTGAGCGTATCACCACGCAAATTGAGCACACTGTTGAGAATGTGAGTGAGATGCTGCAACAGAATTTGGCAGAGGAACTTCCATGGCAGACTCATCATGATCATGATTAGGAGGAATTGACCAGTCCAGAGGCATTGGATGAAGATGACTACCTCATTGAGCCAATAGTGTTGGAGGATGTAGAGGAGCTATGCGATCAAGAACTGAACGATGAGACTGAGTATCTGGTTAAACCTGTTGTGGTGGTATGTGCAGATGAGCTATACCTTCCAGATCTGAAAAATGGAAAAGGGAATGGAGAAAAATATTCACTGATGTTTGAAATTTCCGAGATTACTGTGAAATCTTTCTCTTCTCCAATTTTTTTATTTCATACCATCTGATTCTTTTCTTCTTAATTATTTTTCACTTG
The DNA here is from genome assembly GCA_029490685.1 of Schizonepeta tenuifolia. Classification (NCBI taxonomy): domain Eukaryota; kingdom Viridiplantae; phylum Streptophyta; class Magnoliopsida; order Lamiales; family Lamiaceae; genus Schizonepeta; species Schizonepeta tenuifolia. Next base: position 84,976,207 of record CM055958.1, read on the forward strand.
ATGATACTAAGACAGTGGTCGTTGGTTGTTTCTTGCAGGGAGGTTATGAGAACTGTATGTTGGTGTGGCCAGAAGATGTGCGGGATGAAGATGAGCGAATCCAAACGATGGAATGGCTCAAACTCGAGAAGGAATTTGGATAACATTGGTTCCCGTCGGCTGGCGACGTTAAAACTTAGCACTGCGTGGGAAGCAACCCACGGTTTGGTAATCGTTATTTTTATTTTGTGGTGGATTTTGTTTATTTTGTTTCTTCTTTAGTTCTTTTGTGTGTTTTTTGGTTTTGCCTCGTGTTTTGGTTGTTTTCGCGGTGTAGGTTGTTTGGAGTTGTGGATTCTATGCCCTCGACTACTCTACGGTTTGACCCTCTGTATCACCCTCTATCCCTATCTCTTAATTATTATTGTGACAATGGGGACATTGTTTAATTTTTCTCGTGGGGGAGGTGTGTTTTTCTAGATTGTCTATCTTGTTTGTCTTTAGTTTATTTTTGTTGACAATTGAGACGCGGAAGTAGGAATTGAAGTTTATAGTTCATGCTTTGATTTGTTTGATTGATTGGGATATTTTGTCATGATTTGATTGATATGGTTGTTGCATTTCGATTGTGGGGCATTTCATACTTGGATGATTGAAGCTTGATGTTTGAGTGTAGGTAAAGGGTGAGAAAACCTTTATTTTAAGAAATGTATCTCGAATAATGAGCCTTTAATTGTATCATTTGTTAAGTCAAGTTGGGAGGCTTCAGCTCTTCTGGAAACCATGAGCATGGGAAACCACATGAGGATACTTTAGATGACCTCTAAATGTTCACACCTCATGAATTTTGGCCATATAACCCGACTTGACTTGAGAAATTTTTGTTAAGCCGTTGTTTGAAATTGCTGTGATTTGATGGGCTCTACCCCTCTTTCTTGTCAGTTCAATGTTGAATATACTATACGATAAATGGGTATGGGAAACCACGCTAAGCGGCCGGAATTCTCCGTAAGTAAATCTAGTGAATATTGTCCGGAATTCACTTAATATCTATAATTTAAGAATGGCTTGAATTTGGGATACTATTGTTGTTCAAGTTTTCTCACCTCGATCTTGCAGTTAGATGTTAAGTTGATTGAGTTCTTGTGTGGAGGGTAACTCATTTGTTTTGTGATGATTGTACTTGATCGATGAATGATGAAGTTGTCTTGTGATTGAGAGTTTATTGAAGTATGAATTGTTTAGTTCAATTTATTACTTTTTCATTTTGATTGGAAATAGGATTTGCTTGAGGACAAGCAAAGTTTTGTGTGTGGAAGGGTGTTTCACCTCATTTTGTGCTTCATTTTGATGTGTATTTATGTGTATTTATGTGTCAAATGATCTTTCTCATCGCTATTTTGTCGGTTTTTATTGTTAAATTCATTGGTTCTAGTTAATCTTGCTAACATGTTAGTTTTGCAAGAATTGCGCGAGAATAGACGAGAGATGGATAAAAATGAGAAGTGATGTGATAAATATTTGAGGAGTTGAACTTGATAGGATTGAAGTACGTCTCGATACGAGTTCGTAGGCAAAAACAGTGCGCAAATCGGTGTTCGGACGAGAGAGATATGATCGAAACAAAAATGGCACACGAGGAAGGGTCAAGCGATCGCCTAGACCCCTAAGCGATCTCCTGGCCAGAAGCGATGATGGACAGAGACGGGGGCCAAGCGATCTCCTGGCACCCCAAGCGATGTTCTGGCCCATGGCGGTGAAAATTTCCAAATTCTCTATAAATAGGGTTATTTATTTCCTTTCGCCCCCAATTCTCCTTGTACGTGATTTTACCTAGTTTTTGAGTATCCAAGACACTTTTTCTTTTAGTTCTTAGTTCTTAGTTTATTGCTTTCATAAATTAGTGATTCGTACGGACTTGTGACAGATTTCCACCACAGATTCATCTTTAATTATCGTATGCTCTTATTTCGTTCTTGAATTATGTCTATGCTTTTAATTGTGTTCTTAGTTTTAGGGTTTTATGTTTCCGCCTAGATTAATTCGTTCTTTCAATTTCTTTAGATTAGAAAAATCCACAATCAATCTTTATTGCTTTCATTTTATTTTTTTTTTCTTTTCGCAACACGAACGTTGCCCTGTTAAGTCTTCCTCGAGAGAAACGATATTCGGGTTTAACTTGATCAATCTAAACGACCACGTTAATTTGCGTGCAACTTAGGATTAATTTTAGTTGAACAAATTTGGCGCCGTTGCCGGGGAAGACTTTAGGCAATTTTTGTGTTGCAACTTTATTTTTATTTTTCTTGTTAATTTCTTTTCTCCCCTAGTTGCGTGTGATGTGTTTTCTTGTTTTTGTGTACGCAGGAACTAAAGAAATAGTCTATTGATACTGGGTGATGTTTTTCGGATTGCTGGGATCCGGAGAATATGCAAGGTTATCAGCCATATTGGACTAATGAGTCGAGCTCCGCTTGGAATCAAAACCAATGGCAGAGTTCGAGTTCAGCATATGCATTCGGACCATCTTATGAGCATCAAATGTCGTACTTGCCTCAACAGCAGTATTTTCCTCCTCAACAACAATAATTTTCTCCACAATACTCGTATCTGCAGATGTCATACTCGGTGCAACAAGCTCAGTTCCCACCTTAACATGAACAATTTCAATATCCTTCTCCTCGACAATCCTCTTTGGAGGATGCAATAAATGCTTTTATTCTAGAAAGTAAACAAGCGAGGGAGTCACAAAGAGAGGCAATTGAGCGTATCACCACACAAATTGAGCACACTGTTGAGAATGTGAGTGAGATGCTGCAACAGAATTTGGCAGAGGACCTTCCATGGCAGCCTCATCATGATCATACCGACACTTATCTTAGTGACGGTGAGAGCGATGAATTGGACGCACACGAGGACACTACCTTGCAAAGGAGCATAAATTCTGATGATCATGATCAGGAAGAGTTGACCAGTCCAGAGGCATTGGATGAAGATGACTCACTCATTGAGTCGATAGTGTTGGAGGATGTAGAGGAGCTATGCGATCAAGAACTGAACGATGAGACTGAGTATCTGGTTAAGCCTGTTGTGGTGGAATGTGCAGATGAGCTATGCCTTCCAGATCTGACAGATGGAAAAGGGAATGGAGAAAAATATTCACTGATGTTTGAAATTTCCGAGATTACTGTGAAATCTTTCTCTTCTCCAATTTTTTTATTTCATACCATCTCATTCTTTTCTTCAAAATTATTTTTTCCTTGATGATACTAAGGCAGTGGTCGTTGGTCGTTTCCTGCAGGGAAGTTATGAGAACTGTATGTTGGTGTGGCCAGAAGATGTGCGGGATGAAGATGAGCGAATCCAAGCGATGGAATGGCTCAAACTTGAGAAGGAATTTGGATAACACAGGTTCCCGTCGGCTGGCGATGTTAAAACTTAGCGCTGCGTGGGAGGCAACCCACGGTTTGGTAATCGTTATTTTTATTTTGTGGTGGACTTTGTTTGTTTTGTTTTTTCTTTAGTTCTTTTGTGTGTTTTTTGATTTTGCCTCGTGTTTTGGTTGTTTTCGCTCTGTAGGATGTTTGGAGTTGTGGATTTTATGCCCTTGACTACTCTCCGGTTTGACCCTCTGTATCACCCTCTATCCCTATCTCTTAATTATTATTGTGACAATGGGGACATTATTTAATTTTTCTCGTAGGGGAGGTGTGTTTCTCTTGATTGTCTATATTGTTCGTCTTTAGTTTATTTTAGTTGATAATTGAGATGCGGAAGTAGGAATTGAAGTTTATAGTTCATGTTTTGATTTGCTTGATCTATAAGGATATTTTGTCATGATTTGATTGATATGGTTGTTGCATTTCGATTGTGGGGCATTTCATACTTGGATGATTGAAGCTTGATGTTTGAGTGTAGGTAATGGGTGAGAAAACCTTTATTTTAAGAAATGTATCTCGAATAATGAGCCTTTAATTGTATCATTTGTTAAGTCAAGTTGGGAGGCTTCAGCTCTTCTGGAAACCTTGAGCATGGGAAACCACATGAGGATACTTTAGATAACCTCTAAATGTTCACACCTCATGAATTTTGGCCATATAACCCGACTTGACTTGAGAAATTTTTGTTAAGCCGTTGTTTGAAATTGCTGTGATTTGAAGGGCTCTACCCCTCTTTCTTGTCAGTTCAATGTTGAATATACTATACGATAAATGGGTATGGGAAACCACGCTAAGCAGCCGGAATTCTCCTTAAGTAAATCTAGTGAATATTGTCCGGAATTCACTTAATATCTATAATTTAAGAATGGCATGAATTTGGGATACTATTGTTGTTCGAGTTTTCTCACCTCGATCTTGCAGTTAGATGTTAAGTTGATTGAGTTCTTGTGTGGAGGGTAACTCATTTGTTTTGTGATGATTGTACTTGATCGATGAATGATGAAGTTGTCTTGTGATTGAGAGTTTATTGAAGTATGAATTGTTTAGTTCAATTTATTACTTTTGCATTTTGATTGGAAATAAGATTTGCTTTAGGACAAGCAAGGTTTTGTGTGTGGAGGGGTGTTTCACCTCATTTTGTGCTTCATTTTGATGTGTATTTATGTGTCAAGTTATCTTTCTCATCGCTATTTTGTCGGTTTTTATTTTTAAATTCATTGGTTCTAGTTCATCTTGCTAACATGTTGGTTTTGCAAGAATTGCGCGAGAATAAACGAGAGATGGACAAAAATGAAAATTGATGTGATAAATATTTGAGGAGTTGAACTTGATAGGATTGAAGTACGTCTCGATACGAGTTCGTAGGTGAAAACCGTGCGCAAATCGGAGTTCGGACGAGAGAGATATGATCGAAACAAAAATAACGTACGAAGAATGGTCAAGCGATCGCCTAGACCCCTAAGCGATCTGATACGACCAATGCGTTGCGGAAGCTTAGAATCGAACAACGACAACTAAAGGAATGGTTCAACCCAATAAACAACTGAACAATAATGAAAATTAAACCCTAATTATCGACTGAAAATACCCAATAAACTAGAACAACAATTAGATTAACAAAATCCCCAAATTATAACCGAAGAACCCTAGAAATTGACTCGATCGATTGACCTAGCAAACGACGTCGGATTGAGCTCAAATTTTAGGAAAAAGTACAATCTATATTCTAGAAAAACATATCCAAAATTCAGCCAAAACACACAGGTAAGTTGGGAGATGGCTCGGTGGTCAATTTTCGGACCTAAAATAGGTTTTCGGGATGGAAATCGGATTTTTCAGTTATAAACGGGATTGGACAGATTTGGGAGTGAATATGGAGAGGCTAGGGAACGTATATGATGGCTGGGAATGTGGGGAAAGGCGCGGGGATGGTAAAAACGAGAGGGATAGGTGAATCTTACCCGAAACGAACCCCGAATCGACGAGAACTCGGAACGGGTCTATGGAGCAATCTTTAATGGCTGTCTAACCCGGACACTATGAGATATCACAAACGAGACAAAAGATTTCAAGTCTGGAATCGCCAGAACCAAACTCTACCAAAGAACCGATTTGTGTTTGAGACGGAAAGAAGCGTAAACTGCTATTTCATTCAATTCCGGTCTGTCTGCAATCTACAAAAATCCCTAATTAAATAAGCTAGAGGCACGAAAATTCAAGTGCTTTTGGGCCTAGAATTCAATTTGGGCTAATAAATAACTACTGGGTCCAATATCACTTAAACAGATTGTGATAATTGGGCCTGCTAAATAAATAAAACCACAACTGAAATAATAGACTAGAAATAAATAAAACAACTAATTAAATCAACAAGGAATGACTTTGCCATGGCTTCAATCGAGCTCCTCGATGCTCAATATAGTCACCAACTTGGACTGCTTGAAATCAGTTCCATCATCTTCCAACTTCTTTCCAACATAGCACTGGAAGTAACCTTGCAGCTTCTTGGCTCTTAATCTCGTCACTGGACCTCTCAGCTGCAACTCCGGATTCAAATCCTCAGTGCTTGTCTCGATCTCATCACGATCTCCTGGCCAGAAGCGATGATGGACAGAGACGGGGGCCAAGCGATCTTCTGGCACCCCAAACGATCTCCTGGCCCATGGCGGCGAAAATTTCCAGATTCTCTATAAATAGGGTTATTTATTTTCTTTCGCCCCCAATTCTCCTTGTACGTGATTTTACCTAGTTTTTGAGTATCCAAGACACTTTTTCTTTTAGTTCTTAGTTCTTAGTTTATTGCTTTCATAGATTAGTGATTCGTACGGTCTTGTGACAGATTTCCACCACGGATTCAACTTTAATTATCGTAAGCTCTTATTTCGTTCTTGAATTATGTCTATACTTTTAATTATGTTCTTAGTTTTAGGATTTTATGTTTCCGCCTAGATTAATTCGTTCTTTCAATTTCTTTAGATTAGAAAAGCCCACAATCATTCTTTATTGCTTTCGTTTTATTTTCTTTTTCTTTTCGCAACACGAACGTTGGCCTGTTAAGTCTTCATCGAGAGATACGATATTCGGGTTTAACTTGATCAATCTAAACGACCACGTTAATTTGCGTGCAACTTAGGATTAATTTTAGTTGAACAAATATGACGCCGTTGCTTGGGAAAGCTTTAGGCAATTTTTGTGTTGCAACTTTATTTTTATTTTTCTTGTCGATTTCTTTTCTTCCCAAGTTGCGTGTGATGTGTTTTCTTGTTTTTGTGTACGCAGGGACTATAGAAATAGTCAATTGATACTGGGGGACGTTTTTCGGGTTGCTAGGATCCGGAGAATATGCAAGGTTACCAGCCATATTGGACTAATGAGTCGAGCTCCGCATGGAATCAAAACCAATGGCAGAGTTTGAGTTCAGCATATCCATTCGGACCATCTTATGAGCAGCAAATGTCGTACTTGCCTCAGCAGCAGTATTTTTCTCCTCAGCAACAATACTTTTCTCCACAATACTCGTATCCGCAGATGTCATACTCGATGCAACAAGCTCAGTTCCCACCTTAACATGAACAATTTCAATATCCTTCTCCTCGACAATCCTCTTTGGATGATGTAATGAATGCTTTTATTCTAGAAAGTAAACAAACAAGGGAGTCACAAAGAGAGGCAATTGAGCGTATCGCCACACAAATTGAGCACACTGTTGAGAATGTGAGTGAGATGTTGCAACAGAATTTGGCAGAGGAACTTCCATGGCAGCCTCATCATGATCATACCAACACTTATCTTAGTGACGGCGAGAACGATGAATTGGACGCACACGAGGACACTACCTTGCAAAGGAGTATAAATTCTGATGATCATGATCAGGAGGAGTTTACCAGTTCAGAGGCATTGGATGAAGATGACTACCTCATTGAGCCGATAGTGTTGGAGGATGTAGAGGAGCTATGTGATCAAGAACTGAACGATGAGACTGAGTATCTGGTTAAGCCTGTTGTGGTGGAATGTGCAGATGAGCTATGCCTTCCAGATCTGACAGATGGAAAAGGGAATGGAGAAAAATATTCCCTGATGTATGAAATTTCTGAGATTACTGTGAAATCTTTCTCTTCTCCAATTTTTTTATTTCATACAATCTAATTCTTTTCTTCATAATTATTTTTTCCTTGATGATACTAAGGCAGTGGTCGTTGGTCGTTTCTTGCAGGGAGGTTATGAGAACTGTATGTTGGTGTGGCCAGAAGATGTGCGGGATGAAGATGAGCGAATCCAAGCGATGGAATGGCTCAAACTCGAGAAGGAATTTGGATAACACCGGTTCACGTCGGCTGGCGATGTTAAAACTTAGCGCTGCGTGGAAGGCAACCCACGGTTTGGTAATCATTATTTTTATTTTTTGGTGTATTTTGTTTGTTTTGTTTCTTCTTTAGTTCTTTTGTGTGTTTTTTGGTTTTGCCTCATGTTTTGGTTGTTTTCGCTGTGTAGGTTGTTTGGAGTTGTGGATTTTATGCCTTCAACTACTCTCCAGTTTGACCCTCTGTATCACCCTCTATCCCTATCTCTTAATTATTATTGTGACAATGGGGACATTGTTTAATTTTTCTTGTGGGGGAGGTGTGCTTCTCTTGATTGTCTATCTTGTTCGTCTTTAGTTTATTTTAGTTGATAATTGAGATGCGGAAGTAGGAATTGAAGTTTATAGTTCATGCTTTGATTTATTTGATTGATTGGGATATTTTGTCATGATTTGATTGATATGGTTGTTGCATTTCGATTGTGGGGCATTTCATACTTGGATGATTGAAGGTTGATGTTTGAGTGTAGGTAAAGGGTGAGAAAACCTTTATTTTAAGAAATGTATCTCGAATAATGAGCCTTTAATTGTATCATTTGTTAAGTCAAGTTGGGAGGCTTCAGCTCTTCTGAAAACCATGAGCATGGAAAACCACATGAGGATACTTTAGATGACCTCTATATGTTCACATCTCATGAATTTTGGCCATATAACTCGACTTGACTTGAGAAATTTTTGTTAAGCCGTTGTTTGAAATTGCTGCGATTTGAAGGGCTCTACCCCTCTTTCTTGTCTGTTCAATGTTGAATATACTATACGATAAATGGGTATGGGAAACCACGCTAAGCGGCCGGAATTCTCCGTGAGTAAACCTAGTGAATATTGCCCGGAATTCACTTAATATCTATAATTTAAAATGGCATGAATTTGGGATACTGTTGTTGTTCAAGTTTTCTCACCTCGATCTTGCAGTTAGATGTTAAGTTGATTGATTTCTTGTGTGGAGGGTAACTCATTTGTTTTGTGATGATTGTACTTGATCGATGAAAGATGAAGTTGTCTTGTGATTGAGAGTTTATTGAAGTATGAATTGTTTAGTTCAATTTATTACTTTTTTATTTTGATTGGAAATAAGATTTGCTTGAGGACAAGCAAGGTTTTGTGTGTGGAGGGGTGTTTCACCTCATTTTGTGCTTCATTTTGATGTGTATTTATGTGTCAAATGATCTTTCTCATCGCTATTTTGTCGGTTTTTATTGTTAAATTCATTGGTTCTAGTTCATCTTGCTAACATGTTGGTTTTGCAAGAATTACACGAGAATAGACGAGAGATGGACAAAAATGAGAAATGATGTGATAAATATTTGAGGAGTTGAACTTGATAGGATTGAAGTACGTCTCGATACGAGTTCGTAGGTGAAAACCGTGAGCAAATCGGTGTTCGGACGAGAGAGATATGATCAAAACAAAAATTGCGCACGAAGAAGGGTCAAGCGATCGCCTAGACCCCTAAGCGATCTCCTGGCCAGAAGCGATGATGGACAGAGATGGGGGCTGATGGTCCCGATACGAGTTACTGGTCTATGAGGGGGGGGGGGGGAATACACCAGTTAGGATATTCAACTCTAGAAAATTACTTCAACCGAGTAAAAAGACTCAGTTGGAATCTCACAGCTGAGTATGCAACCTCAGCTGGAAGAGTTGTGCTGTGCGGAATGTGGTGGAAAATAAACTCGTAAAACAACTCACGCTTTTATGGACGATTGGTCAAAAACCAAAACAGTTGAGAATGCACAAATGCGGTTTGTATGCTGGTTAGTCAGTCAGATGAGAATGCAAGAAATAACTGAATAAAGAAAAACACGAGCACACAAAGAATTAACGTGGTTCGGAGCTAACACTCCTACGTCCACGGGGAGTTGTGAGTCCACACAACTCTGTCCAAGTTCTTCTGGACAAACCACTCAGCTTATGCGGGCTGAGCAACCGTTAAGGATAAGTTTGCAGGTACTTATCAACCTTACAGTTTAGTTTTCGGGTACTAAACAACCTATCTACTCAGTTGCGGGAAGAGTAGGATCCTAAACCTTTTCAGGTGAAAGAAAATGGGGTTCCAACTAAAAGCTTGAACGTGAAGTGAGCTATGATCTAACTCTCTACGAACTCTCACTAAGTGATGTTCTCAAGGTTCGATCTAAAGACACAAAAACTAACTCTAGAACTCTCAAAAGGTAATGTTCTAAGAGATTCAGTTCAGCTCTTGAAGAATATTGCTCTTTCTTTCGCTCTCTGGTTTCTTCTCGCGTGTGTGTCTTCTGTATTCTTCGAATGAATGAAGGCCTCTATTTATAGGCGGAGAGTATCAACTAGCCGTTGGAGGAGCTGTTGATCTCTGTTCTTTGAAAGTGATGGCTTGTCTCTGATCTTTGCAGACTTTCCCGATATGGCATCTGTGCTGTTCTGCTTTCCATCTGAGATAGCCTTGTGTTGGGCCAAATGGGGTAATGACTGAACGGTCAAACCCTCACGTGACTTCCTTTTTGAAATTCAAATCTTAACAACAGACTTCCAACAAGGAGATGTCGGTTAAGACTTTCGATCTTCAACTAACTTATTCTTCAGCCGATGTTCTTATCTGACAACTAACAGTTGAACTCTCAGCTGACTTCATCTTCAAGCTGTTGATCTTCTCGGTTGAGTTCTACATTGATGTTCTGAAACTGAACACTCAGTTGTCTTCCTTGTATCTGATCAGTTGGGTTCGAACGCTCAGATGACTTTCTTTCATATGATGTTCTCTTCCCCTTTATTGCTTCTCATCTGATGAACGCTCAGTTGTTTTCCTTACAACTGATGTTCTGAAGACTTCCCCCTCTTTGCATCTGAAGAGATGAACTCTCAGTTGTCTTTCTTCACAACTGATGTTTTGTCAGAGTGATGCCTTGTTGCCATCTTCAGCTGGAGACCTGTAAAGATAAAATCTTGACAATGCTCAAACAGCGAGCCTAACTACTAACAATAGGTTCTGGCAACATCTACTCGCTTGGGGTCAGTTGGTTTTGGAATTCATCAAAACTCTTACTAATAAATTTCCCAACAATTTCCCCCTTTTTGATGATGCCAAAACCAATTACAACTTTAAACCACTACTGATCTAAACCTCACTAACTTATCTAAAATTTCAGCTGAAATCCTAGACAGTCTATAAGATAAAACATCAAAGGGTTAGCACAGTTATAACATGGTATTTAAAAGACTTTGCGATTCAGAGCTTGGACAATGAGGGATTGTTCATCAAGGTGAATCTTATAACTGAGTAGTTTTCATTACAACTGATGATTACACAGAAAGGCACAAAAACCAAAAATTACAACAGTTGCTAGAAAACTAACTGAGCTAAAACTGTAGCCCATACTTACTAAAGATCCTAACAAAAAATTTCTCTCTTGGCAGGTGACTCCTTGGAAATGTCCACTCCATGCTCCTGGCAGACCTGCCTCGCCTTAGCTGCGATCTTTGTGCGGTTCGGGTTTCTTGAGTCTGGGAGAAGAGGAGGCCGATAAGTAACCCTCTTGGGAACTGGTTGGGAACTGGAACTGTGTTCAAGTCTAGGTTGGCGTCAATCATAGCCCGCCTGAACTGGCTGAACATACCAGGATCCCCTGAGTGCAACTCAGTCAGCGCTTCCTTGAACGCTTTCCTTGGGTCGTCAGTTGCGTAAACCTTCCTGTAGTAGAAGTCGTTCACGAACTCCTGCTTGAACAACTCCCACTCTTCATTCCACTCGGTCGACATCCACTTGTCAACATGCCTGAACCGACTCACGACCTTGGACTTTGCAGGAAACCTTTGTTGCTTCAACCGAGCTTCCGCCTTTGATTGATGCTTGTTGATGCGGCGTCGGCTGCGGGAGGCAACGTTGCGGTCCAGGTTCTGGGACAACTTCTTCAGCTCATCCTTAAACTGGTTCACCCTCCTCGCCTGGCTGGCGGCAAACTTTCTGATCCAGCTCGGGTTCATGTAGTCCTTCTCCTCTACATCCATAGCCTTGGCCGCTGCAATGCACTCTTCGGTTGTTATCCCGTCGAGTTCAGAATCCAGCTCGGCTGCGATCTCGGGTATGGAGCTGTAGGAAACTCCAATCTTCTCTGCCTGCTCCAAGTCTTTAGACATCTCAGCTCCACCGACTTCGGTTGACTTGGGTGCAGCAGACATCCTCCTCCTCAGCTGAGATTTGGATGATTGAGCAGCTGGCACTCCTTCTTGTTCTTGGGTCTCTTCTTCTTCCTGCGCCTCAACCTCCGTCTCCTTCTCTTCCCCCTTTTTGGCATCAGCAACAAGGTTTGCTACTGAACCGTCCAGAGAGTTGAGTTTATCCTCGGTTAGTTGAACACGGTTGAAGAGTTCATCGACCGCACACTCCAGCTCAATCTTCTTCGCCAGTTCGGAGTCCTGGCGCTCTTGTTCGGCCTTCTTCAAGACAGAGAGGTTGTCGATGACCTCTGTCTGAAAGACAGCGAACTCAGCCCAACGCGACTCGAACCTGGACTCCCATTCTGCATCCTGTGTCTGTTGGGACTTGGCAAGATTTGAGTCGGCCAAAGATTTGAAGACGTTCATCTCCGACTTCAATTCCAATAGAGTGGACTTCAACTCCGACATTTCCTGACTGGTGGAGGAGGAGAATTCGTTCAGCTTGGTCTTCAGATCAACGTTCTCCTCCACCAGTTGTTGGTTCTTGACCGCTTGTGCTTCCAACGCCCTCAGCTGGTCATCTTGTTGGTGTTGGAGGTTGGCGAGCAGTTCGGTCCTCAACTGGTTGACCCTCTTAGCTACCAGCTCACAGATTTCTTCAGATGATGGAGCATGCTGAGCAGCTGGAGGGGCTTGAGCAGTTAGAGCTAGAGGCTCAGCTGTGACCATGGCTTGCCTGGATGCCAGGTACAGCTTCAAATCTTCTTCTTCTTCTTCCTTCGCGGCTGCGGCGGCTGCATCGACATCTTCAAGGAAGTCAGATGATTTAGCCAACATGCTGTCAAGGAAGTCGACGCACTCCTTTCTAGCTGCCTCCCTTGTGTCCGTCCCTTCAGCTCGACTCTGGTCCATCCGTCGAGTGAGCAACGCGATCCGGTTGTTGTATGCTACCTCCAAGTTGGAATAGTTGAAGTAGGCTCGGATGCGGGACTCATCGGACTTCAGCCATTCCCAGCTCTGCACCCTGATCATGTCTTCCTTGACGTACCAGTCGCTGAAGATCAGGTGGAACTGGTACAAGAGCTCGGTTCCCAGAGTGGCGAAAATGGGCATGTTGCGAGCCTCAGGGAACAGACCTAACAGCTTTTGAAAGCAGTAGGCCACCCTGCCTTCGTGCTCCTGAGCAACTGCCTGCAGGTCCTCCGCTTCATTAATTGGGGAGGGGGTAAGATTATATGGCTCTGGTTCAGGAGGTTCATCAATGTTGGCCAAAGAGTCGGTCGCAACATCGGCATCGAGCTGAGAGCTCGGTATTTGGGATTCAGTTAGGAGAGTGGGTTCAATGGTTTCCTCAACTCGGCCGAAGGAGCGGTCACGATGTTGGCATCGAGCAGAGTGCTCGGAATATCTGGCTCTGGTTGGGTAGAAAGAGCAAGAGGCTCTGGGGGCGGTACGGCATTATCTCCTGCAGTGGGGGAGGTGGTAAATCTTCAACTTCCTCATATGAGGAGGATGCATCCGACGTCTCCATGCCCTCAACCTCATCAGCTCCGGGGGCTCGAGGAACGATCTCAAATGAGGCGGCCTTAGCTGAGTGGCTGGATTCGGAACGCTCCTCAGCAGGTGTTGACTCAACCGGTGCCTCCTCCTCAGCTGGAGCTTGCTCCTCAGCTGGTACCTCAACTGGCTCCTCAGCTGACTCATCAGCTGGAACATCAGTTGGCTCATCAGCTGGCACCTCAGCTGCCTTCTTGGTCGACTTCTTGAACCGTACCCTTAACTTTTTCTGGGCAGGTTCCTCAGCTGACTCCTTTTCTGACTCAGCTCGTCGGCGAGCAACTTTGGATTTGGCGGGGCGAGCAGCGGCTTGTTCCCCCTCAGCTGTTGACTCAGCTGCCTTTCCCGACTCCCTCTTTTCCTTATGAGTGTAGACACTCCTGAGCACCTCCTGTGCTTTCTTGGCTGTCGGGAACAACAACAGCTTCTTCAGCGACGTCTCCTCGCAGTCAGCCCAGACCATGTTGCGGTCCTTGGTTGCGAGTAAGATGAGGGCAGAGATTTTGCAGCCGAAGTTGAGTGTCCCCTTCACACTCAGCAGCTTCTCTCCAGACTCTGTTGTAGTCTCAGAGATCTTCGACTTCTCCACCATCAACTGGTTCAAGAAATATTGGAACCAGTTGATTTGGTGTTGGTGCTCCAGGGCCACCAACTACTTCAGTTTAGGTCAGCTGATGTCGCCGAATGCGCCACTGTAGCCGAACACCACCTTCGACACAACATCGAACAGCAGGCGATGTTCCGGCTTCAGCTTCGTCCGTTGCATGTTGCTCCTTAACTTCTCCGGCTCGATCAGAGCATCCTGCAGAAACTTATCCGCCTGCTCGTCGGTAATATTCTCTAGGAACTCGGTGGCGGTGTGGTTGACGGGAATGATGTACCGGAGGACATCAGACACGTCGATGGGGAAGGAGACACGACGTATCGTCCTGGCCGGAACATCTCTTTTTCGGCAGGACACCTCCGTAGATACTCCCTCTGAACTGTCAAGGGGGCGAACTAGATTGACGTAGAATTCCCTGACTTGTCGCCTGAGCAAGTGGGAGGGGCAGAGCTTGGCCCATTCGAGAAGGCCATTCTCTCTGAGTGTGTTGGCGAGCGGGGCCAAGACCGGCGACTCCAGTTCCTCGTCGGAGAGGATTTGCTCGAAGTGAATCTTCGATACTAGCATATCGAACGATTCTTCATATGTGGTAGGGACGAGAGATGGTCCAGAAGATGTCATTCTCTTACTTTTCGGTGCCATTAATGATCACTGCAAAGGGGAATATATATAGAGGAAAGGAAAGAAAATCTTTTGCAGAAATGGGTTAGGCAAAGTCTGTGAAGATGATGAATAGTTAAAACAGATATGCACAAATGAGGAAAGTAGGAGATTTCTTCCTGATTTTGCGCCTTATGTAGGTCTTTGACTCGGATGAAATCGACGGCTGGGGTTAAATGGCGCGAATCCATCAACGGCTGAGATTACGCGACTGTTGACTATCTTTGACTCGACGTTTTGATCTGAGTTCCAACCAGCGCGTGAGAAGGTGTACAGTTTTCATGTCAGCCCAGTCGCACTATAAAGTAGGCTATGGATGATCAGTCGTACTTTACATTTAATGCGACATGATGGCTATTTTTAATGTAACTGACTAGTTCAGGAATGTTTGAATTTATTTCAAACATTTTCATTTAAGAACATATCACCTTCAGCCATAAATGTTACCTGCCAGCTGATGTCGAAATCAGCTGAGTTCCCATGTTGCAGCATACCATCAGCTGACTCGAGTTCGTCTGTTCAGCTGACGTCTGATTCCTTCAGTTGGCGATCCGCATGTGAGATTCTCCCTTCAGCTGAGCTTCCCCCTCCATCTGAGCTTCCCCCTGAGATGGGCATCTATCTCTTCACTTCCGCTGGTTCCTCATCTGATGGATCCAACAATTCAAGGAGATCACATAGCATCTTGAACCGTGCTTCAGCTAGAGGTTTGGTGAAGATATCAGCTCTCTGAATCTCAGTTGAAATCTTTTCCATGGACACATCCTTCTTCTCAATATGATCTCGGATAAAATGATAATGGATATCAATATGCTTTGTCCGAGAGTGGTGAACAGGATTCAGAGAGATAGCTATGGCACTCGAGCTATCACAATGAATGGGAACCTGTCCAATTACGACTTCATAATCTCTCAGCTGTTGCTTCAGCCATAACACTTGCAACAGCTTCCGGCAGCCATATACTCTGATTCGGTTGTAGAAGTGGCAACACATGTTTGTTTCTTTGAGAACCACGAAACCAGCTTGCTTCCCATGAACTGACAGTGTCCAGATGTGGACTTCGTGTCCAACTGATTTCCTGCTAGATCTGCATCTGAGTATCCGGTCAGCTGGATATTATCGTCAGTTGGATACCACAATCCAACATTAACAGTTTCCTTTAGGTACTTGATGATTTTCTTTGCTGCCAACATGTGTGCTTCCCTTGGTTGAACTTGGAATCGAGCACACACTCCAACTGCGTATGATATGTCTGGCCGGCTGGCAGTTAGGTATAGCAAAGAACCGATGATCCCTCTATACTTACTGGCATCCACGAGCTTTCCTTCAGTTCCAGGTTCAATCTTCCAGTTAGTATTCATTGGGATCCTTGTGATCTTACTTGTCTGCAATCCAAACTTGGTGATGAGCTCTTTTGTATACTTGAACTGATTGATGAAAATCCCTTCTGGTGACTGCTTTACTTGTAATCCAAGGAAATAATTCATCTCGCCCATCATTGACATCTCGAACTTCTCCTTCATAAGATCTGAGAATTTCTTGCACAGCTCCTCTGACTTGGAACCGAATATGATGTCTTCAACATAGATTTGCACAACAAGAATGTCATCTCCAACTTTGATGGTGAATAGGGTTTTGTCAACTGAACCTCGTTTGAAACCCGAGTTCAGAAGAAAACCACAAAGAGTGTCATACCAAGCCCTTGGTGCTTGCTTTAGTCCATAGATAGCTTTCTTCAACTTGTACACTCTTCCATCTCCAGTCTCAAAACCAGGAGGCTGTTCAACATATACATCTTCCTTGATATCTCCTTTGAGGAATGCACACTTCACATCCATCTGATACACCTTGAACTTGTGATGTGCGGCATAAGCTAGAAAGATTCGGATGGCTTCTAGCCTTGCAACCGGCCTGAAGGAGTCCTCGAAATCGATTCCTTCTTGTTGGTAGTATCCTTGAGCTACCAACCTTGCCTTATTCCTCACTATGAATCCAATGGCGTCTCTCTTGTTTTTGAAAATCCACTTCAATCCAATCACCTTGACACCATTTGGTCTTTCTACCAACTCCCATACACAGTTGCGTAGAAACTCATTCAGTTCTTCTTGCATGGCTGTAGTCCAGTGAACACAGTTGAGAGCTTCCACAACGATCTTCGGTTCTGGCACATCAGCTACAAAGCAAGAAATCATGGCAACATCTCCAACTTGCTCGAACTCCTCTAGAACTGCCAACTCCTCAGCATATTGGGCATAAGTGTTGGAATCTTTCTCGGTTGAATCCTGAGTCGCAACTCTGCTTCTTGTACGAACACCTTCGGTTGGATCTCCGATGATGTTGTCAGTGGAATGAACTTCATACCATCTTCGGTTGCGTCTTCCTTCTTCTTCCAACTGTGGTTGTTCCATGATCTGAGTTGGAGTCTTCAGAGCTGGTGATTGATCAGCTGTTGAGTCTGGATCCTCAATATTGACATTATTTTGAACCGGACTTGGTTGAGCTTCGGATGCTGATGCAGTTGGAGGGACATCAGCTGGAGTTCCCCCTTGAGATGAGCTGGGGTCCTCGCATTCATCTTCAGAGGAGTATGGATCCTCATCCTCGGTTGCCCATACCAGTGGTTCAGCTAGATTCTTTTCCCTTAGAGCTTGTGATCTGGTGACAACAGGTGGAACTTGTGGATTGCCCTGTTGTCCTTTAGCTTGTTCCCTGCACTCAAATGTAGATTCATCAAAACTAACATGAGGTGTTATCTCCACAATACGAGAGCTATTGTTGAAAACTCTATAAGCCTTGATCCGAGCGGCATATCTGAGAAATATGCCTTTCGAAGCTTTGGCATCAAAAGTTTTCAACTGAGTTTTCCCATTGTTGTGAATATAACACTTAGAACCAAAAATGCAAAAATAAGAAATATCTGGCTTCCTGCGTATCCATAGCTCGTATGGTGTCTTTCCCAACCGCTTGGTCAGAAGAGATCGGTTCTGAGTGTAGCAGGCTGTGTTGATCGCCTCAGCCCAAAATCTCTTTGGCAGAGCTGAGCTGGTTAGCATGGATGTAGCTGCATCCTTCAGTGTTCTGTTCCTTCGCTCAGCTACTCCATTCTGTTGTGGAGTACGCGCGGCTGATGTCTGATAGGTTTTTTTCATTCTTCTCGCAATACTCGATGATGGTTTCATTTAGAAACTCAGTTCCACGATCTGATCGGATAGAAATGATCTTCATCTCTTGTTGGTTTGATATCCGATCCATCAGCTTGGGTAGCTCATCTCGGGTTTCACTCTTATGGCGCATGAAGATGGTCCACGTATATCTTGAGTAGTCATCAGTTACAACCAGGGTGTACTCGTTCCCGTTCATGTTCTTGGGTGTAACTGGCCCGAAGAGATCCATATGAATCAGCTGTAACACTCGGTCGGTTGAGGGAGTTGATTTCAATCGGAAGGAAGATCTAGCGAGCTTTCCCAACTGGCATGCACTGCAGATATGTGTGGTTGAGAACACTCGGTTTGGTATGCCTCTTGCATGTTCTTGTCTGGCGAGTCGGTTCATTGTCTTGAAGTTCAGATGGTTGAGCCTTTTGTGCCACAGCCAGCTCACATATGAACTGCTCTTTGATAGCAGGCAGGTGTCAGGAAGACTACTGTTCCAGTCAGCATAGTAGACGTTCCCGGTTGGCGATCGATTTCCCAACAATATGACCTGCTTTGATCCGACATCTTTAACTCTGCAACCCTGTGCATTAAACTTGACAGAGAAACCATTATCACAGAATTGGCTGATGGAGAGCAAGTTATGCTTCAATCCATCAACATAAGAAATATTAGAAATCGAAACATGATTGGTTTCAAGGGTACCGTAACCTCTGGTGTAACCTTTTGAGTTATCACCAAAAGTAACTGAGGGTCCTTCTTTCTCCACGAAACTTCCAAGCAAATCCTTCAGATTTGTCATGTGTTTCGAGCATCCACTGTCCATCACCCACATTGTAGCAGACGCTTTATTCTTCCTCAGCTGTTTCTCCTGAACCTGCAAAGAGAAACTCGCTTAGGTCCCTAATTTTAGTTGGGTCCTGGAGGGTTAGAACCAGTTCTCCCTGGAACTGTGCGTCGCTTTTCCCTGTATACTCGGATGGATTTATCATTCCAGATCACTTTTCTTTCATCATCAACTATAACAACACCTCGGTTATCCTTAGGCTTGTTGTTTATAGTGATGTTCTGTTTCTTGGGAGGAGTTGGATTTCTCCCATGTTGAACTTTCGGAGGTTAGGCTTTCCCCCTATTTTGATGGCGATTTTTATCCTGTTTGATTTGTCTGGATGATCGGACGCCATGTTGGAATCTTTGTGGCTGATTCTGATTCCAACTCCTTGAGTGTTGTTGATAGGTGTTCATACCCTGTTGATGATTCATGTTGTGGCATGAGTATCTCCAACTGTTCAATCTGTTTCTTGTCGGTTGACTCGATTGGAACCTTTGGTTGAACTGGGGATAGAACCGTTGTTGATTCAGATGATTGAACCCTTGTCGGTTCTGCGGTAGGTTCCATTCTTTCTGTCGTTGACTCTGAGGTTGATGCAGAGGTCGGTTTTGATTCTGAATTCGGTTGCGATTATGTCTTCGACGCCTCTGATTCCTCTTCTGACTTTTGGAACATTCCCCCTCGGTTGATATCCCAACCGATGGAACATTCTGTCCTTCATCTACTATTCCTTTTCCCTTCTCAGTTGTGGTTGCCTTGGTCGGTTGAGCTTTGCTGAGAAACGGAGGTTGAAATATTTTGTGGTGACTTAGGTTCCACTGTGTTCGGTTCAACAGCTTTGACCTCGACAGCTTTGATGAAGGTTGCTGGAGGAATTCCACTATCTT
This sequence comes from Schizonepeta tenuifolia, assembly GCA_029490685.1. Lineage (NCBI taxonomy): Eukaryota > Viridiplantae > Streptophyta > Magnoliopsida > Lamiales > Lamiaceae > Schizonepeta > Schizonepeta tenuifolia. Next base: position 84,995,812 of record CM055958.1, read on the forward strand.
TAATCACATCATAACCGAGTCCTGACACGTCATCCATCTGTCTGCTGTAACTGATAAGATTCTCTATGAACTTGAATGACTAATACAGCTTGATTAGATTGTTCTTCTCAGTTTGCAACTCTTTGAGGAGGACAGTTATCTGCTCGGTTTGTCCATCTGACTTCTTTATCAGCTGGTCGATCTGAGCCTCTTGATTTTTCAACTGATCTTGCTGTTCCTTGATCTGCTTCGTCAACTCTTCATCAGTTGGAGCCTTAGCCTCGTTCAGTTGACTCTTGAGATTCTCAAACTCCTCGGTTTGGCTCTTGATCAGATCGTCCTTTTCGGTTAAGGAATCTTCAAGTTTGGCGAACTGAGCTTGAAGACTCTTAAACTCAACCGATTGGTGATGCAGTTCCTCACTGAGTTCTTGAAAATCACTCCAGGAGGGTTCCAACTCTTCATCCAGTGATTCCAGCATGTTAGAAATATAGGAAGAATTTAACTTAGCAGGATTAGAGTGTACCTCAGTATCATCCTGGTCGGTTCCAAGAGCCATGAGGTATTGATCCTGACCGGTAGCGTTGTTGGTGGAAGTCAGCTTATCCTCATCTTCAGTTTCAGTGAAGATGTCCATGTCGTCAGCTGCTTCTTCTGCAACCATGGCCTTGTTCTTTCCAGCTTGTTTGGCCCTCAACGCTTCTCTCTCTTTCTTTGAGAGGTCTGGACAGTCAGCTTTAAAGTGTCATTCCTTGCCGCATTCAAAGCAACCGTTGGTGACAGGCTTTGAACTGTCTCGAGTTTGATTTGATTTGTAGAATCGTTTGTATTTCCCGAGCCGAATGTCCATGTCGGCTAGTTTCTTTGACAGAGCTGCAATGTTCTGTTGCAGTTCCTCTCTGCTTGGCTCCTTTGCAGTCATGTCAGCCGATCTGGTTGGCCTCGATGTTCTCAATTTTGAGTAGTCAGCTCGGAGAGCAACTGACTTTGAGGCTGAGCCAACATCCTCAAGTCGACTCGTCTGAACCGAGGACTGAGATCTTCTTCGGTTCACCTTATACTCATTTCCCTTTAAGATTGAGAACAATCTTTCAGTTCCCATTTCACCAAGGTCAGCTCGGCTCTCGTTGATATTGGTGAAAGTATCCTACTCAGCCGGTAGAGCTTGCAACACTTTGAGATCGATTTCTCTTAGTGTGTATTTTCCTCTTCGGATGGACTAGATTCTTCTGAGGATGTCCATAAACCGGAGCTCTAGCTGATCAATTGTTTCATCTGTCTTCAGATAAAAGTTGTCGAAGTCTTGGCATGCATGTGAGAACTTGTTCTCCTTCGTCTCATCGCTTCCTTCACTCAGCGATGCCAGGATATCCCACATTTCTTTGGCCGTCTCACACTCTTCAATCCAAGGGAGATAATCTTGTCCAACAGTGGACATAATCGTGCTTTGAGCCCAGATATCCAACTGGCTCACCTTGTCTTCCTCTGGAGTGTAGTCTTCCGGCTGCTTCTCCACAAACTCCACAACTGTGTCCCCATCGTTGGGATTTGTAGGAGTCCGAGCTATTCTTTCTTTGATGATGATCGGTCCGGAAGAAAGAACTTGTTGCATCCTATGATGCTTCGACAGTAAGATCTTCTTCATCCGTGTCCTCCAGGATGCATAATTTACAATCGAGAACATTACCACGATCTTATCCTTGACGTCCATCTGCACACAACAACAGAACAAATATGCAAGCAAATATGCACTAGCGTGAAAAATAGATCTGTTCAGTTGACCACTGAAGAAACTTTTTCGAATTCACATCTTGTGAAACAAAGTCAGTAGTCTTTTGAACCACTGCTCTGATACCACTTGATGGTCCCGATACGAGTTACTGGTGTATGGGGGGGAATACACTAGTTAGGATTTTGAAATTCAACTCTAGAAAATTACTTCAACCGAGTAAAAAGACTCAGTTGGAATCTCACAGCTGAGTATGCAACCTCAGCTGGAAGAGTTGTGCTGTGCGGAATGTGGTGGAAAATAAACTCGTAAAACAACTCACGCTTTTATGGACGATTGGTCAAAAACCAAAACAGTTGAGAATGCACAAATGCGGTTTGTATGCTGGTTAGTCAGTTAGATGAGAATGCAAGAAATAACTGAATAAAGAAAAACACGAGCACACAAAGAATTAACGTGGTTCGGAGCTAACACTCCTACGTCCACGGGGAGTTGTGAGTCCACACAACTCTGTCCAAGTTCTTCTGGACAAACCACTCAGCTTACGCGGGCTGAGCAACCGTTAAGGATAAGTTTGCGGGTACTTATCAACCTTACAGTTTAGTTTCCGGGTACTAAACAACCTATCTACTCAGTTGCGGGAAGAGTAGGATCCTAAACCTTTTCAGGTGAAAGAAAATGGGGTTCCAACTAAAAGCTCGAACGTGAAGTGAGCTATGATCTAACTCTCTACGAACTCTCACTAAGTGATGTTCTCAAGGTTCGATCTAAAGACACAAAAACTAACTCTAGAACTCTCAAAAGGTGATGTTCTAAGAGATTCAGTTCAGCTCGTGAAGAATATTGCTCTTTCTTTCGCTCTCTGGTTTCTTCTCGCGTGTGTGTCTTCTGTATTCTTCGAATGAATGAAGGCCTCTATTTATAGGCGGAGAGTATCAACTAGCCGTTGAAGGAGCTGTTGATCTCTGTTCTTTGAAAGCGATGGCTTGTCTCTGATCTCTGCAGACTTTCCCGATATGGCATCTGTGCTCTTCTGCTTTCCATCTGAGATAGCCTTGTGTTGGGCCAAATAGGGTAATGACTTAACGGTCAAACCCTCACGTGACTTCCTTTTTGAAATTCAAATCTTAACAACAGACTTCCAACAAGGAATGGTCGGTTAAGACTTTCGATCTTCAACTAACTTGTTCTTCAGCTGATGTTCTTATCTGACAACTAACAGTTGAACTCTCAGCTGACTTCATCTTCAAGCTGTTGATCTTCTCGGTTGAGTTCTACAACTGATGTTCTGAAACTGAACACTTAGTTGTCTTCCTTGTATCTGATCAGTTGGGTTCGAACGCTCAGATGGCTTTCTTTCATCTGATGTTCTCTTCCCCTTTATTGCTTCTCATCTGATGAACGCTCAGTTGTTTTCCTTACAACTGATGTTCTGAAGACTTCCCCCTCTTTGCATCTGAAGAGATGAACTCTCAGTTGTCTTTCTTCACAACTGATGTTCTGTCTGAGTGATGCCTTGTTGCCATCTTCAGCTGGAGACCTGTAAAGATAAAATCTTGACAATGCTCAAACAGCGAGCCTAACTACTAACAATAGGTTCTGGCAACATCTACTCGGTTGGGGTCAATTGGTTTTGAAATTCATCAAAACTCTTACTAATAAATTTCCCAACAGAGGCCAAGCAATCTCCTGGCACCCCAAGCGATCTACTGGCCCATGGCGGCAAAAATTTCCAGATTCTCTATAAATAGGGTTATTTATTTCCTTTCGCCCCCAATTCTCCTTGTACGTGATTTTATCTAGTTTTTGAGTATCCAATACACTTTTTCTTTTAGTTCTTAGTTCTTAGTTTATTGCTTTCATAGATTAGTGATTCGTACGGACTTGTGACAGATTTCCACCACGGATTCATCTTTAATTATCGTAAGCTCTTATTTCGTTCTTGAATTATGTCTATGCTTTTAATTGTGTTCTTAGTTTTAGGGTTTTATGTTTCCGCCTAGATTAATTCGTTCTTTCAATTTCTTTAGATTAGAAAAACCCACAATCAATCTTTATTGCTTTTGTTTTATTTTCTTTTTCATTTCGCAACACGAACGTTGACCTGTTAAGTCTTCCTCGAGAGATACGATATTCGGGTTTAACTTGATCAATCTAAACGACCACGTTAATTTGCGTGCAATTTAGGATTAATTTTAGTTGAACAAATTTGGCGCCGTTGCCGGGGAAGACTTTATGCAATTTTTGTGTTGCAACTTTATTTTTATTTTTCTTGTTGATTTCTTTTCTCCCCCAGTTGCGTGTGATGTGTTTTTTTATTTTTGTGTACGCAGGAACTATAGAAATAGTCTATTGATACTGGGGGACGTTTTTCTGGTTGCTGGGATCTGGAGAATATGCACGGTTACCAGCCATATTGGACTAATGAGTCGAGCTCCGCATGGAATCAAAACCAATGGCAGCGTTCGAGTTCAGCATATTCATTCGGACCATCTTATGAGCAGCAAATGTCGTACTTGCCTCAGCAGCAGTATTTTCCTCCTCAGCAACAATACTTTTCTCCACAATACTCGTATCCGCAGATGTCATACTAGGTGCAACAAGCTCAGTTCTCACCTCAACATGAACAATTTCAATATCCTTCTCCTCGACAATCCTCTTTGGAGGATGCAATGAATGCTTTTATTCTAGAAAGTAAACAAGCGAGGGAGTCACAAAGAGAGGCAATTGAGCGTATCACCACACAAATTGAGCACACTGTTGAGAATGTGAGTGAGATGCTGCAACAGAATTTGGAAGAGGAACTTCCATGGCAGCCTCATCATGATCATACCGACACTTATCTTAGTGACGGCGAGAGCGATGAATTGGACGCACACGAGGACACTACTTTGCAAAGGATCATAAATTTTGATGATCATGATCAGGAGGAGTTGACCAGTCCAAAGGCATTAGATGAAGATAACTACCTCATTGAGCCGATAGTGTTGGAGGATGTAGAGGAGCTATGCGATCAAGAACAGAACGATGAGACTGAGTATCTGGTTAAGCCTGTTCTGGTGGAATGTGCAGATGAGCTATGCCTTCCAGATCTGACAGATGGAAAAGGGAATGGAGAAAAATATTCACTGATGTTTGAAATTTCCGAGATTACTGTGAAATCTTTCTCTTCTCCAATTTTTTATTTCATACCATTTGATTCTTTTCTTCATAATTATTTTTTCCTTGATGAAACTAAGGCAGTGGTCGTTGGTCGTTTCTTGCAGAGAGGTTATGAGAATTGTATATTGGTGTGGCCAGAAGATGTGCGGGATGAAGATGAGCGAATCCAAGCGATGGAATGGCTCAAACTCGAGAAGGAATTTGGATAACACAGGTTCCTGTCGGCTGGCGACGTTAAAACTTAGCACTGCGTGGGAGGCAACCCACGGTTTGGTAATCGTTATTTTTATTTTGTGGTGGATTTTGTTTGTTTTGTTTCTTCTTTAGTTCTTTTGTGTGTTTTTTGGTTTTGCCTCATGTTTTGGTTGTTTTCGCTGTGTAGGTTGTTTGGAGTTGTGGATTCTATGCCCTCGACTACTCTCCGGTTTGACCCACTGTATCACCCTCTATCCCTATCTCTTAATTATTATTGTAACAATGGGGACATTGTTTAATTTTTCTCATGGGGGAGGTGTGTTTCTCTTGATTGTCTATCTTGTTCGTCTTTAGTTTATTTTAGTTGACAATTGAGATGCGGAAGTAGGAATTGAAGTTTATAGTTCATGCTTTGATTTGCTTGATTGATTGGGATATTTTTCCATGATTTGATTGATATGGTTGTTGCATTTCGATTGTGGGGCATTTCATGCTTGGATGATTGAAGCTTGATGTTTGTGTGTAGGTAAAGGGTGAGACAACCTTTATTTTAAGAAATGTATCTTGAATAATGAGCCTTTAATTGTGTGTGTGGAGGGGTGTTTCACCTCATTTTGTGCTTCATTTTGATGTGTATTTATGTGTCAAGTGATCTTTCTCATCACTATTTTGTCGGTTTTTATTGTTAAATTCATTGGTTCTAGTTAATCTCGCTAACATGTTGGTTTTGCAAGAATTGCGCGAGAATAGACGAGAGATGGACAAAAATAAGAAATGATGTGATAAATATTTGAGGAGTTGAACTTGATAGGATTGAAAAGTCTATAAATACTTAGAGTAACTATGTATTTCCACATCCTTTGCACTACATATTTAATTTGACCAATTTATTAGTTGGGTGAATAAAAGTTTATAAAAGCTTATAAATTATTATGTATATATTTTCTAACATTAGTTGACTCTCAATAATAGTTATTCATCCTTTAGGTTTTTCTTTCTTCTTTATTTATAAAAATTTTATTTAAAGAACTTAAATGAAATGGCACATGTTAGAGTTTTTATTGAGACGCAGAGCTAATTATCATTACATATATTGCTAATTTCTCATAGAAATGGTTGACGACTGGCTGATTTTGACGTGAAAACTTGGGGGGTAGACGGGCCGATTCCGGACCGACAGTTCAACGAATTCCTTTTTTTTAATTTTATGTAGGATATTTAGCGTCACTTTCATCCTCTAAACAAGTTTCCTAAATCAATATGGGATAAAGAGATATTTGATGTCAAAAAAATCTAAAATAATTGACGTGAGACAATCTCTTTAAAAGTCAAATATGTTTTTGTCACACATCAATTTTGAGAAGAAATTATGAGAGATTTGAAAATTATCTATGAATGAGAGTGAGTTAGATTTAACTTTTTTAACGGATTTATATGTAAATAATTTTTATTTGAAATACTTAAAATATAAAATTAACAAACAATATCTTTATTTCATATTAAATTTTATTTATTTTATTAAATAATAATTTTCCGTCGATTTTCGACGGACTACACACTAGTTTAAAATTATTTAACCTACCCAAACCGACAACCACACGTTCCCACACCTGCTGCCGGCATCCCAATCCCCCCGACCACTCTCTCCGCCACTCGCAACAGTCTCTCTCTCTCTTTCTAGTTTAGTCTATGTTGGGAGCTCGTAATTTTTTCTCAAGGCTCATAAGATTGCTTGAAATTAATGTTCAACGAGATCAACTTATTGATTAAATCTAAATTAACCTCACTTCACCAGAATTTTTTAAAAACTTGAGATATTATGTAATTTGCTGTGTAATTATACCTTTCATTTTCTAATTGCGAAAACTTTTTTTTTTGCAGCTTTGGGCCGTTTTGCCCCGACCCGCTCGGTGGCCCGCCTAGGGCTGGGTTAGGCATCATTTTCTGTGGCCCGTATGAATTTTGGGCTGGCCCGACCCAGTCCGAATTTATGCTTGTGGTCCGATTGGCTGGGCCGGAGCAGCTCGACCCCAACGTTTTGATAGCCGTAGGCACGTGGGGGGGGGGGGAGGAATAGTTAGAACAATTAAAATATTATATACAGATATAATATAACAAAATATCCTAAAAAAATACCTTAATAAACCAATGGTCACTCCATTTTTGGACTTAGATCAACTCAATTATAACTTTTCTTTCGTAATATATACGATCTTTCATTCTGTTTCGAAGCGCAAACTTAATAGGTTATTTTCTTCACTATTTCCCTTATAAGACGTCCTATCTCCTTTTAAAATTTTGATAAAAATTATGTCAATTACTACTAAAATTGGGATAGTAATAAACAACAATTAAACTAAGGGGAAAACATTAATAGTAAAAAAGTACCATATTAGTATAAATTTTAAAGATTTTTTTCTTAATTATAGAATTAAAAGTAATAATAATCACTATATATAAGTACTTATATACTAGTAGTAAATTAGATTAGTGAATATCTTCAGGCTCTCTGCCTTGAATGAAATCGAAGTTTGAAGAAGTCACATAAAAGAAAATTTTTGAAACAGAGAAGACATTGTTTTGTCAAGAAGATGAAACGAATGTATTTTATGCAATTTTATGAATTAAATTGGTTTGTATTAATATATTTGAATCTAATTTCAATCCTTCTTTCTATCATTAATGACACGTAAGATCCTTCCTTGTAAAAGGAAAAAATTCATTTCTTTAGCTTTTCACTTTTGCCCCAACTTTTCTTAATATTTGGTGAGGCAAACTTTAGTATATTTGAAAATATACTATATATGCGTAGGTATTAAATTTTGGTGCTAACGTATTTAAGTTAAATCGAATCAGCTTTGTCTTTCATTATTCCTCCGATCGACCATAAGAATTGTATATAAAACTAACTATTGCTTGATTGATTCGAAAGAAAAAAACGTTCCATAAATGATGATACAGATGGATCTGGGTTTGGGTCCAGATCCAGAATACGGGTTATGGAACCATGGTTAAGATGAAATGGGCTGGTTTATTCATCCAACAGAGCCATTGAAATTTGAACTTTTTATATTCTTTCGAATTGACTGACCTTCGTTTGTTAAAACTGAATCCCATGCACTTTCAAATGTTAGACAACAGAATTTTTTTTAGGGTGTTAACCAATAGAATAGATCATTAGAGTAAGAGTATAATTAAACATGCATCTGATGATTTCATTCATAACATATATGCATCTATCTATTTATAGATTGCAGACGTACACAATAAAGCCATGCAAACCATGGCGGTTAGTTACAACAGAAACATGAGAGAGAAGAGTTTGAAGACAGATAATTGCCAAAGGAATATGAATATATTTTTATTTATGATAATATGTGAAATATTTAATCTAACAATTTATATAAATTGTATCTGTCACTGCATTACTTAGCACATAGATCAGCACAACAAATAACAATTATGCTAAGTAAAGAACACACAGAAATGGTAATCCAGTTCGGTTAATCAGCCTATGTTTGGGAAGCCATCTTACCCAAGAGAGAATCAATCCACTATTATAAGTTGTAGTTACATGTTCTTGCTCATAGAGTTCGTCAACCGTATGAAACCTCCTAACTCGCACCCTTCCCAATCTAGCGTGAACTAATGATTGTTCAAGAGGCACTCAAACAATCTAAGCTTGAGGCCAAACCAGACGCTCACCTCTCTCCCAAGTGTTTTTATATGACCAAACACTCTCAAAGACAATACGAAAAACACTCACTCACGCAAATATACTAGCTATATGAATATAATGAAAAATAGCTAATGGAGCAGCAGCCTTCAAATGATGTAGGTTTAGATATATATAGGTCTTGAAAATCTTTAGATCTTATCTTCACCGATTTGTCCTAGTTCCTTGTTGAATGAAACTTCCTTTGGAGGCTTATCTTGTGGAACAATTAAATATATTCGCCATATATGATCTTCTCCGCGACATGAATGGATAAGGAAAAGATCTTCGCAATATCCGCATATAAATATGGAAAGAATTTTCCGAATTTGTTGCAACGTGTTCCACAATATTCTAGCTTAGACTGAAGAACGGAAACACCAATCTATGTCAGCACAACTTCAGTTAGAGTAACTTCTACATAAACTTGCCAACATGATTGAGCTGCATGCTCGAATCTAACAATATGTATTACGTTCCTTAGTAAGATTAGGAATTTGTGCCACAGTCATATATAGCAATATATAATATAAGTTTAATATAAACGAAAGCATGTGAATTTTATAAGTTAATACACCAAATATATAGTTAATTTACTTTCCTTTAATTTATTAGCATTGTAGAAACAACATTAAAACACAATAAATTTAACGATGAATTACTACATCAAAATTAACGATCGAGTAAAACAAAATTAATCTGAAAATGACATACAAAATCTAGGTGAAATAAAATAATCATCAAGAAATCAGGCAACATTCACTAATAATGCTTTCAAAAACACACTTTCACTTAAAAAAAATATATCACTAATCACTATTCAAACACCACGTATAAAAAAAAAAATTAAAGCAACAAAATAAAATATTTAAAATGATATCATGAATTTGTATTGTAGAAAGCAAAACAAGCCATCCGCGTTGAAGTAGAATTGAAGAAGCACCAACAAGATATGCGTTCAATAACAAGGGATGTTAAGTTTCAATAAAAGGTCTTGGATCATAATTAAGTACATAATATTATAAATTCTGCAAGGTTAAAAAACGAAGCAATTGATCACTAACGATTTTGACCGATTCACATTAAGTCAACTAAAAAATCGAATTTAATTGTAACCGGACAGACCAACCGATTTCTGATTAAATCCATTGAATCGAGCGGTACGGTTCGATTTTAAAAACATTGCTTGGAACTGTGTGATCATCAACATGTTCAGCAGTGAGAAGATCGTGTGTGGTTAAATTATAATACTTGAACAATTAACATTCGAAGTGTATGAACATATTAATTGTTTTCAATAGTTATGCTGCAGTTCTATCTTTAACTGCGCACTGCATTTCATGATGTCTATACACATGCAGTGGAAGTTTTCATGATTCGGGTACAGTATACAATTTGTTTTTTCTTTAACTCTTGATATGAATGGCATTTATAAAATGTCGAAACTGCTACTTATTAATTTCAGTTTTAATTGGCCCTATGATTATACCTCGTGTCAAAGTACTGATATGAAAATTTCAAGTGATTAATGCCTCGACGACCGCTATGCATATTCTACTTTAAAAACATATTTTCAAAGCTACCTAAATCTAAAATGTATCAATTTATGAAGAACTAATGGTTAAAACAGGAGCCGTAACTTTCAGTATATTTAGAAAGATGACTATATATTAACAAATTTGAAAATGAGGACCATATTTTACAAATTTGAAAATGAGAACTATAACTTCCATTTTTTCCATTTGCACTCCTATTTCGGACCTAAAATTAATTATTTGGAAGTTATATTCCTCACTTTCAAATTTCATAACATATATGGTCCTCATTTTGAAATTTCGTAACATGTAATCCTCTTTCTGAAAACACTGAAAGTTACGGTCTTGTTTTAACTATTAACTCAATTTATGAATATTAAGCTTTTGACAGAGGGGAAATTCTATGCTATATGTACATGTACAATAATACATTCATTTTTAATACTATTATTATACTCTCTTCGTCCCTATATAGTAGAGTCATTTCATTTTGAGACATGACTAACCACTATCTTATTATTTTTACTAATTTCTTCACTCACAAAGGTGAGTCCTTTTTTCCATTAACTTAACTACACTTTTTTTATTCATATCTAGTACTATTTTAATAAGAGAAAATCCCCAAAAGTAGCACTTCTAAGATAGTTTTTTTTTAAATCTAGCACCCCTTATAAAAATTTGAAAATATAGCACTTCCTCTCTTTTTTACCCTCCTATACAATTTGTAATTCTCATCATATACTCACCTTTTCATTTTCAGCTCATTCTCTCTCTATTATTCACGCTTTGGATTTCTCTCTCTAAAAGAATGCTTTCTTCTTCTTCTTCAAAATCTTCATCCGCCTCCTCTCCCTGCCGCCGACGAGGGCGATGTTCACCTCCGCTGTCGCCTACCTCCCCACCAACTTCACCATCCGGCGTCTCTCTCTCTCTTTAAAAACCCTAGCTTTCCCCCCGCCTCGCTACCGCTGCCGCCACCACCTCGCCGCCACCACCTCCGACGGTGACTCCTCCTCCTCCACTTACTCTCTCTCTCTCCACCAACCTTCCTCTGCAGATCTGGTGAGGCGAGGTGAGGCAACAGATGGCGTGTGAGGCGACGCCACCTCCCGACAGCAACAGCAGCAGCAGTAGCGGTGAGGCGAGGCGGTGATGGCGCTGACTCAGACGGCGTGTCGCCGGATTTACAGAGCCTCGTGCTTGTAATTCGCGGAGGAGCAGGCCTTTGACGGAGCTCTTCCGATTGGGGTTTCTCTCTCTCTCTCTCTCTCTCTCTCTCTCTCGATTTCGAGGTAAAATTCAAGATGTCTTCCCACTCGTTGTCTTCATCTTCTGCATCGGCACCCTTCTTCTTCCAGTGGAAGTATCTACGGGAGAAGGAGAATGAGTCGTGAGGGTTTTTAGATATGATTGTCTTCATCTAGTGAGAGGTAATACAATTGAGCTCTGTTATTGCTCAATTGTATAAATTGTGTGTGATTTGGGGTGATATTTGATTGCATTTTTGGTATAATACTACTGGACATTGTGTATGATTTGTGATACGATCCTCGCTGGAGTTACAGACGCCGACGTGAATAGTATACACCCAAGACCAAATCTGAACCGAACCGGATAAAGATGGAGTATCCCAAAACCTCTGTATCTGTTTCTCACAAGTGAATTAGCCGAATAATCCCTAAAACCCAACGATAGGACGATACAGCAACTCGGGGACGATGAATGACACACGGACGAGGGATGGTTGACTCGCCGATACGTCGATATGAACGTCACGGTGGCATGCTGCCAATCCGCTAGTCCGGTGAACGAACTGAAGGAGATAAACTCACAAAATATTATTCATCAAATCGTTATTTAATCCATGCCCTACTAGACCTATTTATAGGGGTGGAATACAATAGAGTGTCATTCTAATAAGGAAAAACAATTCCTTGAATAAAAATAAACATAATCCTAATCTAGTAAGGAAACAATTCCTTGAACAATAAGGAAACAAATTCTAATCTAATAAGGAAACCAATCCTTATCCTAATCAAATATAATAATACCAAAATAACTAAAATAAAACCTTATTTTTGGCCTACAATAAATAAAAACGAAAATTAAATTAAAATAAATAAAATCTTCAGATCTTCAATCTTAGATTGCATCAATTTGTGTGTTGATGTTTGATGATAGACATCTGTTTTTTATTGTGTTGGTTGGTTTAATGGGAGCAGATGAAAGGCTGCTGGGTCATCCCATTTTTTTGTGCATTCACAAATTTTGCTATATTTTTTCTGTGACTTCACAAGTTTTTCCTTTTTATTGTGACTTCACATATTTTTTTTGTGACTTCACAATTTTTTTTAAGTGACTTCACAAATTCTTTTTGATGACTACACAAATTTTTCCTTTTTTTTTTTTTTTTTTTTTTTTTTTTTTTTTTTTTCTGACTTCACCAAAATTTTGTGGCCGCCAGCGACAGTGGCGGCAGCGGTGGTGGCACGGAGGAGGCGGCGGCGAAAAAGTGATGGTTAAAGTTTTTTTTGTTCAGTCACAAAAATTTTTTGTGAACGCCGGCGGCAGAAAAGTGGTGGTGGAATATATTTTTTGTGACTTCACAAATTTTTTTTTTTTCTGACTTCACAAAAAGTTTATGGCTGCCGGCGACGGCGGCAGCGGCAGTGGTGGCAAAGCGGTGGCGTCGGCGGCAGCGGCAGCGGATTTGTGTTGGTGAAATGTTTTTTTTATTCAGTCACAAATTTTTTTCTTACTAGATAAGTGATGAAAGGGCAAAAATATAAAAAAATACTAAATATTTAAATTTTTATAAAGAATGCTAAATTTTAAAAAAACTATCTAAAAAATGTTACTTATAAAATCTTCGCATAAAATAATGTAACTCTATAATAATAAAATATCATGTGAGTGGTCATATGTAATAGCCCTGTAACATTACTTTTCTTGTTGATTGGCTAATTTCTTTTTCTTCCAATTAAATTATATGAAGAAAATGTACTTGTGCATGTGTGGGGGCGCGCATGAGAGAGAGAGAGAGTTGCTATTTGCCTATTTCATAAGAAAATAATTAAGTAAAATATATATAGAGATAATTCATCTTTTCGGATATAACAAAAATAAATTTAATTACTTGTACAAAGAAAAACAATGGAATATTTTCCTTCCTAATTAATAAAAAACAATGGCCTTTCAAAATATAAAAAAACAATGGAATATTCTGAAAGAAAATATATATGAAACGTACTAATTGTATACGAGTAATATCGTACACCTTATTGTAACATTGTTGCAAACAATCATCGAACAAAGCAACCTAGCTCGATTACAAAAACAACCCAATTAATCATGGACTAATAATACTTAATTAGAAATTTCCAAAGTATTTCAATCAGATTTGTATTTACTTATATATATATATGGTATATATATCTGATTAAATTAGGTAGCGATGTAAAATTTTTAAAACATAGGAGAGGCCATGTTGCTCCAGCAATTACTCAGGAGGTCGTCGATGAAGATAGGAAACCCTAAGGAGTCTTTATCAACGTGATCAAGTGGCAGTGAATTCTCCATTATGCCCCTGGCCTCTTGAAAGCTGGCACTGCTGGTAGGTTTTCCGGCCTCTGAGTTTCCGACAAAATCGACGTTGAAAAATGACGAAGTTCCGTCGAATAATCCGACGGTGGGTGTTGGGAGCATATGGGAGGGGGCAAATCCGCTGAGAACCATGGGCGAAATGTCTTTACCTGGATTAGTCCACTCGCACACTTTGAGTATGTCCAAACACGGCGGCCGTGGGGTGGCGGCGGTGCAGGGTAGGTGAAGGCGGTTGGCATTGGATATGAGTTTGGATTCCCGAGCTTCGGCTTGAAGCCGAGCGCTCTCCCATTGAGCCATGTGGCTAATGTTGGCTATTTCTTTGGATTGGTTGCAGTTTAGGGCAAGATTTTGGGGTTTGTGAGTGATTGGATCAATCCCCAGTTTTGCCAGTCTCTTCTTTAGATGAGTGTTCCAGTAGTTTTTGATCTCGTTGTCCGTCCGCTTCGGAAGGTGCGCTGCGATCGCCGACCATCTATCTATCAAATTGTTAATTAGCTCAACAAAAAGATTAATTTAATTACTTGATGAGATTCTTGATGCTCAAGTTTATGGGCAAGCGGCATCTAAATCTCACATTGAATACAATTAATTTTGTCATGATATGTATCTCATATTGTACAAATTTAGAAACCTAGCTAGCTAGATTCTGCCCACACACTTAAAAAGGCCAAGACACTATTCTAGTTGGGGCGGGAAGTTTAGTTAAAACGTAGTTATATATACATGTTTCTTTCATCACATGCATTTACCACATTAATATGTACTACAAATTTGCTTCTTCTTTTTTTCCCCCCCAAAATTGAATATTGGTTTTGAAGAAAAAAAGTGCATGTATTTAATTAATTTATTCCTAAATCGAATATCATTTAATTTATTGCACGGTCCAAGTTTTAAGTTATAACGTAGAAGATCGATCTGGTGTGGCACCTGTTCCCGAGAAGGGCATGAAGTTGAATAATGGTTTGCTCTTCTTGTAAGCTGAACTTGCCTCTCTTGATGTCAGGCCTCAAATAATTTGTCCACCTTAATCTGCAGCTTTTTCCACATCTCTGAAGCCCTACATCATCATCACATTATGCTATATATATGTGAATTTATTTCATATATACTATTGTATTTTATCGGGTGATAAAATAACAACACCATTTAAGGTAAGAAAAACCAGATTAAAGTGCGTTAAGATAGATATATAAAATAAAAATAAAAATAAAAAAGTAATTACCAGCTTTAGAAGGAAGAGAACGCCAGCTTCCATGGCCATTTTCTTGAATGTAAGCTAAGAGTTTTTCATCTTCGTCAGCTGTCCATGGCCCCTTCTTCAAGCTTATAATGTTATCACAGTATTGGGATCTAACCATTTTCCTTTTTATTTATTTATTTATTTTATTTTTGGCGGTGGTAGTTGTACTTGCTTAACTGGTCAGATTGCTTGCAGGAAGGCTAGCTATGTGTTAGTAGACTATATATATATAATGATAGACTCTATATAAATCAAATGCTAGAGCTAGTTTTTACTCCCTCTCAAAACAAGCTGTTTAACTTTTCTACTCCTGACATTTGAGTTTGGATATACCTATGACCAATAATTATTTTACAAGATATAAAGTGCACAATTTAAGGTAAAAAGTAGAGTCAAAAGTTATTTCAGAATATAAGGACGATATGTTTCGAATTAGGTACTAAAAAGATAAAAGTGAGTCCGATCAAGTTACACATTAATTATGCGGACCGATATCGCCAACTCAACTATCCACACGGTATTTACTTAGCCAAAGTACTCCAAATCGCTTCTAGACCCCATTCGAAGAACCCTACTCATAGATCACGAAAGAAGAATTCGCTAGACAATATAGCTACAAACTACAACAATATTTTGACTCTAGATTCTAGACAATGAATTGTAAAATGTGTTGCTTCAATCAATTGCTTCAACTTCTGGCAATGTTTTTTGTTTCTAGCCATTGTTTGTTATTCTAGTGTCATTTTATATAATTTCTTGGGTAGTATTTAGTTAGTCAATTACTATGTTGTAAAGGTGTTAATCATTTTCTGAAATATTACACAAAAATGAAACACATAAAAATGACGTTTAATTGATGCATCAGTGGATAGCTAAGTTGGCAGCCATGGATAGTTGAGTTGGCGATATCGGGCCACATAATTAATTTTTAGCCCGATCAGGCTCATTTTGTCCTTCTAGTGCCTAATTCGAAACATATTGTTATTAAATTGCAGGCCCGTAAAACTTTGTCCTGAAATTACAAATCACCCAAAATTATTGTTCTGAAATAACTTTTAACTCTAAAAAGGATCTAGCTAGCTAGGGTTCCAATATTGTTGATGAGGTAGGTGAATAAAAATATACTACTATATTAGAATGAATAGTGAGGAAAGAGCGGGAAATTGAAGAAGCCAGTGGATCCTCCACCAAGAATTTATTCTGCTTCCTATCTTGAACATACATATTCTTATGTGCGCACACGATCAAAAAAATTCTTTTTTAATTGAGTTTTGATCGATTTGGTTGAAATCAATTATAGTAGTATTACAATTACAAATCACACAATATTATATATGTACAATTGAGTTATGTGCAAAACCTAGCACGTTGTGGTTATTGAAGACAACATCGATGATAGGGTAAGTGTCGATGATTTCGGGGTACAAAGAAGTTTTAGGACCATCCTACTATGTTCATAAAACATACATACATATATGTTCAAACCAAAGTAGCTAGAATGGTCCTAAATATATGGTACGTGCATCTTTATCATAACCTGCCATCAATATCGATTTTGGATATATAGCAAACATATTGTAGGTCGAGTATATATGCCTATGATTTTTATCTGCATTACAACTTTTTACTCCACGTCAAGTGTGTTCTACAATACTTTAATTATATCACTTTTAGAATATTATTACTATTAGAACATCTAATGATATTGTCTATATATCTACCTTCTAGAAAACTTAAATGCAAAATATCTTATCTCTCTCTGTATCCGACAGTACCATTTCCGAACACAATAAAAAAGAGGGATTGTTGTGAAATAACATTCTTTTGAAATAAAAGATTTAAAATGTCACCTTAAATTTAAAAGTTGCAAAATAGCAGCACTTTGAGTTGTAAAAAGTCTAATATACCCTTAATGAGTATCCAAGAAAGTTAACTTTCATTTAAATTATACAAGAATACTAATTTCATGTATGAACTTCCGGCGAAATTTTCCGGCGAAAAATTCCGGCGAATTTCTTCCGCAAAATATTTCCGGCAAAAATTCGAATCATACACAAAGCCTAACTTCATGTATGCACCATACACAAAGACTAACATTCATGTATGCACCATACACGAAGACTGACTTTCATGTATACATCATACTTCCTCTGTTTTTTTATAAGTGTCATCAGCCGTCAAAACACACAAACCAAAGAAATTAATATATTACTATTTTCAGCTATAATTATTGCCTAAGAAATTTAAAATGTAAATAATTAACATTTATTACTTAGGTAAAATAGAAAGTGTTGCATCATTTTTCTCAAAAGTTGCATCATTTTTTTCAAAATTTATGAAATATGACACTTATTAAAAAACAAATCAAATTTCATAATAGATCACTTAATAAAAAAACAGAGGGAGTATACGAAGCCTAAGATTCGTGTATGCATTATACACGAAAATTTTTGCCTCCAAAAAATTCAAATTTGTATCATACATGAAGATAAGTTTTCATGTATGATACATACACGAAGACTGACTTTCATGTATGCATCATACACGAAAAAAATTTGCCTCCAAAAAATTCAAATTTGTATCATACATGAAGATAATTTTTCATGTATGATACATACACGAAGACTGACTTTCATGTATGCATCATACACGAAGCCTAAGATTCGTGTATGCATCATACACGAAAAAATTTGCCTTCAAAAAATTCAAATTTGTGTCATACATGAAGATAAGTTTTCATGTATGATGCATATATGAAGTTAGGTTTCGTGTATGATTCAAATTTTTGCCGAAAAATTAGCCGGAAATTTTTCGCCGGAAAAATTTGCCGGAAAATGTCGCCTGAAAAATTCGCCGGAAATTCATACAAGAAATTAATCTTCATGTATGATACAAATTAAATGCAACCTTCTTGTATACATGAAAGGCATATAAGTCCTAAACAAACTCAAAAGACTATTTTGAGTTTTTTTCAAAATAAGGGCCATAATTCATCTTTTATGTTTGAAAAGTGCTATTTCAATATTTCGCTCATAAAAAAAGGATAATTTTAAATATAGCCCTCTTTTTTTCTTTATAGCCCCCTTATTTAAAAATATATATAAATATTAATAAAAGTACTACTTTATCCTTATAACCATCAACATAAATTTTTAATATATTTAAAATACAAACCTCATCCCCTTACAAAATTATTTAATCGAGATCGATCATAGCCCTAGAAACTAAATTAAAGAAATACTGGAAACTATTTTCCTATTCTTCCTTTAAAGAAATCAAAGTTTAATTACAACAGTGATAAAACACCTCAAATCTCCATTGATGCACGGTAAGCAGTAGATACAAGAAATTAATCAGACCGACGACCATAAAGAATTTATCGGTCATCATCCAAAATTTATCCCCAATTCTTTCTCTCCCCACATTCATGAAATTGACCGATGACAAAAAAAAAATTAAGATGAAACACATGGCTGCTCAAATATGCTTGTGACTATCAGAATTTTCATTGTTCCAAATTTAGATGAAAAAAATGAAAAATAATAATTAAAGAGAAATGGAAGTCTCACAACTTGCACTATCAAACAAATTTACAGTTATTTAAAAAAAGAAAAAAAAAAAAAAAAAAAAAATATATATATATATATATATATATATATATATATATATATATATAGGAAGAAGATCATGTGAGAATGGATTTTTAAATGAGAAATGAGAATAAATCTTGACCCTTGATTTTTGTTGATCAATGGCTGAGATTTAACAAAGCATTATGTTATACTAATTTATGCATAACAATATTTATGCATTTAGTTACTACAATTTATGCATTAGAATATGTGTGCATTTCATTTCTGCAATATATACATTACCAATATGATAAAAATGCATTAAAATCTATTATTCTCACGTTCTCACATAAGATCTATTCTCATTAGATCTCAACCCTCTATATATATATATATATATATATATAATCACAGTCACAGAAAGTAAACTTACTCTCCAAATTTTAATCGGACGTCGATTAACACATAAACGTCTTTCTTAGATTTTGATATCATCCATTCAATCAAAGAAAAAAAAAATTGATATTGTATGATTGTTACGTAGAGATGAGTCAATGAAAGAAATTGAGGGATCCCTTCTTTAAAAAAACGTTGACGTTGCAGCAACCGTCGTCGTAAACTTCTATCCTTTTCTTCTAGCACATTTTTTCTTAGATTTTCATGGGGCTACAATTACCAATCATTTTAATTGGATTTGATTTTAGGGCTATTGGGATAAAATAGTATTTTTAGTTATATTTATATTATTTTTTAAATATAGAGAATATAAAGAAAGAAATGGAGAGCTATGTTTAAAATTACCCTAAAAAAACTAGGATACAAAATTCGGCCATGGATATTTGGGCCGGATTAGCTGGTCCAATTATTTTATTTGGCCCTTGACCCGAGCCCGGCTTTTGACACCCCTCTCTAAATTCGGTAAGGGAACATTCCACTTTATATATTTTTTATTATCCTACAATATAGTATTTGATTTGTTTGGACAGTACTGTTAATTATGGTGGAAATTAATATTGTTCTGACCAATGTTCAAATGTATTAATTTTCCATAATTTACACGTGCATGAAAATTGCGCAATTTCATAGTAATTCCAGAAATATTTATGACGACAATGTAAAAGATGAAGTGATGGTCATTTAAAGTAAAGGAATTAAATATTACGCCTCGTTATTAATCTAAATAGTAAAATCCACCTTCGTCCATGAATCGATATTTAATACTAACAGGAAATGCTCTCATAGTGTTTGTGTATATTTACTAGTTGTCATGATGGCCTAGTCAAAACTGCATATTTACAGCACGAGTGAAAAGTTAAAATACTCTTTTTTGAAAAATAAAAATAAATAATATTCCTTAATACATAAAAGATAAATAATATCTCAATACATGATTAGCATATATAAGTATTATACATGACTGATATAAATGAAGAATAATATACATGGATGTCATACATAAGTAGCGTACATGATGACTATTACATCATATATGTGTTCATCATACATACATGAATGCTTATCATATATACATGAGTAACATGAACGAAAACATCATATATATTTTTTTATGTATACTCATCATGTATGGGGTATTTTTTTTATCTTTTATAAATTATGAGGTATAATTTATTTTTACTATTTAAAAAGGGGTATTTTCATATATTAACTTTTACAGTATTTTGAAATTAATTTGTTTTAGTTTTATAATTTATTCAACATATTTATTAACCGGAATATTTTATTCGCATTGATAGATATGAGTAGGACCTCAAAAAATATGTAAGTCTATATGGGGTTTGATCTCATTTTTCACCCTTTTTTGCGATAATTTTATCTATTAAACTTCTGAAATCAACAATAAATCTTCGTAGCTTATTTGGTAAAGCACATTATTTATGTCCATAAGCATTAGGTGTTGCGTTTGATTTTCGTTTGTTGCATATCTTCCAACCCCAAAATTGTATTTTCGTTCCTATTTTTTTGGCCCCAATAGTCTCTAACTTCATTCCAAATAAAAGCCTATTTTTTGGGCCCTAATTTATTGCAGATAAAGGCCTTAATTTTTTAGCGATAAGTCAAAATAGTCATTCTCCAAAATAAAAGATAAATAATGTCATTTTAAAAATAAAGTTGTTCAAATAATCTTTTATTTTAGTTTATGACTTTTATATCCTTAGTGTAGAATTTACTCTCTACTATTACCTTCAATTACTATCTTAACTCATTTACCCTACTTTACCCATCTCTTCCCCCTCCCATCCGCCGTCATCTCCCATCCGCCCCAACATCTCCTCCGCCGGTCGTCTTCTCCGGCGACGGCGGTCTTGTTCTTGTATGCCGCTCTGTCTCCTCCACCACTACATCTCCTCCGCCGTCCTCTTCAACCATCTTAACCGCTGCCTTACCTCTCGACGCCATACATCACTGAAGCAGATCTGTGGAGATGGACACCCCACCGCCGCCGCCGCACCATGGGTCGGACGAGGTAAGATTTTTTTTGGCGCCGACGCACACTACTGCCGTCACCTCCCATCCACCCCAACATCTCCTCCGGCGACGGCGGTCTTGTTCTTGTATGCCGCTCCGTCTCCTCCACTACTACATCTCCTCCGTCGTCCTCTTCAACCATCTTGAGCGCTGCCTTACCTCTCGACGCCATACATCACCGACGCAGATCTGCGGAGATGGACACCCCACCGCTACTGCCACACCATGGGTCGGACGAGGTAAGATTATTCCGGCGCCGGCGCACACTACCGCCATCACCTCCCATCCGCCCCAACATCTCCTCCGCCGGTCGTCTTCTCCGGCGACGACGGTCTTCTACTTGTATGTAGCTCCGTCTTCTCCACCACATCTCCTCCGCCGTCCTCTTTAACCATCTTCAGCGCCGCCTTACCTCTCGACGCCATACTTCGCCGCCGCAGATCTGTGGAGATGGACACCTCACCGTCGACGAGGAAAGATTTTTCCAGCGCCGGCGCACGCGTTTTCGTTTTGTTTCTTGTATAAAATATTAGGGTTCTTTCATTTTCGTGTAATATTCTTGTATGTAGGTTTCTTGTATGTGATTTCTTGTATGTGAAATATTCTTGTATACAGGTTCTTCTTGTATGTGAATGTGTTTAACTTTTCTTGTATGTTTATCTTATTGTGTCTTTAACTGTAAGTGAATTATCTTCATGTATGTTGCTTCTTCCATGTATGTGACTATTCTTGTATGGCCCGTTTCTTGTATGCATCAATTCATTTATGTTACTCTTCCTGCCATGAACACTTCCTTTATGTTATGTTTCTTGTATGTAAATATGCATGTATATTATCTCCATGTATGTTACTTTTCTTGTATGTAGATTCTTCTTGTATGTGAAATCGCTCCGCCGTGCCGGAAATCGCTCAGCCACCAACAACAAATACTTTGACGACAGATAAATGAAATTGAAGCAAAGTAGAAAGAGGAATAGAGGGATAAAAGTAAGAGAGAGAAGTAAATAACAAAATTCAAATTAAAGATGGACTTAAGGGTATTTATGTCATTTCAAAAACGAAAAAGACTATTCTACAACTTTTAAAATATGAGTGACATTTTAACACTTTTCTTTAGAAAAAAGGTTATTTTACAACATTACCTCTTAATTTTTTAAGTGGAAATCTTAGTTGTTTACATTAGAGGTAATAGTGTAAAATAGCCCTTTTTCTAGCAAAAAAAGTTAAAATGTCACTCACATTTTAAAAAGTGTAGAATAGCCTTTTAGTTTTTGAAATGACATAAATACCCTTAATGAGTATACAGAATAGTTTTCCATACAAGAAAAATCTTACATACAGGAAAAAACAAACATATTTACAGCCAAGATTACTTACATACAAAAAACTTAGCATACATGAAGTGGTATACATACATGAAAAGTAACATACATGTACAAGAGTACTTAGTAGCATACATGAAAAGTAACATACATGTACAAGAGTCATATACACGTAAAGTAACATACAAGAAAAGGTGTAGCATACATGAGTTGATGCATACAAGAAACCAGACATACAAGAAGAACCTACACACAACAATATTTCACATACAATAAGATATGCGTACCCTGACATGCACATATTCACATACAAGAAATGGCTACATACAAGAATATGTAGCATACAAGAAAGGTTGGCCATACAAGAAAAGTCTGGCATACAGGAAAAACCTAACATATTTACAAACAAGAATATTTACATACACGAATTGATGCATACAAGAATACACACATACAAGAATAACCTACACACAAGAAATGGCTTCATACAAGAAAATGTAGCATATTTACATACATGAAAATTTTCCGGCAAAAGTTTTCCGGCGAAAATTTCCGGCAAAAGTTTTTGGCCGGAAAATTTTGGCCGGAATTTTTTGGCCGGAAAAAACATACACTAATGCATATCTCATATAAGAGTAGAGAGTATAAAAGAGTATAAATCCTTCTTGTATACCTATAAGGATATAAAAGGGTATAAATCCTTCTATAAGGGTATAAAAGTCTCAAAATAAAACAAATGGCTATTTGGACACTTTTTGTTTTCAATGGCTAGAATTCATCTTTTGTTTTTAGGAAGTGCTATTTTGACTTTTTGCTCTTTACATTATGTGTTTATCATGTAATTTGACAAAATAAATTATCAATCACTATAAGATATTTAGTTTATAAATTTTAAATATATATGGCATAGAAAAGACTTTTACCTGTTTATCATGTAAATTTTTTAAATAGTGACATTTTTTTTTTTTTTTTTGCATTTCAACTAGTTATATATATTCTATCAAATAAATCACTACAAGATTAAAGATGGAACCTTTACATCATATAAATGTGGGACCACTACACCACCACACAGAATAAAATTACTGCACTATCATATAAGGTGGAAAATCTCACACTCAGATCCTATTGAACCCAAAACCCTAAATGTCTGTTTTTATGTGTTTATCACGTAATTTGATAAAATATGTATCATTTAGTAAACTAGATTTTATTTATTATTTTTTTTCCCATAAAAATGGTCTTTTAAAAGTGGTGTCTTAATCTTTTACGACTTTATTGTGTAATTTAACCAAAAAAAAAAAAAAAACTTATCATTTTGTAGAGTATTTTTCGCTTATAATTCTTTTTTTTTTCTCACTTTTTAACTATGAATAAAGTGCCTAAATTTAAGAGTTTTGTACTTTTATCATATAATTTGATGAAATAAAATTATCATTTAGTAAAATATTGTTGGTTTAATATTTTTAAATAATGAGTAATAAGAATTCGCACATGATAGCCCGTCTCCAATTTCGTGGGTGAGACATACTCGATTCATAATGGATAAATTTAAAAGATTTCATATTTGACCTCAACTACCATATTCATTTTGTATTAAAGTTTCCCCCGTATGTCAGGCCGAAAAAATAAGTTTACCGTATGTCACACAGTACATATGGATAAGGTCGGTAAAGATTTCTTCAGGAGGTGATAATTTAATACGATCCCAAATTTTTGTAACGAAAATATATAAATAAAAAAAATTAACAATTTGACACTTTGTGTTATTAGATTGACCAAATTACTTCTCATCCAGTTAATTATTCCATCAAACCTTATTTTACAAAATTTTAGTAGGTTGTTAAGTTTATGAGCGGTGGGCCAAATAATTTAGGGTAATTCTAGGTAGCCCCTAATTTATTCTTCATAGTCATCATATTAAAAACAAATACAAATAATATTTAATTTTTCTAATATACCCCTTGGGCTATACGGGTTAATGATTATTTGTAATACTCCAAATGTTTAATCCGTCATTAAAATAAAAAGTTAATTAATAATTAAGGCTTTGCATGCCTAAGTTAAGGATTTTCGATTATAAGATTTACGGTGAAATCCGTTTCAAAAAATAAATTCCAGAAGTCCGTCGAACGACTACTGTATTAGGGTTTTCGCGTCCGATAGAATTTTCGTCCGAAAACTCAGATTGAAAAACCGTCGAACTTTACATTCGCTTTTTCTTCGATACGAGTTCACCGGAGAAAGTTAGTTTGTATGATTTTTCCGGGCGAATTTTAGACTGTCTAATCCCGACTTTTCTCGGATTTTGAAAAACGAATTAGGTTTTCCGAGTATGTGATTTATTTCTAATCTAACGGACGAATTAGATTTCGTCGAATTCGTAACTATCTAAGAAAGTATTTCTTGACTTTTTAAACGTCGTTTAAAGCTCGGAAACGAGATATTTTCGTCAAATTTTTGCAAACAAACGCGCCCTTAACGACTCACCTCCTTAGTTAGATTTTTTTTAACACCTTTATGTATCTAATGGTGAGTCATCTCTCTCTCTCTCCCTCACCTCTCTTTACCGCCATCTCCCCCAAGCTATCTCTCTCATTTTTCTTCTCTTTTCCTCCATTAAAACTCTTCATCCAAGCTCTTCTCAAGAACACAAGACATCCATCCACTCAATTCCATTTCCGAGTTAGTATTCCGCAAGGTAAGAACATCTCCTACGTAATGAACCGAACAAAATCTTGATTCCATCCATTTCATTTTTTTCGAAACTTAAGAGATGAAGAAGCATGTTGATTCTTGTTCGATTCATGTTCTAGTATGTTTAGAATCAAGTTCTACGGATCGAATCATGAAGAAAATCACTCCCCTTTATTTTTTTATAATTACCGAAAATTTAGTGTGGTTTAGGGGTTTTTCGTAGTTCGATTTCTATGATGTTTGATTGATGAATTAGTGTTCTACATGTTGTTAATTGACTATATGAATTAATTTAGATTTTTCTAAAAATAAAAGTTGAAAGATAAGAGATGAAGAATGGTTGATTCGATGTAGTAAATGTTATGATATGCTTGATTGGTTAATAGAAATGAGGTATAAGATGTATGAGGATGAATATATATTTATTTGGGATTTTTCTAAAAATAAAACGAAAAACGTAAGAGACGGAAATCTATCGATAAGTTTAGGCTCGTTAATGTTTTGATAATATGGTATGCATATTAGTGATGCTCGTTAGATGATAATCGTTGTTGTAAAATTTGAACGAAAACGGAGAACGTAGGATTTTTAGTAAGAGACGAACAATCGACGATAAGTCGAGAATAGATAATGTTTTGGGTTTGCGATTCGAACCTTTGATAATCTTGTTAGTTAATGATCGTAACCGTAAAATTTGAGCGAATTCTGAGAAGGTTCGATTTTGAATAAGAGACGAAGAATCGAGTTTAAAAGCCGGTAGAAAAGTCGAATAAGGAAATCCCTTTTAATAATAATGATTGTTATTGATTGACGAACGATATTGTAGTTAACGACTTTTCCATCCGAGATACGAGTTGTTATGAGCTTTAGATAAGAAATGAGAAGTTGTTGAACGAAATAGAAATTGAAATTCGTTTTGGTATAGTAAATGGTTAGTTGGAAATGACGAGGAAATGCTCGTCGTTTGTTAATCAAAAGTCGTGAATATGAACCCGATTATGGGATACTGTGTATGTAGACTGTCTTAAGATGAAAAGTTCGTGAAAATAAAATTGGAATAGCATTAATCGAACCTAGGGAATCATGCGTCGAGATTTGTCGAGCATTAGGGTTTCGCGCGACTGTTTTGCGACGTTTCACGGAAACTGTCATAACTTTTAGCTCGCTTAACAAAATCGAGATCCGTAAATTGGAGAGTAAACTAGACACCCATGGCTTTCGTTTGGTATAAGATTCATCCCCTATTTCGAAGTACCCTGTTCTGTATGAACTTACTGACCTGTGCAGAAATTTCCAAAGCTTAGTTTCTTAAGTTGAATCCTTTTCAACTTCGTTCCTTGTGAACTTTTAAGTCGTTATAAGTTATCGACATTCATTACCTACTGACCTAAGTGTCGAGTACTGAGCCGAGTCAGTTAGGACAACAATGTTAATGACTTTGTCACAAATTTTGAGATTGAGTATCCACTTTCTTCCCAAAAAGGGGGAGATAGATTTTTAGATGAAGTTGATTTGGTTGGTTTATATCCTAAGATTCTTAAAGTTCTAAAGATTTGCTGAACTGTCGACAAGACATTGATCATATGTGCAGGAGGTGGTGATCACAGCAGTGCCCACGTTGGTGATGACTTTGGTGATTTATTCTGGTTTTTGTAATTTTGTGATTTGGTGTTTGAGACAGGGGGAGAAACTCAGTTAGGGGGAGTTATTGGTTTTATTTGTGAAATTGAGCTAATTTTTCATATGTGTGTCTTAGTGGGAGCAGGTTGTGTGTGTGTATAGGTTTTGGGAAGAAAGACAAACAAAGGGGGAGATTGTTAATGTATTATTTTTACTAACTTTGCTTTATAAATATATTGCATTGTTTTGTTTGTCTTTCTTGGATTAGTCTTGTAGATATTGGAATGGAATGCCACGTGTATGGAAGACTTGGTCCAAGAGGTTTTTGATTCAGTTTGCAGCAGCTATAAATGAGGAAGCAGCTGGTATATAACGTGTGTGCAAGCTGTTGAATTAGTTGGAGTTGGTTGAGATAAATCCGGAGAGTGCCCCATGATGCAGTGACCACTGCTGTTGAAGATAATGGGCTAAGTTCGTGGATCATGGGCTTTGTGTGGAGTGCAGATCAAGGATGTTAGCTACTATAAATAGAGAGTGTATTTCATTAGTTAGATACCAAGTTTTCAGAGATATATCTCGTAGCATAGTTTTAGTCTTTTATTCTTTGTTTCTTCGAGTGCTAGTTGAGACTACATCAGTCACCACCTTCTGTGAAGGGAGTGTTGATTAGTCTTTCTTTTAGTGACCTTGTTTATTCGAAGTATTTTCGTTGTTCACATTTCATATAGTGAATATTTTGCCCTGAGGCACTTCACAAGATTATTAATTGATAATCTTGTGAAAATTTGTCCATTGTGTTTTTTCAATTCCGCTGCCTTTCAGTTCAAAGTGGTGAACACTTTGGTCATCACTTTGGTCACCACTCTGGGTGTGAATCTGGTACCTTCAATTGGTATCAGAGCAAATCTAGTACCTTCAATTGGTATCAGAGCAAATCTAGTACCTTCAATATTGTAGACGAGAATTGATCGAAGTCTCGTTTATTTAGTTAATCAAAAGAAAGTAGTAAAAGTGCAAATGCCTAAAAGACTAAAAACTGATTCGATTTCTTGTTTCTTTTATCATTGCGTTCAAGTTGCTTAAGTTTGTTTATTTACGATAAAAGGGGGAAGTCAGCACCGAAGATAGGACGGAATACCAGAGACGGAAGCTCGAATAGTAGTTCTGTAATCAGTCAGGTGGGCTTTTCTATATACGAACTAAAATGAGCGATGCTCGAAAATCTTTGTTTACAAGCTTTGATAATTGTGTTTTCAACGTGATAATCAGAGCATGAAATGATTTGTTTTTATGTGAGTTCTCTTGTACCCTTCTGAGTTAGCCGACCTGCTATCTAGAATTATTAGTTAGCCGACCTGCTAACTAAAACGATCGGACTTTGAGTTAGCCGACTTGCTATCCAAAGTTAGTGTACACAGTAGCCGTTGTGTGTGGAACCCTGTTGAGGGGTGGCCAGCCACGGTGATAATTATTGGGAAAGATTGAACGTAACATCTGTCAGAAAAGTGCTTGATCAAGCCATGTTGTGAAAATGAAAAAGAAAATGTTTAGTAGACACGGGCCTTTAATGAAAAACCCCGGTGTGCTACAGAAATAAGATGCCTGATTATCTATACTTATATTATATTTTCGGCAATGTGCCCACTAAGTGCTTTTGTACTTAGCCCTGCATATGTTTTATAAAATGTGCAGGTTGAGCGACGAGAGTGGCGGTGGTTGATGTTGAGTTAAGAAGTTGTAATTAGAATAAGAACTTGTATTTAGCTTTACGTTTTTCCGCTGCCAAACTCTAAACTCTTTTGAGTTAATGTATCTTTCTGTTGAGTCTAAACCCGTACAATGAACTCAGTTTTCTTTTGAGAACCTTGTCGAGTGATACTTCGAGATCAACTCTTCCTTTTATATAATGAAGTCTTGTTCATAGTAGTTCATTCTGTTATTAATGTCTGTTTATTCATTCATTCTTATTCATTCCCCCTTCTTCCCCTCTTCTTTAATCCAACCCCTAGTCGCACCCCGGCTTTTGCCGTCCCTCGGGATTTGGGGCTGTGACATTATTCTTCAACTGGAAATTTTGAATAAGCTCTTTAACTAAACAATTTACATTACTTCACCTCAAAAAAAAATTTACTTTACACTTTGAAATCCTCGATATCATTACCGATTATCATAGTAGATTTATTTTTATCTTATTAATATTATTATGAAGTAGCTCTTCATCTCGTTTAAATTTGAAAGTTAATTTTGAGAATTACTATCTGGTGACATTGGCTTGAGGTGGCGCAGCAAAAGGGAGATGGTTGAGTCTGCATCAATGTTTAATAAGAACGGCTAGTGGAGAAGAGAAAAGAAATTTAGGAATTCTAAATTTTGGCCAATTTTCTGATTTCTAATTGATTTGGTTAATTGGAGAAAGAAATAGATCTTGTTCGCGAGAGAGAGAGAGAGAGAGAGAGAGAGAGAGAGAGAGAGAGAGAGAGAGAGAGAGAGAGAGAGAGAGAGAGAGAGAATGTTCGTCGAAATTCAACTAGAAAGACGTGGACACAGGGAAACAAAAATGATAAAGCGGCGGCGGCAAAGTTGTTGGTGCCGATTCTACACCATTGTTTTTAATTAGTCGCTTTCACTGCAGCATCTTCTTAGTATTAGTTGGTTTTTTCATCCTTTCGTCTTTGGGTGAAGTATTGAATAATTGGGATTAAATGAATTAATCGTTTTGGTGATAATGGCAGTAGAGAGCAAAAAACAAAGTTCCAAATTAGGGGTTAGGAGGCTTTTTTTTATGTCTTGGGAATCCGCAGCCGCAACCTTTAGTGCGCACTAGGTAAACCCCGTCCCTTGTGCAGTAGCTTGCAAACCACACAGGGCAGGTAAAGGGGTTATGAGTTTAGTATAATTGTATTGGGAATTATTCAAAATTTGTAGTGGAAGAATAATCGTATAGCCTAAGGGCAGATTAGGAAAGTACAATATTATTTATATTTAATTTTAATATGGTGGCTATGAACAGTAATTTAGTGGCTATGATTAGAATTATTCTAAACTGTGATAGAAACAATTGAGAAAATTCTAACAATTAATTTAGAGGTCAGATCCAAGTGGAAATGGTACAAAACTACATCTATTTATGGGCCCATTAGATTATCAACGAAAAAACAATCATTATATTATTAAAAGAAAAACGATTCTTGCTTTGAAAAAATTCTACGTGGCACCCCTTATATTCCTCCATTCATATTTATCTAAATTCTCAAATTTTTAAATATAAAATAATTAATTTTAAAAATCTATACTAAAATCTTGTGTCCCACATCGGTTTCTCAATGAAACTTCACCTATTGAAAAACCTATAAATACCTAGAATTAATGTGTATTTGCTCATCTTTTGCTCCACCAGTTTTATTTGGTCAATTTATTTATTAATTGACCGAATAAATAACTATATTTTATAGTTTAATTTAATTTAATTTGGACAATTTATTAATTGGCCGAATAGATAATTATTTTTTGTAGGAGCTTTATTTGGCCAATTTATTTATTAATCAGCCGAATAAATAACTGCTATATTTTTATAATTTAATTTAATTTAATTTGGTCAATTTATTAATTGGTCGAAAATATAATTATTTTTATTAGGGAACCAATTTATTAGTTGACAGAATAAATGGTTCCAAAATAGTTTGAATAATTTATTGTGTTGGGAAATTTATTAGTATAAGTTTTGATGAATTCCAAAACCGGCTGACCCCAACCGAGTAGATGTTGCCAGAACCTAATGTTAGAATTTAGGCTCGCTGTTTGAGCAAAGTTAAGATTCTATCTTTACAAGTCTCCAGCTGAAGATGACAACAAGACGTCACTCAGACAGAACATCAGTTGTGAAGAAAGACAACTGAGAGTTCATTTGTTCAGATGCAAACAAGGGGAAGTCTTCAGAACATCAGTTGAAGGAAACCAACTGAGCGTTCATCAGATGAGAAACAGTTGAAAGGAAGAGAACATCAGATGAAAAAGAAATCATTTGAGGGTTCAAACCCAACTGAGTAAAGAAGTGGAAGACAACTGAGGGTTCAGTTTCAGAACCTCAGTTATAGAATCTGAACAAGGAGTTCAACTGTTTTGAAGTTCAAAGTCAGCTGAGAACTCGACAGATCGGAACATCAGCTGAAGATCACTCAGATGAAGGTCAAGACTTTCAACCAACAAACCGAAGTTGACTGTCAAAGATTTGAATTTCAAAAGGAAGTCACATGAGGGTTTGACCGTTCAGTCATTACCCCATCTGGCCCAACACAAGGCTGTCTCAGATGGAAAGCAGAAGAGCACAGATGCCATATAGGGAAAGTCTGCAGAGATGAGAGACAAGCCATCGCTTTCAATCGATCAAAGATCAACTGCTCCTCCAACGGCTAGTTGATTCTCTCCGCCTATAAATAGAGGGATCCTCTCATTCGAGAAGTACAGACATGCAGATAGACACATAGACGACGAAAAATTCAAGAGCTTTCTCGAGAGAAATCAAAGCAAATCTGAAACATCATCATCTAAGAGCATCAGCAGCTGAGAGTTCCAATTTGAGAGAACATTAGTAGCTGAGGGTTCCTAGAATTCGAAACTGTTTTTGATCTTAGGTTGAGTGTTTATTCGTTCAAGCCTTAGATCCAGCTCTCATTCTTGATCGAGATGTAGTTGGAAATCCTACCCTTTCTCACACCCTAAAAAGTGTGCTAGGACCTTACTCTTCCTGTAATTGAGTAGTTAGGTCGTCAAGTACCCGCAAACTTGACTTAGGCTGTTTAGTGCCCGCAAACTAAACTGTAACGGTTGCTCAGCCCGCGTAAGTTGAGTGGAACTGTCCAGAAGAACTTGGACTGAGGTGTGTGGACTCACATCTCCCCGTGGACGTAGGAGTTCTCTCCGAACCACGTAAATCTTGTGTCTCGTGTTGTTTTGTGTTAAGTCATTATTTTGCATATCTCATCTGACAATCTAACCGCATACAATCTGCATTCTTTTACATCAACAGTTTTGGTTTTGACCAACCGTGCATAAAAGCGTGAGTTTGATTTTACGAGTTTATTTTCCACCACATTCCACACAACACCAATCTTCCAGCTGAGGTTGCTTACTCAGCTGTGAGATCCCAACTGAGTCCTCTCACTCAGTTGAAGTTGTTTTCAAGTATTAAGTTTTTCGAAAGTTGAAAAATCCTAACTGGTGTATTCCCCCCCCCCCCCCCCCCCCATACACCACAAACTCGTATCGGGACCATCATATTGGTTGACCGAATTAAATTTGGAAATAGACTAATATTTTTATTTAATTTGATAAAAAATAAGTAATTTCTTATTTGTCAAATAATTAGATAGACGGACCAATTCCCAACTGACGGGTACCTCAACTCGGGATCACGTGACACATTTTCATTCTTTATTCTTATTAATTTTAAAATTTTCATTTTATTCTTTTTTTTCATGTATTTTCTAAAATCTAGAATCGTCGTAAATTGTGCATTTATAAATCAAAATCGTGGTCAACGGGTCAATTCTGACCCGGAACCGTGGCGGTAGACGTGCCAATTCCCAACCTACACTCGAATTTTTTTTCATTTTATGCTCTTTTTCCATGTATTTTCTAAAATCTATAATCGTCATCCATGAAATAATTTTTACGTTATTTGTAGTTGGGTTTCCAGCTTTGCATAATTTATAATTTTAATTAACGAATATTACTTTACGATTAAGGACGATAACGAATAGTACAATCATTATTTTTATTAAATTTTTGGATCTATATAAATTCTAAATAAATTTTATAAATTACGAACTTATAAATAAGAGTCATGGTCAACGGGCCAGTTCCGACACAGAACTGTGGCGGTAGACTAATATAGGAATTTTTTTTCAGAATGGAACACAAATGACTAATTTTTTAATCTATTTTTAAACAAGTACGATTATACAAATTTCAAACAAGTTTGAATAATCCTAAACACATCATCTTAAATTGTTTGATTAATCGTCTCTGTTGGAAAACGTAGAATATGTAGGAAAATTGGTAGAAAAATTACTAACGATTTATCAACGAGTCAATTCCGACCAATAATCGTGCGCGTAGATGGGCCAATTAAGTACTTGCTGGACGACTTTTATTTTTTAATAGGTTATATAATTTTGAACTCATAAAATTAAGAATATTTATGGTAAACTTTTATCTTATATCATTGACTAACTAATTTTATGAATCACAATTATTCCACATAAAATTTTGTAAAAAGGAAAAACTACCAAGTACATAGTGAAACAATTCTTGAAGTTCTATTCTTAGTTAAAAAAGTTATTCTCGAAGCTGGTAAAAAAGAAAACGAATGTCATCATTTATTTTTCTATGAATATATTTGGAAGATGATTATTTATATAATATTATAATTTATAATGAAATTTTCATTTATTAAATATTGTGTGAATATTTTTGGAATATAGTTATTTATATAATTAAATATTAATTTTAGGTAAAAAGAAAACAAATGTCATCATTAATTTTTTTGTGAATATATTTGGAAGATGATTATTTATATAATTTAAAATCAGTATTGTAGTCAATAGGCCGGTTCCAGGTCGTAACCGTCGGGGTAGATGAGATGATTGTGAAGCGGTGGTTTAACTTTTTTTTTTTTTCTTAATCTTGTGTTGAATTCATAATGTGGGATATTTAGAGTCACTTTCATCTTATAGATAATATTAACATCTATAGTATTATTCGCTATCTATATATCTCTCCCCTCTCTCTCACTACCCGCTCCTTCCCTTGCCTCCTTTTCTTCATAAAAAACTAAAAAATTCAGCTTAAGAGTCACTTTCTTTTGGAGAGAAATATATTTTTGCCCACATCGATTTTGTAGAAGAACAGAACTTTAAGAGTTATCGAAAGTAATGAGAATATATTAGTTATAATTTTTAACAAACATAACCATATGAGTTTCAGACGTAAACATGTGGTAAAATTACTTTTTAATTGAATATGAGATGTGTTCAAAGGATATAAATTCTAAGCGAGTTTAGTAAATTGCATAATCGAATTATTTAACGCTAAAATAATTAACAAATAATATTTTTTAATCTATCACATATTAATACTATTTAATAATTTTATTAATTTTTATAATTTTACGTCGATTTTTGACGGGTTATACGCTAATTTCTTAGAATAAATAAAACTGATATTAATCAGTTTTAGAACTAGCACTTCTTAGATAGTTTTTTTAAATTTTAGCACTCCTTATAAATTCTTAAAATTTTAGCACTTTTGGACATTTTTGCCCTTCCACCACCTATCTAGTACCAAAAAAAAAAATTTGTGACTGAACAAAAAAGAAAACATTCCACCACCACAACCCCGCCACCGCCGTGCCACCACCACCGCCGCCGTGCCACCACTTTCCGGCTGCCGCCGCCGCCGACGCCGGCGGTCACAGAAAAAAATTTGTGACTAAAAAAAAAATCACCACCATTTTTCCGCCGTCGCCACCGCTACAGTCGCCGGCGGCCACAATTTTTTTGTGAAGTCACAAAAAAAGTATTCGACCACTACTTAACCGCCGCTACAGTCGCCGGCGCCGCCGCTACTTTTTTGTGAAGTCAGAAAAAAAAGGAAAAATTTTGTGAAATCACAAAAAAAAATTTGTGAAGTCACAAAGAAAAATGTTTGAACTCACTTAAAAATATCTGTGAAATCACAAATATTTGTGAAGTCACAAAAAAAAAGAGGAAAAAATTGTGAAGTCACAAAAAAAAGAGGAAAAATTTGTGAAGTCACAAAAAAATATGAAAACATTTGTGAAGTCACAAAAAAATATGAAAAAATTTGTGAATGCATAAAAAAAAGGGAAGGCCAACACCCTTCCATCTGCTCCCATTAAACCAACCAACACAATCAAAACAAACCTCTTTCATCAAACATCAACACACAAAAATTTGCAGGCAAATTAAAAGAATGTAACCCCAAATAGTAGTATATGTCCAGTAGTATTATACCAAAAATGCAACAAATGTCACCCCAAAACATACAAATTTTACAAAATTATTCGAAAACCAAAACTCAACCAAGTGTCCAAGAGAAATTCAAGCTCACAAGCAACTGACTCCACGGATCAATGCTAAAATGAAGCTCACTGAAATCCCCACTCACCAATGTCTATATTGAAAAACCAGCGACTAAAATGAGAGAAACAACAATTCGAAGTCTTCTCCCTGTTTCTTCTCTGTGAAGTCTTCTCCTGGTCCATTAGCCCTTCTCTCGCCGACGTTGACAGCACCACCACCACCACGGCGCAACGCCGCCTCAACCTCCACTGTCTCGCCGGAATCGCACAGGCAACACGGACACAAGCAGCTCAACAATATCCTGCAATCGCCAAAAACAATCAATATTCTCTCACTTCATCCCTTCGCTAAGATTAATTTGATTTGTATGAATGTGTGTGTGAGAGAGAGAGAGAGAGAAAGGGAGAGAGAGAGACGTACCCGACGATCCAGATGACGATGCCGATGAGGGAGAGGAGGAGGGCGACAAAAGCGAAGGGAAGGCCGAGGAGAAAACCTAGCAGCCGACATCTAGTCATCGTCTTCCCGGAGTCAGAATCCAAGAGTGTGGTTTCACCGAAGAAGAGAGAGGGTTTTGAATTTGCAGATCTATGGTTTTGAATTTGCAGATCTAGTGGCGGCGCTCCTCTCCGACGTAGACCGCGACGGATCCGGCGGGGTGCGGCGGTTGGGGCTGGCCGGTTCGTCGTCGTCCGATGAGTAGAAGAAACTGGAGCACTTCTTGGGGGGGTGAGCCTGGTTGTTGGGCCGGGCTCTCGATCGGAGCTTCGCGAAGGCCCGCTTGGGGAGGGTGTGGATGACGTAGAAGATAGGCGGCGGCAGAGGCGAACGGAGGTAGGCAGCACGCGGCAGAGGCGAACGCCGCCCTCGTCAGCGGCAGGGAGAGAAGGCGGTGGAAGAAGACGAACGCCGCCCTCGTCTGGAGTGTGTGTGTGTGTGTGTTGACGATAGATCTGCGGTGCTCCTCGCCGACGTATAACGCGATGGATCCGGCGGGGTACGGCGGTTGGGACTGGCCGGTTCGTCGTCGGTGGCGGCAAGGAGAAAAGTGAGTGAAAGACGTCTGGTGTGTGTGTGTGTGTGTGTGTGTGTGTGTGTTGGCGGCAGGTAGATATTAATGTAGAGAGAAAATGAAAAAGTTGGGATATAATGAGAATTAAAAATTGTAATTGAGGGTATAAAAGAGAGGAAGTGCCAAAATTTTAAGTTTTTAATAGGAGTGCTAAATTTTCAAAAAACTATCCTAGAAGTGCTATTTTGGGGGATTTTCTCTAATCATATTGTACCACATTTAGGAAAAGAAAGCACCTGCTTAAATAAAAAACCTAGTGTATCCATCGAAAATCCACATAAAATTATTATTCAACAAAATTATTAATATTAGTAGATGTAATGTGTGAGAACTATTAATTGTTAATTGTTTTTCTTGGTTTTGAGTTTTGCGAGAGAAAATCATTTACGTAATTTATAAGGTATACACCCTAAATCTATAATACTATAAGATTTGGCTAGTGGTCACAGCCACCCGAAGTAGTTAAAAATAAGTGTTCTTTAATTTTTTTCCTAAAGAAGAAATTTATAAAAATAATATTTGTATAGGGTTCAACCATTTAATTATGCAATCTACTATACTCGTTTAGGATTTATATATATTCAAACATATTTTAAATTTAATTAAAAAGTAATTTTTCTACATAATCTCGCCCCAAACTTATATAGTAATATCCATTACAAATTTTAATCTAATCCACCTACATTATCAAAGCTCTCATTTTTTCTCAAAACCAATGTCCTATATGGATTAAGTTTTTATTAGGATTATCAAGATTTTTACTATCACCGGATTATTGATAAATATGAATTTTCTTATCTTTATAAGAGTAATTGATATCAATTTATATGGGAAAATCATGTTTGTAATGGTATTTGTGCTTAAGTATTGGTATTTGTGAAATATGATGCTCATTCATTCTTTGTTTGATTTTGCAGAAAATTGGAGTTAATCTTAAGCAAATTGAGCATGATAGAATGAAAGTACAGTTTGATAGGAGTTCGTAGGAGAAAACGAATCCAAAATCGGAGCAATAACGAAGGAGAACGGGCCCAAACAAAAACGCTGCGCGCTGGCTCGAAATGACACGCGGACAACGCGAGATTTTCGGGATTTTGCCTATTTTTGGCTATTTTTTCCTATTTTCGTTATTTTTATTCCTAATAGGATACGACCTTGTAATCCCCACAACTAAAATATATATGTCCTCCAAAACACATCTAAAGATCTCATCGTTTAACCCTTTAATCTTTTTCATCTGTTACTTTCTCATCTTTGATCATACTTAGATTAGATTTATTTTCTTGGAGGAGTTTTGAAGATTGGGAGAAGAGAAGAAGAGACACTTAAGAGCTAATGATTCGCCTAAGGTTGTTATGTTATTTATTGAAAATTATCTATGATGTATATGAGTAACTAATTTCTTTTTATCGTAGGGCTAAAGTAGATAGATTATTAACTTTGATTTTTATTTGATTGATCAATTACGACCCTCGCTTCTTTTTTTGTGTTCTTGGTTTGATTGTTGCTTAATTGCTTAGCTACCAATTTTGCATGATTTGATGTGTTAACTTGATATCGGAAGAAAATAGTAAATACTTGATTTAGAACATATGACATACATTGCAAAATAACCGGAAGGAACGAGCCCTGTGTGAGTGTAATACCCTGGATATTTTTCTTCCGACGAAAAATTAAAAAAATTAATTAATAATTAAGGCTTTGCACGCCTAAGTTAAGGATTTTCGATTCTAAGATTTACGGTGAAATCCGTTTCAGAAAATAAATTCCAGAAGTCGGTTGAACGACTACCATATTAGGGTTTTCACGTACGAAAACTTTTTAGTTCGAGAACTCAGATTGAAAAACCTTCAGAATTTACATTCACTAATTTCGCAATACAAGTTCACCAGAGAAAGTTAGTTTTTATTATTTTTCCGGGCGAAATTTGGACTGTGATGTCCCGACGTTTTATCGGATTTTGAAAAACGAATTAGGTTTTCTGAGTATGTAATTTATTTCTAATCTAACGGTCGAATTAGTTTTCGTCGAATACGTAACCATCTAAGAAATTATTACTCGACTTTTATAACGTCGTTCTAGACCCGAAAACGCGATATTTCAGTCGGATAATTCACACCCAAACCGCCCTTAATGAGTCACCACCCTAAGTGAGATATTTTCTACTTTATGCTATAGTAAATCACCTTGTCATCACCTTCTCTCTCCCTCTCTCCCTCATTACCGAATTTTCCTCTCTCTCTCTCTCTCTCCCATTCTCTCTCATTTTTTCTCCATTGAAGAGTTCATCCAAGTTTTTCTCAAGCTTCACAAGTCATCCATCTACCGATCGATTTCATTTCCGAGTTCATAATCAACAAGGTAGGAACATCGTCTACGTTATGAACCGAACAAAATCTTGATTCCATTAACTTCATTTTTTCGAAACATATAGGATGAAGAAGCATGTTGATTCTTGTTTATTTCATGACATAGTATGCTGAAGAATAGATTTTATGGATCGAATCATGAAGAAAATCATCCCCCTTGAATCCATGTTAATACCGAAATTTTTAGTAGTTTTAAGGGTTTTTCCTAGTTCGATTTTCTTGATGTTTAATTAATGGATTAGTGTTCTACATATTGTTAGATAACTACATGAATTAAATTAGAATTTTCTAAAAATAAAAATGAAAGTGTAAGAGAAGAACAAGTGAGGTTTTGATGAAGAAGATGATATGATATGCATGAATTGTTGATAGAAATGGTATGTAGGATGATTGAGGATGAATATATAATTAATTGGAAATTTTCTAAAAATAAATTGAAAAACATAAGAGACGAAAATCCATCGATAAGTCAAGACTCGTTAATGTTTTGAGAATATGGTTTACATATTAGTGATGCTAGATAGATGATGATCGTTGTTGTAAAATTTAAATGAAAACGGAGAACGTAAAATTTTTAGTAAGAGACAAGCAATCGTCGATAAGTCGAGCATGGATAATGATTTAGGTTTGTGATTCGAACCTATGATAATCTTGTTAGTTAATGATCGTAACCGTAAAGTTTGAACGAATTCTAAGAAGTTTGAAATTTCGTTAAGAGACGAAGAAACGAGTTTAAAAGCCGGTAGAAAAGTCGAATAAGGAAATCCTTTTTAATAATAATGATTGTTATTAGTTGGTGAACGAGTTTGTAGTAGATGACTTTTCCATCCGAGATACGAGATGTTATAAGTTATAGTTAAGAAAGGAGAAGTGGATAAACGAAAATGAAATAGGATTTGAATATGGAATTGTTTTGGTATAGTAAATGGTTAGTTGGAAATGACGAGGAAATGCTCGTCGTTTGTTTAATCAAAAGACGTGAATGTGAACCCAATTAAGGGATACTGCATGTTGACTGCAGTGAGATGAAATTTTCGTGAAAATAAAAGTGGAATAGCATTAATCGAACCTAGCATTAAAAGTGGGATACTGCATGTTGACTGCATGTTAACTTCTAGCTCGCTTAAGAAAATCGAGATCCGTAAATTGGAGAGTAAACTAGACACCCATGGCTTTCTTTTGGTATAAGATTCATCCCCTGTTTCGAAGTACCCTGTTCTTAATGAACTTACTAACCTGTGCAGAAATTTCCAAAGCTTAAGTTTCTTAAGTTGAATCCTTTTCAACTTCGTTCCTTGTGAACTTTTAAGTCGTTATAAGTTATCGACATTCATTATCTACTGACCTAAGTGTTGAGTAATGAGCCGGGTCAGTTTTTAGACGAGAATTGATCGAAGTCTCGTTTATTAGTTAATCAAAAGAATGTAGTTAAGTGCAAAGGCCTAAAAGTCTAAAACGAATTCAATTTCTTTTCTTTAATCGTCTTGATCGATTACTAAAGTTTGAATATTTGCGATAAAAGAAGGAAGTCGGAGTTGAAGACAGGACGGAAGACCGAAGGTTAAAGTTTGTTCTGTAAACGATGTAGTGGTGGTGGAGGTGGAGGGTTTTCCTGATGTCCTTGATCTTCCTCCCTCTCATGCTGTCTATGATCTCTTCCCGGTCCTACAGGCCTACCGCGTCCTCTTCCTCTGTTATTTGCAACTCTTGGCAGCATTTTGAAACTTAAAGAAATAAAAAATTCTCGTCAATTCTGTGCTTTAAGCACTTATCCAAAAATAAATTTACTTATCTTAATCATCTAGCAATTTTCTCAAGTTGGAAAAAAAACTCTTAACAGTTCTTAGCTTATCTTAACCATCTCAACTTATCTTTATCGTCTTAACGTACACTTAATCATCTTAGCTTAGACTTCTTAGCTTTCTTGAAGAGAAACTC
This sequence comes from Schizonepeta tenuifolia, assembly GCA_029490685.1. NCBI lineage: Eukaryota > Viridiplantae > Streptophyta > Magnoliopsida > Lamiales > Lamiaceae > Schizonepeta > Schizonepeta tenuifolia. The sequence continues at coordinate 85,036,152 of CM055958.1, forward strand.
TTATCGATTCTTCAATATTAAAACAAGTCAACTCCCAAGAGACTGGTTCATGTCACTTATACTTATGTGACATTCGTTTATAAAAGACTTCTCGTTCTCGTCACCTAATACTCGTATTCGTCGTATTCTTCATTCAATTACGAAGTATGAAATAAAATTCCAAAAGAAAGTGGAATAATAACTAAGGAATAACTTTTAGAACACAAGTTCTAGTCGTCGTCGGAATCGAGCGATCGTTGGAAATTAGTTAAAATTTTTGTACTCGATTCTTAATAATAAAACGGATCTCTTATTGGAGTTATAACGGAGCGAACTCCCATTGAAAGACGACTTCATTCGTGTTACTTGTACGGAAGTAACACTCGTTTCTTCATTCTCTTTGATTCCCTTTATTCTGTCCTCTTCGTCTCAATCGTATCTTTCTCGTTTCACGATCTCCTTTCGAAATCATTTGGAACCAACGCTTCTTAAAACGTCTATGTTCTCGGGGAATCTTAGAGCAGCAGTCCAAGTTCTCATAGAATCGGGAGAAAGCTTTGAACAATGGTCTAAGTTCTCATATCAACAAAGCATCTTAATCAAAGAAATTATAACTCACATAATTTCACATATTGCAACAAAGTATATCTCTGATACTTTAATAAAGTTCGTACTTGACAAACTTGGTTCTCTCAACAAAATATATCTAATACTTCAAACTTTTAAAATAAAACACTTTTATTACCTTTCTTTTCCTCTTTGGTTGAGTCGACGTAGCGGGAGGTTGAGTCGTTTACTACATTCATAAGTTTAGTGATACAAACTAAACTTTACTTTCTCAAAAGAAGACTCAAGTATAGAGTATATACAAATACTCTATCTTACTACTTGAAAGAAATTCATATACAGAGCAGAAACGATTGCTCTGATATTACTCTTTGGTATCACTAGAAAAATAACCCAAGGTCAGAGCAGGAACGAATGCTCTGATACCATTCTGTCACAGCCCCAACTCCCGAGGGACGGCCAAGCCGGGGTGCGACTAGGGATTGGAATAAAGAAACATAAAAGAAGGGGAATAAATGAATAAACAGACAACTGTTACAGAATTTATTAAGAACTTGACTTCATTGAATAAAAAGGGAGTCGATCTCGGAAGATCGCTCGACAAAGTTTGATCAGTGAAAGCTAGGTTTAAAGTGTAAACAACTTAAACCGAAAGGATTTACATTAATAAGAGAACCGACTTTACTTAGTGAAAGAAAGAGTAAATCACGGAGGATCACTCGACATAGCTACTCTAAAAAGGGACTAAGTTCAAAGGATGAAACTTAGTTCTAAATTATACTTTAACTGGAACTAGTTTACAGAATTGGCAGCGGAAAAACGTAGAAAATGATATCACATATCGAATGTGATATCGAGGCTCAATCAACATTACTTCTTTAAGACGACCTTTACTCAACCTCCTCCGCCTTCGTCGCTCAACCTGCACATTTAAAAACAAACATGCAGGGCTAAATACAAAAGTACTTAGTGGGCACATTGCCGAAAACATTTTATATGTAACGCAACGGGGTTTTTCTTTAAAAGGTCCGTGCTTACCAAATATTAAATCAAATCATGCATCTTTTCATAAACACTTGTATAAATACTTTTACTACTGAACACTTAATTTCTAAATGACACACTGTGGGTTTTTAAACTCACATCCGATCGTCTGGAAAGCACCTGAGGGCTAACTCAGAAACTGTCCCTCTGGATAGCACCTGTGGGCTATCTCAGAATCTGATCGTTTAGTTGGACTTATCTGGATAGCAGCCTGAGGGCTATCTCAGAATCCAATACTCTGGTTAGCACCTGAGGGCTAACGCAGAGAGACATAATAGAATTCACATAAACAATTAATTAAAGCACTGATAGAACTTTAATACTCACTTATTAAAGCAATACGTAACCACTTTCGAGCAACGCTCGCATATAAATACTTTAATACTCACTTATTGATAACATGTAATCACTTTTGAGCAACGCTCACATAATATCACTTCACAAGTAACGACATTCAACGTAGTTTTGGTTTTAGAAAGCCCACCTCGTTCGTTTACAGAACTATTACTCGTACTTCCGTCTTCCGTCCTGTCTTCTATTCTCGTTCTCCTCCTTGGAACGCAAATAATAAAACAATGATAAGTTGTCGAGTCGATAGAAGAAAATGGAATTCGAAACTGAAATCGAATTAATCTTTTAAGTTCTTAAGCTTTAGGCATTTGCACGCTTAACTAGATTCTTTTAGTTAATCTAGAACGAGACTCGAACACTTCTTGTTTAAAACTCGCTCGGGTTCTTACTCGACACTGAGGTTAGTCATTAATGATAGTCGATAGCTTATATCGACTTAAAAGATCAAAAGGAACTAAGTTGAAAAGAATTCAACTTAGGAAACTACGTCATGGAACAAACTGTACAGATCAGTAAGTCCACCCAGAACAGGGGATTTCGAAACAGGGGATGTGCCCTATACCAAAAGATAGCCTCGGATGTCTAGTTTACTCTCCACTTCGTGGATCTTGATTCCAATAAACGAGCTAAAAGATATTGCAGTTTTGCGTGGAACGTCGCAAAAAACTGCCGAGTTTAACCCTAAGGCTCGTTAACTCGGTGCACGGCTTTCTTGGTTCGACTTATGACGATCCTCTGTTTTTCATATGAAATTACTGTCTCAAGGCAGTCAACAATTAACCTCATACGCGATGACTCCATTTCATTTCTCGATTACTAAAACGACGATTAAAACCTCGACATTTCAAAACTAATCAAGTTCTCGTTTCAAAACCTAACATCTCGATTTCAACTGTAACCTATCATTTCATAACTCGGTTTAACACGTCGTCAACTACAAAGTTGTTCCTTAATCATTAATAGCCATTAATATCCGATCATTTTCCTTATTCGTCTTTTCTATCATTACTTAAGCTCGTGTCTTCGTCTCTTATGAAATTTCCAAAGTTATCGGATTTCGTTCAAATTCTACGTTATAAATCATCATCTATCGAGGATCATTACTACGTATCTCATATCTTCAATTCGTTACTTAGTCTCGACTTATTTCCAATTCTTCCTCTCTTACAATTTTCCTTATATTTTTAGAAAATTCCAATTAAATTGTATAATGATCCATCATCATACTACATCTCATTTCCATTATCATTTCCAACAATTCACATCAATTACTACACCAATTCCTCATTGATTTCAATTACTACTTACCGCATTATCCCAATTCACATATACTTAATCTATTTCTCCATAATTTCATCAACTACTAGATTATAACATCATCTAATACCTCCAACATCATAAATTGACATCCAAACTCAAACCCTAACACCTCAATTTCGGTCATCATTAAAAATTAGGGAAATTGATTCTTTCTTTGCATAGTTCACCAATTAAACCAATCCTAAGCTTAACTATCCAATTAATTAAGTTCAAAACATCAACCCTCAATAACCCCTAAAAATCGGTCACTAATAGGATTTAGGGCTTTTGATTTTTCTCATCAATTCAACTATAGAAATTACTTTCTATCCAATTAATTACAAGAATTAAACCTTAGAACATCCCACTACAATTCTAATAATTTTTTATCCTCAACCAAAATAAAAGAATTGAAATTTCAATTGGATAGAATGATAGAGAAGTTAATTACCTTCAATAATATGTGAAATGATTAAAGGTTTGATGGATGATGAATGATATATTATGAAATTTCCTTGAAGAACCTTGAAGCTTTCATGGAGGAATTGAAGAACAAATGAGAGATGGAATGATGAATGATGGTGGCGGTAATGAAGTGAGGGAGGAGAAGGATGACTAAGCTAAATTAAAAGATATAATATCCTACAACTTAGCATTAGGTGTAACATTATAATATTATTCTAATGTGAGTCATAAAGTAGAGTGAATAAAGAATACAAATATCCTAAGTACGTAAGTGTAAGAAGTCGGTCATGAGGAGAAAATTTCCTCAAAATACCGCATTTTCCGGCTCGTTATGACGTTACGAAAATTGAGGGTGAAAAACGTAATTCGGCTCGTTTTCGTCAAGTTTCGATTTAACCATAAAATCCGACATATTTTTCATACTCGGAAAGTATATTTTAAATTTTATAAAATTTAAAAAATAAACAAAATTCTGGACATCACAGTCCGAATTTTGTCCGGAAAAATCATAAAAACAAATTTTCTCGGGCGAACTCGTATCGCAATTTCGTGAATGTAAAAATCAGACGGTTTTCCGATCGGAGTTCTCGAACTTAAATTTTTATCGTCCGCGAAGACCCTAATACAGTAGTCGTTCCACCGACTTCTGGAAATTATTTTTAAAAACGGATTTCACCGTTGGTCTTAGAATTGAAAATCAGGAGTTTTAGGCGTGCAAAGCCATAATTATTATTAACTTTAAATTTTTAACGCAGAAGAAATTTTCCGGGGTATTACAGCATCTGTTTAATCTTTTTTGTGCATTTAAGTGGTCATTGTGGTGCTTCTATGTAGTCAATTGTGATGCAGCTTACATAATACAACATGTGCTCATGTGAGTAGGCTTTATGTCACAGCCCCAAATCCCGAGGGACGGCAAAGCCGGGGTGCAACTAGGGGTTGGATTAAAGAAGTGGGGAAGAAGGGAGAATAAATAAATAAACAGACATTTAAAACAGAATAATTACTATGAACCTGACTTTATTATATAAAAGGAGTCGACCTTGAAGGATCGCTCGACAAAGTTGTTCTCTAAGTTAACTAAGTTCAAAGTACGGAACTTAGACCAAAAGTTTATACATTGACACAAAATAGTTTGCAGCGGAAAACGTAGAACTTGAACACTACTGTTCTTTTCTATTCACAACCTTTACTCAACGTCCGCCGCTCCCGTCACTCAATCTGCACATTTATAAAACATATGCATGGCTAAGTATAAACATACTTAGTGGGCACATTGCCGAAAACATATCATAAAGTATAGATTAATCTGGCATCTCATTAAGTAGCGCATCGGGGTTTTTCATCAAATGCCCGTGCCTACTAAACATTTTCTTTTCTCTTTTCACAATATAGCTTGGTCAAGCCTTTACAGATGTTACGTTCAACTTGCCCAACTTCTGTTTCAATGCCGGGGAAGAGTTAACTTCTTCCGCGCACGTTCTATTCACCGTGGCTGGCTACCCCTCAACAGAGTACCACACACAACGGCTACCGTGTACACTAAACCCTGGAAAACCCTTCCGGTTAACTCAGCGGTCCGATCGATTAGTTAGACCCCTTTTGGCTAACTCAGAACGGCACAAGAGAATTCACATAAAACAAAGTATTTCATGCCATGATAATCACTTTAAAACACAGTTATAAAGCGATAAGTAAACATTTTCGAGCATCGCTCATTTGATTTCATATATAGAAAAGCCCACCTTAGGTGATTACAGAACAAAACACGAGCTTCCTTCTTTGATCTTTCGTCCTATCTTTAACCTCGACTTCCTCCTTTTATCACAAATAATCACACTTTAGTACTTGGTCACAACGATAAAAGAACAAGAAATTGAATTTGGTTTAAGTCTTTTAGGCCCTTGCACTTTAACTAAACTCTTTTGATTAACAAAGAAACGAGACTCGAACATATCTTGTTTAGAACTAACTCGGTTCCTTACTCGACACTTAGGTCAGTTAATAACGGAAGTCTATAACTCATAACGACTTAGAAGTTCTCAAAGAACTAAGTTAAAAAGAATTCAACTTAAGAAAATGAGTTTCCGAAAGTTTCTGCACAAGGCAGTAACTCTGGAGCATCTACAGAACAGAATTTTGCGAAACATGGGATGTATTCAGTACCAAAAGAAAGCTACGGATGTCTAGTTTACTTTCCAATTTACGGATCTCGATTTCGTTAAGCGAGTAGAGAGTTATGACAGTTTCCGCAAAGGATCGCAAAACTGTCCGAGATTAACCCTAATGCTCGTAAAACTCGACGCACAAATCCCTAAGTTCGACCAATGCTATACAACCTTTATGTGCACGAAATTACTATCATATTACAGTTAAGACACACGATCATTTATCGTGAATACTTCCTCCTTTCTCGATTAATAATACGACGAGCACTTTCTCGTCTTTTTACTAATCCATTTACTAAACCAAATTTCATTTCAAACTCACTTTAATCTTCTAACTTCTATATTCATAATCTATATGAAATTATCATCAACTACATTCTTGTTCATTAATCGACAACAAACACTAATATCCGATTAGTTTCCTCGTTCGATTTTCTTATCGACGATTAAGCTCGTCTCTTTGTCTCTTACTAAAAATTCAACTTTCTTAGAATCCATTCAAACCTTCCAATTATCAACATCAAATACTAAGATTAACTAGTATGAAATCCATAAACTTATATCATAATCGAATCTTAACTTATCGATGATTTTTCGTCTCTTACGATTCCATTTTTATTTTTAGAAAAATCTAACTTAAATCTATGTTGAACTACAAGCTTACCTCTCCTCATAAATCATATCCCATCCTCAATATCACAAGATTTACTTAATCATAACCCTACTTCTTTGTCTCTTACCATTTTGTTTTTATTTTTAGAAAATTCCCAATTAATTCACACATCAATCTATTAATACATAGAGTGATAAACTACAAACCAATCATCTAAATTCAAATTTAAACTTCACCTACATGATCTCATAATTTTTGAAAATTATCCCATAATTTATACAATGATTTCTACTTGATTTCTATCCATAGAAATTTAATCATAAGCATAAATAACATGAAATAAACTTAGAACTTGATCTCCTACATCTCTTGAATATTTCAAAAATTACAAGAATTGAAGGAAATGGATTTTGGTTGGTTGGAATTGATGAGGGAGTTCTTACCTTCACGATTATGTAATCGGAAACGAAATCAATCGATAAACAAGAAAGCTTTGAGGATCGAAAGCTTAAGAAAATGAAGAACACACTTGAAGATGGTGAAGAACTTGAAGAACAAGAGAGAGAAGAGAGAAAAGAGAGAGAGAGGCGGTTGGAGAGGGAGAGATAAGAGAGAAATGGTGAGGTGTTATGAGATATTTAGCATAAAGTAGAAGAAAGATCTAAGAGTGGATGACACACACGCATATGGCGGTTTGGAGTGGTATTTTAAGTCGAAAATATCTCGTTTACGGGTCTAACACTGCGTATATAAATCGAAAAATTAATTTCCTAGACGGTTACGTTTTTGACGAAATCTAATTCGATCATTAGATTGGAAATAATTTACTTAGTCGGAAAGCATAATTCGATTTCCGAAATTCAAAGAAAAGTCGGGACATGACAGTCCAAATTTTGCCCAGAAAAATAATAAAAACTGACTTTCTCCAGTAGACTCGTATCGTAAAATAAGTGAATGTAAAGTCAGACAGATTTTCGATATGAGTTCTCGAACGAAAATTCTATCGGACGCAAAAACCCTAATACAGTAGTCGGTTGGATGACTTCTGGAATTTATTTTCAGAAACGGATTTCACCGTTAGTTTTAGAATTGAAAATCTTTAACTTAGGCATGCAAAGCCTTAATTAATTAATAACTTTTTATTTTAGCGACGGAAGAAAATGTCACAGCCCCAAATCCCGAGAGACAGCAGAAGCTGGGGTGCGACTGGGATTGAATTGAAAAAGCGGGGAAGAAGGGGACTAACTGAAATAAACATACATAAAAGACAACATAATTCTATGAACATGACATCTTAAATAAAAGGAATAGTTGATCTCGAAGGATCACTCGAAGAAAGTACACTGAAGTATCTAAGTTATAGATTACAGACTTAAACTACAGTGATTTACCAAATGTACATAACATCAAAAAGGTCTAGAGTTTTGCAGCGGAAAAGTAGGTCATATGCTAAAGCTTTCCTAACAACTCAACTCAACTTCAACCACCGCCGCTCTCGTCGCTTCAACCTGCACATTTAGAAACATATGCAGGGCTAAGTACAAAAGTACTTAGTGGACACGTTGCCGAAAACATAATCATAAGTATAGTTAATCTGGCATTTCATAATTTGTAGCACATCGAGGTTTTATTAAAAATAGCCCGTGTCTACTAAAATATTTTCTGACTCATTTTCATAATTTGGCTTGATCAAGCACTTTTCATAGAGGTTACGTTCAAATCTTGACCAATTCTCATTCACCATGGCTGGTTACCCCTCAACAGGATACCACATACACCACAGGTTACAAAGTGCACAAACCTTGGAAAGCATATAGCTAACTCAAAGCCCATCGATAGTTAACACCTAATGGTTAACTCATAAAATCTGGAAAACACGAATGTTAACTCAGATAGGTACAAGAGAACTCACATAAAACATAAAACAGTTTATGCCATAATTATCACTTTGAAAACACGATTATCAAAGCGATAAAGAAAAGGTTTTCGAGCATTGCTCGTTTTGTTTCATATATAAAAGCCCACCTTAGCGTTTACAGAACTAAAGTACGAGCTTCCGTTCTCCTGATCTTCCGTCCTTTCCTTACTGCTGACTTCCTCCTTCATCGTAAAATAATCATACTTTAAACTCGACGGTAAAACATTAAAAGAACGGAGATTGGAATTAGGTTTCAGTCTTAGTCTTTTAAGTTCTTTTAGGCATTTGCACGCTTCTAGTTCTTTTTACTTAACGGGAACGAGACTTGAACAAACCTCGTTTAGAACTCGAAAGGTTCCTTACTCGACTCTTAGGTCAGTAGAAAAGATTATCGGTAACTCATTAAGACTTAAATGATTGAAAGAAACTAAGTTGCGAAGAAAACAACTTAGGAATTCAAGTTCTGAAAATTCACTGCGCAATGCAGTAGTTCTGGGGACTGCCCAGAACAGAGAAATTGGAAACAGGGGATGTTCCCTATTCCGTTAAAAATCTTGGAATGTCTAGTTTACTCTCCAATTTACGGATCTCAAATCCGATAAACGAGCTAAGAGATATCACAGTTTCCGGGAAGGGTCGCAAAACTGCCGCGGCTAACCCTAGTTGCTCGATAGAATCGACGTATGACTTCCTAGGCTCGTTCTATGATATCGAACCTACATTTTCACGATTTTAACACTTCAAGGCAGTCAACACGTACTCTCGAACGTGAAGAACTCCTTTCCATCGTTCGTCTATTAGCACGACGTTCTAAACATCGGCTTTCAAACTATCAAGTACTATACCAAAACAAGTTAACATTTCTCGATTCTAGTTCTCGGTTATAACTACAACTCGTCATATAATAATCCGGATGCTCATGTCGTCAACTACAAAGTCATTCCTTAATCCATAACGAGCATTATTATCTAGTTAGAATCCTTAATCGACTTTTTGATTATTACTTACGTTCAATTGATCGTCTCTTACGAAATTTCCAAAGTTAACGGAATTCATTCATTTTCTACAACATTAATCATCATCTATCGAGGATCATTACTACGTATATCATTACCTCAAATCATTAACCAATTTCAACTTAATTGGGATTCTTTGTCTCTTATAAATTCTATAATAATTTTAGATTAATTCCAAATAATTTCTATTATCAACTAACATCATAAGAAGCATTAATTCATCATTATATCATCAACTAAAACAAGCTATATGAAACCCCCAATTTCCTCATAAAAATCGGTAATCACTAGATAATTAGGAAAGTGTTTTTCCTCATCAATTAGCTCCATTAATATCATTCTCATACTACTACAGCATCATTTAATCAAAGATCAATACTACTACAACATCAATTAAGAAATCCAAGTGAAACCCTAGGCCCTAAAAATCGGCATTCATCATTTGATAGGGGATTTCATTTGTTCTTTCACTAATCCTTAATTAATCATCTCTCAAGCTCAATTATGTAATCAATTTTAGAATTAATCCATCCTAACCTAAACCCCTAATTTTCGGTCACCAAGAAGAAATTAGGGTTCTTAATTTCTTTCAATTTTAACCATAGAAATCAATCCCTAATACATCTAATTGAATTAATTAAAGCTCAAATCTTCTACTACCTCAACTAATAAAATCGGTCAAGGCAAGAATTAAGAGAAACAAAAATCTAATTGGATAGCTTAGGAGCTATGAAGAATACCTTGATTATTAATGAAAGATGAAGTGAAAATGATGGATGGATGATGATCCTTAGTGAAATCCTTGCCAAAGCTTCAAGCTTTCTTCAATGGTGAAAGAAAGAAAATATGAGAGAGAGTTTTAGGGGGGGGGGGGGGGTATTGGAGTGATGAAGAAGATGGAAAATGGCTTACATAATGTTATATGTATTTAGTTAGTTAATAGGTGTCCCAAAATTAGAATGTTCTTTAGTGAGTCATAAAGTAATACTATATAAAACTAAAATATCCTAAGTATGTGAGAGAGAGAGAGATCGGCTATGGGGGGAGGAAAAAGGAGAAATACGCGTTTTTCCGGCGCGATACGACGTTACAGAAATCGATAGACGAAAAACGTATCTCGGCACATTATCGTCAAAATCCGATTCTACCATAAATTCCGATATATTTAACTTATTCGGAAAGCAATATTTAAAATCTAGTTACCGACAAAAACTCGGGACGTCACAGTCCGAGTTTCGTCCGGAAAAATAAAAAAAACGAACTTTCTCGGGCGAGTTCGTATCGCGATTTCGTGAATGTAAAAATCAGACGTTTTCCCGTTCTGAGTTCTAGAACTGAAAAGTTATCGTACACGATAACCCTAAATACAGTAGTCATCTAACTGACTTCCGTAATTTATTTTCGGAAACGGATTTCACCGTTGGTTTTAGAATTAAATTTTATGAACTTAGGCGTGCAAAGCCACTTTTATTATTAACTTTAAAATTTTAAGTCATTACAAAATTTCTGGGTATTACAGAAAATATCTGGGGTATTACACTTTATGGTGCATTTAACAGTTAAGTATGATGCATCTGAGTTACATCATTATAAACTCAGTTGCATGCTTCTGAATGTAAATTGAACTATAATGCATCTTATAATTTAGTATAGTGCATCTATAAATTAAGAGTGATGCATATGAAAATAATATATACTTATAAATGTCTAGAGTTGTGCAATTTAAGTTGATTATTTTTGGGAACATGAAGTGTGATGCATCTGACCGGTGAATATGGTGCATATGGTTAAGTTTTGTGGTGCATCTAGGTATTACATGGTGTTGTATAAAACATGTTTGTACAACTTAGCGTTTGATGTATTTGTATGTTTGCATCTCAATAGCTAATATGGTACATCATAATAGTAATTGTGGTGTATGTAATTGTATGTGGTTTTCATATTGATTGCATAAGTTTTTTGTTTGTGTTGCATCAGAGAGAACAAAAAGAAAGCATGCCAAAAAGAGAAAACATGTAGAAGATGACGATGATGATTATTTTGAGGATATGGTGCTCTATAAGAAGCAAAAGGAAATAACGGCTACATCTAGAAAAGACGCATGGAGCAAAGATGATAAGGAGGGGGGGGGGGGATGAAACGTATAATCACAAAACAGAAAATTCTCGCAACTAAACGGGAAGAATTCAAGAGATTAATAGAAATAAGAACATACTGGTGGAGAGAATAGCAGTAGAAACACATTGCTACTACAAGAAAACATGTAAAAAAAGAGATTTTCACACGAATAAGTGGCTATTAGATTGAGTTTAGAGATATCAGTTAGTTCCAACAACTATTATAGATATAATAGAAATGTTAGAAAAGAAAAATGCATGTTGCGTGAAATACTTAAAATGTAATGATTGTACAATGCAGTTTTCGATTTTGTAATGTTGATTGAATGATTGGAAGGTTGACATGATATGTTGTTTTTTTAGTATGATGATGAGTTGTTATGACTCTTTAATTATTAGTGTTGATGCATCTTGATTTTTGAAAATTATAGTTATATATTACAAAACACATTATTATTGGGGTTAATTATTATGTGTAGTGTATGCATCTATTAAGAAATTGTGGTGCATATGACAATGATTTGTGGTGCATCTACAATAAATTGTGGTGCATCTAGTAATGCATCAGTCATGCATCTCTAAAAATTGTGTGGTGCATCTATCATTGTTATATGGTGCACATTAAAATGAATTGTGGTGCATCTGACAATGATTATGGTGCATCTGACAATGATTTGTGCAATCTAGTAAGACAAGACATTTTATAAAGAAACAAAGCAAAATATTACTCATTGAATATATGAAATAAATTTAGACAATGCGGGTTATTTCTCACCAACACAAACATAATATAATTAACATTGTATATCAAGACACAAAGAGATCGAAAATGTTGTTCCAAACACGACGTCCAATATACAAAATCCGAAATGTAAAATGAATATAATACAGGAGAAATATACACTATTTCTTTTCCCTATCACAAATAGACATCCTAGTCTATATCTCTTGTACACCTCCTGGAGCTTGACTGCAAGCAACATCAAGCTTGCTAATGGGAGTGGAGACAACATTATAGCAGGGTCAGTTTGATGATAATCAACAACAGAAATCAACTTATATCATCAACCTCTGATTTCCTCATGTCTTCAACCAAGTAATGTTTCTCGGAGTAGATGCATGTGACGACTTCAATTTTGAAGTAAACAAAATCTTGTCAGACCTCAACCATCATTTTGATGCAGTCCTATCAAATATGATGAAAACTGAACATAAAATTTTGAGTAAAAGCAAATCAAAACATCAAAACGTATCAAAAAAACTCTGTTCTCAACTACTACAACACAAAAATATTATCACAAACACGTCGTACGCACAAATTCACTAGATACACACACATATTTTATAGCAAAAATGATGGAGCAATAGACCAAAGAATCTCAAAATTTCAATCAGAAGGATAAACGGGATCATTTCGTAATCATTAACCAATTGATTTATAAAGTTCTAATCACGGTTACAGATAATCACATAATTGACATAAATAATACATTTTACAAAATTAAGAGATAAAATTAAATAGTACCTGTGAAATTTCTCATAGTTTCCACACCCAAGCAAACCAGCACCAAAGTCAAAGCTTAAATCATCAAACAAAACAAAAAATAAAAGAAGGAAAATCAAAGTCATAATTAAGACTAACGGTAAGATTGAATAATAATTTGTGAAACCAGAGAAGAAGAATCACAATGAAACGAATAAGAATAAGCACGATGATCATGAAGAAGAATACGGAAGTAACACAAACTTTGAAGAACAACCCATTCATTAATGAAAGAAAAGATAATTTCTAATTTACTATTTTACCCTTCATAACTTAAAAATGCGACAGTTATTTAAAATTTGCATATCTAATCTTAGCCATAGATTTAGTGAGATGGAGTGTTGAGATTAATTCTTATTTTTTAGGATAATGATCATTCTTATATGATCCCTCTCCTATATATATATATACCGGTGTGGATCTGGTGAGAACAACCCTTTATATGAGAAATAGGAATTAATCATAACCACTCATTTATAAGAAATCTGTGGCTAGAATTAAAAAATCTAAAAATTTAACATAGATTAAAAAACAAAGAAGGAGGGCTATTTTGGGAAATAGAAATTCACTTCTCCTCTGTTATACATTCACGCTATCTCTCTCTTTCTGTCTGTCTCTCTCTACCTTGGCAGAGAGGCCGTAGAATACTGCACCTCCAAGTGAGCGAATGATAGTTGTGGATCCTGTCATCTTCCTCCGTCACCGGCACCACGTTGATCGAGATCTCTGCAACTCCCGGCAAGCTAATTAGGGCACTGTTCTTTGCCGACGTCTGCTCCACCGTGATTCCGTCCACCGACAATTCCCACCGCGATGGATAGCCTTCCGCGATGGCTAATTCGCCGTCGTTGTATAAGAATTTGAGAAGGTCCACTTCGTCGTCCCATTTCTCCACCTTTGTGGTCTTGACGGAGAAAGTGTATGCGTCAAATAGGATTACGAGTGCTTGAATCCACGTGAAGTCGCGCTGCCGGCCGACCGACCTCAGGCCGACGAATCGTGCGTTGATTTGGAGATTCGGATCGGAAACTAAGGTGAAGTGTTGGTTGCTCTTGCCGTGGAAATAGAAAACGATGTCGTCTCCTCCGATGAAGCACGAATATAGACATGTCGCGCTATCGTTGTAGTTTGGCTTCTTATTTGAAAAAGATAAAATAAAATACAAAGAAGGAAGACTCAATTTGAAGTTTTTTTAACAATATTACAATCATAAGCAGTGATAAACATGGATTTTCTCATCTTTATAAGCTTAATTGATGTCAATTTGTATTGGGAAATCATGTTTGGAATAAGTTTTGTGCTTAAGAATTGTTATTTTGTGAAATATAATGCAAATTCGTACTTTGTTTGATTTTCAGAAAATTGGAGTCAAAATTATGCAAATTGAACATGATAAGATAAAAGCTCGATAGAAGTTCGTAGGCGAAAACGTATCTAAAATCGGAGTTGAAACGAGGGAGAACGAGCCGATTGAAAATTATTGCGCGCTGCCATGCGGCCGTATGACGGCACTGCATGCGGTCCAATTTTTGCTCTAAAAGACGAGATTTCTTTGTATTTTACATGTGGTCTCGCATGCAGTCGTGGATGTGGTCTTGCGTGCGGTCGTGCATACGACTGCATGGCGAGGCAGTTCAGCCCAAAAACCTTCCTACTTCGATTATAATTCTCTTCCTTGTTAGGATTTGTTCCTTACACATTTTGTCTTAGGTTTTTGGCTATAAATACTCCTTCTATTGCAGAGAAGAGGATCATCTTACACCTTACATTATTGTTCTTAGTTTTTATTTTCGTTTAGCTTTATCTTGGAGTTTTGAAGACTTGTTCAAGAGTTCAAGACGAGAATTGTTTTGACTACGGTTTTTCTATTTTAATGTTTATGAATTCCTTTTCTTTTGATTATGTATTTGATTTAATTATGAGTAGCTAAGTTTTTTATATCCTAGGGTTAGAGAGTAGATGGATAGTTAACTTTAATTCTTATCAATTGACCAATTTATGTCCCTCTCTTCTTTTCTATATTCTTGAATTGTCTTGCATGCTTGATTGATTGGCCACCAATTGTGCATATTAGTTGTGTTAATCCAATAGTCGAGAGATGAGGGTTAATGCACGAACTGGAATATAGAACACGCATTGCGAAATCACCGAGAGGGAAAGGCTTTGTGTGAGGGTATTAATCTTATGATCTTTTTGGAGTTACTTGCTTATGATGTTTGTTAGAAATGAAAACCCTAGTGAGTAATCCACGGTTAATATAATTTGTGCATTATAAGTTCATGCATCGAAATATAAAAATATACATAAACAAATGCATAAATTTAAATAATGTAATGCACAAATAATTACATATGTAATGTATTAATTATAGTAATCAATCCTTTCCTATTTTGTGCATTTACCAAATCATATTGATGCATCACTTAAATTGTATTAGTGCATCATAAAATTATTCCCAGAAAATCAAATAATAAATACTAAAATAATATACATAATGGAATAATTATGATATCACATACGAATACGAATACAAATATGAATACGATATGCATAATGCATTAATTGTATAAGTACATACTTTTGTAAATTATATTTGTTCTTTATAAACAATATGCATTTATGCATCACTTTGCACAATTTATGCATCACTTTATATTATTTAATGCATCACAATTTAATGCATCAAAATTACTATTATAACCCTACTTAAGTAAAAGACACGGGATAGACCAAAAAAAGCGGGGTTGACCAGCTAATTATGAGATTAAATCATATCCATTGATCTTATAGGATGAATGACTTGAATTAGTTCCTAATTGTTATATAAATAGGAGTTCCTATATGATACTTTCCCTATATATAGGATGTGTTATAATAAAATAGGTTTCTCCTGTGTTAACTAAAATTAAATATACACCTTTGATCATATATATATATATGTATGGTGGAGATTGCTCTGAAATTTAATGTGATATATTAAGTGAATAATTAATTATTAATTATGAGGGCATCATGGTAATTGGCAAGTTTAACCACTAATGCAACACGTTTGCAACATAATAGTCGGCGGTTAAGGGTGTTAAATCAAGGCAAAATTTATTTAGATGTTCTTTAAGATATAACTAGCGTATAACCCGTCGAAAATCGACGGAAAATTATAAAAATTAATAAAATTATTAAATAGTACTAATATGTGATTGTTTAAAAAAATATTATTTATTAATTATTTTAGCGTTAAATAATTCGATTATGCAATCTACTAAACTCGCTTAGAATTTATATCTCTTGAATACATCTTAAATTCAATTAAAAAGTAATTTTACCATATGTTTACCTCTCAAACCCATATAGTTATGTTTTTTTTAAAATTATAAATAATATATTCTCATTACTTTCGATAATTGTTAAAACTCTATTATTCTACAAAATCGATGTGGGCAAAAATATATTTCTCTCTCAAAGGAAAACGACTCTTAAGCTGAATCTTTTAGCTTTTTATGAAGAAAAAGAGACAAGAGAAGGAGCGGGTAGTGAGAGAGAGAGAGAAGAGAGATATATAGATAGCGAATAATACTATAGATATTAAGATTGTCTATAAGATGAAAGTGACCCTAAATACCCCACATTATGAATTCAACAAAAGATTAAGAAAAAAAGTAAGTTAAACCACTGCTCCACAATCATCCCGTCTGCCCCGACGCTTCCGACCTAGAACCGACCTATTGACTACAATACTGATTTTAAACTATATAAATAATCATCTTCCAAATATATTCACAAAAAAAATTAATGATGGCATTTGTTTTCTTTTTATCTAAAATTAATATTTAATTATATACATAACTATATTTAAAAAATATTCACACAATATTCAATAAATAAAAATGTAATTAAAAATTGTAATATTATATAAATAATCATCTTCCAAATATATTCATAGAGAAATAAATGATGACATTCATTTTCTTTTTACCAGCTTCGAGAATAACTTTTTTAACTGAGAATAGAACTTCAAGAGTTGTTTCACTATGTACTTGGTAGTTTTTCTTTTTTACAAAACTTTATATGTAATGATTGTGATTCATAAAATTATTTAGTCAATGATATAAGATAAAATTCGTCCATAAATATCCTTAATTTTATGAGTTCAAAATTATATAATATATTAAAAAAAAAGTTGTCCCGCAAGTATTGAATTGGCCCCTCTACGCGCACAATTCTTGGTCAGAATTGGCTCGTTGATAAATCGTTAGTAATTTTTCTGCCAATTTTCCTACATATTCTATTTTTTAATATATTAAAAAAAACGTTGTCCCGAGTGTACTGAATTAGCCCCTCTACGCGCACAATTTTTGGTCGTAATTAGCTCGTTGATAAATCGTTAGTAATTTTTCTGCCAATTTTTCTGCATATTCTATGTTTTCCAACGGAGGCGATTAATCAAACAATTTGAGATGATGTGTTTAAGATTATTCAAACTTGTTTGAAATTTATATACTCATACTTGTTTAAAATTCGATTAAAAAATTAGTCATTTGCGTTCCTTTCTGAAAAAAAATCTGTATATTAGTCTACCGCCACAAAACTACGTCGGAACTGGCCCGTTGACCACGACTCTGATTTATAAGTGCGTAGTTCCAAAA
This sequence comes from Schizonepeta tenuifolia, assembly GCA_029490685.1. Classification (NCBI taxonomy): domain Eukaryota; kingdom Viridiplantae; phylum Streptophyta; class Magnoliopsida; order Lamiales; family Lamiaceae; genus Schizonepeta; species Schizonepeta tenuifolia. The sequence continues at coordinate 85,053,875 of CM055958.1, forward strand.
ATTTAATAAAAATAATGATTGTACTATTCGTTATCGTCCTTAATCGTATAGTAATATTCGTTAATTAAAATTATAGATTATGCAAAGTTGGAAACCCAACTATAAATAACGTAAACATTATTTCATGGATGACGATTATAGATTTTAGAGAATACATGGAAAAAAAAGCATAAAATGAAAAATTTCTCGAGTTGAGGTAACCGTCGATTGGGAAAAAAAATTGATTGTACTATTCATTCTCATCTTAACTGTATATTAGTAATATTTACTAATTACAATTATAAATTATGCAAAATTAGAAACCCAACTACAAATAACGTAAAAATCAATTCATAGATGACGATTCTAGATTTTAGAAAATAGATGAAAAAAATGAATAAAATGAAAATTTTAAAATTAATAAGATTAAAGAATGAAAATGTGTCACGTGGGATTATTTATCTATTCGGCCAATTAATAAATTGACCAAATTAAATTAAATTAAACTATAAAAATATAGCGGCCGATTAAGAAATAAATTGATCAAATAAAACTCCTACAAAAAATAATTATATATTCGGCCAATTAATAAATTGACCAAATTAAATTAAATTAAACTATAATATGTGATAGAGTAAGAAAAATATTATTTGTTAATTATTTTAGGGTTAAATCATTCGATTATGTAATATACTAAACTCGCTTAGAATTTATATGCCCTTGAACACATCTAAAATTCAATTAAAAAGTAATTTTACCACATGTTTACGTCTCAAACCTATATAATTATGGCTGTTAAAAATTATAATCTAATATATTTGCATTACTTTCGATAATTTTCAAAGCTCTATTTTTCTACAAAAATGATGTGGGCAAAATTATATTTGTCTCACAAAGGAAAGCGGCTCTTAAACCGAATCTTAGCTTTTTATGAAGAAAAAGAGGCAAGAGAAGGAGCGAGTAGTGAGAGAGAGAAAATAGATATATAGATAGCGAATAATACTATAGATGTTAAGATTGTCTATAAGATGAAAGTGACCCTAAATACCCTACATTATGAATTCAACACAAGATTAAGGAAAAAATAATTTATTAAACCACCGCTTCACAATCATCCCCTCTACCCCGACTTTTCCGACCTGGAACCGGTCTATTGACTACAATACTGATTTTAAATTATATAATCGAAATATATTCACAAAAAAATTAATGATGACATTTGTTTTCTTTTTATCTGAAATTAATATTTAATTATGTACATAACATATTCCAAAAATATTCACACAATATTTAATAAAAAAAATTAATTATAAATTGTAGTATTATATAAATAATCATCTTCCAAATATATTCATAGAGAAATAAATGATGACATTCGTTTCCTTTTTTACCAGCTTCTAGAATAACTTTTTTAACTGAGAGTAGAACTTCAAGAATTGTTTCACTATGTACTTGATAGTTTTTCCTTTTTACAAAACTTTATGTGGAATGATTGTGATTCATAAAATTATTTTGTCAATGATATAACATGAAAGTTGACCATAAATATCCTTAATTTTATGAGTTCAAAGTTATATAATATATTAAAAAAAAAAGTTATCTCGCAAGTACTGAATTGACCCATCTACATGCACTATTCTTGGTCGGAATTGGCTCGTTGATAAATCGTTAGTAATTTTTCTGTCAATTTTTCTACATATTCTACGTTTTATAATGGAGACGATTAATTAAACAATTTGAGATGATATGTTTAGAAGTATTCAAATTTGTTTGAAATTCATATACTCATACTTGTTTAAAATCCGATTAAAAAATTAGTCATTTGTATTCCTTTCTGAAAAAAAATCCGTATATTAATTTACCGCCACAGTTCTGTGTCGGAACTGACCCGTTAACCATGACTCTAATTTTTAAGTGCGTAATTTATAAAATTTGTTTAGAATTTATATAAATCCACAATTTTAATAAAAATAATGATTGTACTATTCGTTATTGTCCTTAATCGTATAGTAATATTCGTTAATTCAAATTAAAGATTATGCAAAGTTAGAAACCCAACTACAATTAACGTAAAAATTATTTCATGGATGACGATTATAGAATTTAGAAAATACATTGGAAAAAAAGCATAAAATGAAAAATTTTCTTGAATTGAGGTAACCGTCGGTTTGGAATTGGCTCGTTTACCACCACGGTTTCGGGTCAGAATTGTCCCGTTGACCACGATTTTGATTTATAAATGCATAATTTATGACGATTTTAGATTTTAGAAAATACATGAAAAAAATAATAAAATGAAAATTTTAAAATTAATAAGAATAAAGAATGAAAATGTGTCACGTGAGATCCCGAGTTGAGGTACCCGTCAGTTGAGAATTGACCCGTCTACCTAATTAATTGACAAATTAGAAATTACTTAGTATTTTTTATCAAATTAAATAAAAAAATATTAGACTATTTCCAAATTTAATTCGGTCAACCAATAAATTATCCAATTTATTTTGAAACAATTTGTTCTGTCAACTAATAAATTGGTTCCCTAATAAAAATAATTATCTATTCGGCCAATTAATAAATTGACCAAATTAATTAAATTAAACTATAAAAATATAGCAGTTATTTATTCGGCCGATTAATAAATAAATTGGCCAAATAAAACTCCTACAAAAATAATTATCTATTCGGCCAATTAATAAATTGACCAAATTAAATTAAATTATTAAACTATAAAATATAGTCATTTATTCGGCCGATTAATAAATAAATTGGCCAAATAAAATTGGTGGAGTAAAAGATGAGAAAATACACATTGATTCAAGGTATTTATAGGCTTTTCAATAGGTGAAGTTTTATTAAGAAACCGATGTGGGACACAAGATTTTAGTATAGATATTTTAAATTTATTATTTTACATTTAAAAATTCAAAAATTTGAGAATTTAGATAAATATGAATGAAGGAATATAAGGGGTGCCACGTAGGTGTCACAGCCCCAAATCCCGAGGGACGGCAGAAGTCGGGGTGCGACTGGGGTTGGATTAAAGAAGCGGGGAAGAAGGGGACTAACTGACATACATACATAAAAGACATCAAACAAACCATGAACAAGACTCGAATATAATAAAGAAAGAGTTAATCACGAGTGATTACTCGTCAAAAGTACAGTGTAGAAACTAAGTTCAAATTTATAGACTTAAACTACAGTGTATTGTTCAAAAGGTACATATTCAAAAAGACTTAGAGTTCTGCAGCGGAAGAGTCTTAACTAAAGCATCCTATCCTTTCAACTCAACATCAACCGTTGCCGTTCCCGTCGCTTCAACCTGCACATTTAGAAAACAATGCAGGGCTAAGTACAAACGTACTTGGTGGGCACGATGCCGAAATCATAATCATAAGTATAGATAAATATGACATTTCATAATTGTAGCACATCGGGGTTTTATTGAAAGAACCCGTGTCTACTAAACATTTTCTGACTGATTTTCACAATTTACTCGGCCGAGTATTTTCTGGTATGCTATGTTCAATCTTGACCAATTCTCATTCACCGTGGCTGGTATCCCTCAACAGGATATCACATACACCACAGGTTACAAAGTGCACTAACTCTGGAAAGCACTTAGCAGCTAACTCAGAGCCGATCGTTAGTTAACCTAGATAGATTAACTCTAAATCTGGAAAACACGAATGTTGACTCAGATAGGTACAAGAGAACTCACATAAAATATAAAACAATTCATGCAATAATATCACTTTGAAAACACAGATATCAAAGCAATAAAGAAAGATTTTCCGAGCATTTGCTCATTTTATTTTGTATATAAGAGCCCACCTCGTAATACAGAACTAAAAGCACTAGCTTCCAAACTTCGGATCTTCCGTCCTTTCTTTACAGCTGGCTTCCTCCTTCATCGCAAAATAACAATACTTAAAATCGATTCGGAAAAGATAATTGATCAAAGAGAATCGAAATAGGTTTTAGTCGTTTCAATCATTAGGCATTTGCACACTTACTAGTTTCATTTTACTTAAACGGGAACGAGACTCGAACAAATCCCGTTTAGAACTCGGAAGGTCTCATACTCGACTCTTAGGTCAGTAGAGAGGGTATTCGATAGCTTAATACGACTTAAAAGATTATAAAGAACTAAGTTGGAAAGAATCAACTTAGGAAAAATTACGTTTTAGTTCATTAAACGACTTATGAAATTTCTCGCTCAACTACTTCTTTACTTGAACGGGTAAGAGATGAGATCTCGACTGGTTTTATCACTCAAAGCTCCATACTTGTCTCTAGGTCAGTAGGAAGATAGTCGTTAGCTATTACGGTTCAAACGATCGAAAGAAACTAAGTTGCAAACAAAACAACTTAGAAGAAAAGAAACTGAAATTTCACTGCGCATTACAGTGACTCTGGGAACTGCCCAGAACAGGGGATCTTGAAACAGGGGGTGAGCCCTATACCGTTGGAAATTTTGGGATGTCTAGTTTACGCTCAAATTTACGGATCGCAAATCCGCTAAACGAGCTAAAAGTTATTACAGTTTCCGGCGAGGGTCGCAAAACTGCCGCGATAACCCTAGTTGCTCGATAGATTCGACGTATAACGTCTTAGGTTCGTTCTAAGCTCTCGAATTCGATTTCTTTAGAAACTGGACCCTCAACGCAGTCATCACGTACTCCCGTACGTGGTGAACTCCTTCTTAAAACTCGTCCAATAGCACGACGTTCTAAACGGCGGCTTTCAACTAACAAGTACTAAACCAACAAGTTATTCAAAAATCTCGTTCTAGTTCTCGACTATCACTATAGCTCATATTATATTAGCTCGAAAGTTCATGACATCAACTACAAAGTTGTTCTCAAGTCCATCATAGACAATAATATCAAATTAGAATTCTCATTCGACTTCTTGGTTATTAATTACGACTAATTGTTCGTCTCTTACGCGATTTTCAAAGTCGTCGGATTTCGTTCAAATTTTACGTCATTAAACAACATCTAACGAGAATCACTTTCATTCATACAATCATTTCATATCAACACTATATTTCAACTTACGACGTGTTCTTCGTCTCTTACAATTTCAATAATTATTTTTGAAAAATCTAAATAAATTCCCATAATCAACTAACATCATTTGCAACTATATTCCATTAACTAAACATCAATTAAACCAAACACATGAAAACCCCTAAAACTCTTATAATTTTCGGTATTATCCCTAAGGTTAAGAGGGTGATTTTCTTCTCTAATTAACACCATTTATTCATTAATCATCCTATTATAACAACAATTAATCAATTGCAAACCAATTACATACTAACATGCAAAAATCCCCAAATTTAAACTCAAACCCTAATCGGTTTTCAACATAGCATGGGGCTTTCGATTTCTCTTTGTTCTAATCTCTAATTAATCACCTCTTAACCATGAATTTATCATCAATTTAAAGATTCAAGAACCCCACCAATTTCCCCTAAATTTCGGTACTACCTAGGATATTAGGGTTCTTGATTTTGCTCAATTCTAAACCCTAATTATCCTATCTAACACATCCAATTTCATTAATTCAAGATCAAAACATCTAATTCATCACTTCTAAAATTTTGATCAAGAAGAAAAATAAAAGATGGGAAATCCAATTGGATAGGAACATGGAGGAGATGAATACCTTGATAATTAATGAAGAAAGTAAGAGGTTTTGATGGTTGGATGAATGACTTGTGATTTCTTCTTGATATGAGCTTGAAGTTCTTCAATGGAGGAGAAGAGATGAAGATGGGAGAGTGAAGGAGTGAGGCTGCCGAAAATTGGGGAAGAAGGAGAAGGAGATGTGATTTTAATTGTTATAACATATAATAAGGTATTAAACCTATTAGGTGTAAAGGGGTGAATAGTTAAAACAATAGGTGTCACACTTTAAACTATATAAAACACAAAATATCCTTTAATGTGAGAGAGGGATGTCGGTCAAGGGGAGAGGGAGAAAGAAAAATGCGCATTTTTCTGGCGCGATACGATGTTACGGAAAACGTTCGACGAAAAACGTAGCTCGGCACAAAATCGTCGCGATCCGATTCGACCGAAAATTCTAACGTACTAAACTTAATCAGAAAATAAATTTTATAAAATTTATTTTGACAAAAACTCGGGACGACACAGTCCGAGTTTCGTCCGGAAAATCATAAAAACGAACTTTCTCGGGCGAGTTCGTATCGCGATTTCGTGAATGTAAAATTCAGACGGTTTTCCGTTCTGAGTTCACGAACTAAAAACTTTTCGTACGCGCTAACCCTAAATACAGTAGTCGTCTAGCTGACTTCCGTAATTTATTTTCGGAAACGGATTCGACCGTTAGTCTTAGAATTCAGAATCGTAAACTTAGGCGTGCAAAGCCATTTATTTAATTAACTTTAAATTTTTAAGATCGTAAGGAATTTACGGGGTATTACAGTAGAATTTTTTCAAAGTAAGAATCGTTTTCCTTTTAGTAATATAATGATGATTAGCTAGGTAGAATCATATATACACGTACCAGAATATGACGGATACAAATTCTGGAGTACTTTTCACATTGTGATCGATTTTTTGGCTAAATGTTTATTGCTTTTTAGTTGATTTATTGTTGCATATTATGTTTTCTTTTTTGCAATAGTTTTTTGTGGTTTTTTTTTTATGAAATGTTAATTGTTTATTAATCTTTTTGTTATTATTTTTTAGTTAATTTGCTAATACATATTATATATTGTTGCTTTGTTAGTAACATCTTATTGTTTTCATTGTTATATATTTATTGTTTTAACAGTAACATCTTATTGTTTTTATTGTCATATATTATTGTTTTGACATTAACATCTTATTGTTCTTATTGTTATATTATTATTATTTTGACATTAACATCTTATTGTTCTTATTGATACATATTAGTGCTTTGACATTAACAACTTATTGTATTTATTGTTATATAATATTGCATTGACATTAACATCTTATTACATTGAATTTCTTGAGGATTTTTATCGTGCAATTTGATAGTTGATATTAAAAAGAATCATTTAAATAAGCACATAAATAATAAATATATTAAATTGATATATGGTGAAAGAAAACAATAAAAATAGGTTTAATTGGCAAAAAATACATGAACTTTGTGCAAATTTGGCAATTTCACATGAGCTTTCAATTTAGCCAATACATACACGAACTTTTGACTTTGTTGCCAATTTCACACCGGCAAAGGTCCGGCGAATTTACTGTTGACCAAGCGCTGTACGTGGCAAAATAGCGATGACATGGCATAACTTGTTGAAATCTCCAAATATAATTCTCTCTCTCTATGTATATTCCTTTTAAAAGCTTTAGCGTATAAATCCAACACCCATATTCACATATTTATTTTTTTTAAAAACGCATATGAACTATTCTTCTATTCCACTCCTTTCGCTCTCAGTTGACAGAAAATTTGTTCACGAGCTGCTCCAACTATGGGAGATAGGTAGGTCCATTCTTCAATTGTTTAATCTTTTGGTTTATTTTTATTTTTATTTTTTTTGTTTAGGGCTTTTGAATTAACTATTGATTCTTTAGGGTTCTAAGTAAAATATCAATTTAATTAGGGGCTTGGCCCCAGAAATCTGTTTGTATGTGAGTTATATATTATTTGGATTTCTTTACGTCGATTTATTTGAAATTGAGATGCTTTTGAGTTTGATAAAGAATTGAAATGCACATAAGTATATAAGGCCTTGGTGCACGCCAAATGCTTGTAATATTGCCAACATGAAACTCATATGATTGTTATCGAGAAGCAAACTCTATTTTTTTGTGATAATATGGGTGGAAGATTTGATGTCAAACAATGTGATATTTTGTGCCACATGTGTATGACGATTGAAGATATAGTTTTTGCTAATTTCAATTTTTAGTGAATTTGTGGTCTGTTCTTATATTGTTTCATTTCCTTTATTTATTCAATATGATATTGCATTTGTACAGATTACAAGAAATCATGTGTTCTTCCAGCTTGGCATTTTCGTAAACATTTGGCATGTACCAGATTTTAAGTAATTTTGTTAGGAGGTTCTCTATTTCTCTCATACGCATTTCGTCAAACAGTTGGAGAGCATAATTTTTTAATGATCGGATTAATAGTGCCACATTGGAAAAATCCGTTGCCACATTGGAAAAAATCGGTGCCTAGTCAGCTTTTATTCAAGCCAAAATGAAACCATGTGAAATTGGCAACAAATTCGAAAGTTTGTGTATTTATTGGCTAAATTGAAAGCTCATGTGAAATAGCCGAATTTGCACAAAGTTCATGTATTTTTTGCCAATTAAGCCATAAAAATAAATACATAGACAAATATAATTGAAATAAACAATTGATTCAAACTTAGAAATAAATTCAAACTCTGTATCCACTGTGTAGATTAATACCAAATTTAAAAACACACAAAAGCAAAAACAAAAAGCAAAAATGAAAAATAAGCATGAAATCCCACAAATTAAGGAATGTCAATGTCAAAATACGTAGCTACCCTTTTTAATTCTAAACGGCGAAAATAAACCTGTATTAAATCTCACTAATCTTGACTGTACATTTATTTAAATAAATGGTTAGGATTTATTTTTAGTTAACTCATATAATTTTATTTCTATTTGATATATATATATATATATATATATATATATATATATATATATATATATATGAAAGAGATCATATAAGAATGCATCTTAACCTAAGAAATAAGAATAAATCTCAATCCTTCATTCTAGCCAACGTGTGGCTGAGATGTAATCATCATACTTAATAGCTTACTGCACTTTTTAGTTAAATAAGGTTAAATTAGTAATTTAGTAAATCACTCCTTAATTCAATTCAACGCATCTCAGTTTTAGATTTTCTTTTTCTTCTTTGTTCCCCGATTCTGCTCGTGATTCTTCTTCATGATTTCTTAATTCACAATTTTCATCGCGATTATTCTCGGTGACTTCACCATTGTTTATACCTTCCATTTCATCTCCAATTACCAAGTATTGTTCTTCATGAATATCATCATTTATTTTGTAATTTATTTTACATATTGTGATTTTAATTTTTCTTATTTTCATGATTTTGACACTGTTTTTCATGTTGATTCTCTCGCTCAAATGGAATTTCATATTTTCTCTTATTTATGTAAAAAATTTGATATTTTAGAGTATTATTTTTATTTCCCCTAATCTAACAATGTGCGCATTAGTTGAGGATGAAATGGACGAGATTCGAACTAAGCAATTGGTTGAATCATGTGAAGAAAACGATGAGCTCTAGGGTGGAGATGAAGTGGGGCTCCATCAGTCTTTGATTTGAATGAGCTGATTTTATGTCGTGATTTTTAGTAACTTGATGTTGCTGTCTGATTATGCTCCCCATGTTGGGATACTTCCAGTAACACGGTCACAATAAGTTGTCGAGATTCTATATGGTAGATGGACAGTTGTATATGAAGTAGGCTGTCACACCCCGACTCTCGAGGCTCGACTTACGAACACAACAAACCTAAACAACTAACAACTGACTCAAACAAAGGGAACATGCTCGGGGAAACAAAGATGGAAGATAAAACAATCGAATTAGGAATCCAAAGTATAATGAAATAATATCCGAGCATCTCAAAACCACTTATAACAAGAATTTAGATAAATACTTCATGCTGACGGGGATAGGATTCCAAAAAAGAGAATATGCCCATATATATATACCAAGTTAAAGGATCATATTCAACAGCAATTCAAGTCAACGAGCCCATTGCTCAGAAGTACAAATCAAGTAGTTTAAGAAGTTAACAAATATTCAAGGTCTTCGAGCACAACGCTCGGAATCAAAAACATGAGAATCAAAGTATTAGCATCAACAGACATCAATTCAAAAGGGTTGCAGCGGAAACTTGCATCAATACCCAACATCTGCACGTATGAAGACGTACAAATGCCAGTCTGATATTCAACTAGACTCAACCAAAAGGACCAAACCACACCACCAAATATCCATGCCATAGCCATCCAGTCAACCTGCATGTTTAGAAACACACGCAGGGCTGAGTACTTCGTACTCAGTGAACACAAGCCAAAACATTTGAATAAAGGTGCTTCTTAAAGCTATAATAATTGAACTTGCCTTGCCGAACATCACAAGTATATAAGCAGTTTTAAAAACAGTTTTACTTGTGCATGATAAAAACATTTCTTTTTAAACAGACTGCGCAGTCAAATATCATATAATATAATAGTATGTATCATCTATCACAAACAATTTCACTGTGCCGAGAAGTAGGCCTCCTTCTCGAGCACTGTGACCGGCCTAACCGAAGCAAGGCTCACAGTCACCTCAACATTTACCACACGTGGGTTTCCTGCCTTTCACAGGATAATAACATCTTCATATAAATAGATGATAACACATACCAAACTTCAATAAAAACGGCAAGTCAATCACATTTGAAAACATATCATAATACTTAATAGCATAACTAATTTTCATCGATAGTTTTGGTTCAGAAAAGCCCACCTGACTTCCGAAGAACTAGCTAGGTGGTTTAGGGCTATTTGTCCTCGCTTAATGATCCGTCCGGCTCGATCCTTCACAGTTCGACATCGATAGGAAAATAAGATACATGAACGACGGACACAAAGGCGTTGGACTTTAACTGAAGGACTTCTATTTGAGTCGTCTCTCTCTTCGCTTTAACTTTTCTAAAGGATCTCGCGTTCTCGTTTTTAAATCATTAACTCTACTTGAATTGGTTAATACTATTAATTGACGGCTTAACACTTTTCTCGTTCTAATTAATAACGTCATCGTCTATATTCTACTACTTAAGTTTTCTTTCAAAGCTTTCATTTGATTCTCGACTTCACAATCAATCATTCAACCATCTTGCATACAAAATACTTCAATTAACTTTTACATCATAACTAATATCATGCATTTAAACATTTATTCAATCATATAATGAATTCAAATAAATCAAACATACTTCAAGACACATTAACATTCATTCAAATTAGATCTTAAAACTTAATTCGATTATGCATTTCTTTTTATGAAGGCTCAACTATTTATTCTATCTTTCTTATTTATTTCTAATTCGATTCTTATTTCTTAACTCGACTATTGTTTCTCTAATTATTCACTCGGTAATTTTTCTCGGTTTATTTTTAATTTGATTGGTTGAAAACAACGTACTCAATTAATTATTTAATTAACTTCTTTCAACTTATTACTCGACATCTTATTCTATCATAATTTTCTTGATTAACGTATACGAGTATCTAACTTAACTCGTCTAGCATCTTTCTTTTACTAGATTAGAACTTCTCTTTTTATTTCTTCTTTTCTTGTTTTTAATCTTTAAGCCATTTCTTACTTAATAATTCTTTTATCTTTTAAAAAAAATATTTTTATTAATTAGTTCATTCTATTAGTCAAATTATAAAAGATCTTTTTGTTGTAGTTTAGTAAAATTTCAAGTCTTTAAATTTTAATACAAGAAAATTTATTAACAAATCTTTTATGCATTTTTCATCTTTTAATTAATTAACACTTTTAAACTTCAATCTTTTATCAAAAATTTCTATCTTTAATCATAATTTAACTAATAATCATACATAAATTGTAACACTTAAACATTCAATCCTTTCTATATTTTCACATTTAATTTCTTTAAAAACTTCAACATGCAATCTCATTTTCTTAACTTAAACATATGTATGATTATATTAACATAACATTCAATCATCTCATTGATCAAAATATCACTCAATTCATCAATAAAATCAACAAAATAAATGCTTCATTTTTGCTCAACACACACGGCATTTATGCACCTTTTTGAGCAATTTATTTCTCAATTTTTCATGCATATAATCTCATTCTCAACATGATAAAAATAACAAATCAAGTATCAAAATAACAATAACTCAAAGAATTCATTTTTTTTCCTATTTTACCTAAAATTTTCGGTATTCATCATAGTTTTAGGGTTTTAAATTCTTTTTCTTCTCTTAATTCACCGATTAAAACTATTGTTCGATTCTCCTAACGATTTCTTCTCACTCGATTATCACATGCACATCCTAAGTTTGCCTAAACATAATTTAAATAGCATGCATGCATAGTTTCTTTCTTTTAGGACATAGAGATATACATATTTACAACTAAACAAATGAATTTCATACTTTAATTTAAATGGAATTCTTCTCCTTGGCTCTTGGAATTGGAATGGATGGAAAATGAAGCTTCAAAGCTTGGATTTGAAGGAAGAAGGAAGTCTTCTTGAATCCTCAAAAAGAATAATATGGAATTAATCATCCATTCCTTTTAGGGTTTAAGAATCAAAATGAAGAAATTGTTGGATGAATATTGAATTTAATCTCAAGAACTTGAAAGATATTTACCTTTTCTTGAGAATATGGATGGAATGAATGGAGAATGATACTTTCTACTTCATTTCCATGGATGAGGAGCTTGAATACATGGTTGCATGTAAGAAAAACCAAAGTATGAGTGAGAGAGAGAGAATGCCGAGAGAGTAGAGAGATTGGAGAGAATGAGAGTTCTTCTTTGTTGTCTTGAGAGAGAGAGATTTGGAATGTGAGAGAGAGGGATGTGTAGATGACTAAGTTCTCTTCTTGTCTTAGATGTATGAAATTGAAATCCAACAAAGAGAATAAAGTGAATTGTTGGAAGTTGAAATTGTTAAAGTGATTGAAAGTTGATGTGATGTTAGTTGCATGCAATATTTTGGTAAGATCATGTAGAAGACATAATCATGATAATTAACATTGGAAATTGGAGAGAGATGGGAGAGAAAGAGTGAGGTGGCGTGAGAGGGAGAGAGGTGAGTGACACGTGTCTTCGTCGTGTCGTTACGGGTGTTAATTACCCGGTCGTAAAGGTTTTCTGGATAAAACGATTCGTATTAAAATCTTTTTATACTATAAACGGGTCTAACCTCTTCTCGTCTCACTTTTGACACTAACTCATCTCAATCCTATTTTACGTCTCAATTAAAAGATTAACGAATTCGATCATTTAGTCTTTTAAATTTTAAAGGAATTTAGTCGGCTTAATAATCCATTTATTAATCCTTTAAAGATTAACTCCTCATTACTCTTCTCAATTCTCGGATAAGTTTTTACCCTATCTCAGTGATCTTAAAAGCAATTCTAAGTTAGAAGATTCTAATTCAATTCTATTCTAAGTTCATCGGTGTAAATATATTTCTCGGCGATTAAAATTATGCTATTTCGATTAAGCAAACTTCTCGGGATTATTTTAGAAATTAATCTCATACTCATCTTCTGTTGGGAAATTTATTAGTATAAGTTTTGATGAATTCCAAAACCGACTGACCCCAACCGAGTAGATGTTGCCAGAACCTAATGTTAGAAGTTAGGCTCGCTGTTTGAGCAAAGTTAAGATTTTATCTTTACAGGTCTCCAGCTGAAGATGGCAACAAGGCGTCACTCAGACAGAACATCAGTTGTGAAGAAAGACAACTGAGAGTTCATTTGTTTAGATGCAAACAAGGGGAAGTCTTCTGAACATCAGTTGAGAAGGAAACCAACTGAGCGTTCATCAGATGAGAAGCAGCAGAGAGGAAGAGAACATCAGATGAAAAGGAAATCATCTGACGGTTCAAACCCAACTGAGTAAAGAAGTGGAAGACAACTGAGTGTTCAGTTTCAGAACCTCAGTTATAGAATCCGAACAAGAAGTTCAACTGTTTGAAGTTCAAAGTCAGCTGAGAGCTCGACAGATCGGAACATCAGCTGAAGATCACTCAGATGAAGGTCAAGACTTTCAACCGACAAAACGAAGTTGACTGTCAAAGATTTGAATTTCAAAAGGAAGTCACATGAGGGTTTGACCGTTCAGTCATTACCCCATCTGGCCCAACACAAGGCTGTCTCAGATGGAAAGCAGAAGAGCACAGATGCCATATCGGGAAAGTCTGCAGAGATGAGAGACAAGCCATCGCTTTCAACCGATCAGAGATCAACTGCTCCTCCAACGGCTAGTTGATTCTCTCCGCTTATAAATAGAGGTATTCTCTCATTCGAGAGACACAGACACATAGACGACGAAAAATTCAAGAGCTTTCTCGAGAGAAATCAAAGCAAAAAGCAAATCTGCAAAATCATCATCTAAGAGCATCAGCAGCTGAGAGTTCCAATTTGAGAGAACATTAGTAGCTAAGGGTTCCTAGAGATCGAAACTGTATTTTATCTTAGGTTGAGTGTTTATTCGTTCAAGCCTTAGATCCAGCTCTCATTCGTGATCGAGCTGTAGTTGGAAATCCTACCCATTTTCACACCCTAAAAAGTGTGCTAGGACCTTACTCTTCCTGTAATTGAGTAGTCAGGTCGTCAAGTACCCGCAAACTTGACTTAGGTTGTTTAGTGCCCGGAAACTAAACTGTAACGGTTGCTCAGCCCGCGTAAGCTGAGTGGAACTGTCCAGAAGAACTTGGACTGAGGTGTGTGGACTCACATCTCCCCGTGGACGTAGGAGTTCTCTCCGAACCACGTAAATCTTGTGTGTCGTGTTTATTTGTGTTCGGTCATTATTTGCATATCTCATCTGACAAACTAACCGCATACAATCTGCATACTTTCACATCAACAGTTTTGGTTTTGACCAACCGTGCATAAAAGCGTGAGTTTGATTTTACGAGTACATTTTCCACCACATTCCGCACAGCACCACTCTTCCAGCTGAGGTTGCTTACTCAGCTGTGAGATCCCAACTGAGTCCTTTTACTCAGTTGAAGTTGATTTCAAGTGTTAAGTTTTTCAAAAGTTGAAAAATCCTAACTGGTGTATCCCCCCCATACACCAGTAACTCGTATCGGGACCATCAAGTGGTATCAGAGCAGTGGTTCAAAAGACTGCTGACTCTGTTTCACGAGGTGTGAATTCGAGAATTTTATTTCAGTGGTCAACTGAACAGATCTTTTCACGCTAGTGCATACTTGCTCGCATTTTTTTCCTGTTTTTGTTTGTGCAGATGGACGTCAAGGACAAGATCGTAGTCATGTTCTCTGTTGTCAACTATACATCATGGAGAACTCGAATGAAGAAGATACTTCTGTCAAAGCATCATAGGATGCAACAAGTTCTCACATCTGGACCAATCGTCATACGAGACAGAATACTTCGCACTCCCACAAATCCCAACGATGGAGATGCAGTGGTGGAGTATGTGGAGAAACAGCCAGAAGACTACACTCCGGAAGAGGCCAAGGTGAGCCAGCTGGATATCTGGGCTCAGAGCACAATAATGTCCACGGTTGGACAAGATTATTTGCCCTGGATAGAGGAGTGTGAGACTGCAAAAGAGATGTGGGACATTCTGGCTTCGCTAAGTGAAGGAAGCGACGAGATAAAGGAAAACAAGTTCTCGCATGCATGTCAAGATTTCGACAATTTCAGTCTGTGACCTGATGAGACTATCGATCAGCTAGAGCTCCGGTTTATGGACATCATCAGAAGAATCCAGTCCATCCGGAAAGGAAAATACACTCTAAGAGAAATAAACCTCAAAGTGTTGCAAGCTCTACCGGCTGAGTGGGATACTTTCACAAATATCCACGAGAGCCGAGCTGACCTTGGTGAAATGGGAACTGAAAGATTGTTCTCAATCTTGAAAGGGAATGAGTATAAGGTCAACAGAAGGAGGTCGCAGCCCTCAAGTCAGACAAATAGAATTGAGGATGTCGGCTCAGCATCAAAGTCAGTTGCCCTCCGAGCTGACTACTCAAAGTCGAGATCGTCAAGGCCAACCAGATCGTCTGACACGACTGCAAAGGAGCTGAGCATAGAGAAACTGCAACAGAACATTGCAGCGTTGTCAAAGAAGTTAGCCGATATGGATACTCGGTTCGGCAAATATAAACGTTTCTATAAATCAAACCGAACTCGAGACAGTCGAAGCCAGTCACCAATGGTTGCTTCGAATGCGGCAAGGAAGGACACTTCAAAGCTGACTGCCCAGACCTTTCAAAGAAGGAAAGAGAAGCACTAAGGGCCAAGCAAACTGCAAAGAATAAGGCCATGATAGCTGAAGAGGCAGCTTATGATATGGACATCTTCACAGACACTGAAGATGAGGATGATCTGACCTCTACCAACAAAGTCATCAGTCCGGATCAATGCCTCATGGCACTTGGAACCGACCAAGATGATATTGAGGTACAATCTAATCCTGCTCGCTTAAATTCTTCCAATACTTCTAACATGCAGGAATCTCTGAGCGATGAGTTGAAACCCTCCTGGAATGATTTTCAAGAACTCAGTGAGGAACTGCATCAGCAGTCGGTTGAGTTTAAGAGTCTTCAAGCCCAGTTCGCCAAGCTTGAAGATTCCTTAACCGAAAAGGACAATCTGATCAAGAGACAAGCTGAAGAAATTGACCAGCTAAAAAGTCAACTGAGTACAGCCAACCAAACTGAGGCTTCAACCGATGAACAGTTGAAGGAACAGATCAAGGCACAGAACGAACAGTTGAACAAGCAAGAGGGTCAGATCGACCAGCTGATGAAGACATCAGATGCCCAGACCGAGCATATAGCCGTTCTTCTCAAGGATCTTCAAACTGAGAAGGACAACCTGACAAAGCTATATCAGTTATCCGAGATCATCGAGAATCTCACCAGATACAGACGACAAACGGATGATGTGTCTGGACTCGGATACGACGTGGCAAAGGACACTGGAATTCCACCAGCTACCTTCACCAAGGCTGAGGAAGTCATTGTTGCCAAACCTAACACAGTTGAGTCTGCAACTGAACAAACACCATCACAACCGACAAAGGCAACTGTGGCTGAGAAAGGCAAAGGAGCTGCAGATGGAGCACCAACGAAACAGTCGGTGGAGTCTACAACCGAGGGGGAATGTTCCAAGACTCAACGGAGGAACCGGAGACGTCGGAGTCGCAATCAGAACCGAGCTCAAAATCGACAACATAACCAAGCTCAAAACCGACGTGATAATCGACCAACAAACCAACCACAGCAGAGATGGAACCAACAGAACCGACCAAGCTTCAACCGACAGAATCAACAATGGTTCCAGCACCACAACAACCAGAGGTTCCAACAGAGTCAACCTATGTGGAACAGTTACGACAGCTATGGTTACTCATGCCACAACATGAATCGACATCCGGGCATGAACAACTATCGTCAACAGCCAAGGCAATGGAATCAGAATCAGCCAAGAAGATTCCACAATGGCGTCTGACCTCAAAGACAAACTCAACAGGATAAGAATCGCCATCAAAACAGGGGGAAAGCCTCACCTCCTAAAGCCCAACATGGGAGAAATCCAACTCCTCCCAAGAAACAGAACATCACTACTAACAACAAGCCTAAGGATAACCGAGGTGTTGTTATAGTTGATGATGAAGGAAAAGTAATTTGGAATGATAAATCCATCCGAGTTTAAAGGGAAAAGCGACGCACGGTTCCAGCGGGAACTGGTTCTAACCTTCCAGGACCCAACTGAAATTGGGGACCTAAGCGAGTTTCTCCTTGCAGGTACAGGAGAAACAGCTGAGGAAGAAGAAGGCGTCTACAACAATGTGGGTGATGGATAGTGGATGCTCGAAACACATGACAAATCTGAAGGATTTGCTTGGAAGTTTCGTGGAGAAAGAAGGTCCATCAGTTACTTTTGGTGATAACTCAAAAGGCTATACCAGAGGTTACGGTACCCTTGAAACCAATCATGTTTCAATTTCTAATGTCTCTTATGTTGATGGATTGAAGCATAACTTGCTCTCCATCAGCCAATTCTGTGATAATGGTTTCTCTGTCAAGTTTGATGCACAGGGTTGCAGAGTGAAAGATGTCAGATCAAAGCAGGTGATATTGTTGGGAAATCGATCCCCAACCGGGAATGTGTACTACGCTGACTGGAACAGCAGCCTCCCTGACACTTGCCTGTTATCAAAGAGCAGTTCGGATGTGAGCTGGCTGTGGCACAAAAGGCTCAACCATCTGAACTTCAAGACGATGAACCGACTCGCCAGACAAGAACATGCAAAAGGCATACCTAACTGGGTGTTTTCAACAACACACATCTGCAGTGCATGCCAGCTGGGAAAGCTCGCTAGGTCCTCCTTCCGGTTGAAGACAACTCCTTCAACTGACCGAGTGTTACAGCTGATCCACATGGATCTCTTCGGGCCAGTTACACCAAAAAGCATTAATGGAAACGAATATACTTTGGTTGTAACTTATGACTACTCAAGATATATGTGGACCATCTTCATGCGCCACAAAAGTGAGACCCGAGATGAGCTGCCCAAGCTGATGGATCGGATATCGAACCAACAAGAGATGAAGATCATATCTATCTGATCAGATCGTGGAACGGAGTTTCTAAATGAAACCATCATTGAGTATTGCGAAAAGAATGGCATAACCCATCAGACATCAGCCGCGCGTACTCCACAACAGAATGGCGTAGCTGAGCGAAGAAATAGAACTCTGAAGGATGCAGCCACATCCATGTTAGCGAGCTCAGCACTGCCAAAGAGATTTTGGGCTGAAGCTATCAACACAGCATGCTACACTCAGAATCGATCTCTTCTCACCAAGCGGTTGGGAAAGACGCCCTACGAGCTGTGGAGACGCAGAAAGCCAGATATTTCTTATTTTCGTATTTTTGGATCTAAGTGTTATATTCACAACAATGGGAAGACTCAGTTGAAAACTTTTAATGCCAAAGCTTCGAAGGGCATATTTCTTGGATATGCAGCTCGGATCAAGGCATATAGAGTTTTCAACAACAGCTCTCGTGTTGTGGAAATAACACCTCATATTAGTTTTGATGAATCTACCTTTGAGTGCAGGGAACAGGTAAAGGAACATGACGCGGATCCAGCTGTTCTACCAGTTCTCACCAGATCGCAAGCTCTTCGGGAGAAGAACAGAGTTGAACCTCTAATATGGGCAACTGAGGATGAGGATCCATATTCCTCTGAAGATGAATGCGAAGACCTCAGCACATCTCAAGGGGGAACTTCAGCTGATGCCCCTCCAACTACATCATCATCCGATGCCCAACCGAGCTCAGTTCAAACTATTGTAAATGTTGAGGATCCAGACTCAACAGCTGATCAATCACCAGCTCTGAAGACTCCAACTCAGATTTCTGAACAGCCACAATTGGAAGAAGAAGGAAGACGCAACCGAAGATGGTATGAAGTTCATTCCACTGACGACATCATCGGAGATCCAACCAAGGGTGTGCGCACATGGAGCAAAGTTGCAAATCCAGAATCAACCGAAAAAGAATCCAACACTTATGCCCAATATGCTGAGGAATTGGCAGTTCTAGAAGAGTTCGAGCAAGCTGGAGATGTTGCCATGATTTCTTGCTTTGTAGCTGATGTTCCAAAACCGAAGAATGTTGGGGAAGCTCTCAACTGTGTCCACTGGACAACAGCCATGCAAGAAGAATTGAATGGTGTCAAGGTGGTAGAAAGACTAAATGGTGTCAAGGTGATTGGATTAAAGTGGATTTTCAAAAACAAGAGAGACGCCATTGGATTCATTGTGAGGAATAAAGCAAGGTTGGTAGCTCAAGGATACTGCCAACAAGAAGGAATTGACTTTGAAGATTCCTTTGCACCAGTTGCAAGGCTGGAAGCCATCCGGATCTTTCTAGCTTATGCCGCACATCACAAGTTCAAAGTATATCAGATGGATGTGAAATGTGCATTCCTCAATGGAGATATCAAAGAAGATGTATATGTTGAACAGCCTCCTGGTTTTGAGACTGGAGATGGAAGAGTGTACAAGTTGAAGAAAGCTATCTATGGTCTAAAGCAAGCACCAAGAGCATGGTATGACAATCTTTGTGGATTTCTTCTGGACTCGGGGTTCAAACGAGGTTCAGTTGATAAAACTCTGTTCACCATCAAAGTTGGAGAAGATATACTTGTCGTGCAAATTTATGTCGATGACATTATTTTCGGGTCCAAGTCGGAGGAGCTGTGCAAGAAATTCTCCGATCTTATGAAGGAAAAGTTCGAGATGTCAATGATGGACGAGATGAATTATTTCCTTGGATTACAAGTGAAGCAGTCACCTGAAGGGATTTTCATCAACCAGTCCAAATATACAAAGGAGCTCATCACCAAGTTCGGATTACTGACAAGTAAGACAACGAAGATCCCTATGAACACGAACTGGAAGATCGAACCAGGAGCTGAGGGAAAGCTCATTGATGCCAGCCAGTATAGAGGGATCATCGGTTTGCTGCTCTATCTAACTGCCAGCCGACCAGACATTTCATACGCAGTTGGAGTGTGTGCTCGTTTTCAAGTCCAACCAAGAGAAGCACACATGTTGGCAGCAAAAAACATCATTAAGTATCTGAAGGGAACTGTCAATGTTGGATTGTGGTACCCAACTGATGACAATATCCAGCTGACTGGATACTCAGATGCCGACCTAGCAGGAGATCGGTTGGACATGAAGTCTACTTCTGGACACTGTCAGTTCATGGGAAGCAAGCTAGTTTCATGGTTCTCCAAGAAACAAGCGTGTGTTTCTACTTCGACAACCGAGTCAGAGTACATGGCTGCCGGAAGCTGTTGCATGCAAGTATTGTGGCTGAAGCAGCAGCTGAGAGATTATGAAGTCTCAACTGGACAGGTTCCCATTCATTGTGATAGCTCGAGTGCCATAGCTATCTCTCTAAACCCTGTTCACCACTCTCGGACTAAGCATATCGATATTCGTCATCATTTCATCCGAGACCATATTGAGAAGAAGGATGTGTCCATGGAGAAGATCCCAACTGAGATTCAGAGAGCTGACATCTTCACCAAACCTCTTCCCGAAGCCCGGTTCAAGATGCTGTGTGATCTTCTAGGACTTTTGGATCCGAGCTAAAAACTCGCCCCAGCTAAAGAGTCATCCGAGCAGAAGAGTCATCCGAGCTGATAAGGATTCATCCGAGCTGACGAATCGGATATCGACTTAAGGGGAAAGCTCAGATGAAGGAGGAATCTCAGATATGAATTGCCAACTGAAGACATCAGACGTCAGCTGAACAGACGAACTCGAGTCAGCTGATGGTATGCGGCAACTGAGGTATACAGCTGATGTCGACATCAGCTGCCAGGTATCATTTATGACTGAAGGTGTTATGTTCTTAAATGAGAATGTTTGAAATAAATTCAAACATTCCTGTGCTAGTCAGTTAACATTAAAATAGCCATCATATCGCATTAAATGTAAAGTACGGCTGAGCATCCATAGCCTACTTTATAGTGCGACTGGGCTGACATGAAACTGTACACCTTCTCACGCGCTGGTTGGAACTCGGATCAAAACGTCGAGTCAAAGATAGTCAACAGTCGCGTAATCCCAGCCATTGATGGATTCGCGCCATTTAACCCCAGCCGTTGATCTCATCCAAGTCAAAGACCTATATAAGGCGAAAAATCAGGAAGATATCTCCTACTTTCCTCATTCGTGCTTATTAATCATACTATTCATCGTCTTCCAGTTTTTCTGCCTAACCCTTTTCTGCAAATAGATTTCTTTTCTCTCTTATATATATTGCCTTTGCAGTGATTTAATGGCACCCAAAAGCAAAAGAATGGCATCATCCGGACCTTCCCTCGTGCCTACAACGTATGAAGAGTCGTTCGATATGTTAGTATCGAAGATTCACTTTGAGCAGATCCTCTCCGACGAGGATCTAGAGTTGCCGGTCCTAGCCCCTCTCGCCAACACTCTCCGTGAGAACGGACTTCTGGAATGGGCCAAGCTCTGCCCCTCTCACTTGCTCAGGCGACAAGTCGGAGAATTCTACGTCAATCTTGCTCGCCCCCTTGACGGTTCAGAGGGAGTTTCTACGACGGTGTCCTGCCGACAAAGGGATGTTCCGGCAAGGACAATACGTCGTGTCTCCTTCTCCATCGACGTGTCCGATGTCCTCCGATACATCATACCAATCAACCACACCGCCACCGAGTTCCTGGAGAATATTACCGACGAACAGGCGGATGAATTTCTACAGGATGCTCTGATCGAGCCAGAGCGGTTGAGGAGCAACATGCAAAGGACTAAGCTGAAGCCTGAACACCGCCTGCTGTTCGACGCCGTGTCGAAGGTCGTGTTCGGATACAGTGACGCGTTCGGCGACATCAGTCGACCCAAGTTGAAACAGTTGTTGGCCCTGGAGCACCAACACCAAATCAACTGGTTCCAATATTTTCTGAACCTGTTGATGATGGAAAAGTCGAAGATCTCTGAGACTACAACCGAGTCTGGAGAGAAGCTGCTGAGTGTGAAGGGCACGCTCAACTTCGGCTGCAAAATCTCCGCCCTCATCCTCCTCGCAACAAAGGACCGCAACATGGTCTGGGCTGACTGCGAGGAGACGCCGCTGAAGAAGCTGTTGCTATTCCCGACAGCCAAGAAAGCACAGGAGGTGCTGAGGAGTGTCTACACTCCCAAGGACAAGAGGGAGTCGGGAAAGCCAGCTGAGTCAACAGCTGAGGGGGAACAAGCTGCTGCTCGCCCCACAAAATCCAAAGCCTCACGTCGCCGAGCTGACGTTGAGAAGGAGTCGACTGATGAATCTGCCCAGAAAAAGTTAAGGGTAAGGTTCAAGAAGGCGATCAAGAAGGCAGCTGAGGTGCCAACTGATGAGCCAACTGATGTTCCAGCTGACGAGTTAGCTGATGAGCCAGTTGAGGTTCCAGCTGAGGAGCCAGCTGAGGAACAAGCTCCAGACGAGGAGGGAGCGCAGGTCGAGTCCACACCTGCTGAGGAGCATTCCGAATCCAGCCGCTCAGCTGAGGCCGCATCATTCGAGATCGCACCTCGAGGCCCCGGAGCTGATGAGGCTGAGGGCATGGAGACGTCGGATGCATCCTCCTCATCTGAGGACCTCGAAGATGCTACCACCTCCCCCACAGCTGGAGTGAATGTTGTACCGCCCCCAGAGCCTCTTGCTCTCTCTACCCAAACCGAGCCAGAAATTTCGAGCTCTCAGCTCGATGCCAACATCGTGACCGCTCCTTCGGCCGATGTTGAGGAAACCATTCCACCCTCTTCCCCAACTGAATCCCAAATTCCGAGCTCTCAGCTCGATGCCGATGTTGTGACCGACTCTTTGGCCAACATCGATGAACCTCTTGAACCCGAACCATACAATCTCACCCCCTCCCCGATCAACGAAGCGGAGGACCTGCAGGCTGTTGCTGACGAGCACGAAGGCAGGGTGGCCTACTGCTTTCAAAAGCTGTTGGATCTGTTCCCTGCGGCTCGCGACATGCCCATCTTCGCCACACTGGGAACCGAGCTACTGTACCAGTTCCACCTGATCTTTAGCCAGTGGTATGTCAAGGAGGACACGATCAGGGTACTGAGCTGGGACAGGCTGAAATCTGACGAGTCCCGCATGCGAGCCTACTTCAACTATTCCAACTTGGAGGTAGCGTACAACAACCGGATTGCGCTGCTCACTAGACGGTTGGACCAGAGTCTGGCTGAAGGGAAGGACACAAGGGAGGCAGCTGGAAAGGAGTGTGTCGACTTCCTTGACAGTATGTTGGTGAAATCAGCCGACTTCCTTGAAGATGTCGATGCAGCAGCCGCCGCCACAAAAGAAGAAGAGGAGAACCTGAAGCTGTACCTGGCAAACCGTCAAGCCATGGTCACAGCTGAGCCTCTAGCTCAGTCTACTCAAGCCCTTCCAGCTGCTCAGCTCGCTCCTTCAACAGAACAAATCTGCGAGCTAGTGGCTGAGAGGGTCAACCAGTTGAGGACTGAGCTGCTCGCCAACCTCCAGCACCAACAAAATGACCAGCTGAGGGAGTTGGCAGCTCAAGAAGTGAAGTACCAACAACTGATGGAGGAGAATGCCGAGCTGAAGATGAAGCTGAATGATCTCTCCTCCTCCACCAGTCACGACGTGTCGGAGCTAAAATCCACTCTGTTGGGTTTGAAGTCGGAAGTGAATGTCTTCAAGTCCTTGGCTGACTCAAATTTGGCCAAGTCCCAATAGACGCAGGATGCTGAATGGGAGTCCCGGTTCGAGTCGCGTTGGGCTGAGTTCGTTGCATTTCAGACAGAGGTCAACGACAACCTTTCTGTCTTGAAGAAGGCAGAACAAGAGCGCCAGGACTCCGAACTGGCGAAGAAGATCGAACTGGAGTGTGCAGTCGATGAACTCTTCAACCGTGTTCAATCCACCGAGGCCAAACTCAACTCTCTGGACGGTTCAGTAGAAAGCCTTGTTGCTGATGCCAAAAAGGGGGAAGAGAAGGAGACGGAGGGTGAAGCACAGGAAGAAGAAGAGACCCAAGAAGAAGGAGTGCCAGCTGCTTAACCATCCAAATCTCAGCTGAGGAGAAGGAAGTCTGCTGCTGCCAAGTCAACCGAAGTCGGTGGAGCCGAAATGTCAAAGGACTTGGAGCAGGCAAAGAAGATTGGAGTTTCCTACAGCTCCATAGCCGAGATCGCAGCCGAGCTGGATTCTGAACTCGACGGGATAACAACCGAAGAGTGCATTGCAGCGGCCAAGGCTATGGATGTAGAGGAGAAGGACTACATGAACCCGAACTGGATCAGAAAGTTTGCCGCCAGCCAGGCGAGGAGAGTGAACCAGTTCGAGGTTGAGCTGAAGAAGGTTTCTCAGAACCTGGACCGCAACGTTGCCTCCCGCAGCCGACGCCGCATCAACAAAATCCAATCAAAGGCGGAAGCTCGGTTGAAGCAACAAAGGTTGCCTCTAAAGTCCAAGGTTGAGAGTCGGTTCAGGCATACTGACAAGTGGATGCCGACCGAGTGGAATGAGGATTGGGAGATGTTCAAGCAGGAGTTCGTGAACGACTTCTATTACAGAAAGGTTTACGCAACTGACGACCCAAGGAGAGCGTTCAAAGAGGCGCTGACTGAGTTGCACTCAGGTGACCCGGGCATGTTCGGTCAATTCAGGAGGGCCATGATTGACGCCAACCTGGACTTGAACACTGTTCCAGTTCCCAAGAGGATACTTATCGGCCACCTCTTCTCTTGGATTCCAGCAACCTGAACCGTCAGAAGATTGCATCTGAGGCGAGGCAGGTCTGCAAGGAGCATGGAGTGGACATCTCTAAGGAGTCACCTGCAAAGAGGGAAATTTTTGTAAGGATCTTTGGCAAGTATGGGCTACAATACTAGCTCAGTTAGTTTTCTAGCAACTGTTGTAATTTTCGGTTTTTGAGCCTATCTTTTGTAACAACCAGTTGTAATGAAAACTATTCAGTTATAAGATTCACCTTGATGAACAATCCCTCATTGTCCAAGCTCTGAATCACAAAGTCTTTCAATATCATGTTATAACTGTTCTAACCCTTTGATGTTTTATCTTATAGACTGTCTAGAATTTCAGCTGAGATTTTAGATAAGTTAGTGAGGTTTAGATCAATAGTGGTTTAAAGTTGTAAGTGGTTTTGGCATCATCAAAAAGGGGGATATTGTTGGGAAATTTATTAGTATAAGTTTTGATGAATTCCAAAACCGACTGACCCCAACCGAGTAGATGTTGCCAGAACCTAATGTTAGAAGTTAGGCTCGCTGTTTGAGCAAAGTTAAGATTTTATCTTTACAGGTCTCCAGCTGAAGATGGCAACAAGGCGTCACTCAGACAGAACATCAGTTGTGAAGAAAGACAACTGAGAGTTCATTTGTTTAGATGCAAACAAGGGGAAGTCTTCTGAACATCAGTTGAGAAGGAAACCAACTGAGCGTTCATCAGATGAGAAGCAGCAGAGAGGAAGAGAACATCAGATGAAAAGGAAATCATCTGAGGGTTCAAACCCAACTGAGTAAAGAAGTGGAAGACAACTGAATGTTCAGTTTCAGAACCTCAGTTATAGAATCCGAACAAGAAGTTCAACTGTTTGAAGTTCAAAGTCAGCTGAGAGCTCGACAAATCGGAACATCAGCTGAAGAACACTCAGATGAAGGTCAAGACTTTCAACCGACAAACCGAAGTTGACTGTCAAAGATTTGAATTTCAAAAGGAAGTCACATGAGGGTTTGACCGTTCAGTCATTACCCCATCTGGCCCAACACAAGGCTGTCTCAGATGGAAAGCAGAAGAGCACAGATGCCATATCGGGAAAGTCTGCAGATGTACTGATGAGGAGCGCCTATCATGCATAGCATTCCAGCTCTCTGGACCAGTTGACTACTGGTGGGAGACAAGACAGAAAGTGATACCTGCAGAGCATCTGGCTCAATTTACATGGGACGAGTTTAAGGAGGCACTGTACGACAAGTACGTACCGAAGACGTATAGGGCTTAGAAGGAGGCTGAGTTCTACAACTTGAAACAGGGAAAGATGACAGTGATCGAATACGATGCCAAGTTTTGCAAACTATCCAGGTATGCGCCTACTCAGGTCGATACCGAAGAGAAGATTTCAAAGAAGTTCCGTGGGGGACTAAGACACGAATTAGGGATCCCTTTAGCCAGTCACGGGGGACTGAGCTACACGGATGTCTTAGGATGAGCTTTGGAAATGGAGGCCATCGTGCCTGATGAGAAGAAACTAATAACAACCACACCAGCTCCAAATCAAAACCAAAACCGAGGCTACTTTAACAACAACAATAACAATTTCCAAGGAAAGAGAAAGTGGGAAGGAGAAAGTAGAGGTGGCTACAATAAGAATTTCAACAACCAGAGCAATCAGAGACAGGGAAATCAGCAGGGCTACCAGCAGTCGAATCAGAGCAACAACAAGAAACCGTGGCAGGGAAACAACCAGTCTGGGTTGTTTTTACAAGGGAACAACCAAGCCGGACCCTGGAAGGGGAATAATCAGCAAAGGCAACCTCAGGGACAAGAAAGGAATTACAATCATGGAGGAAATAACCCAGGGAGGGTTATCATTCCGGTATGCCCCAAGTGCAACAAGACACATTCCGGTGTCTGTCAAGCAGGCACTCCCAACTGTTATAACTGCGGACAGAAGGGACACATGAAGAAAGATTGCCCTAAACCACTGCAAGCAGTACCTCTGAGGTCCATACAAGCGCAGCCACAACAACAAATGAATCAGCAGCAGTTTCAGCAGCATGCGCAACAACAGCAGAATGCAAGGGCATGCGCGAATAGGCAGACTAGGCCAGATAAGGGAAAAGGAAAAGGAAACCTTGCAGGTATGGGAAAACTTCACAATATCCCTATTAAGATATTGTTCGATATGGGCGCATCGCATTCTTTTATTGCTGGTTGTTGTGCGGATAACTTAGACATCAGACCAGTAAGAGCTGAACATCCTATGAGAGTAGCTACACCTTCAGGAGAGATCACTACTTCCACGCATGTTTGCTCTAACCTAGAACTAGAAATCGGAACTCTTAAGGTTAAAGCAAAAAATTTGAACGTTATGATAATGTGGGACGTAGACATAATCCTAGGGATGGACTGGTTGTCAGAGAATTATGCCACAATTCTCTGCAACGAGAGAAAAATCTCTTTTCGACCCCCGGGTAGAGAGCCGACCAAATTTCATGGGATTACAATGGGCAAGAGAATACCGGTAATATCCGCCTTACAAGCCAAGAAGTTGATAAAGAAGAAGGGTTGGACAGCCTATCTTGTGTACTTAGTTGGAGGACCAGGAGCTGAGAAGACCATTCAAGATGTGAAAGTTGTCAACGAGTACGAAGACGTCTTTCCAGAAATTTTACCTGGTTTACCACCCGACCGTCACATAGATTTCTCGATTGACCTAGAACCAGGATCGGCCCCCAAATCTAAAGCCCCATATAGGATGGCACCGAAAGAATTAGAAGAACTCAAAATCCAACTGCAAGAATTGCTAGACCTTGGTTTCATCAGACCAAGTGTCTCACCTTGGGGAGCGCTAGTGTTGTTTGTCAGAAAGAAGGATGGGTCAATGAGGATGTGTATAGATTATCGAAAACTGAACAAGATCACCCTCAAGAACAAATACCCTTTGCTAAGGATAGAAGACCTTTTCGATCAGCTCAAAGGTGTAGGAGTGTTTTCAAAGATAGATTTAAGATCGGGTTACCATCAACTGAAGATTAAACCCCGAGGACGTACCTAAGACTGCTTTTCGAACCAGATATGGCCACTACGAATTCTTAGTTATGCCGTTTGGATTGACCAACGGCCCTGCTGTATTCATGGACCTCATGAATAGAGTTTTCCACCCATACTTAGACAAATTCGTCTTAGTTTCATTGACGATATTCTCATTTACTCTAAGAATGAGAATGAACACGAAGAACATCTACGGATAGTGTTGGAAACACTTAGGACTGAGAAACTTTATGCCAAGTTCAGTAAGTGCGAATTTTGGTTGAAGGAAGTAATATTTCTCGGACACATAGTTTCGGCCGAAGGAATCAAAGTAGATCCTGCCAAGGTAGAGGCAGTGCATAATTGGAAGTCGCCGACAAGTCCGAACGAGATCAGAAGTTTCTTAGGTTTAGCAGGCTACTACAGAAGATTCATCGAAGGATTCTCCACGATTGCTAGACCTATGACGCAGCTACTTCGAAAAGAAAATAAGTTTAAATGGACGGACGAGTGTGAAAAGAGTTTTCAAACGCTCAAAGAAAAATTGACCACATCACCAGTATTAGCTCTCCCCGACGCAAACAAGGAATATGTGGTGTATACCGATGCTTCGAAGAATGGGTTAGGTTGTGTTCTAATGCAAGACGGAAAGGTGATAGCTTATGCCTCACGACAACTTCGACCTCACGAAATTGATATCTTCACAGATCACAAGAGTCTGAAGTACTTCTTCGAGCAGAAAGAACTGAATATGTGACAAAGGAGATGGCTCGAATTGGTCAAGGATTACGATTGTGGAATCAACTACCACCCAGGAAAGGCAAATGTAGTAGCAGACGCGCTGAGTCGCAAGGCTCCAACCAAGTTAGGATGTCTGTTTGTCGAAGAAGAAACTCTAGTACAAGAATTTGAAAATATGGAAATAGAAGTGCTCGACACACCAGCAACGATCACAAATCAGATAGCAGCACTAGAAGATACGTTGGACTTAAGAGAAAGAATCATAAGTGCTCAGAGGAAAGACGAGTCAATGGAGAAGCTTCGCCTAAAGATAAGGACAGACAAGCCAGACGGATATTCCGAAGCACCAGATAATGCGATATTATTTGAAGGCAGGCTTTGTATTCCCAACAGTGATGAAGAATTAAAGAACGATATCATGAGTGAGGCTCACGATACGCCGTATACAGCACACCCAGGGAGTACGAAGATGTATCAAGACTTAAAAAAGAATTTCTGGTGACATGGATTGAAACGAGACGTTGCCTCATTCATAGAAAAATGTTTCGCATGCCAACAAGTGAAAGCCTTACAGAGACGATCGTATGGATTGTTACAGCCATTAGATATCCCAGAATGGAAATGGGAAGGAATAGCCATGGATTTTGTGACAGGATTGCCTAAGTCAAGAAGAGGAAACACTGCCATTTGGGTAATTATTGATAGACTCACGAAGTCAGCTCACTTTTTACCGATTAAGACTACCTACAGATCAGAGAAGCTAGCCCAGTTGTACGTTCGAGAAATTGTACGTCTGCACGGAGTACCGAAGTCCATAATATCAGATAAAGATGCCAAGTTCACTTCAAGATTTTGGATCACCATGCAGAAAGAATTAGGAACCGAACTAAACTTCAGTACAGCTTTTCACCCTTAGACGGACGGCCAATTCGAGAGGACGATTCAGATTCTTGTTGATATGCTAAGGACAGTAGTTTTGGATCGAAGCGCAAATTGGGAAGATATCTTACACTTAGTCGAATTCGCGTATAATAACAGCTATCAGGCGACGATAGGAATGGCGCCTTATGAGGCATTATATGGAAGAAAATGTAAGTCACCACTTTATTGGGATGAAGTGGGTGAAAGAAAGAACTTAGGACCAGACTCGATTAACGAAATGATCGAGATCGTTCAACAGATTCGAGATAGGATGAAAGAAGCCCAGAGCTGACAGAAGTCTTACGCCGATGATCGACGAACCAATCTTAGTTTCGAAGTTGGTGATAAGGTTTTCCTTAAGATTTCACCATCGAAAGGAATCATTAGATTCGGTGTTAAGGGTAAGCTTAGACCGAGGTTCATAGGACCTTACGAGATTCTCGAGAAAATAGGACCCGTTGCTTATAGATTGGCCTTGCCGCCAAGTCTAGGAAGTGTCCATAACGTGTTTCACGTTTCGCAATTAAGAAATTATGTCTATGACCCTAAGCACGTTATAAGTCAGCAAGACGTCGTTCTTGAATCTGACCTAAGTTATGAAGAAAAGCCGATATCGATTTTGGATAGAAAAGTTCAAGAATTAAGAACCAAGTCGATACCAGTAGTAAAAGTATTATGGAATCACCACGGGCAAAAAGAAGCCACGTGGGAGCTCGAGGAAAAGATGAAGGAGAGATATCCTTATCTTTTTGAAGAAGGTATGCAAATTTCGGGACGAAATTTTTCGTAAGGGGGGTAGGATGTAATACCCCAGACTATCTCTACAGTCTTTAAAAATAAAAGTTAATAATAATTATGGCTTTGCACGCCTAAGATCATGAAATTAAATTCTAAGATTTACGGTGAAATCCATTTTCAATCGCCAAACATGACCTTAACGACTCACTATGTTGGTTAGATATTTTCCATCTACTTTATGAGTCACCATTGTGACTCATCATCTCTCTCTCTTAACCTCCAATACCGCCACTCTCTCCCATCTCCTCACTCTCATTTTCTTCTTCATCATCCTCCATTGAAGCACCTCTCAAGCTCTTCCAAGATCGATAACTCTTGCATCTACCGATCAAATTCCAATCTGATTTCATATATCGAAAGGTAAGAGCTTCGTCTCTAGTTTGATCCGAACAAATCTCCTTTCCCCTCTCTTTTATTTTTTTCGAAAATTAGGGAATGGATTAGCATGTGATTTCTTGATCGATACATGTTCTAGGATGCTTATAGTCGAGTTCTACGGATCAAATCATGAAGGAAAAATCAAGAACCCTAAGCCCTATTATTACCGAAAATTTTCAGATTTGGG
The DNA here is from genome assembly GCA_029490685.1 of Schizonepeta tenuifolia. Classification (NCBI taxonomy): domain Eukaryota; kingdom Viridiplantae; phylum Streptophyta; class Magnoliopsida; order Lamiales; family Lamiaceae; genus Schizonepeta; species Schizonepeta tenuifolia. The sequence continues at coordinate 85,085,009 of CM055958.1, forward strand.
GCTTTCGTTTCATGCTCGATTTCTTCGTCGAATTAATGATAGATTAGGGTTTCTTATGACGTTAATTGATCGTATGAATTGTTTTAGATTTTTCTAAAAATAAAATCCAAAACCTAAGAGACGAACAAGGCTCGATTTAGGTTAGTAAATGTTATGATATGCTCGATTGTTTAATGGAAATGAGTTATACAATGCTTGAGGATGAACATATATTAATTTGAGAATTTTCTAAAAATAAAACGAAAAGTGTAAGAGACGAAGATGTGGTGATAACTCGAGGCTCGATAACATTTTGATAATATGATTTGCGTATTTATGATTCTTGATAGATGATGAATAATGTTGTAAATTTTGAACGAATTCTAATAACATTTGAAATTTGGTAAGAGACGAAACGTCGAGAATAAGTAACGATAGAAAAGTCGATTAATGATTCTAATTAGATATTGATGATCATTAATGATTAAGGAACGAGTTTGTAGTTGATGACTTGTTCGTCCGAGCTATGAAAAGATAAGTTGTAGCTATAATCGAGAAGTAGAAACAAGAAGTTAGGAAATTGAACGAGACTTGAAATGGTTTAGTAATTGTTTAGTTTGAACGACGAGGTTTGGATCGTCGTGGTTATAAATGAGAAATGAAAAGGGGTCTATCACGTATAATGATACGAGGTGACTGCCTTGGGTCAGTTTTTGTGCGAAGATAAAAGTGTTTAAGCTTTAATCGAACCTAGAAAAGCGTGCGTCGATTTTATCGAGCATTAGGGTTCACTCGGCAGTTTTTGCAACGTTTCACGGAAACTGCGATATCTCCTAGCTCGTTAATCGGAATTGAGATCCACGAATTGGAGAGTAAACTAGACACGCGTATCTTTCTTTTGGTATAAGATACGACCCCTGTTTCGCAATCCCCTGTTCTGGAAAGACTTACTGACCTCGTGCAGTGCATGTTCAAAATGTAGTTTCTTAAGTTGAATTCTTCTCAACTTGAACTCTTTCGATCTTTTTAGTCGTTTCAAGTTATCGACTACCTTCTTTCTACCAACTTAAAGTGTCGAGTACAGAATCTAGTGAGTGACAAACGAGATGTGTTCGTGTCTCGTTTCATTTTAACTAAAGAGTTTAGTTAGCGTGCAAATGCCTAAAAGTCTAAAGAATAAAAACTTAAACCGATTTTCGTATTTGTTTATCGTTTGCGACCGGGTATAAAGTATGATTATTTTACGATGAAGGAGGAAGTCAGTAGTAAGGAAAGGACGGAAGATCAGAAGAACGGAAGCTCGATTTAATAGTTCTGTAATCTATAAGGTGGGCTTTCCTATATATCAAATAAAACGAGCAATGCTCGAAAACCTTTTCTTTATCGCTTTGATAATCGTGTTTTCAAAGTGATAATCATGGCATGAACTGTTGTGTTTTATGTGAGTTCTCTTGCACCTTATGAGTTAATCAAAAGGGGTTAACTAACGATCGGCTTTAAGTTAGTCAAAAGGGGCTTTCCAAAGTTAGTGCACTTGTAGCCTGTGGTGTATGTGGTATCCTGTTGAGGGGTAGCCAGCCACGGTGAATTATGATGGTCAAGATTTGAACGTAACATCTATGAAAAATGCTTGATCAAGCTACTTTATGAATGAAATGAAAATGTTTAATAGGCACGGGCTCTTTTAAATGAAAACCCCGATGCGCTATAAAATGAGATGCCTGATTATCTATACCTATGATTATGTTTTCGGCATCGTGCCCACTGAGTACTTTTGTACTTAGCCCTGCATGTGTTTTCTAAATGTGCAGGTTGAAGCGACGAAGCGGCGTTGGTTGAGTTAGAGTTGAATAAGGATTAAGGAAGACTTGTATATAGTTCACAATTCCGCTGCTAGACTCTAAACTCTTCTTTTGATGTTGTGTTTTAACACTGTAGTCTAAGTTCTGTAATATAACTTAGAAGCTTTTGAAGTACTTTCTCGAGTAATCTTTCGAGATTAATTCTTTCTTTCGTTAATAAAGTTTGTTCATAGAAGATAATATGTTATGTATGTATGTCTATTCATTCATTCCCCCTTATTTCCCGCTTCTTTAATCCAACCCCAGTCGCACCCCGGCTTCTGCCGTCCCTCGGGATTTGGGGCTGTGACAGAGTGGTATCAGAGCAATCGTTTCTGCTCTGCATACAAGTATTCTTTCAAGTGGTCAGATAGAGTATTCGTTCATACTCTATACCCAAGACTTCCTTCAAGTAGTAAGATAGAGTACTTGTGGATACTCTATAATGAGTCTTCTTTCAAGTAAGATAGGGTCGTGACACTAAGTTTACGAGTGTAGACGACAACTCAACCTCCCGCTACGTCGACTCAACAAGGAAAGAAAGAAAGAAAGAAAGAAAGGAAAGGAAAGAATTTCATAAATGTGTTTTCTTTTAAGAAAATTTTTGAATACGTATTCAATGAGTTAAGAATGATAATGGTGCCAAGAATGAAATTTTGAAAGTATGAGAATCATACTTGTTTTCTGCTATGTGAACTACGTGAAATTATTTGCGCAATGATTTCTTTTATTTGAAAGTATGATGGCACGAGAATCTAGATTGATTCTAGGGATTTTTCCCGGTTCGTTAAGAATATAGACTTGAAACCTAAGATCTTTCTGATTCTCCGAGAACTTAGACGTTTTAAGAACGTTAGTTCAAATGATTTCGAAAGGAGATCGTGAAACGGGAAGAACTTCTGCAGACGAATGTCACATGCGTATAGTGACATGAACAAAGACTCGCCCGAGTCGATTTTGTTTTATAATCAAGATTCGATAAGAATTTCCTTCGAGAAATTAAGATAAATATGATAAGGTGCGTTAATTTTGTACCAAGTAAGCGAAAGAAACGAATGTTACTTCCGTGAAAGTGACATGAACGAAGGTATTTTCAGTTGGAGTTCGCCCCCCTCGAACTTCAAGGAGAAGTTTGTTATAACTCTTACGAATCGAGTACAAATCTTAATTAATTTCCAGCGATCGCTCGATCCGACGACGACTAGAACTCTTGTTCTAAAGTCGTTTTCCAGTTATATTCCCTTTTCTTGGGAATTTATTTTATTTGATACTTCGTAATTAAACGAAGAATTTGACGAGTAAGAAATTCAAGTGTCAAGAAGGACAAAATTTCTTTTAAAATAGATGTTACTTTTGAAAAAGTAACATGAACAAAGTAGACGTAATTTGTTTTAAATAAAGTAAGAAATGTAATTGAATAATGAAATAAAGGATGGAAATAAAATCTTGAAATGTTATTTATATATATTGTTTGAGTGCAATTTCTTGAATTGCTAGATGTTATGATAAGTGGTTGTTTAAGTAGTGATATTATAATTGAATAAGGAATGTTCATTTTGTAATTTAAGTATTTCGTTAAGATAAGTTATTTTTTCCAACCTGTTACTGATCCGTCTTTCCTTAAAACTTTTGTAGGATGGCTAGGACTCGCGTTACTGCTCGGAAGAGCCAGCCCTTACCCGCGTGTGAGCGTACCATCATAGATATGATACAGGATGAGTATTATGATTTCGAGGCAGACTCGGATGAGGAAGACATAGGGCAGATAGTGAGCAACTTCTCGTCAGTTTATTATGCAGTACGGCACTTTATCCCAGAGAGTCAGGCGATATCCGACCTGATTGTGCATCTACCGGACGAGTGGCGCGGTTGGGCACACCGCGTGGCGTGGTATTTTCTTGGGGTTTTCGACGACGACACTGAGCCGACGGGCAACTACACGGGATTCGCTTTATATATACACGGGCGTTTCCTTGACAGCAGGTTCATGATTCCAGTTCCTTTTGAGCCACATGTTCCCTACCGTCACTTTCCAGCAGAGACCGAGCCAGAGCCTTTAGAGTTGGACCCGGAGTTGGCCGCTTTGTTAGAGGTACCACCAGACTTTGTATCGAGTGAGGAGTTTGACGCGGAGTCAGAGCAGTTAGAAGAGGGCGAGGAGCCCGTAGCTACACCAGAGTTACCACTTCTACCTGGACCACTTGAGGAGGTGATCCCAGGACCAGGACTTGTAGAGATCGACGCAGAGACAGCTGCCCTGTTAGGGTTACCTACACCTTTTCTACCCGAGCCTAGTGTGAGGGTTCGAGGACCTTTTGAGACAGGACTGTTCCGGACAGGGTCAGAGTACCGAGGGATTGACGCGGAGCTTGCCGCCATGTTAGAGCTACTATCTCCACTGACACCGCTTGAGGAGATTTGTACGAAGTGGGAAGTAGTCAGAGGTCAGTTAGAGGCGGGACCATCCAGAGTCGCTCTAGGGAGGAGTACGAGTCAAGTTCCGGTTCCGTTCCTGAGCACCTTCTTCCTCTGAAGAAGCGTGCAGTAGAGGCTAGTGAGGACTACCTTGTTTCAGACCTTGAGGAGACAGTTTCAGAGGCACCGTCACCACCCCTACTTACACTTTCTGACGGCTCCACTCTGAGGGAGGACGAGGCACTCCAGCTCGTCTTTGGTTCAGAGTCTGAGGAGGAGGACCCGGACGAGGATCCTGAGGAGGACTCGGACGAGGATCCTGAGGAGGACCCAGAGGAGGACTCTTAGGGTTTTTTTTTCAGACCGTAGAGGGCAGTTTTGGACTCGACTGCAGTTACTTGAGCAGAGCGTCGTAGACGAGTAGTGTTGTTAATAGTAGTAGTAGTTTTTTTTATCCTGTACATAGTCGGATCAGTAACTAGTTTTTGTAGTACTCTAGCGGATATGAAATTTTATAAATCGTTTCCGTTTTAGTACTCCCAGTAGATATGGAGATGCAGCTTGTTAGTGCACCCGGTTTAGTGATAGGCAGTCAGCCTAGTTTAGACTAGTAGTAGTCTAACTTTTTGTATAAGTCCTCGTTGGAGGCAGAACTAATATTCTTTTTGATGTATATATATATATACATGACCCGTAAGAGGGTTTTGATCACAAGAAAATTTCCTTATAAAGCATGAAGTAAACCAGAATGTCAAATGAACTCGTGTAACGAAAAGTTAAGTTTAACTTGAAAAGTTAAAAGATTAAAGAGCTAGTCTCGAAGTTATGTTCGATTTTTCTTTTCTGTGAACTTGATTAAGTTGGAAAGAGAGCAAGTAAGTGAAAGAATGTACAAAGGGCTAATGAGAGTTTTTGTTCCCCATAGTTAAGGAGAAATGCCGCCGAGAAATGTTAACAATAGAAGGGGACCTGGTAGGCCCCGAGGACGTGGACGACGTCAGCCTGAGAATGAAAGAGAACAAGAGCGAGAACAGGAACGCAATGATACCCCTCCACCATCCCCTTCACCACCACCTCCACCACCACCCCGTAGAGACATTGAGGATCTTTTCCTCAAAAGAAATCCACCTGTATTTAATGGAACATGCAACCCTAGCGATGCTGAGCTATGGGTGCGATCAATTGAGAGAATTTTCAAGCTCCTCAGATGTACTGATGAGGAGCGCCTATCATGCATAGCATTCCAGCTCTCTGGACCAGTTGACTACTGGTGGGAGGCAAGACAGAAAGTGATACCTGCAGAGCATCTGGCTCAATTTACATGGGACGAGTTTAAGGAGGCACTGTACGACAAGTACGTACCGAAGACGTATAGGGCTTAGAAGGAGGCTGAGTTCTACAACTTGAAACAGGGAAAGATGACAGTGATCGAATACGATGCCAAGTTTTGCAAACTATCCAGGTATGCGCCTACTCAGGTCGATACCGAAGAGAAGATTTCAAAGAAGTTCCGTGGGGGACTAAGACACGAATTAGGGATCCCTTTAGCCAGTCACGGGGGACTGAGCTACACGGATGTCTTAGGATGAGCTTTGGAAATGGAGGCCATCGTGCCTGATGAGAAGAAACTAATAACAACCACACCAGCTCCAAATCAAAACCAAAACCGAGGCTACTTTAACAACAACAATAACAATTTCCAAGGAAAGAGAAAGTGGGAAGGAGGAAGTAGAGGTGGCTACAATAAGAATTTCAACAACCAGAGCAATCAGAGACAGGGAAATCAGCAGGGCTACCAGCAGTCGAATCAGAGCAACAACAAGAAACCGTGGCAGGGAAACAACCAGTCTGGGTTGTTTTTACAAGGGAACAACCAAGCCGGACCCTGGAAGGGGAATAATCAGCAAAGGCAACCTCAGGGACAAGAAAGGAATTACAATCATGGAGGAAATAACCCAGGGAGGGTTATCATTCCGGTATGCCCCAAGTGCAACAAGACACATTCCGGTGTCTGTCAAGCAGGCACTCCCAACTGTTATAACTGCGGACAGAAGGGACACATGAAGAAAGATTGCCCTAAACCACTGCAAGCAGTACCTCTGAGGTCCATACAAGCGCAGCCACAACAACAAATGAATCAGCAGCAGTTTCAGCAGCATGCGCAACAACAGCAGAATGCAAGGGCATGCGCGAATAGGCAGACTAGGCCAGATAAGGGAAAAGGAAAAGGAAACCTTGCAGGTATGGGAAAACTTCACAATATCCCTATTAAGATATTGTTCGATATGGGCGCATCGCATTCTTTTATTGCTGGTTGTTGTGCGGATAACTTAGACATCAGACCAGTAAGAGCTGAACATCCTATGAGAGTAGCTACACCTTCAGGAGAGATCACTACTTCCACGCATGTTTGCTCTAACCTAGAACTAGAAATCGGAACTCTTAAGGTTAAAGCAAAAAATTTGAACGTTATGATAATGTGGGACGTAGACATAATCCTAGGGATGGACTGGTTGTCAGAGAATTATGCCACAATTCTCTGCAACGAGAGAAAAATCTCTTTTCGACCCCCGGGTAGAGAGCCGACCAAATTTCATGGGATTACAATGGGCAAGAGAATACCGGTAATATCCGCCTTACAAGCCAAGAAGTTGATAAAGAAGAGGGTTGGACAGCCTATCTTGTGTACTTAGTTGGAGGACCAGGAGCTGAGAAGACCATTCAAGATGTGAAAGTTGTCAACGAGTACGAAGACGTCTTTCCAGAAATTTTACCTGGTTTACCACCCGACCGTCACATAGATTTCTCGATTGACCTAGAACCAGGATCGGCCCCCAAATCTAAAGCCCCATATAGGATGGCACCGAAAGAATTAGAAGAACTCAAAATCCAACTGCAAGAATTGCTAGACCTTGGTTTCATCAGACCAAGTGTCTCACCTTGGGGAGCGCTAGTGTTGTTTGTCAGAAAGAAGGATGGGTCAATGAGGATGTGTATAGATTATCGAAAACTGAACAAGATCACCCTCAAGAACAAATACCCTTTGCTAAGGATAGAAGACCTTTTCGATCAGCTCAAAGGTGTAGGAGTGTTTTCAAAGATAGATTTAAGATCGGGTTACCATCAACTGAAGATTAAACCCCGAGGACGTACCTAAGACTGCTTTTCGAACCAGATATGGCCACTACGAATTCTTAGTTATGCCGTTTGGATTGACCAACGGCCCTGCTGTATTCATGGACCTCATGAATAGAGTTTTCCACCCATACTTAGACAAATTCGTCTTAGTTTCATTGACGATATTCTCATTTACTCTAAGAATGAGAATGAACACGAAGAACATCTACGGATAGTGTTGGAAACACTTAGGACTGAGAAACTTTATGCCAAGTTCAGTAAGTGCGAATTTTGGTTGAAGGAAGTAATATTTCTCGGACACATAGTTTCGGCCGAAGGAATCAAAGTAGATCCTGCCAAGGTAGAGGCAGTGCATAATTGGAAGTCGCCGACAAGTCCGAACGAGATCAGAAGTTTCTTAGGTTTAGCAGGCTACTACAGAAGATTCATCGAAGGATTCTCCACGATTGCTAGACCTATGACGCAGCTACTTCGAAAAGAAAATAAGTTTAAATGGACGGACGAGTGTGAAAAGAGTTTTCAAACGCTCAAAGAAAAATTGACCACATCACCAGTATTAGCTCTCCCCGACGCAAACAAGGAATATGTGGTGTATACCGATGCTTCGAAGAATGGGTTAGGTTGTGTTCTAATGCAAGACGGAAAGGTGATAGCTTATGCCTCACGACAACTTCGACCTCACGAAATTGATATCTTCACAGATCACAAGAGTCTGAAGTACTTCTTCGAGCAGAAAGAACTGAATATGTGACAAAGGAGATGGCTCGAATTGGTCAAGGATTACGATTGTGGAATCAACTACCACCCAGGAAAGGCAAATGTAGTAGCAGACGCGCTGAGTCGCAAGGCTCCAACCAAGTTAGGATGTCTGTTTGTCGAAGAAGAAACTCTAGTACAAGAATTTGAAAATATGGAAATAGAAGTGCTCGACACACCAGCAACGATCACAAATCAGATAGCAGCACTAGAAGATACGTTGGACTTAAGAGAAAGAATCATAAGTGCTCAGAGGAAAGACGAGTCAATGGAGAAGCTTCGCCTAAAGATAAGGACAGACAAGCCAGACGGATATTCCGAAGCACCAGATAATGCGATATTATTTGAAGGCAGGCTTTGTATTCCCAACAGTGATGAAGAATTAAAGAACGATATCATGAGTGAGGCTCACGATACGCCGTATACAGCACACCCAGGGAGTACGAAGATGTATCAAGACTTAAAAAAGAATTTCTGGTGACATGGATTGAAACGAGACGTTGCCTCATTCATAGAAAAATGTTTCGCATGCCAACAAGTGAAAGCCTTACAGAGACGATCGTATGGATTGTTACAGCCATTAGATATCCCAGAATGGAAATGGGAAGGAATAGCCATGGATTTTGTGACAGGATTGCCTAAGTCAAGAAGAGGAAACACTGCCATTTGGGTAATTATTGATAGACTCACGAAGTCAGCTCACTTTTTACCGATTAAGACTACCTACAGATCAGAGAAGCTAGCCCAGTTGTACGTTCGAGAAATTGTACGTCTGCACGGAGTACCGAAGTCCATAATATCAGATAGAGATGCCAAGTTCACTTCAAGATTTTGGATCACCATGCAGAAAGAATTAGGAACCGAACTAAACTTCAGTACAGCTTTTCACCCTTAGACGGACGGCCAATTCGAGAGGACGATTCAGATTCTTGTTGATATGCTAAGGACAGTAGTTTTGGATCGAAGCGCAAATTGGGAAGATATCTTACACTTAGTCGAATTCGCGTATAATAACAGCTATCAGGCGACGATAGGAATGGCGCCTTATGAGGCATTATATGGAAGAAAATGCAAGTCACCACTTTATTGGGATGAAGTGGGTGAAAGAAAGAACTTAGGACCAGACTCGATTAACGAAATGATCGAGATCGTTCAACAGATTCGAGATAGGATGAAAGAAGCCCAGAGCTGACAGAAGTCTTACGCCGATGATCGACGAACCAATCTTAGTTTCGAAGTTGGTGATAAGGTTTTCCTTAAGATTTCACCATCGAAAGGAATCATTAGATTCGGTGTTAAGGGTAAGCTTAGACCGAGGTTCATAGGACCTTACGAGATTCTCGAGAAAATAGGACCCGTTGCTTATAGATTGGCCTTGCCGCCAAGTCTAGGAAGTGTCCATAACGTGTTTCACGTTTCGCAATTAAGAAATTATGTCTATGACCCTAAGCACGTTATAAGTCAGCAAGACGTCGTTCTTGAATCTGACCTAAGTTATGAAGAAAAGCCGATATCGATTTTGGATAGAAAAGTTCAAGAATTAAGAACCAAGTCGATACCAGTAGTAAAAGTATTATGGAATCACCACGGGCAAAAAGAAGCCACGTGGGAGCTCGAGGAAAAGATGAAGGAGAGATATCCTTATCTTTTTGAAGAAGGTATGCAAATTTCGGGACGAAATTTTTCGTAAGGGGGGTAGGATGTAATACCCCAGACTATCTCTACAGTCTTTAAAAATAAAAGTTAATAATAATTATGGCTTTGCACGCCTAAGATCATGAAATTAAATTCTAAGATTTACGGTGAAATCCATTTTCAATCGCCAAACATGACCTTAACGACTCACTATGTTGGTTAGATATTTTCCATCTACTTTATGAGTCACCATTGTGACTCATCATCTCTCTCTCTTAACCTCCAATACCGCCACTCTCTCCCATCTCCTCACTCTCATTTTCTTCTTCATCATCCTCCATTGAAGCACCTCTCAAGCTCTTCCAAGATCGATAACTCTTGCATCTACCGATCAAATTCCAATCTGATTTCATATATCGAAAGGTAAGAGCTTCGTCTCTAGTTTGATCCGAACAAATCTCCTTTCCCCTCTCTTTTATTTTTTTCGAAAATTAGGGAATGGATTAGCATGTGATTTCTTGATCGATACATGTTCTAGGATGCTTATAGTCGAGTTCTACGGATCAAATCATGAAGGAAAAATCAAGAACCCTAAGCCCTATTATTACCGAAAATTTTCAGATTTGGGGCTTTCGTTTCATGCTCGATTTCTTCGTCGAATTAATGATAGATTAGGGTTTCTTATGACGTTAATTGATCGTATGAATTGTTTTAGATTTTTCTAAAAATAAAATCCAAAACCTAAGAGACGAACAAGGCTCGATTTAGGTTAGTAAATGTTATGATATGCTCGATTGTTTAATGGAAATGAGTTATACAATGCTTGTATATAGTTCACAATTCCGCTGCTAGACTCTAAACTCTTCTTTTGATGTTGTGTTTTAACATTGTAGTCTAAGTTCTGTAATATAACTTAGAAGCTTTTGAAGTACTTTCGAGATTAACTCTTTCTTTCGTTAATAAAGTTTGTTCAAAGAAGATAATATGTTATGTATGCATGTCTATTCATTCATTCCCCCTTCTTTCCCGCTTCTTTAATCCAACCCCAGTCGCACCCCGGCTTCTGCCGTCCCTCGGGATTTGGGGCTGTGACATCTCGTTTCTTAACTATAACTCATAACATCTCGTATGTCGGATGGAAAAGTCTTTAACTACAAACTCGTTCATCAACTAATAACAATCATTATTATTAAAAATTTTTTCCTTATTCGACTTTTCTATCGGATTTTAATCTCGTTTCTTCATCTCTTATTCAAAATCGAACCTTCTCAGAATTCGCTCAAATTTTACGGTTACGATCATTAACTAACAAGATTATTATAGGTTCGAATCACAAACTTAAATTATTATCTATTCTCGAATTATCGTCGATTGTTCGTCTCTTAACGAAAATTCTACGTTCTCCGTTTTCGTTCAAATTTTACAACAACGATCATCATCTAACGAGCATCACTAATATGTAAACCATATTCTAAAATCATTAACAAGCTTCAACTTAACGACGTGTTTCCGTCTCTTACGTTTTCCTATTTATTTTTAGAAAAATCTCAAATAAATATATATTCATCCTCAATCATCCTACATACGATTTCCATTAACAAATCAAGCATATCATATCATTTACTACACCAAATCATGCATTCTTCATCTCTTATATTTCAACTTTTATTTTTAGAAAAATCTAAATTAAATCATGTGATCATCTAACAACATGTAGATCACTAATTCATCAATCAAACAACAAGAAAATCGAACTAGCAAAAACCCCTAAATCTCACCAAAATTTCGGTAATTACATAAATCAAAGGGGGGTGATTTTCTTCATGATTCGATCCATAAATTCTAATTCTAAACATATTATAACATGAATTAACCATAGGACATCATCCTATTTCACCTCCTATGTTTCGAAAAAAATGAAAATGATGGGAAAGGATTTGTGTTCGGTTCATAACGTAGGAGAAGTTCTCACCTTGCGGAATATGAACTCGAAAATGAAGTTAATCGGTAGACGGGAGACTTGTGAGCTTTGAGAAAGCTTGGATGATGAACTCTAATGGAGAAAATGATAAAGAAAAATGAGAGAGAGAGATTGATGGGTGTGGCGGCAATGAGAGTGAGGGAGGGAGAAGATGACTCATGTATTTACTATACATAAAGGTGTAAATATCTAACAACTAAGGTGGTGAGTCGTTAAGGTGCGTTTGGGCGCAAACTTTTTGACGGAAATATCTCGTTTCCGGGTTTTAAACGACGTTATACAAGTCGAGAAATAATTTCTTAGATAGTTACATATTCGACGAAATCTAATTCGTCCGTTAGATTAGAAATAAATCACATACTCGGAAAACCTAATTCGTTTTTCAAAATCCGAGAAAAAGTCGGGATTAGACAGTCTAAATTTCGCCCGAAAAAATCACAAAAACTGACTATCTCCGGTGAACTCGTATCGAAGAAAGAGTGAATGTAAAGTTCGACGGTTTTTCAATCTAAGTTTTCAGACGATAAATTTGTCGGACGCGAAAATCCTAATACAGTAGTCGTTCGTCCGACTTCTGGAATTTATTTTCAGAAACGGATTTCACCGTAAATCTTAGAATCGAAAATCCTTAACTTAGGCGTGCAAAGCCTTAATTATTAATTAACTTTTTATTTTAAAGACGGAATAAATATCCGGGGTATTACACAATACTTCGCTCCCAACATCTTTATCAATTTTGACGATTTCTTCATGAGACCAATCTACTAGCATAGTAACTCGATCACCGCTGATGTGTCTCATTGCAAATATTTCTTTTTGCCTGTTTGAATTTTCCCGCCCTTGTATCATTTTCACAATGCAGAACTTGGTCTTTCCAGCATCTTTCTCTTTGAAATTTCACTTTCTATCGTTGTTTATTTTGCTTCTCTCTGATATGGCAATGCAATAAAGCATGTATTAGTTCACATGCATCACATGAATTATTAGATGCATCACAACACAATTTATAGATGAATACAAAACAAATGTATATGGTTAGATGCATCATAATGACTATCTAGATGCATCACAACGAGTATTCACATGCACCTAATGATTAGTCAGATGCACCACACATAAAGACAAGAACATATGTGGTATTATATGCCAAATGCATCACAATTAACTACTTAGATGCATCACAATGATTACCTAGATGCACAATAATGATTACTCACATGCACCACCCTGCATTTTCAGAAATGACAATTCAAAAATAACCCATCAAAACCAAGAAATATATAATCATTGATCGATAAAATCAAGATCATTTATCGTAAATTTATCATCCAAAAATTATTTAAGAGATGAAATACCAAATTCATCATGCCCTAAGATCCAAAGACCATCCACATAAACAACAAAAGCCCAAAAACCATCATACATATGTCTAATAAATAAACAATTATTATTTACAAATCACTACTCAAAATTAACTTGAGAAGACAAGGTCACCGTAATTATATCACATTTACACCAAGATGTATTGGATGGACAAAAGTTCAATTTGAATGATTACATGAGATTAGATACAAATAAATCACGTCTTTCCTCAATTTGATCTCCAATTGAATCATGCACTAGCTTGGCTTGATTCTCGATTTTCGTTCGATTTCGCTTTTTATGTTGTCTATTGGATGGATGTCCCTAATTGGGAAGAAGAGATTTTGTTCTTTAAGGTTGGATATGAGGAGAAATGCCAAGCTCTGATAATTTGAAAAAGAAAATTGGTAATTTGAGATTTTTGTGGTCGACTCCGTATGAGGCGATTAAGGTTGCTATTTATACAGACTGTTATATTCACTATTTTACTAGATATGTACAAGTAGAGGACGGAAGCACCGGCGATGGGTCAGTGGCAAAGTGGAGAGAGAGAGAGAGAGAGAGAGAGAGAGAGAGAGAGGTGCAAGTGTGATTCGTTCTGGAGGGAAGAATTGGTCGATTCTACCTATATACCCTGTTGCACTAATTTATTGTAATCTAGTTTATTTTGTTTCTTTGTGCTTCTTTTGCTGCACATTAATATCAAATCCTAATCATCTTTCATTTCTTTTTTCTTTTTATTTTGGTTCTTGTCAGGCTTCGTTTTGTTCTCTCTGATTACATAAAACACAAAATAACGTATTCAATATCCACTCACAATAACTTCCTACATACACCACAATTCCTATTAAGATGCACCATATGTTTCAGTGAGATGCACCATGAAATACACCATACACTTGTTGTATCAACAATGCCTATCTAGACAACACACGATTTTTATTACACCACCCACATGCATGGTACTCAACAATCAGGTGCACCGCAATTCCTATTAAAATGCACCATAAGTTTCGTTGAGATACACCACATAGAAATACACCAAACACATGCTCTATCAACCCCCCTATCCAAACGGCATGCAATACCTCGATGCACTACAAAGCTTACCCAAAATGCACTACATTCACAATTCAGATCCACCACACTTACAATCAAGTTACACAACTGTTAACTTGAAAAGTATATCAATTAGTCCTCCATTCAAATACTTTCAACTAACCTTATAGTGATGAAAAATCAAATCCAATGATCACACTTATTTATAAGATCAACACAATTCAATAATTTAATATTTCCCAAATCATGCATGAGACTCATGGATGCAATTGCTTACTCATAATTCCACGATCACTTTTTGTTTGCAATATCATAATTGATATATTCTCTTTTATTTGAAATATCATAATTCATACTGAATTACATCAAGTGATATATCTGATGTTGATAAAATATTCCTAATTCAAGTTATAACACACAATAGAAGCTCGATGGGCATAAAGTTGAATAGAGAAAGTGCAATTTGATTGAATCTAATAAACATCGAGTTCTCAAATAACTAACCTTCATTCCATTATGTGTTCAACATTGTTATTTAGCTGACTTCGTCAATTTTGTTCTCCGACCAGCAGCACAGAGATCGATTTTCAAGCCCCAACTTGATTTAATGGTTGAAAACGACATAGAAGCTCGATTTTCTTCTAGATTTCACTTCGATCTCGTTTTCTTCTTATTTGTGTCCGATTGCTCCTCATTTGTTGTTGTTAAATCGGAGTTGCGGGGATGAAAGCGGCGGGTTGAGAGAATTCAATGAACAATAGTTGTAGGTTTGAATTTCTGTATGGAAGTATTAAATTTTTTTGTTTACACATTTACCCCTCTAAGCATAAAAATGTGTTTATCTTATTTTTTAGATTAAAATTGCATGATAAAATCTTGGCCGCCTATCTTGCTAACATCAAGGGTGGATGTTTATTATTATTTCTTAGTTTAAAGGATATTTTCACTAGATGAGTTTCCATGTAAAAGTTGTTTAGTGTAAGAAATAAGAAGTATTTTTAACCTTTGATTAGCCTAAAATTAACGGCCCAGATCTATAGTTAATTAATATCTATAATATTGTTAAATAGATAAAATTGGTAGTTATTAATATAGAAAGGGTAATAAAGTAAAATTTTAAAACATATGTTTTCGCATGATCTACAATCAACCGAAAATAAAGAGATTTAATTAAGAGAGAGGAAAATAAAGAGATTTAATTAAGAGAAGAATAAATTAAAACTAGTAATTACTGCACGCTTGTATAATGCATTACATTAACTAATTAATTAAGTTCATTATAATATCATATCTCATGCATTATGCTGTCCTATACATGATTATTAGAGAATAATAAATAACTAATGTAAGCACAAATTTGATAATGCATCGAATAAATTGCTATGCACTCTGACAGATAGTAAAAAATGAATTTGATTTTCTTCATTTTTTCATTGTAAACACTACGTATTAAGCAACTTAATGAGCTAAACTATTGTAAAATTATGAATGCAGAATTCATATATCGATGACTAAGATAAGATAAATAAACATCTTTTTAAGGTTTTAGAGTAATTCCAAGTCAAAAACTGAAAAATGCACAATTCCACATAATGCACTATGTACTAATCCATAATGTATTTTAGACTTTAGGGTACGTAATGCATTTCCCAAAATTAACAATTACGTACTAATTTACATATTCACAATTTTATAAATTAATATTAAAACAAATTATTCAAATCAGTAAATTGAAATATAAAGTATTTTTGTGGATAGAACACATATAAACAATTAGAATGACGTGAAATAGGAATAACTAATCCAAATCATCCCTGCCATTTAGGAGAAAAACCGCCCATTATTGACATGTAAAATACGAAATTAGCCCTCCATCCTATATAATAGGATAAAATATTATAAAAATACTAAAATAAATAATGACCATAGATCACAAAAGATGGATGGCTACGATCATTTCTGTAATGCCCTGTAAATTCCTTACGATCTTAAAATTTTAAAGTTAATTAAATAAATGGCTTTGCACGCCTAAGTTTACGATTTTGGATTCTAAGACTAACGGTCAAATCCGTTTCTGAAAATAAATTACAGAAGTCAGCTAGACGACTACTGTATTTAGGGTTAGCGCGTACGAAAAGTTTTTAGTTCATGAACTCAGAACGGAAAACCGTCTGATTTTTACATTCACGAAATCGCGATACGAACTCGCCCGAGAAAGTTCGTTTTTATGTTTTTCCGGACGAAACTCGGACTGTGTCGTCCCAAGTTTTTGTCAAAATAAATTTTGTAAATTTATTTTCCAATTAAGTTTTGTACGTTAGAATTTACGGTCAAATCGGATCGTGACGATTTTGTGCCGAGCGACGTTTTTCGTCGAATGTTTTCCGTAACGTCGGATCGCGCCGGAAAAGCGCGTATTCTTTTCCCTCTCCCCTCCTTGACCGACATCATCCCCTTTTGTTAGATTTTTGTGTTTTATATTATTTAAGTGAGGACACCTATGGTAGAACTATTCACACTTTACACCTTAGCTAGTTACTATTCATGCTTTACACATATTCACCTTATAACTTATGTTTAAATCAATTATAACATCATCTCTCCCTCCCAACACCCACAATTCGGCAGCCCTCCCTCATCATTCTCTCATCTTCAATCCTTCATCCTCCATTAAAGAAACCTTCAAGAACAAGAAGAAAATCTCAAGTCATCATCCAACCATTAGAACTTAATTCCTTCTTCATTAATTAGCAAGGTAATTCCCTCCTCTATATTTCTATCCAACCATCTTCTTCTTCTTTTCATTTCTTCTTTTTGATCGAAAATTAGAACTATGAATTAGATGATTTGATCTTGAATTAATGAAATTGGATATGTTAGATAGGTTAATTAGGGTTTAAAATTGAGCAAAACCAAGAACCCTAATATCTACATTATCACCGAAATTTTAGGTTTAATTGTAGGATTTTTGGATTTCTTCAATTGATGATAGATTCATGCTTAAGAGATGTTCAATTAGTGATTTGAACAAAGACGAATCGAAAGCCCCGTGTTTTTGTGAAATTCGATTAGGGTTTGAATATGATTTGGGGTTTTGTTGCAAGATAGTTTGTAATTGGATTGCAATTGATTAATAGTTGTTATAATAGGTTGATTAATGAATAAATGGTGTTAATTGAAGAAGAAAATCACCCTCTTATCCATAGTATGAAAACCGAAATTATAGTAAGAATTAGGGGTTTTCATGTGTTCATGTTAATTGATGAATTGATTATGGAATTAGGTTGAAATTGATGTGATATGACTATGGGAATTTAATTAGATTTTTCTAAAATTATTTAACGTAATGTAAGAGACGAAGAACACTTTATAAGTTGAAATGTAGTGATGGTATGACATGATTGCATGCATGAAAGTGATTCACGTTAGACGTAGTTTAATGACGTAAAATTTGAACGGAATCCGATAACTTTGAAAATCGCGTAAGAGACGAACAATTAGTCGTAACTAATAACCGAGAAGTCGAATGAGAATTCTAATTTGATATTATTGTCTATGATGGACTTGAGAACAACTTTGTAGTTGATGTCATGAGCTTTTGAGCTATTATAATATGAGCTATAGTTATAGTCGAGAACTAGAACGTGTTTTGAATAATTTGTTGGTTTAGTAATTGTTAGTTGAAAGCCGACGTTTAGAACGTCGTGCTATTGGACGAGTTTTGAGAATGAGTTCACCATGTACGGGAATACGTGATGACTGCCTTGAGGGTCCAGTTTCTAAAGAAATCGAATACGAGAGCTTAGAACGAACCTAAGACGTTATACGTCGAATCTATCGAGCAACTAGGGTTTTCGCGGCAGTTTTGCGACCCTCGCCGGAAACTGTAATAACTTTCAGCTCGTTTATCGGATTTGCGATCCATAAATTGGAGCGTAAACTAGACATCCCAAACTTTCCAGTAGTACAGGGCTCATCCCCTGTTTCCAAATCCTCTATTCTGGACAGTCTCCAGAGTTACTGGATTGCGCAGTGAAATTTCAGTTTCAATTCTTCTAAGTTGTTTTGTTCGCAACTTAGTTTCTTTCGATCGTTTAAGCCGTATTATCTAACGAATATCTCCCTACTGACCCTAGAGTCAAGTACAGGGCCTTGAGTGATGAAAACCAGTCGAGATCTTATCTCTTATTCGTTCAAATAAAGAAGTAGTAAGCGAGATTTTTCATAAGTGATTAATGAACTAAAACGTAAATCGCCTAAGTTGATTCTTTCCAAATTAGTTCCATATAATCTTTTAAGTCGTATTAAGTTATCGACTACCCTCTCTACTGACCTAAGAGTCGAGTATGAGACCTTCCGAGTTCTAAACGGGATTTGAACGAGCCTCGTTCCCGTTTAAGTAAAATGAATCTAGTAAGCGTGCAAATGCCTAAAGAATTAAACGACTAAAACTTATTTCGATTCTTTTTGATCGATTATCTTTTACGACCCGTTATTAAGTATTATTATTTTACGATGAAGGAAGAAGCCAGCTGTAGAGAAAGGACGGAAGATCCGAAGTTTGGAAGCTTTTGCTTTTAGTTCTGTATATCGAGGTGGGCTTTTATATACAAATAAAACGAGCAATGCTCGGAAAATCTTTCTTTATCGCTTTGATATCTGTGTTTTCAAAGTGATATTATGGCATGAACTGTTTTATGTTTTATGTGAGTTCTCTTGTACCTATCTGAGTCAACATTCGTGTTTTCCAGATTTAGAGTTAATCTAACCAGGTTAACTAACGATCGGCTCTGAGTTAGCTGCTAAGTGCTTTCCAGAGTTAGTGCACTTTGTAACCTGTGGTGTATGTGATATCCTGTTGAGGGATACCAGCCACGGTGAATGAGAATTGGTCAAGATTGAACATAGCATACCTGAAAATACTCGGCAGAGTAAATGGTGAAAATCAGTCAGAAAATGTTTAGTAGACACGGGTCTTCTTTCAATAAAACCCCGATGTGCTACAATTATAAAATGCTATATTTATCTATACTTATGATTATGATTTCGGCATCGTGCCCACTAAGTACTTTTTGTACTTAGCCCTGTATTGTTTTCTAAATGTGCAGGTTGAAGCGACAGTGAGCGGCGACGGTTGATGTTGAGTTGAAAGATAGGTTGCTTTAGTTAGAACTCTTCCGCTGCAGAACTCTCAGTCCTTTTGATTATGTACCTTTTGAACAATACACTGTAGTTTAAGTCTGTAAATATGAACTTAGTTTCTATTGTGTACTTTTGTCGAGTAATCCGTAGCGATTAACTCTTTCTTTTATATTCAAGTCTTGTTCATGGTTTATTGATGCCTTTCATGTATGTTTAGTCAGTTAGCCCCCTTCTCCCCCGCTTCTTTAATCCAACCCCAGTCGCACCCCGGCTTCTGCCGTCCCTCGGGATTTGGGGCTGTGACAATTTCTCATTTCTTATGGGAAAGTGATTTTACATATGATCTCTTCCCTATATATATATAGGGGGTAGTTATAATAAAAAAAATTATCCCCCTCCCCCCCCCCCCATGTTAAATAAAATGAATCAATACCACAGATTTTAAAAATTTGGATGGTGTAGATTAAATAGGAATTAACGTTGATTATTAGTAAGAAGGTTTTTGTGGTAAAAAAACATCCAATTATATATTTTCCTAAGATTATTCTACGCGTGCAAGATTTGGCAGGAAACTTAATATATATCTTCCCGAGATTTGAGGAGAGAGATCGTATCAGATGCTTAATTCGTTCATATATATCCAGTTTATTTACATTCCATCACCATTCTGCATCGGTGAGTTGCAATACCTGAAGGAGACGAAAAATGGACTTGCGATAGTAGAAGGAAGAAAACAGTAAATATACGGTCTGAGTGCATCAATATAAGGTTCAGTAGAATGAGTCGAAATGGTGGTGGAAAATTGAAGAAAACTAGTAAAATAATATTGCATCATATTATTTGTTATTGATTTGTCAGAAGTTGTAATACCCCGATTATTTCTACTGTCTTTAAAAATGAAAGTTAATAGTAATTATGGCTTTGCACGCCTAAGATCATGAAATTAAATTCTAAGATTTACGGTGAAATCCGTTTCAGAAAATAATTTCCAGAAGTCGGATGAACAACTACTGTATTAGGGTTTTCACGTCCGGTAATTTTTTCGTCTGAAAACTCAGAATTAAAATCCGTCAGAATTTACATTCACTTTTTTTTCGATACGAGTTCACCGGAGAAAGTTAGTTTTTATGATTTTCCGGGCGAATTTTAGACTGTCTAATCCCGACTTTTTCTCGGATTTTGAAAAACGAATTAGGTTTTCCGAGTACGTAAATTATTTCCAATCTAACGGACGAATTCGAAACTGTCTAAGAAAGTATTTCTCGACTTTTATATCGCCATTTGAGAGCCGGAAACGAGACATTTCCGTCTAACAAATCCTCGCCAAACACACCTTAGCGAGTCACTATACTTTTGTTAGATTTTTTTTCACACTTTATGTATATATCAATGACTCACCATCTCTCTCTCCTTCCCCTTCATTGCCGCCACCCAACACACACTCCATCTCTCTCATTTTTCTTCATTCATCCTCCATTAAAGCTCCAACTCCAAGCTCTTCACAAGCTCTTAAGATCTTCATCTACCGATCAACTCCATATCCGAGTCCATATTACGCAAGGTAAGAACTTCATCTCCAATATGAACCGAACAAAAGCTTGTTTCCCACTTTTTATTTTTTTTCGAAAACTTAAGGGATGAAATAGGAGGTTGATCCTTGATCGATTCATGTTCTAGTATGCTTAGGAATAGATTCTACGGATTGAATCATGAAGAAAAATCACTCTCCTTCATTCTAGGTCATGACCGATTTTTAGGGAATTTTGGGGGTTTGATCGTAGCTCGTTTTCTTTGATGTTTGATCGATAGATTAGTGTTCTACATGTTGCTAAGAGACGAAGAATGCATGATTCGATATAGTAAATGTTATGATATGCTCGATTGATTAATAGAAAGGAGATATACGATGTATGAGGATGATTATATATTTAATTTGGATTTCTCTAAAAATAAAATGAAAAACGTAAGAGACGAAGACGTGTCGATAAGTTAGAGCTCGTTAACGTTATGATAATATGATTTGCATTTTAGTGATGCTCGTTAGGTGATAATCGTGGTTGTAAAATTTGAACGAAAATGGAGAACGTAGGATTTTCGTTAAGAGACGAACGATCGACGATAAGTCGAGATTAGATAATGATATGAGGATGTGAATTACATATTAATGAATCGTGATAGCTGATGATGATCGATTTTGTGAAATTTGAACGAATTCTAATAACGTTGGATTTTTCATAAGAGACGAATAAATGAACCTAAGTATCGTTGGAAAAGACGAATAAGGAAAGTAATTGGATATTAATGATCGTTATTGTTAAATGAACGAGTTTGTAGTTGACGACTTTTACATCCGAGATATGAAATGATAAGTTATAGTTGTAAACGAGAAGTTGAATTGTTTTGGTATAGTACTTGTTTAGTTTGAAAAGACGAGGTTTTAATCATCGTGCTTATAATCGAGAAATGAAAAGGAGTTCATCACGTATGATGATACGTGGTGACTGCCTTGAGTCAGTTTTTGCATGAAAATAAAAGTGTTTAAGCTTTAATCAAACCTAGAAAACCGTACGTCGATTTTATCGAGCTTTAGGGTTTCACTCGGCAGTTTTGCGACCTTCCACGGAAACTGCCATATCTCCTAGCTCGTTTATCGGAATTGAGATCCGCAAATTGGAGAGTAAACTAGACACCCGAGGCCTTCTTTTGGTACAGGGAACGTTCCCTGTTTCGAAATTCTCTGTTCTGTACAGAATTACTGATCTGTGCAGTAATTTCAAGAACTTAGTTTCTTAAGTTGAATTCTTCTCAACTTGAACTCTTTCGATCTTTTAAGTCGTTTCAAGTTATCAACTACCTTTTATCTACTGACCTAAGTGTCAAGTACAGAACAAAATGAGTGTCAAACGAGATGTGTTCGTATCTCGTTTCTTGTTTAATTAAAAGAGTTTCAGTTTAGCGTGCAAAGGCCTTAAAAGCTTAAAAACGTAAAAGACTAAATCGTTTTCGATTTTTGTTTTCATTTATCGTCTCGACGACTTATCAAAGTATGATTATTTACGATGAAGGAGGAAGTCAGCACCAAGAATAGGACGGAAGATCAGAAGACGGAAGCACGTGTCTTAGTTCTGTATTCTATTGAGGTGGGCTTTTATACATGAAACAAAATGAGCAATGCTCGAAAACCTTTTCTTTATCGCTTTGATAATCGTGTTTTCAAAGTGATAATCATGGCATGAACTATTTGTTTTATGTGAGTTCTCTTGTACCTTATGAGTTAGCCAAAAGGGGATAACTAAACGATCGGCTTTGAGTTAGTCAAAAGGGACTTTCCAAAGTTTAGTGTACACTGTAGCCTGTGGTGTATGTGGTATCCTGTTGAGGGGTAACCAGCCACGGTGAATTATGAATGGTCAATATTGAACATAACATCTATGAAAAATGCTTGTACAAGCTAAGTTATGAAAATGAGAAAGAAAATGTTTAGTAGACACGGGAATTTGTTGAAAAACCCCGATGTGCTACAGAAATGAAATGCCTGATTATCTCTACTTATGATTATATTTTCGGCAACGTGCCCACTAAGTGCTTTTGTACTTAGCCCTGCATATGCTTTCTAAATGTGCAGGTTGAAGCGACGGAAGCGGCGACGGTTGAGTAAATGTTGTCAATAGGGAAGACTTTAGTATGTAGTTTACAATTCCGCTGCCAAACTCTAGACTCACTTATGTAAATATGAATATCACTTTTGGTTTAAGTTCTGTACTTATAACTTAGAATCTTTTGAGATCTTGTTCGAGTGATCCTTCGAGATCAACTCTTTCTTTTGTTAATGAAGTCTTGTTCATAGAAGATAAGCTGTTATTTAAGTCCGTATATTCTTTCATCCCTTTTCTTCCCCGCTTCTTTAATCCAATCCCAATCACACCCTGGCTTCTGCCGTCCCTCGGGATTTGGGGCTGTGACAGAGTGGTATCAGAGCAATCGTTTCTGCTTTGTATACAAGTCTTCCTTCGAGTAGTAAGATAGAGAATTTGCATATACTCTATGCCGAGTCTTCTTTCAAGTAAAGTTAGATCATAATACTAAGATTAAGAGTGTAGATGATAACTCAACCTCCCGCTACGTCGACTCAACGAAGGAAAGAAAGAAAGAAAGAAAGAAAGGAAAGAATTTCAGAAATATGTTTTCTTTTAAGAAAATTTTTGAATAAGTATTCCAAAGAGTTAAGAATGACAATGGTGCCAAGAATGAAATTTTGAAAGTATAAGAATCATACTTGTTTTCTGTTATATGAATTATGTGAAATTATTTGCGCAATAATTTCTTTTATTTTGAAAAGTTTGATGGCACGAGAATCTAGATTGATTCTAGGGATTTTTTCCGGTTCCCTAAGAACAGACTTGAAACCTTAGATCTTTTCGATTCCTCGAGAACTTAGACGTTTTAAGAACGTTAGTTCAAATATGATTTCGAAAGGAGATCGTGAAACGGGAAGAACTTCTGTAGACGAATGTCACGTGCGTATAGTGACATGAACGAAGTCATTTTTAGTTGGAGTTCGTCTCGCTTGAACTTCAAGAAGAGATTTGTTATAATTACCACAAATCAAGTACGAATCTTAGTAAATTTCCAACGATCGCTTGATCCCAACGACGACTAGAACTTTGGTTCTAAAGTCATTTTCCAGTTATAATTCCTTTCGTTGGAATTTATTTCATACTTCGTAGTCGAACGAAGAATACGACAAGTAAGAGATTCAAGTGTTGAGAAGGACAAAATTTGTTGTAAACGGATGTTACTTTTGAATAAGTAACATGAACAAAGTAGACGTACTTTGTTTTAAATAAAGTAAGAATCGTTAAGAAATTTTTCTTAAGGAAGAAATAATGAAAGAAAATAATAAAGAATAATGAAAGAAAGTTTATAAGGAAATAAAATAAGAAAGTAAATGAATAATAAGATAAAGGATGGAAATAAAATCTTAAATTTTTATTTCTATATATTGTTTGAGTGCAATTTCTTGAATTGCTAGATGTTTAAGATAAGTGGTTGTTTAAGTGGTGATATTAAAATTGAATAAGGAATATTCATTTTGTAATTTAAGTATTTCTTAAGATAAGTTATTTCCCTACCTGTTACTGATCCGTGTTTCTTTAAAACTTTTGTAGGATGGCTAGGACACGCGTTACAGCTCGGAAGAGCACACCTTTGCCACAGCGTACCCTAGCAGATATTTTACAGGATGAGTATTATGATTTCGAGGCAGACCTGGATGAGGAGGACATCGGGCAGATAGTGAGTAACTTCTCATCGGTTTACTATATAGCACGACACTTCATCTCAGAGAGTCAGACTATATCCGATTTGATTGTGCATCTACCGGACGAGTGGCACGGTTGGGCGCATCGCGTGGCATGGTATTTCCTTGGAGTTTTTGGCGACAACACAGAGCCGACGGGCAACTACTCGAGATCCGCTCTAACTATACACGAGCGTTTCTTTGACAGCAGGTTCATGGTGCCAGTCCCTTTTGAGCCACATCTTCCTTACCGTCACTTTCCAGTAGTTACCGAGCCAGAGCAGTTAGACTTGGACCCGGAGATGGCCGCGTTGTTGGAGATACCGCCAGATTTTGTACCTAGTGAGGAGTCAGACTCAGAGGCAGAGCATTTAGAGGTGGACGAGGAGCCCGCAGCTATACCAGAGTTACCACTTCCACGTAGACCACTTGAGGAGTTGATTCCAGGACCAGGACTCATAGAGATTGACGCAGAGACAGCTGCCTTGTTAGGGTTATCTACACCTTTTATACCCGAGCCTAGTGTGAGAGTTCGGGGACCTTTAGAGACAGGACTGTTTGAGACAGGGTCAGGGTACCGGGAGATAGACGTGGAGTTTGCCGCCATGCTAGAGCTACCATCTCCACCGACACCGCTTGAGGAGATTTGCGCAAAGTGGGAGGTAGTCAGAGGACAGTTAGAGGCAGGACCATCCAGAGTCCGTTCTAGGGAGGAGTACGAGTCCGGTTCTGTTCGAGAGCACCTTCTTCCCCTGAAGAAGCGTGCAGTAGAGACAAGTGATGATTATCTCGTTTCAGACTCAGAGGAGACAGTTTCGGAGGCACCATCACCAGGTCCACTTACGCTTTCTGACGGCTCTACTCTAAGGGAGGACGAGACACTCCAGCTCGTCTTTGGTTCAGAGTCAGAGGAGGAAGATCCGGACGAGGACCCGAAGGAGGACCCGGAGGAGGACTCTGAGGGTTTACAGGCCGTAGAGGGCAGTACGGACTCGACTGCAGTTTGTTGAGCAGAGCATCGTAGACGCGTATTAGTAGTAGTAGTAGTTTCTTTTGTCCTGTACATAGTCGGATCAGTAACTAGTTTTTGTAGTACTCTAGCGGATACGAATTTTTATGAATCGTTTCCGTTCTAGTACTTCCAGTAGGTACAGTAATGCAGCTTGTTAGTGCATCCTGTACAGTTAGGCAGTCAGCCTAGTTTAGACTAGTACTAGTCTAACTTTTTGTATAAGTCCTCGTTGGAGGCAGAATTAATATTCTTTTTGATGTATATATATATATATATATATATATATATATACATGACCCGTGAGAGGGTTTTGACCACAAGAAAGTTTCTTATAAATCATGTAGTAAACCAGAATGTCAAATGAACTCGTGTAACGAGAGTTTAGTTTAACTTGGAAAGTTAAAAGATTAAAGAGCTAGTATCGAAGTTATGTTCGATTTTTCTTTTCCGTGAACTTGATTAAGTTGGAAATAGGGTGAGTAAGTAAAAGAATGTTTAAAAGAAAGGGCTAATGAAAATTTCTGTTCCCTATAGTTAAAGAAAAATGCCGACGAGAACTGTTAACATCATAAGGGGCCCTGGTAGGCCCAGACGACGTGGAAGACGTCAGCCAGAAAACGAAAGGGAACAAGAACAAGAACGTAATGATACCCCTCCACCATCCCCTTCACCACCACCTCCACCACCACCCCGTCGGGAGATTGAGGAGTTTTTCCTCAAACGAAACCCCCCTGTATTCAATGGATCTGGCAGCCCAGGCGACGCTGAGCTCTGGGTGCGATCCATTGAAAGAATCTTCAAACTCCTCAGATGTACTGATGAGGAGTGATTATGGTGCATAGCATTCCAACTCTCCGGACCAGCTGACTACTAGTGGGAGGCAAGACAGAAGGTGATACCTACGGAGCATCTGGCTCGACTTACGTGGGATGAATTTAAGGAAGCATTGTACGACAAGTATGTGCCTAAAACGTATAGAGCTCAGAAGGAGGCTGAGTTCTACAATTTGAAACAGGATAAGATGACTGTAACGGAGTACGATGCTAAGTTTTGCGAGCTATCAAGGTATGCGCCTACTCAGGTCGATACCGAAGAAAAGATTTCGAAGAAGTTCTGCGGGGGACTAAGACATGAATTGGGAATAGCATTAGCCAGTCATGGGGGACTGAGCTATACTGATGTTCTAGGGCGAGCCCTAGAGATGGAGGTTGTTGTGCCTGATGAGAAGAAAACTGTAACAACCACACCAGCTCCAATCCAAAACCAAAACAGAAGCTATTATAACAACAATAATAGCAATTTTGAAGGAAAGAGAAAGTGGGAAGGGGGCAATAGCAAGGGTTATAATCAGAATTTTAACAACCAAGGAAATCAGCAAAGTGGTAATCAGCAAGGCTATCAGCAGCCTAGTCAGAATAACAACAAGAGGCCATGGTGAGGAAACAACCAATCGGGGTTGTATTTACAGGGAAATAGACAAACTGGAGGCAATAACCAGCAAAACCAGCCGCAAGGGCAGCAAAGAAATTTCAATCAGGGAGGAAATAACCCAAGGAGGGTTACCATTCCAGTATGCCCTAAGTGCAACAAAACACATCCCGGTGTCTGTCAAGTAGGCACCACCAACTGTTATAACTGCGGACAGAAGGGACATATGAAGAAGCATTGCCCTAAACCACTGCAAGCAGTACCTCTGAGGGCCATACAAGCGCAACCACAGCAACAAATGAATCAGCAGTAGTTTCAGCAGCACGCGCAACAACAGCAGAATGCAAGGGCATGCGCGAATAGACAGACTGGGCTGGATAAGGGAAAGGGAAAAAGAAACCTTGCAGGTATGGGAAAACTTCACAACATTCCTATTAAGATATTGTTTGATACAGGCGCATCGCATTCTTTTATTGCTGGTTTGTGTACGGATAACTTAGATATCAGACCTGTAAGAGCTGAACACGCTATGAGAGTAGCTACACCTTCAGAAGAGATCACTACTTCCACACATGTCTGCTCTAACCTAGAACTAGAAATTGGAACTCTTAAGGTTAAAGCGAACAATTTGAACGTTATGATAATGTGGGACGTAGACATAATCCTAGGGATGGACTGGTTGTCAGAGAATTATGCCACAATTCTCTGCAGAGAGAGAAAGATCTCTTTTCAACCCCCGGGTAGAGATCCGACAGAATTCCATGGGATTGCAATGGGCAAGAGAGTACCGGTAATATCCGTCTTACAAGCCAAGAAGTTGATAAAGAAGAAGGGTTGCACAGCCTATCTTGTGTACCTAGTTGGAGAACCAGGAGCCGAGAAGACCATTCACGACGTGAAAGTTGTCAACGAATACGAAGACGTCTTTCCAGAAATTTTACCTGGTTTACCACCCGACCGTCACATAGATTTCTCGATTGACCTAGAACCAGGATCGGCCCCCAAATCTAAAGCCCCATATAGGATAGCACCGAAGGAGTTAGAAGAACTCAAAATTCAATTGCAAGAGTTGCTAGACCTTGGTTTCATTAGGCCGAGTGTTTCACCTTGGGGAGCACCAGTGTTGTTTGTCAGAAAGAAGGATGGTTCGATGAGGATGTGTATAGATTATCGAGAACTGAACAAGATCACCCTCAAGAACAAATATCCTTTGCCAAGGATAGAGGATCTTTACGATCAGCTCAAGGGTGCAGGAGTGTTTTCAAAGATAGATTTAAGATCAGGGTATCATCAGCTGAAGATTGAACCCGAGAACGTACCTAAGACTGCTTTTCGAACCAGATATGGCCACTACGAATTCTTGGTTATGCCATTTGGTTTGACCAACGCCCCTGCAGTATTCATGGACTCATGAATAGAGTTTTCCACCCATACTTCAACAAATTCGTCTTAGTTTTCATAGACGATATTCTCATTTACTCTAAGAATGAGAAAGAACATGAAGAACATCTGCAGATAGTGTTGGAAACACTTAGAACTGAGAAACTGTATGCCAAGTTCAGTAAGTGCGAATTTTGGTTGAAGGAGGTAATGTTTCTCGGACACATAGTTTCAACCGAAGGAATCAAAGTGGACCCTGTTAAGGTAGAGGCAGTGCGTAATTAGAAGTCACCAACAAGTCCGAACGAGATTAGAAGTTTCTTAGGTTTGGCAGGCTACTACAGAAGATTCATCGAAGGATTCTCCACGATTGCTAGACCTATGACGAAGCTACTTCGAAAAGAAAATAAGTTTAAATGGACGGACGAGTGTGAAAAGAGTTTCCAAACGCTCAAAGAAAAGTTAACCACAGCACCAGTATTAGATCTTCCAGACGCAAACAAGGAATATGTGGTGTATACAGATGCTTCGAAGAACGGGTTAGGTTGTGTTCTAATGCAAGACGGAAAGGTGATAGCTTATGCCTCACGACAACTTCGACCTCACGAAGTTGAGTATCCAACCCACGATTTAGAACTCGCAGCCGTTGTGTATGTATTAAAGATTTGGAGACACCATCTTTATGGTGTAAGGGTTGAGATCTTCACAGATCACAAGAGTCTGAAGTACTTCTTCGAGCAGAAAGAATTGAATATGAGACAAAGGAGGTGGCTCAAATTGATCAAGGATTACGACTGCGGAATCAACTACCATCCAGGAAAGGCAAATGTAGTAGCAGATGCGCTGAGTCGCAAGGCTCCAACCAAGTTAGGATGTCTGTTTGTCGAGGAAGGAACTCTAGTACGAGAATTTGAAAAGATGAAAATAGAAGTACTCGATACACCAGCAACAATCACAAGTCAACTAGTGGTACTAGCAGCTACACCTGATCTACGAGAAAGAATTATAAGTGCCCAGAGGAAGGACGAGTCGATGGAGAAGCTTCGCTTAAAGATAAGAACAGATAAACCAGACGGATATTCCGAAGCACCAGACAAGTAACGAAGAATTAAAGAATGATATCATGAGTGAGGCTCATGATACGCCGTATACAGCACACCCAGGGAGTACAAAGATGTATCAGGACTTAAGAAAGAATTTCTAGTGGAATGGATTGAAACGAGACGTTGCCTCGTTTATAGAAAGATGTTTGGCGTGTCAGCAAGTGAAAGCCTTACATAGACGACCGTATGGATTGTTGCAGCCATTAGATATTCCTGAATGGAAATAGGAAGGAATAGTTATGGATTTTGTGACAGGCTTGCCTAAGTCAAGAAGAGGAAACACTGCCATTTGGGTGATTATCGATAGGCTCACGAAATCAGCTCACTTTATACCGATTAAGACTACCTACGGGTCAGAGAAGTTATCTCAGTTGTACGTCCGTGAGATTGTACGTCTGCATGGAGTACCGAAGTCCATAATATCAGACAGAGATGCCAAGTTCACTTCAAGATTTTGGATCACCGTGCAGAAAGAGTTGGGTATTGAACTTAACTTCAGTACAGCTTTTCACCCTCAGATGGACGGACAATCTGAGAGGACGATTCAGATTCTAGTTGATATGCTAAGGACAATGGTATTAGATCGAAGTGAAAATTGGGAAGATATCTTACACTTGGTAGAATTCGCGTATAATAACAGCTATCAGGCGACGATAGGAATGGCGCCTTATGAGGCATTGTATGGAAGAAAATGCAAGTAACCACTTTATTGGGATGAAGTGGGTGAAAGAAAGAACTTAGGACCCGACTCGATTAATGAAATGATCAAGATCGTTCGGCAGATTCGAGATAGAATGAAAGAAGCCCAGAGCCGACAGAAGTTTTACGCCGATGATCATCGAACCAATCTTAGCTTCGAAGTTGGTGATAAGGTTTTCCTTAAGATTTCACCATCGAAAGGAATCATTAGATTCGGTGTTAAGGGTAAACTTAGACCAAGGTTCATAGGACCTTACGAAATTCTTGAGAAAATAGGACATGTTGCTTATAGATTGGCCTTACCGCCAAGTCTAGGAAGTGTCCATAACGTGTTTCACGTTTCCCAATTAAGAAAGTATGTCTATGACCCTAAGCACGTTATAAGTCAGCAAGACGTTGTTCTTGAATCTGACCTAAGTTATGAAGAAAAACCGATGTCGATTTGGGATAGAAAAGTTCAAGAATTAAGAACCAAGTCGATACCAATAGTAAAAGTATTATGGAATCACCAAGGGCAAGAAGAAGCCACGTGGGAGCTCGAGGAAAAGATTAAGGAGAGATATCCTTATCTTTTTGAAGAAAGTATGCAAATTTCGGGACGAAATTTTTCGCAAGGGGGGTAGGAAGTAATACCCCGATTATTTCTACTGTCTTCAAAAATGAAAGTTAATAATAATTATGGCTTTGCACGCCTAAGATCATGATATTAAATTCTAAGATTTACGGTGAAATCCGTTTCAGAAAATAATTTCCAGAAGTCGGACGAACGACTACTGTATTAGGGTTTTCGCGTCCGGTAATTTTTTCGTCCAAAAACTCAGAATTAAAATCCGTCAGAATTAACATTCACTTTTTCTTCGATACGAGTTCACAGGAGAAAGTTAGTTTTTATGATTTTCCGGACGAATTTTAGACTGTCTAATCCTGACTTTTTCTCGGATTTTGAAAAACGAATTAAGTTTTCCGAGTACGTAAATTATTTCCAATCTAACGGGCGAATTAGATTTCGTCGAATTCGAAACTGTCTAAGAAAGTATTTCTCGATTTTTATATCGCCGTTTGAGAGCCGGAAACGAGACATTTCCGTCTAACAAATCCTCGTCAAACACACCTTAGCGAGTCACTATACTTTTGTTAGAATTTTTTTCACACTTTATGTATATATCAATGACTCACCATCTCTCTCTCCTTCCCCTTCATTGCCGCCACCCAACACACACTCCATCTCTCTCATTTTTCTTCATTCATCCTCCATTAAAGCTCCAACTCCAAGCTCTTCACAAGCTCTTAAGATCTTCATCTACCGATCAATTCCATATCCGAGTCCATATTACGCAAGGTAAGAACTTCATCTCCAATATGAACCAAACAAAATCTTGTTTCCCTCTTTTTATTTTTTTTCGAAAACTTAAGGGATGAAATAGGAGGTTGATCCTTGATCGATTCATGTTCTAGTATGCTTAGGAATAGATTCTACGGATTGAATCATGAAGAAAAATCACTCTCCTTCATTCTAGGTCATGACCGATATTTAGGGAATTTTGGGGATTTGATCGTAGCTCGTTTTCTTTGATGTTTGATCGATAGATTAGTGTTCTACATGTTGCTAATTGACTCTATGAATTAATTTAGATTTTTCTAAAAATAAAATTTGAAACTTAAGAGACGAAGAATGCATGATTCGATATTGTAAATGTTATGATATGCTCGATTGATTAATAGAAATGAGATATACGATGTATGAGGATGATTATATATTTAATTTGGATTTTTCTAAAAATAAAACGAAAAACGTAAGAGACGAAGACGTGTTGATGGTCCCGATACGAGTTCTGGTGTATGGGAGGAATACACCATAGGAATTTTAAAAACTACCCCCTGATAGAAACCTCAACTGAGTAAAATGACTCAGCTGGAATCACAACTGAGTAAGAAAACTCAGCTGGAAGAGTGGTGCTGTGCGGAATGTGGTGGAAACAATAATAACTCGTATAAAATAACTCACACTCAGATGCAAGGTCGGTCAATAACCAAATCAGTTGAAAATATAAAGATGCAGTTTTTAGTGTTGGTTAGTTGGTCAGTTGGATATACAAAAAGTAACTGAATTGAAAACACAACACAAAGGAATTACGTGGTTCGGAGAGAACTCCTACGTCCACGGGGAGTTGTGAGTCCACACAACTCAATCCAAATTCTTTAGGACAGCTACCACAAAGCTTACGCGGGCTTTGCAACCATTCAAATAAGTTTGCGAGTACTTATCAACCTTACAGATAAGTTTGCGGGTACTTATCAACCTTTCTACTCAATTTCGGGAAGAGCAGGATCCTAACAACCTTTTTAGGGGATGTGTATAAGGGTGGGTTTTCCAACTACTAGCTCTAACAACGAAGTGAGCTAGGATCTAAGCTTGAACAAATGAAGACTCAAACTAAGATCGAAAACACCAAGACAGATTCTAACACTCTATGAACTCTCAACTGGTGATGTTCTTAGAGAATATTTTCAGTTTAGCTTGTGTGCAGGATATCGTCGTTTTTTTGCTCTTTAATCTTTTCTCGCACTTGTCTGTCTTCTATCTTGATGAATGAATGAATGCCTCTATTTATAGGCAGTGAGAATCAACTAGCCGTTGGAAGAGCCGTTGATCTCTGTTCTGTGAAAGCGATGGCTTATCTCTCATCTCTGCAGATTTTCCCAATTTGGCAACTGTGAACTTCTGCTTTCCTTCTAAGACAACCTTGTGTTGGGCCAAATAAGGTAATGACAGAACGTCAAACCTTCACGTGACTTCCTATTTGAAATTCAATTTTAAACCTTTTTCTTTCAACATTAGTTAGTCGGTTGAGACATTCGATCTTCATCCGAGTGGTCTTCAGCTGATGTTCCATCTGATCGCTACCTTCATCTGACATTCTATCTGAAGATGAACAGTTGAACCCTCAGCTGCCTTGAACTTCATGTTGTCGATCTATCAAATTGAGTCCTGCAACTGATGTTCCATCTGAACAGTTGACTTGAATGCTCAGTTGTCTTTCTTACATCTTATGTTCTGTATCTTGAACGCTCAGTTGTTTTTCTTACATCTGATGTTCTGTCTCTTGAACGCTCAGTTGTCTTTCTTACATCTGATGTTACACATCCGAATTTCCATCTGTAGTTCTATCCGAGTAAAGCCATGTTGTTGTCTTCAGCTGGAGTCCTGTAAAGATAAAATCTGAACATTGCTCAAACAGCGAGCCAAAATACTAACATTAGGAAATGACAACATCTACTCGGTTGGGGTCAGTTGGTTTTGAAATCAATCAAAACTTTACTTAAATTTCCCAACACGTGTCGATAAGTTAGAGCTCGTTAACGTTATGATAATATGATTTGCTTTTTATTAATGCTCGTTAGGTGATAATCGTGGTTGTAAAATTTGAACGAAAATGGAGAACGTAGGATTTCGTTAAGAGACGAACGATCGACGATAATTCAAGATTAGATAATGATATGAGGTGTGAATTACGTATTAATGAATCGTGATAGATGATGATCGATTTTGTGAAATTTGAACGAATTCTAATAACGTTGGATTTTTCATAAGAGACGAATAAATGAACCTAAGTATCGTTGGAAAAGACGAATAAGGAAAGTAATTGGATATTAATGATCGTTATTGTTAAATGAACGAGTTTTTAGTTGACGGCTTTTACATCCGAGATATGAAATGATAAGTTATAGTTGTGAACGAGAAGTTGAATTGTTTTGGTTTAGTACTTGTTTAGTTTGAAAAGACGAGGTTTTAATCGTCGTGCTTATAATCGAGGAATGAAAAGGAGTTCATCACGTATGATGATACGTGGTAACTGCCTTGAGTCAGTTTTTGCATGAAAATAAAAGTGTTTAAGCTTTAATCGAACCTAGAAAACCGTACGTCGATTTTATCGAGCTTTAGGGTTTCACTGGTAGTTTTGCGACCTTCCACGGAAACTGCCATATCTCCTAGCTCGTTTATCGGAATTAAGATCTGCAAATTGGAGAGTAAACTAGACACCTGAGGCTTTCTTTTGGTACAGGGCACGTCCCCTATTTCAAAATCACCTGTTCTGTACTGACTTACTGATCGGTGCAGTAATTTCAAGAACTTAGTTTCTTAAGTTGAATTCTTCTCAACTTGAACTCTTTCGATCTTTTAAGTCGTTTCAAGTTATCGACTACCTTTTATCTACTGACCTAAGTGTCAAGTACAGAACCAAATGAGTGTCAAACGAGATTTGTTCGTATCTCGTTTCTTGTTTAATTAAAAGAATTTTAGTTTAGCGTGCAAAGGCCTTAAAAGCTTAAAAACGTAAAAGACTAAATCGTTTTTGATTTCCGTTTTCATTTATCGTCTCGACGACTTATCAAAGTATGATTATTTACGATGAAGGAGGAAGTCAGCACCAAGAATAGGACGGAAGATCAGAAGACGGAAGCACGTGTCTTAGTTCTGTATTCTATCGAGGTGGGCTTTTATACATGAAACAAAACGAGCAATGCTCGAAAACCTTTTCTTTATCGCTTTGATAATCATGTTTTCAAAGTGATAATCATGGCATAAACTATTTGTTTTATGTGAGTTCTCTTGTACCTTATGAGTTAGCCAAAAGGAGATAACTAAACGATCGGCTTTGAGTTAGTCAAAAGGGACTTTCCAAAGTTTAGTGTACACTATAGCCTGTGGTGTATGTGGTATCCTGTTGAGGGGTAACCAGCCACGGTGAATTATGAATGGTCAAGATTGAACGTAACATCTATGAAAAATGCTTGTACAAGCTAAGTTATGAAAATGAGAAAGAAAATGTTTAGTAGACACGGGAATTTGTTGAAAAACCCCGATGTGCTACAGAAATGAAATGCCTGATTATCTATACTTATGATTATGTTTTCGGCATCGTGACCACTAAGTGCTTTTGTACTTAGCCCTGCATATGCTTTCTAAATGTGCAGGTTGAAGCGACGGAAGCGGCGACGGTTGAGTAAATGTTGTCAATAGGGAAGACTTTAGTATGTAGTTTACAATTCCGCTGCCAAACTCTAGACTCACTTGTGTAAATATGAATATCACTTTTGGTTTAAGTTCTATACTTATAACTTAGAATCTTTTGAGATCTTGTTCGAGTGATCCTTCGAGATCAACTCTTTCTTTTGTTAATGAAGTCTTGTTCATAGAAGATAAGCTGTTATTTAAGTCTGTATATTATTTCATCCCCTTTCTTCCCCGCTTCTTTAATCCAATCTCAGTCGCACTCCGGCTTCTGCCGTCCCTCGGGATTTGGGGATGTGACACAAGTAGTAACGCTTTTTTGCTTGGAAATAAATTTGACAGCATAAAAATTAATACAAAATATTTATTGTTTTCTTTTGTACTAATCAATACATTTTAATCAATTTATTACTGTATAATAAGTTTAATATTGTGTCATAGTGTTTTGCAGACGATCTTCTCTTATTCTCTAGGGGTGACTTGTCCTCTGTGAAGCAATTAATGAAAGCCTTTAGCAAGTTCTCTACAGCGTCAGGTTTGCAAGCTAATCCCATGAAAAGTTGTGTTTATTTTGGAGGGGTCCCGGATCATATTCAAGAAGCTATTCTAAATGAGTTTGGGATGGTAAGGGGAGAGTTCCCTTTCAGATATTTGGGAGTGCCCCTATCCACTTAAAAACTGAGTAGCCCTCAATATCAACCCCTCATTGCAAAGATTAATGCAATGATTGAATGTTGGTCCTCTAAAATGTTATCTTACGCGGGACGGCTCCAGTTAATCAAATCTGTGATATTTGGTATGAAAACCTTTTGGTGCCAAGTTTTCCTCATCCCTCAGAAAGTAATCCAGATTGTGCAATCAGCTTGTAGGGCTTTTTTATGGACGGGGAAATCCAATATAACAAGACGAGCGTTGATCGCTTGGGAGCGTTGTTGCCTCCCCAGAAATGCAGGTGGCTGGAACATTATTAATGTTAAAATGTGGAATCAAGCGGCCATGTGCAAGTTACTTTGGAGCCTAGCGCAAAAGAAGGATAAAATTTGGATATGATGGGTGCATGGCTTCTATATCAAAGGGCAGGAGATCACCACCATGAAAATCCCAAATCAAGCTTCATGGGTGGTAAGGAAACTGATAGAAGCTCGTTCATATATCCTGCAATTGAGATGTGGAGCACAGGGTTTGCAACAGTCAACTTTCTCTATTCATAAGGTTTATAATAAACTCAAAGGAGATACACAAAAGGTGGCTTGGAGTAAACTTCTTTGCCAAAATGTTGCCCCCCCCCCCTAAAACGGTGTTTATAGCTTGGCTGGTGATGTTAGAGAGACTCTCTACTGTGGAAAATTTGCAGAAGCTAGGAATTCAAGTTAAAATGCAGTGTTGCCTTTGCATGCAGGAAGTTGAAACCATGAATCATTTGTTTATCAAATGTGCCTTCTCCTCGGCAGTGTGGCAAGCTGTGAAGCAGTGGTGTAAATTGCATGGAGGAGTAGGGGGCTGGAGCTGGGAGAAACAAAAACTTTTGGCGAATTGTGGATCGAATTCGAGCAAGCAAAAGATGTATCGACTAGCTATATCCATTGTTATATACATGCTTTGGAAGGAAAGAAATCTAAGACGCTTCCAGGATAAAGCTTCGAGCATAGACCAGATCATTCGGCAGAGCCAAATCATGATTGCTTTGAGTGCAAGGAAGGATCATAGACTAGGCCATATTTTGTTAATATAGTTAGATCCTAGTTTGAGATTGGGTTGTAGGTTTGAGGTGTTTGTACCTTCACTTCTCTTCTTTGGTGAAATAATATTATTTTCTACCAAAAAAAAATATTGTGTCATAGTGTTTGTTATTGTATTTTGTGTTTCATTTTGCGTCATATTGTGTTATTGATTTGTACCACAAGTGAAATGCATTTTTTTTAGGATTAAATTTCACATTTAAAAAAAAATAAAAAATATTATTGTTTTCTTTGGTATTATTCAATGCATTTTAATCAATTTTTTATTGTACATTAAGGTTAATATTGCGTTAATAGTATATGTTATTGATCCGTATCACACGTAGTAATGCATTTTTTGTATATATTTAGAATTGTTGTATGTTGTTTGTTAATTTGTGTGAAAATGTATTAAAAATTATAAATATAAGTTTATTTTACAATTACTTATTGCGCTTTTATGTTCCGATGAAGCTTCTTTGGAGAACTGAGGAAGCAACTCTGATGAACTACCGTGAAAAAATAATCATGGGTGCAGACTTCAATCCAACAGTTAATTTATAATCCCTTAAAATAAGGAAATAAAACAACTTCTTGTTGAGAGCATGATATGCTGCTCAACGTGGTCAACTTTTAATAACATGATATATACTATTCTACCCTTATTATTTATTTTTATATATCTGCAAAATAGAAAATGGGTAGTGCTATTTGGACATACTATGTCCAGACATACGATGGTAAAAATACGGATTTGATGAAAAATTTAACTAATAATTTAATTTCATAGTTTCGACAGTTTGGTTATTAATAAACATACTGTCACATCCCGACTCCCAAGAAAGGATTGGGGGCCAGAACGCGGCGAGGGGGATTTAAGAAGCGGGGAAAAAAAGGGGTAGAATAATAATAATAATAATAATAATAATAATAATAATAAAATAATAATAATAATAATAATAATAATATTATTATTATTATTATTATTATTATTATTATTATTATTATTATTCTACCCCTTTTTTCCCCCGCTTCTTAAATCCCCCTCGTCGCGTTCTAGCCCCCAATCCTTTCTTGGGAGTCGGGATGTGACAAAATGGTATCAGAGCAATAAGGCTCTGAGACCGCCAATTTATATGTTGAGTCAAAATCAGTATTTTTGGGTTAATTATTTTGTAGCAAACCCCCTCAGTTCGCCTTCACACTGTCTCCAACAAAGAGGTAATAAATGTGTTAAATATTGTTACCAAGATGCATGTATTATCAAGTATGTTATGTTGCAAAAGCATGAATTAATTAATTGCTTTGTTAAGTAATTAATGTTTGAAGCAGTGTTACTTTTTAATATTGAGAATGAAATTAGTGTAAGGTATCATGAATAAGTTTTATATGATGCTCAACTTTGACTTAGTTACAATAACTATTAAGATGATTATGGTTTAAGTATACCAAGTCCAACCCATAACTTGTATTTTACGATGAGTGTTTATTATGAAGAATTTATAAGACATGAGAATAGTACTCATATAGAAATTCATCTGCAGGATGTATAGACTTATCGAACGTTAGGAAAGAGAACATATCTTTAGACAAGTACTAGAATTTCGCTCAAGTAAGAGAGAATCTGGAGAACACCCGGCTACATACATTGGGAAATTAGTCTCTCTTTGGGAAGCCCAACGAGGTGGGGTTAGTAATACCGAAGCCATTCTGAAGGTAGTGCACAATATTTCCCCGCGTTGGGAAAGGTGGGCAAGAATTCAAGCTGGGGATAATTTTAACCACTCACCTGATGGAGATTTCCCTGCCTTTGCTACCAAAGTTGTTGCCGAACTAGCTATAAGTGATTTTCCACCAGAGAGTTCTGAACGTGAAGAAGTTAAATATGAATATCCTCAAGAAGAAGAAGGGACTCAGACATATTCCCATCCAGAAAAATACGTGGCCAATCTTGAAGATATGTATAGCCCCGTTTGGGAAAATCTGCCACCCTTGGAAGAACCAGAACATGAGTACAAACCTGGGTACGAAGCAGATGTTTATGACTACATCCTCCGAAGTCCGGTACCAGTGATCAACTTGATCACACCACCGGGGTCACCATCAGTTAGGCGTCGTCGTCGACGTAGAACAACACCCTTCAAAAAAGGCGCACCGGAGTGGGTTAATGCTATAGTGATAGAAAGTGATGAAAGTGAGGATGAAGACCCACAAGAGGATCCACAGGAGGACCCACCAAAAGACGCCTAAGTTTAGAATCTTGTAAAATACCGTCCTTGGTATGTAAAAAAAAATAGTAGTGTGCCTTAAGATACACACCTTTGTAATATACCAATAAGGGTGTGGTTTGTAAGATATATAGTTATGTAAATTATGGTTGAAATTATTTGTTATACTTTCCCTATTTGTGTTATTTAGACTTTCCTCAACACAACTCGCTTGACATTAAGACGATATATTATTGACCAATTAGTTCAAATTAAATTGTACAGAATGGCAAGACGATTGAGAGGTCATCACTCACCTGTACCAGAAGTAGAACCTATACGTGTTCGATCAGCAAACGAAAAGTTTAGGAAAGAGAATTCACCTACTTTTAATGGATTAGGTGATCCATTAGATGCTGAACGATGGATTCGCAATATTGAACGTATTTTCGGATACATTGCTTGTCCGGAAAATGAGAAAATGGCATGTGCTACCTACCAGTTAGTTGAAGAAGCTAACTTTTGGTGGGAAGCCGTTAGACATACGATGTCTGATGAGGAATGGAGCAGATTCACATGGGAAGACTTTAAGGAGAAATTGTACGAGAAGTACATTCCTGACTGTTATAGGCAAAGGAAAATTAATGAGTTTTGGAATCTCAAGCAGAGAAAGGGAACTGTAACAGAATATGATCGTTTGTTCAACCAACTTTCTCGTTATGCTCCACACCTAGTAAGCACTGATGCTGAACGAGCTCAAAAGTTTAGGGCAGGACTTCGTACAGAGATTGCAGTAGCTCTGGCAAGTGTAGGACCACTCACATACGCCCAAACATTGAGTAGAGCTCTCACAATCGAGTCTATGCTTCCCGGGAGAAAGAAAAGAGTTTTGTACAAACACAAACTCAGGGAAAACGCAAATGGGAAAATCAGAGTAGAAATAATAACGGTGGAAAGAAGCCATGGAATGGGAATCAACCACAAAATTATAACCAGCAGTTGTGCTCGAAATGCCAAAAGCCTCATTCTGGAGAATGCCTACAAGGGCAAAATGTGTGTTACAAGTGTGGACACCCAAGACATTATAGTAATGTTTTTCCTACTCAGAGAAATATAGGAGGAGCACCAACGGCATGGAGACCACCAGTAAACTTGACGCCTCAACCCCAAAAACAAGTACCAGCTAGGAATCCACCACAAAACCAAAGACCAATCCAACAGGCACGAGCTTATACCTTAAACCA
This sequence comes from Schizonepeta tenuifolia, assembly GCA_029490685.1. Classification (NCBI taxonomy): domain Eukaryota; kingdom Viridiplantae; phylum Streptophyta; class Magnoliopsida; order Lamiales; family Lamiaceae; genus Schizonepeta; species Schizonepeta tenuifolia. Next base: position 85,125,421 of record CM055958.1, read on the forward strand.
GCTGCAGGCAGCACAAGCACCTGGAAACCTAGCAGGTATGATTTCCTTAGATGATCTACCTGTTTTAGCTTTGTTTGACACAGGAGCTTCACACTCCTTTATTAATAAATATACATGTGAAAGTCTGCATGCTAGAACTGAACAACCTAACCATATCCTTAAAATTAGAGTCGCTTCAGGAGATTCTATGATCTTAGAAGAGATCGTTTTGAATCAGAAATTAAAGATTGGAACTCTATCTTTTAAGACAGATTTATATGTGATTGATAGAATGGAATTCGATGTCATACTTGGCATGGATTGGTTGGAGAAAAATGCTGTAACTATTTGTTGCAAGGAGAGAGAGGTAAAATTTTAAATGCCTGAAGGAGATGTAATAGGCTTTCGAGGTAGAAAGATGGGTACGCCAATACCTATCATTTCGGCAATCAAGGCTGGCAAGATAATAAGAAAACAAGAATGCCAAGCTTTTCTCGTTAACTTAACCAAGAGCTCTGAAAGAGAAATAAACCAAAGTGACGTGTCAATAGCTAGAGAATATCCCGATGTATTCCGCAAAGATCTACCAGGGTTACCTCCAGATAGACAAATTGAGTTTACCATTGATCTAGTGCCAGGAGCTGCACCAGTATCAAAGGCACCATATAGAATGGGCCCCAAGGAACTGCAAGAACTGAAGGTGCAGTTACAAGAACTCCTTGACTTAGGTTTTATACAACCTAGCGTGTCACCATGGGGAGCACCAGTCTTGTTTGTTAAAAAGAAAGACGGTACTCTAAGGATGTGTATCGATTATAGAGAACTTAACAAACTCACAATCAAGAATAGGTATCCCCTTCCAAGAATAGATGACTTGTTCGATCAACTTAGGGGAGCAACAGTATTTTCCAAGTTACACTTGAGATCTGGATACCACCAACTTAAGATAAGAAAAGAAGACGTTCCAAAAATGGCATTTCGAACGCGTTATGGACACTACGAGTTCACAGTAATGCCATTTGGATTAACTAATGCCCCTGCTGTTTTTATGGATCTGATGAATCGAATTTTTCACCAGTACCTAGACAGATTTGTCTTAGTCTTTATTGATGACATTCTCATATACTCAAAGAGAGAGGAACAACATGTCGATCATTTGCGCATAGTACTGGAAACATTGCGCGCACAAAAGTTATATGCCAAATTCAGCAAATGTGAATTTTGGCTTAAAGAAGTGATGTTTCTCGGAGTTGGTCCTGCAAAGACAGAAGCAGTGATTGGATGGAAAACTCCAACTAATGTAAGCGAGATACGGAGTTTTCTAGGACTAGCAGGATACTATCGTCGTTTCGTGAAAGATTTCTCGAAATTGGCGAGACCAATGACACAATTATTGCAGAAGAAAAACAAGTTTATTTGGTCTGAAGAATGTGAAAGAAGTTTCCAAGAACTTAAAAGGAGACTAACTACGGCTCCGGTTTAACTATTCCGGAGGAGAACGTAGGATTTGTTATTTATACCGATGCTTCAAAGTTTGGACTTGGATGTGTATTAATACAAAATTCAAAGGTCATTGCATACGCATCTCGACAGTTGAAGCCACATGAATTAGAATATCCTACTCACGACTAAGAGTTAGCTGCAGTCGTACATGCTTTAAAGATTTGGAGGCACTATCTCTATGGAGTTAAGTGTGAAATCTTTACTGATCATAAAAGTTTGAAATACTTTTTCGAGCAAAAAGACTTGAACATGAGACAAAGGAGATGGCTCGAATTAGTAAAGGACTACGACTGTACCATCAATTATCATCCTGGAAAAGCTAATGTGGTAGCAGACGCCTTAAGTCGAAAAGCTAAGGGTAAGCTAGGTTATTTGATTACTCTAGAGGATGATCTGATTCATAATTTTGCCACACTCGGAATAGAAATAGTACACCCTCCTGAGAGTATATCAAGTTGCATAGCTACTCTTGTAGCTACACCTGATCTAAGAACAAGGATTGTGAAAGCACAAAGAGCAGACAAATTTCTAGAAAAGATGCGACTTGCCGCTAGATCGGACAATTCTAAGGGATTCTCCGAAGCTAAGGATGATGGGCTCGTATTCAAGGGACGTCTGTGTGTGCCCGACAATGAGGAGCTGAAAAATAATATCATGAGTGAAGCTCATGACACGCCCTACACTGCTCATCCAGGAAATACTAAGATGTATCGAGATTTGAAGAATAATTTCTGGTGGAATGGAATGAAAAGAGATATAGCATCGTTTGTGGAACGATGTCTAGCTTGTCAACAAGTGAAGGCCCTACACCAAAAGCCACAAGGAACCTTGCAACCGCTACCCTGAATGGAAATGGGAACGAGTTATGATGGACTTTGTGGTTGGTTTACCCAAGACCAATCATGGAAATACTACCATATGGGTTATTGTGGATAGCCTGACAAAGACAGCACACTTCCTACCGATTCGAATGACATTAGGGTTAGATAAATTAGCCAAGCTATATGTGAAAGAAATCGTACGCCTGCATGGTGTGCCAATTTCAATCACATCAGACAGAGATACCCGTTTTACATCGTGATTTTGGAAGAGCTTACAAGAAGCTATGGGAACGCAACTAAACTTTAGTACTGCATTTCATCCACAGACCGATGGACAATCAGAACGAACAATACAAACTCTAGAGGACATGCTGCGGGCAGTGGTGATAGATCATGGTGAAAATTGGGAGGACTTTTTACCTCTAGTTGAATTTGCTTATAACAATAGTTACCAAGTCTCCATTGGAATGCCACCCTACGAAGCTCTTTATGACCGTAAGTGTAGATCACCGCTTTATTGGGATGAAGTGGGTGAACGGAAATTGTTAGGACCAGAATTAGTACAACAAATGGTCGAAAAAGTGGATCTAATCAGACAAAGAATTAAGGAGGCCCAAGATAGACAAAAGTCCTATGCCGATCAACGTCGGACAGAATTAGAGTTTAACGTTGGAGATCATGTTTTTCTCAAGATCTCTCCTACCAAAGGAATTATGCGTTTCGGCAAGCGAGGGAAATTACGCCCCAGGTTTATAGGACCTTTCGAAATCCTAGATAGGATAGGTCTTGTAGCCTACAGATTAGCCTTACCACCAAGTATTGGAGATGTGCATAATGTATTTCATGTCTCCCAACTTAGGAAGTATGTGTTTGATCCAAAACACGTGATTAGAAACGATGAAGTGGGCTCAAGACCTAAGTTATGACGAAAGACCCATTCAAATCCTTGACCGGAAAATCCAAGTTTTAAGGAATAAACAAATTCCAATAGTAAAGATCCTGTGGAATCACCATGGACAAGAAGAAGCAACTTGGGAACTAGAAGAGAAAATAATAGCCCAATACCCAGAACTACAATTCTCAGGTATATAAATTTCGAGGACGAAATTTTTTTTAAGGAGGGAGGAATGTAACATCCCGCATTTCTTGATAATTCCCTAGGTAATATTAGGTGCTTTTAGAACCCTTTTATAATATTATAGAAATAATTAAACTCCAAGAAATAATTATTTTTCTCATAATTGACTATTAAGTTGATATATTTCCAATAAAATCCTTTCAAAAGATATTAATAGTATAAATATTTGTACGTAAGTTATATTTGTTTGTGTGTTTGTACGAATATGCAATAGATATATGAAATATAATATACGTATGCTTTATGATTTAATGTATATTATATTAATTAATTAGATACTATACTATTAATCAAGTTATTATTAATTTTTAAAGATAAATGCACATACGTATTATATACTATACAAATTCGTTTTTGGGATTAGTTAACGTTTGTACCATATATAAGATGAATATGTTTCCTATTTAAATATATATGTATACGTACACTTAGGATTTCATAAATTATTAGCATATTATATTATTAGTGAATATTTACATAATATTATAATTGATAATAATTAATTAGTATATTCTTAACTAATTGGTATATACGTAATATATATAGATACATTTATGTACTTTAACAAATAAAAAGAAATAAAATATAAGTGTTCTAATATTAATGCATGGATAGTTAATATACGCATGCATGTCGTAATATGTGATTAATAAACAAATTGTGGTTGATCTCAATCACCTATATATACCTATACGTAAGAATTATTTACAAGTGATTTAGATATTCTATTTTTAGTAAATGAATAAACATAGTATATGTTGTAATTATCTATTTTACTTTTATAACATAGTTCTTATCCTATGGAAGTAAACTGCGTGACTATGCGAAGCTATAAGAAATGAGAATTCAAAGCTATATGTGCTAACTCAACAAAGCTACGCCTGTGCTTTTCATTCCTATAAATAGTCGAGTTTCTTACTCCTTTATTCTATATCTCACAAATAAAAATAACAAGAAAGCTATAGGAATTAAAGAAATTGAGTTCTGGCCGAGTAGGAAATTACGTGCTTGTTGGGAGTAATTCTGCAATTACTTACGTTGTCTCAATATTCAAGTGGGTAAAATTTTAAAAGTAATATTTGGGTGCTAGACTCTTTACTTTATGCTAAAATACAGATATCCATAAAAAGTTTTATGTGTGTTCCATATTTATTACTCTAGTTAATCGATCGAGGTATCCAGAAAGTGCGCAAGTGCTAACTGGGTATTGTGCGCACCCTTTTATAATGCAGTGATTTGATCTCCATTGTATTATAGCTAGCGGTCTTGGGCTAAGGCTCCTGACCTAGTTAAAGTAAAACTATGTTACTTAAGGGATAACAGTATCCTGAGTACTAGTTAAGATCCGTCGGTGACATGCGGCCCGGGATCTCGAGTAATCAGTCGAAACTACACATATCCAGAAAATTATGTTTTGTGTATTCAGATGAGGCTTTGATTTCTAAAACCATCTGTTACACTAGTGCATGGATATACTGTTGATTTATAAAATGTCATGGCAACACCCACTGGGTATCTTTTGATACTCAGCCCAAATATTTTTCAAATGTTTTCAGGTTCGGAGACAGGTGAGGCGTAGGACTGAGGCGGGGGTTCTACATGTTTACTATTTCCGCTGTGTATATAAATAAGGTTACTCTGAATAATGTTCGAAGTATGTAATATATTAGTAAGGTATGGTTATTATATTATGTTAAAAAGGTATTGTCTATTATATCTCTCATGTGTTATTCCTACCCTTAAGAATATATATATTTATTTAGTTATATATATATATATATATATATATATATATATACACTAAGTAATGAGTTATTATTATTATTATTATTATTATTATTATTATCATTATTCTACCCCTTTTTTCCCCGCTTCTTAAATCCCCCTTGTAGCGTTCTGGCCCCCAATCCTTTCTTGGGAGTCGGGATGCGACACATACACTTTTTAAATTTTAATTATAAAGTTTCATTCCAATTTAAATTCACAAGTTTAGAACTTGGGTGTGGATGAGAGTAAAATTTGGGAGCAGGTGTACGTGAGATCGATATTTCAGAAGGGTTTGAGTAGGAAAGAAATTTTGAAGGCAATCAAACAATGTTTTTCCTATTTCAAGCACGTATGTCCAGACATAGTATGTCCGAATAGAAAAACTGATAAAAAATACACTATATAGAAGCATTAATTTAGGCCATAGATCTATCTAAATCAACAGCCACAATTCATTTTTATTTAACACATATGAAATCTTTTTTATTTGATCACTATCCTCTATATATATATATATAATTGAAAATATGATAAGTATGCGGATGAAATCAATAATATAAGTTAAATATGGACCAAATTTATACATAATGATAATATTATAATAGAATATAAATATGATAAATATTAATTTTTAATTCAGAAAAATTGAGAATTTAAGTAAATGGGAATAGAGGGATTTGAAGAGTGCCATATAAAAGTTTTGGCAAGATAAAATCATTCTCTTTTTAATAATATAATAATAATGATGATAAATATACCACCACAAATCTAGAATCACTGCATGAGAATTAGGGCTGTCTAAACGGGACGGATAGGGTATCCTACCCAAAAATATCAGGTACCCGACTTTGATTTTTTAAAATTAATAAAAAATTTAACTAAATCAGTAATAATTTTACATAATTAACCGAATTATGACTAGCCACGTTATGGTTAAATAGGATCGCTCTATTTTAAATCTTTAATTTCTTTAGCCTCTTTCACCGTTATCATAGCAGACGAGAGGTAGTTGTGGAATTATTATTTTCGAATAAAATATTGTACTGAACTTCAGACTTCAGAGCTTTATTTAGTTATCAGAATACTTTAATGAAATGATTAATTCCCAAACCCACTGGCAGATAAATAATTACTACGCAGGCATCCTATTCTCTGTTCACTGTAAAAAGACGACCTTCAAATTCCATGTGATTAACTATGATAAAAGAATGCACACGACTGCAAAATATATTTTGCTCCAGTCTTTTATTAAATTTTTGTTCTTTATTTCGAGATTCCTGCCCTTTATTAATTAATGTTATAATATTTTGGATGATGAGAAAAATCATAGCAGTTATTTAATTTAGAGAGTTAAGTTGTATGATAAAAAATTTCGTGTGTGCAACAGTCGCATGATTTATGGAAAAATACGAACACTGCTACGAGAATCATACATTTCATATATTTCGCTAATTTTCTGTGGTCTTTTCTTTTTTGATCGTGCGAACCTGCAACCTAGCTAGCTCTTTGGTACGCACGATGGAGTGCGCAAGATGGAGCTTACAACTTACTTTTTTGTTTTTGGTGAAACCATATAAACCATTGATTAATTCAATTGTAGCCTTTATCTGTCATTAACATTCAGATAATAAAAGAATCAACTCATATTCAACAACCCAACGGCCATCTATTCATTTGTAATTTTTCTCATTATTTTTTTTTATATATTGGAAAGGGTATTGGTGGAGTTCCAACCCTAAACCTCACTGTTTAGGGATTGAATACAAACCACTTGGATAATAAGATGACATTTTCAACCACAATTTCCTTTTTCCCGATTTATTCACACAATAATTAAGAGTCGATTGTTATATATATGAAATTTGAACAACACGATACTTATTTAGGGGACCACATAGAGAGTATAAATTACATTTGGAATATCAATAAATTAATATGATCGGAAAATTTGAGGGTTTTATGTACATGCAATAAATACAAAGGTGATTCTTAATTATAGTATAATAATAATTCAAGTAGTGTTGAAATTAGAAAGAAAGTGAAAGATAGTGCAATATTTTGCTATCAATTCTTTTTTGTTTAATTTTGCTATCAATCAATCCTAATAAAACAATATTTCCTCTGTTTTTTATGAAGTGTCCTATTATAAAATTCAATTCATTTCCTAAAAAGTGTCTCATTTCATAAATTTTGAAAAAAAAAAATGATGCAACTTTCGGAAAAAATTATATAAAACTTTCTATTTTATCTAAGTAATAATAATAATTATTTATTTTTAAACTTTCTAGGCAATAATTATAGAAAATGATAGTAACTTTCTATTTATTTTTTTCGGCACGAGTATTAAGAAGAAGAGTATTAAGAGTAAAGATGGTGATTAGTGTAGTAATAAAGTGATATAAAGTATTTTTAAAGTAAATAAAGTGTTGTTGATATGATATAAAATAGTTTTAAAGTGAATAAAATGTTACTGATGTGATATAAAGTGGTTTTAAAGTGAATAAAATAAATAAAGTGAATTCTAATGTTATAAGATAAATGAGACACCCAAAAAAATATACTCCCTCCGTCCCGTTCATAATGCAACGTTTCTTTTCGGCACGCGTATTAAGAATAAAGATAGTGATTAGTGTATTAATAAAGTAATATAAAATATTTTTAAAGTAAATAAAGTGTTGTTGATGTGATATAAAATGGTTTTAAAATGAAGAAAGTGTTGATGATGTGATATAAAGTAGTTTTAAAGTAAATAAAGTAATTTTCTAATTATTTCCATAAAAGGAAATGTTGCAAGATAAATAGGACACCCCAAAAAAAAATATTTTGCATTATAAATTGGACAGAGAGAGTATATTACAAGACAGGACAGAGAAAATATTATCATTTTTTTTAATATATTTGTGATTAGAAAAAAGAGAGGAGGGAGTAGATGTTTTGCCAACATGGACAATGTTGATGTGATCGTATGACGCCATCGCTATACGCATTGACAGCTGGGTTGACGTAGATGACGTCTCATTCTGAATGTTCGGACAACAGCCTTTATTACAAGTGAATCTAATTTTGTTGGGCTGATCATTTAGGCCCAACTATAGTCTAATAAATTTTTATTTAGATAGCTAAGCCCAAAAATACTTGTTCCCTTTTCAATTTCTAAAGCAATATTCTCTGCGTTAATGGTTGTCACTTTTGCTACTTTATTTACATTTATTAAGAGACCCTTACTCTATTCACAATAATATTCACTATAATTCATAATTACCTACCATTTTCCTAAAACCCGTATCGTTCAAAATGTGGCAACTATTTCGTGGACGGAGGAAGTATTATATAGGATAATTTTAAACATAGCCTTCATTTCTCTCATTATAGCTCCCAACATAATAAAATAATAAAATTACTAATTAATGTACCATTACATTCCTGTAACCCCCAAAGTAAACTAGTAATAAATTCTTAAAAAAAAATAATGTCATTCGTATAGCCATCAGCCAAGATATCTTCAATTCTTCATCCAACTCTTGCAATTGAAAATTTGATCACAAGCCAAGAAATAAAGATGAATATAGAGAGAAAGTATGATTAACCTGTAACATATTTGCAAAAATACATTGGTAGCTTTATTCTGAAATATTCCCGTCAAGTTGATCGATCCGATCAACCTTTCCCTACGTACCAAAACACCATGTTCTAGACTACCCAAAACTTGTATAAAAAAAAAATTAAATAAATAAATAAATAAATCTTTTGCATTAGTTATGACTTGTGAGGGTGTGATTCTTTTGTATCAATCAAGATTGAGCAAGATTAGTAAAAACTTAGGTTAATCATATTCATCATTAATCGCGGCGGCAAGACGGCTAAAGAAATCACCCCAACAATTAGGTTTATTCCAAATCTTTCATAAATAAATTAACTCGAGTAAAAGATATATTTAACTCCTCCCAATCACTCAATTCAAACAAGCACAAACACTTTTGTTATTTTATCCTCAAATTCTATTCAAACAATTAGATATAATAATCATAGACGAGAAGAATTGTGCAAACTCTCCAGAATAACATTGCTACTCTTGCTCGCACCAACGTCACAATTCCTTCCATTATCACTTGCTGAAATTGCGTGTGATGTGTAAATATCGAATTTGTTGAATTCTACCTTATTTTTCTTTAAGATTTGTAGAAAACGTTGTCAACAAAGAGAAAAAAAAAAAAAAAAAAAGGGGGCTATAGGATTATTATAGTATATTGGTCAATAATTTAATTATTTTATTGTATTGGGAGCTATAATGAGCGAAATGGAAGCTATATTTAAAATTACTCTAGTATATATTCGAAATTGAAAAGTGCCTTCCTTACCAGTTACCAAGTCCAGAGTAAACAAACACGTCCTATTAAATTTCCGATTGAAGATGTAGGGTATAATGTTTTTGTGAAGGATGTAAAGTATAGTATTGTGATACTACACATATTTACAATGGTTTTTTTTTTTTTTTTTTCCTGAGTTGATATTATTTGTTCATTTATAGTACTGGTGTTGTTTGGTTTATTTGAGGGAGGGATTTATTTGATTTATTTGTTTGGCTTAAAACTGAAAAATACATGATTTTGGAGCAATAATTCGGTCCTCAACTTCAATCCTTGTAACAGCAGATTATCATCGTCATAAAAAAAAAATATATATACACACACGCGAACCATGATAGGCGCAGCTCATGTATTGTTGCAGTAAGAAGAGCAGTAGTTTAATTATAATCAAGAAACTAATAAGGCAGGCTACAGTTACTGATCACATACATTAAATACAACTATATATATAAGTATATACTTGTCACATAATTGTTTTAATTTAAATCTCAATTAACCAATTAAAATGACAAGCTCTAACGCATTTAAACAGAAATTCAGACGGGTATTGTCTGTCCCGACCACAATCAAAACTACGTAGTTTTGATACACGAAGATTAGCCTACTAATTAATCTACATCATATCAAACTAATCTTGATTAACTACTTCAAGTAGTAATTAAATTAAAAGACAGGCGATTCAACCGGCGAACTAACTAAACTAAGCAATTCATTCCAATAATTCTTGCTGTCTTCGAATTCTCCGGCGTAAGAAGTGTTGTAGCAATCGGAGCTCAACAACGTAGGATCCATCGAACCTTGTAGATTATGCATAGAATACAAATTCGAACCATCGTGATCAGGAACAAGCGGCACCGAATTGTCGAATCTGCTGCCGCCCCTCTCCTGCATGTAGCCGGAGGCCACGAGCACGGCGTCGGTCTCGACGGCGGAGGCGCCAGCGGCAGGCATGGCGGTACAGAAGTTTAGGGTTGAAGTCGGCGAGTCGAGGCAAGCGGGGTTGACGAAGAGGGTGTTGTGAGCGGCGGAGGGTTGCCAGAGTTTGAGCACATCGAGAGACGGCGGCGGCGGCGGAGGAGCGGTGATTTTGTGGAGAAGGTGGAGCTTGGACAGAAGTCTGGACTCGCGGGCGAGGCGGGCCTCGGCCTCGAGGCGGGCGGTCTCCCACTGAGCCATGTGGCTGACGGTGGCGGCGTGCCTCGAGTGGGAGGAACCGGCCGGGTTGTCCTTGGGTTTGTGGGTGACCGGGTCGATCCCCATCCGGGTCAACCGTTTCTTGAGGCGGGTGTTCCAGTAGTTCTTGATCTCGTTATCCGTCCTCTTTGGCAAATGCGTTGCTATAGCTGACCACCTAAGGCTATGTAAACCAAATCAATAATTGTATATATGAATTAATCAAACCCTAGAGATGCAATTAAAGGGAGAGAATCGAATCCATCCCGACCTGTTGCCCAACAGCGCGTGTAGTCGAATAATGGCCTTCTCCTCTTGGGAGGAGAATTTGCCTCTCTTGATATCAGGCCTTAGATAGTTAGTCCACCTCAATCTGCAGCTCTTCCCACATCTTTGAAGCCCTAATGTTTTCATTAATTTTTACACACCATCATATACTACTATAATAAATCACTATGTGGCAAATTAAATAATTAAACAAAAAATCATATACGTATATAGTACTGCTATAATAATTACTCAAAATCAAAACCCTAAATAAATAATACTACTCAAACTTACCAGCTTTTGCTGGCAGGGCACGCCAACTTCCATGCCCATGTTCTGCAATATGGGCAAGAAGTTTCTGATCTTCCTCTCTAGTCCAAGGACCTTTCTTCAACTCTATCTTCTCATGGCCGTTAGATCTTACCATTTTTCAATTATTTCCAAAAAAAGTAACTGCAAAACCTAAATCTTGAAATCCTAGGATTATTATATTGCACGGAAAGAACCTAGCTAGCTAGCTAGAGGCTTGCTTTGCAGGAGATCTAATTTGGTGATGGGGTTTTGGGGCATATAATGCCATGCATATATAGTGTGGGAAGAATTAAATAGGGTTAGTATGCTAAAAGTAGTATGTGGGACATATAATTATTATTCTTATACAGAAATAAGACGTATTTTATGATGAAATATTACTCGTAATATATGCTACTAGATTTTATTGAATCATAACTCAATCTCAGCAGCATTGCATGCTTCATTGCTTTGTGTCTGCGCGAGACGACGAGAAAATGGAAATAAATTTTAAACTAAAAATAAAAGTATATTATAGACAACTTTAAATTGGTGTCCATTATACTGTCGGGACATTAATGAAATCATGACGTCAGTATTACAGCACCATCGTAAGTGAACTTTAATGATCAAGAGTGCATGGATGATGGTTTATTAAATAATTTAAGTGCAGTTGTCATTTTTGGTATTTAAAATGCTAGGGCCACTTAGATTTCGTAATGGGATTTTGAGTGTGTGTGCGTGTGTGTGAGAGAGAGAGAGAGCTTTTTTTTTTTTTTTTTCATGTGTTGTTTCTGAGAAAGTGGAAGGAAACAAAAGTGATGTAAGTTAGATGGAAGGTATAAATGTCAAAGTGTAGACTGTATAGTAATTGAAAGCTGATTATTGGTATAGAAATATTAATGCCAAATTTTAGCTAAAGTTTTCACCATTCTCTATTGAATAGGTGATGCAGCCAAAGTAAATATTGAACGTAAGTAGTATCTTTTTCCATTTTTGTGGATGTGGTTATGAATGTGTCATTTATCATGAATTGAAGCGTTATACTTTTTGGAGAATATAAGTTGATCTTACATCTTTAAGTCAAGAGGTACTAAAATTCCATGAATTAGTGAACATGGTACTTGGGGGGTCTCTAGTATTAAATAATTAATGGATCAGCAAGTAGTGAGCTATTGGGAATTGTAAATAAATAAAGTAAATCTCTATGAACGCCCAATTATGTTTTCATCTCGTCATTCTGATGATGAGGATAAAAATAAAAATAAAAATAAAAATGTATTGAGTACGTCATCTTAAAAATGTATCAGAGAAGTCGAACTGAAATCGAACTCATAATTTCTTAGTATCGAGGTTGTAAGAGTAAAAACGCATAGAATGGTGGTGATGATGCAACTTGTTGGGGGCCATTTTGAGTAGTCCGTTTGTTGTACTCTCATTATTATGAAATAGCAGAAATTAAATGAAGAAAAGAAGAAAATAAAAAATTTAAAATTTAAAAGAAGAAAGAATCATTGTTTTCGATGAACCTGGCCCCCTCAAAGTGCAAAATCTATACTATATTAAAGTAAAAAATTAACTAATATATTTTCCCACCTATTTTATTAAATTATGTGCATAATATTTTTATCTTTCTAGCGTTTGTGATATATATTTTTCATAAACCAATTATCATAGATTTTGCAGATTTTTTTTCGAAAAAATAGTCAAATATACCCTCAATGTTTACCCCAAAGTTCTACCAAACCTTAATGTATTTTTGGGTACGAATAAACCCTTTATGTTTGAAATTCTTAACATACATGCCTTCTCCTACTATTACCATTCCAAATATTTTTTATGTCAAGTTATCTCTAATTAATTTAGCTTGATTTTTGAAACATTATTATACATGCTTACTAAAAATATTAGTTTAACTCAAAGATATTATTGATTACGATTTTCTTTAACATGCTTTTTCTGAAAGGATTTTCTTTAACATGTCATAGTATGAATGAATACAATTGTTTGCACAAAGAAGAATAGACGATATTCTCTTATAGTATCTCAATAATTTCCTCTTATTTTGCCTGTCACATGCAAATAATTGTACGATTTTCAATGCAAATTAACAACTATACATTTTTCCATGTCATTTCAAATTTTCAAATTCAAATATTAAGTTTTGGAGTCTAACAAATTTAGTTCACTATATAATGATATGTATGTTAAGATAAATCTAATTTAAGATCAAATTAAAAAATAAAAAATAATAATATTATGAAAAATGAATCTTGGAGTTATAAATGGTATCAACTACTTGACAGATTTTTTTTATTAGAAGGGAATAAATTTTGCCTGCACCTGTCATGTCATTCATTCATCATCAGAGCCTTTCTCTAAATGCGCAGCATTCAGTTTTTTAACCGTTCATACACAATTATATGCGCTCTTATTTAATTTAATTATCATACAAAATTATGAAGCAAATAATATTCAGCCGCAAAATAAATGATTTTAACACGGTTTCTGCTATCTCTCTCTCTCTCTCTAAATGTCAACGTACAGCGCAAGCGGTTGAGCTATTTATTGAAAGATCGGCGTGGAAACGCTTAGATTAAATGTATCAGCTTTTACGAGATTTTATTTCTAGTGGATAACATTTCTTGGGATTTATAAGTTCAAAATTTTACGAGAAAAGCCTAAATTACTTTGAGTTCAAACAAAAAGAGATTATATAAATATTACAAAGGTTAATAATATATAAATGGAAGAATAAGAAATACCCATAAGCATATATATACTATATATATATATATATATATATATTTTTTGAGAACTCCCATAAGCAGAAATTAAGAAAAGTAAAGATCTAGCTCCTAGTTGCTCTATTATGTTATTAAAAATAATTCTGTTTACCCTAGACCTAGAATCATAGTATTTGTAAACATACTTTATGCTAAGTTGAATTAGCTAGGCTCCTTTCAAAAAAAGAAAAGTTTAATTCAGTTTAAGATTTAAAAGTAGCTCTAATTATCTTGTTAACTTTTTTCTGCTAAAAAAGTAGTAGTAGTAGTAATTTTTTCCGGCGCATTAAATTTTAGAGCAGTGGTGGCGGCGGGGGATCAGCAGCAGAAGTACAACAATACAAGCGGACTGTACTGCACAACCCCTCTTCTTCTTTGTCTCCGGCAGCCGCCAAAGGATGAGGCTGTGGCCGATGACCTCTCTCTCTCTCTCTCTCTCTCTCTAATTATGTGTGTGTGTGTGTATATTTTTGGGAATAATGTAAAAAGATTGATAGAAAATGACTTTGGTATTCTGGAGCCTTCATTCCGTTATTGCGTCACGACAGTAGGTTATTTTTATTTTTTGCCGTAGCACAGTAGTTTATTAATTACTGAAAGTGTGTGAGTGTGTGTGTGTGTTAGTTAGAGAGAGAGAGGGAGAGAGAGAGAGAGGTGAAAATGAGAGGACATTCTATACTTATGGACCAGTATTCTATTCTCCAAGTTGAACCTTACCTGCTCCTGCTCCTACAATAGCAAGTACTTTTCATAGATTACGTCTTCATGACAACCTACTCAATAAATTTCATTATTAATTTTACCGCATTTCGGAATCATATATCTAGCGACAAAAATTAAATAGATATTAGCCCTTATAAAACACTACTGCTGCTACTACTTATAATAAATTCTAGCAACATCTTTTTGTTTAATTCTGACTCTTTTTAATTTTTTTGTTCATCCTTGCCCCTCCTTAATTCTTTTGTTTTTATTTAAATTGTGTTTTTTTTTTGGGGGTTAAATAGTTTGTTTTATTTCAACCAAATCCAGCGCGTGAAGTACAACTCTCAAAACTCTTACAACTCAAAACCACTACAACAACAACAACTCCTATTTAAGATAAGAGAAAACGAGCAAGCATGTTATCCCTTCTAGAGCAAAGAGATACATGGATTTGGCATGTTCTCATTATTTCTTCAGCTGTAGATTCCTTCTGCTGAAACCGACGCATATTCTTTTCTCTCCATATGAAGTAGATAGCAACTGAGATCAACAATCTATAAAGGCTTTTTTTTTCCTGTATTCGAACCACATTGAGTAAGAAGATGATTACGTTCCTGGTTCCACCCTCGATGATGACTCTGTAATTGACACCATGCATTTAGTCCTTGCCAAATCTGCGCTGAAAACGAGCATTCAAAGAAAAGGTGGTGAATGCTCTCATTCATATCTCCACATAAACTACATCTCTGCTCGTATTGGATCCCTATCCGAAGTAAGTGATCACACGTTGATAACTTCCCAACCAACACCAACCATGCAATAAAAACACACTTTGGAGGAGCTTTATTATTGCATATCATTCTCCTCCAAGAAACACGAACAGGAGGGCCTTGCATTTCCTTATATAATTTCCTCGTCGAAAACTGTTGATCATGAAGGACCTGCACTCCTCTAACAGAAAGCTCCAAATATTTCCGTGCTTCAATGATTCTTCGAACTACCCATGAAGCCTGCTTGGGAATGGCCATGGTAGTAATATCTCATCCTCGAATATAGAACCCATGAACCCACTTAACCCATACATTGTCTTGCTTTTGAGCAAGGCTCCATAATAGCTTGCAAATGGTTGCTTGGTTCCATAGCTTCATGTGAATTATATTCCATCCTCCCTCTACCTTTGGCTGACATATATATTCCCACGCGACCAAAGCTCTCCTAGTAATTCCTGATTGCCCAGACCATAGAAACGATCTACAGGCTTGTTGAATAAGCTTTACCACTTTTTGAGGAATCAAGAAAACTTGGCACCAAAACGTTTGCATGCTAAACAAGACTGACTTGATGAGTTGTATTCTATCTGCGTAAGAAAGAAGTTTTAAGGTCCAACAATCCACTCTTTCCAGAACCCTTTTAATCAACGGCTGACATTGCATTATGGTGAGCTTCTTTGATGAGAGGGGAACTCCCAAGTACTTGAAAGGCAGTGTTCCTTTAGCTAGACCAAACTCATGTAGAATTGCCTTCTACTCTACACTTTTGACTCCTCCAAAATATATATTGTTTTTCATAGGATTCGCTTTAAGACCAGAAGCCATAGAGAATTTATCAAATGACGCCATGAGTTTCCTGACTGATATTAGATCTCCTCTAGTAAACAGCAGCAAATCGTCCGCAAAGCATAAATGTGTGAGTCCAAATCTTCTACAGCGTGGGTGAAAGTTGAAATCACCATCTGTATGCAATTCCTTTAAGCACCTACTAAGGTATTCCATGCAAATCACAAAAATATAGGGTGAAAGGGGATCGCCTTGTCTTAATCCCGTCTTAGCCTGGAATGGAATTGTGAGTTCACCATTAACATTAACCGTATATGAAACTGTTCTAATACACTCTATGATCCACTTCATGAATTTAAAAGGAAAGTCCAATTCCAGAAGTAGTTGTTGTATGAAGGGCCACTCCACTGAGTCGTATGTTTTTTGAATATCTACTTTGATCACGCATCTTGGAGACAGATTCTTCCTTGTGTAACCCTTTATCAACTCATGGCTAATAAGAATGTTATCATGAATCACTCTCCCTTTAACAAATGCGGATTGACTATCACCAATCACATCTCCCAAAACCTTTTGCATTCGGTTTGCAACTTTTGGCAAAAGGGTTATGACAGTGCTATTCACAGTTCTAGGTAAAAATCCAAAATTAAAGAAGCTTTGAGTGGCTTGAATTACCTCATTTCCTATGATCTCCCATGTGTTCTTGAAGAAGAACACATTGAATCCATCCAATCCTGGTGATTTATTGGGATCCATGCTCCACAAAGCTTGTTTAATCTCTTCTCCTATTACTATATTACATAGAAACTGGACATTTGTAAGTTTAGGACCTCTTGTCACCACCTTCTTATCCACCATTGGTAATTCTCTTACTGCACTACCTATCAAATTCATATAGAAAGCTCTTGCTTCCTCTCTTATTGCAGCCTGGTTTTGGCATTAAGTTCCATCCGCCCTCATTAGAAGTTTAATGGCCTGACTGCATCTTCTAGCTTTAGCATATGAATGAAAGAATTTTGTGTTTTTATCTCCAAGTGTGATCCATTCAACTTTTGCTTTCTGATGCCAAATGCTTTCCTCTATGCCACTCCACTTTTCTAGTTGAGATAAAGCTTCATTTTCCTTTGCAATAAGCTCAGTATTCATTTTATCTTGTCTTAGATCCTCTTGACTTTTCTGAAGTTCTTCTCTTGCTTGCTTTACTCTCTCTGCTGTATTTTTAAATTCAACCACATTTAGTTGTTTGAGAGGTTGCTTGAGCCTCTTCAAT
This sequence comes from Schizonepeta tenuifolia, assembly GCA_029490685.1. Lineage (NCBI taxonomy): Eukaryota > Viridiplantae > Streptophyta > Magnoliopsida > Lamiales > Lamiaceae > Schizonepeta > Schizonepeta tenuifolia. The sequence continues at coordinate 85,143,044 of CM055958.1, forward strand.
TTATACCACAGATTCAACAAGGGGTTCTCTGCACACTGCTCTCGCCATCCAGCTTCTACTATATTTTTAAAATCAACATGCTCTGCCAGGACATTTAAAAATCTGAAGAGGGTGTTTCTTTGGATTGCTTCTTGTTCAAACTTGAGAATCAATGGACAATGATAGGAAATACTCGTGTCTAATACCTCCACAATTACCTCAGAATAGCTCCTAAACCACTCCACATTTGCTATACACCTATCAAGCAAAGAGAAGATTCTCTGATCACCCTCTTGTTGATTACACCATGTGAACTGGTTTCCAACCATTCTTATCTGAGTAAGATCATTTATCTGAATGTATTCTGAAAAATCTTTTATATCAGTTTGCATTACTGGATTACCTTGAAACCTTTCCTCACTATGCAACACCGTGTTGAAGTCTCCTCCTATGATTAGAGGCCCTGTGATTTGATGACAGATTCTATCCAGAAATTCCCATAAACTAAGCCTTTGTTCTGGTGAATTAAATGCATATACAGTGACAAGGTGAAAACTCCTTCCATTTTGAATATCGACTACTAAACTCAGAATGCCTTGAGCATGACATCCAATGGGTTGGACATCCATCTTTCTGGGATTCCACCCTAACCATATTCTTCCATTCTCTGCTTGAGGATAGTTATGAGTGAACTGCCACCCTTTATAGATATTTTCAGCAATTTTCTTAAACTTCCCTATTTTAACTCTAGTCTCCAAAAAACCAGCAACATCTATTTTATTCTTCAATAAGAAAGATCTTATTTCCTTCTATTTAAAGGGCTTATTACAGCCCCTTATATTCCATAAAAGTAGATTCATATTACCTCTAAGGGAAATAGGTCCCCGCCCTCTTTATCTATGAAATCCTCAATCTCGTTCTTTGCAATCATTTGATAAGAGTTCGTAGTGACAATTCCCCTCTCTCCTGGTGGCACCACTATCTTCGAGCTAATCTTTCTTGGAACTGTCCACACCTCAACTTCAAGTTGGTTGTCCTTGTTTTTCCTCCCTTCCTGATCTTCTTTGCTATTCTGCTCCTATTCTTAAGTTTCAGCAATTCCTGTAGTCGTAGGCCTTAGTCTTTGGCTTCCATTCTTGTTTCGGTTTGCCTTTAGGTGGTGGAACAACTGTTCTCTCCTTAGTATTGGAGTCATGACCAACCACTTGGCATTGTTTGCAAAAGGGGAGAATCCAATCATACTCCACCCTCTGCATAATCATCTTCACCTGATCTCCTTCGATTTGAATCTCATGTTTAATCGGCTGAGTAACATCGATCTCAACCAACATTCGGGCATATGATATCCTCGTTTGTGTTGATGTGCATTCGTCTGTAAAGAGAGGGTTGCCAAGAACACTTCCAATCCTACTGAGTGAATCCACACTCCAACAACTCAAGGGGAGGTTTGGTAATTGAATCCAAAGGGGGATTTCCTTGATAATTTCATCTTTAAAATAGAAATCCGCCACCCAAGGTTTAATTATCACATGCCTAGCCCCAAATGAATGTGGTCCAGATGATAAAACTTCATTCCTATCATCACAATTCTTAAATCAAACAACGAAATACCCCTCATTATGATAAAACACTTCAGGTTCAGGCATTCCAAATTGCTTAACAAAAAATGTTCTGACAAAATTTAGAGTTGGGGAATCCCCAATCACATACAATATGATCGCATTCTTCCACTTCTCTTTCTCAATCTCAATAGCAGATTTAACTATACATGTAGTTAGAGTCCCATCTTTAATTAACTGAGAGATAAATCCAAGTTTCAGGCCCTTACCTCCTCTGCTCGCAGCTTCGGTATTGACAGTTTTCGGTGGAATTCTCTCCTCTAAGCGGTGAATTTCAGTCCTAGCACTCGCCGCCTTCGAACTCTCTGGGGAATCTCGCATCTGCGAAGGTACGATTCCATTCATTTCTGCATGGTTCAAATTTTCCAAAATCTCCTGTGGATCTCCTTGAAAAACCGATGATGCAGCGCCTGAGCTCGCCAGAGTAGCCGCAGCACTGTATCGTTGATGATTACCTTGCGTCGCCGGCCCCTCTGTCCTTTCGCTATGAAAGGGCGCACGTTAAGCTTCACACGCTAACTTACGCTGAGAGAGCTTCCCATATTAACTAATTTTACTTGTAAAAAATATTAATTGTGTTTTCTACTATTATTATTATTATTATTATTATTATTATTATTATTATTATTATTATTATACAGAATCTTAGTATTTCTCAAGTTAGGCGGTTCTATATTTCGGCGGTTGAGGTAATTAAAAACACTAAATATAATAATAATATTAGTAGTAATTAATTAATGAATACTCCTATATCTTGTACGTGATTCACGTGTGAGATCAATTAATTTTAGTCACTCACTATTCTTAAAAGGGTAAGGAAAAAAAATAGCTAATGTTATCAAATATCATTTCATAAATAAATTCATTACAACACGTAGTAGAAGGTACTGTATTACAGTATACGATTATACATACGACCATATAGAGGTAGTGTAACAATTAATGAGTCATGTAATTGAAGTGTTACAATTAGACGATCATAGCAATATTTTTGCAATTTTTACACGGCTAGGGGTAGCTAGGGGTAGTATTTATACAATGTTTACATGACTAGAGCACACGTGTCATGCTCATGCATGCGTATAGGTCGATCTTACAAGTAAATCATTTCATTAAGGTTATAATGGTACTTTTGAGTCCACAATGAGTTTTTAGGATCTTAATCAGACCATACTTTTATTAAATTTGCTCTAAAGAGGAACATTTACACACACACAAATGTTACAATACATTTTATCTTATTTGAAACAATGACTAATCTTTATCTAAGCATTTTTTTCCTGTTACTTTCACAAATCGATATTTGAAAACGGGTTCAATTGAGCTTTTAATTCAGCTTCACCAATTAAACTAAAATGTACATGTGACTTAATCATGATTTATTCGTCATGCATATTCAGTTTACTAGCAGTTAAATTTTTTTAATTCTTTTTAACTTTTTATTCGTATTTTGCCACAATCAATTAAGCCACCCGGAAATAATTATTTACGATTTTGAAATGATATTTTGGAATGTATTGCTATATTAAATACAAGGCATGCCAATCGGGAAAATATGCATTTATACTTGGCTGCACAATTCGCTATTATGCAAAATTATTAAGCTCCCATTAAATTCAATAATTTCAAAATATCGATGAGACTACAAATCCTTTAGCCTGAAATACAATTCATTTTTTTTTTCTTCTATCAGTTGCAAAGTTTGCGTTTCTTTCTCTATATTATAATCTCTTTATCATTTCTTGGATTACTATAACATATTAGGATTCAAAAAATTTGAGAGAAACCAAATTAAAATTTAAAATTGTTTCTATAAATTCAATCAGGAATTATGTATTCAGTGTGCCCATATGAAAATATATTGAAATAAATATATAGGACTTCATTTCCAATGACATTTATCATGACAAACATATATCTTGTCAATGTCTTTTTGTTGCATGTGGTTACCGACAAAAAATTCTAAACTTCAAATATTTGGTCCTGTGTCGTATGTTGTTCATAATACCACAGTGTTCAGTTAGCTCAAATAAAATTAATACAGTGTTCAGTCATTTCAATTATTATTAAATAAAATAAAATAATTTACAGGACAACAAAAAAAAAATCCTTATTCTTATTTGTTGTAGCCTTCCATTTGTGGCACTCGAATTGTATGAGATCATGCTATTGAGATATAAATTGGATGATGATCACCCTCTCCACTCCCCAGGCATTTTAAAAAGGTGATGATCCAATTCTAATATGCCCCCGTCTTAAATTAGTACTCTCTTTATATTTTTAGCCGTCTCAAATTAATATGATATTTTTTTTAAGATATATTTTTCACCCTTTTACCCTTAGAAGTTTAATTATTTACTCATATAACGTTTTTTCATCTATTGAAAAATTAGCAACACATGCTAAATGGATCCCTCCCTCCACTAAAAATACTCCTACTAAATATTTATCTATTTTGTCTTAAAATCTGAGCTTGGCCCCCACATTATACTAAATCGGGACGGAGGAGTATGATTTTAGTATGCCCAATAGTCCGATAATTGCGTATATTTTATAATACTACTTACTTAATTATTTGTATTAGTTAACATAAATATCAATTGTCTAAATTATTTCTTCGATTTCCAATGAGAAAATTAATTGATCCATATTCCCCTAAATTAACTCTAATTAGAGTCTATATTCGTAACCAAACTCACAAAACGGTGGATTTAAAGGGTGCTACATCACTCGATTTGGATGAAATACATCTTAGGTTTGTCGCACATATGCTTCATTCGTCCGATCGTGCACACTCATATCTTATACTCCCTCTGTTTACGATAAGTGTACTCCGATTTCTTTTTTGAGCCGTCCATGATAAGTGTGATCCTTACATAGATGGAAATGACTCCACTTAAAATGTTACTCTTTTGCCCTTATATTCTTTATTTATATTTTGCTTTTAAGGGCAAAAGGGTACTAACTCATTCTCCGTTCGCAATACTTTTACCATCCACTCTTTATTTCTTTAAATATGTGTCACTCTATCTAGACCATTTTATCGTGGACGGATGGAGTAGTACTAATATAATTATAATTTGACCAATCAATATTGGTATTATCGAGTTTTAAATTAAATTTAACATTTACGTTGGACAATCTGATACAAGACTTATGTCACAACCCTAGCTATATGTATCTATCTATATTATACTCCTTTTATCCCATTCATTATGTCTATGTGTGTTGGGTACGGAGATTAAAAACAAAAGGTAAAAAAAGAGAAAGTGAGTGTGTCTTGTCACTTTTAAAGTGTTTTGAATGATTACTTTTTTTCTAATTTGGACATTGACAAAATGAATGGAATATAAGTTTAAGAAAATATATACATTATGAGTGATACGGAGGAGCATCACAAGAACTCAAGATTAAGAAAATACTAGTAGTAGTAAAGTTGGAGAAATTTTCCATTAAAAAAAAAAAGTTAAATTGGGGAAATTTTAGATGTAGATGCATGTGGGGTGTGGGGTTACGTTAGGTGGGATTTGGGATGATGTAAGTGAGAGGTAAGAATATGGTGTCAAATCGATAATGTTATAAAGGCTCAAATCCTATTTTCTATCTTCCATACTGCCATGCAATAATTATTTGGCCTGCTACATCACTTAATTATCAGTGCCCCTCTTCAATATCACAAATTCACTAACGCCAAACAATAAGATAACCAATTTTACACGCACAACACGCACTCGTCCCACTCATCTATTACGTATATACAAGCTAGACATCCAACAACCAATATTAAAGATAAATTATGCCTATCTATCAGTATCATCCCTCATTTTTTTTTTTTATAATAGTATTTCTACCACCTAGGATTCTTTTACAAAAATAAATTTACATATTGTTAGTATAATTAATTTGATCAATATATAAGTTCACTATTCATTTTTGTAATATTGAATTAGTTTGTTAACTGTCAACATGCAACAGTATTACCCACTTGAATCCCATGTAACTGTGTAAGCAAATTTGCGACAAAAATTTGTATCAAATTACATTTTGGAAAAAAAAAAAAAAAGCCAAAGTAAATAGTAAAGATTCAGAGTTCATGAATGGCATTGGAAAAGGTAACAAAATAGTCTAGCGTTCTTGAATTACATTTTTGTTTATGTTTATCGGATTTGTAAATATATTCTATTAATATATAGGTAGACTTTTTTTTCGTGATTATCTCTGTTTTGCGAATATTACTATCATATATTAAGAGAGTTTTTAGTTATTTAGTTAATAATTGTATCGTCATTTTGGGATAATTTTCATAAATTTGTAATTCTAGATCACACAAAGCTCTTAGAACTGTGTAATTAATTAAACATCACTTTTCATCTTTTTGTAATTACAACATTTTCATTATTTTGAGCATAAGTACTAGTAAGTCGTTTCAACAGTAAAACAGCATAATTTTAATTAGTAGTTCACATTCAAAATTTGCTGAAAAACTGCAATAAAAAAAATAAAGATGATGTTGGAATTACAATATTTTCAATGTAGTGTGAAATTTATAATTAAATTTGGATAAACGTGCTGTACAGTTGTATAAAATTATTTAACCTATGATAGTGTTCATGATCTAGCTACTGTTGTGGTCAAATACGTACTATGATTTCAAAATAAGCAGCGAAAAAAGTGTGAAAGCTGAAAACTGTAAACTGCAATTAAAAATTATGGCTTATCCATCATAGCAACGAACAGACAATAGTATTTTATTACTTATTTGTACACGCCATTTATATAAGCTGATCATCACTTACTTGTAAAGTGGGAGAAATTAATGATAAATAAACCCCATCGTTTTGTTTTCATAAGCTATGTTGTATAATTAGTATTGACATAAATGTTATGCCTAATAAGCAATATTAATTTATGTATATGCTGCATATATCTTGGGTATAATTTGTTAATGCTCATTAAAAGAAGATGCATGCATGCCGCATGATACGTAAAAAGTAAACTCATTTGAATTTTTTAAAATTTACCAAAAATAATGGTGCTGTAAAACTGTAAGAGAATATTTGGTTTGAAAGGCAGAAGAAGTACGTAAATAATATCCGACATTTAACGACCAAACTATGATGCGTATTTAGGTGGGCAGTTTCATTTCATTATTGAGATATTATTATTCAAAAATAAGTTTCGACCAAATCGATTATTATAGGCGGGCAGAAAGCCAAGCATTTAGTTAAGGAAGCCACATCATTATTACGGGCCGGATTTATAAATGCCATGCAGAAATCCGACCTTTTCAATGTGCATCAATTGGTTGGTTCATACAATTTTATCCTTTCCACGGTTTAGTCTAATGCCGTCAAGCTACTTGCAAAACACTCAACAAAAACTTAAACTCATTGATGAGAAGTTTGTTACTTAAATGAACTAAGCTTCAACATAGTAGCATTTGGCCCGTAGTCATGAACAAGTCTGTTAAATGATTTACAAATATTTGGATTAAGGATCTAACTACCTTTCTTTTTCTTTTTATAAGAACGAATAAATATATCATATTAGTGTAAATAAAATAGTTTTTATTTAGAAGAAAATAAATACTACGTCTATTTTAGAAAGCTTGTTTAGACTCGTTTAAGCAAGAATAACTTCGCAAACAAATATCAAAGTATTCGATAAATGATGTTTGATGTTGAAAAACTAGTCGAGCTTGAGCATGGAAGTGTTAAGTTCGATTACACCTCCAATTAGCCCCCAAAATGTAATTACTTTATCCAATTCAACAAAATAAACCCTAAAAAACTTGTAAACTCATCGCCATCATCGGTGCGTAGCCCAGAAATTTTAAAGACGTTGAAGCACATGGAAGAACAAAATCAACATCGCCACAACTTAGAACGAAATCAACATCGACGCATATATATATATATATATATATATATATATATATATGTATATATGTATGTATGAAATAGAAACCAATCTCTATGTGCAAACTGCAAACCACGTCTATAGCGTAGATTTTATTTAACTAATGGATGAGATTGATTTCAGTTATTTGTTTATTTAATTATACACGTATAGAGCTAATGGATTTATTGGCCTTTTACTTTAATGTTGTAACTGCTCTTTCCTAAATTTATGGCATCCATAATCACAAATTAAGATTCACAAAAACGGTTTGTAATATTATCATTATTATTCCACACATTTAGTCATCTAGTTTAATTTTTTATTAGATGTTTAGGAGGGGTGACGACAATGAATCGTTTAGTTATATTTTTTTTTATTTTATGTTTTAATTTATTAGTAGTATTATTTTTCGGCTGCATGATTTGTTTTTTTAGGGGATCACGATTTGTTTATATTGGCTGCTGGTTGATATATGATTGAATTTTATTTATATATCTTTATTCTTTATTGTTTTAATATGAAACACATATATATATTGTTAGTTTTAATTTGTACTCCTCCTTCTCCTTGTTGGAATTAGTCACAATTATATTAAATAACTTTAATGTTTCAAGCGTAATATTATTGTGTTTTTGTAACTCAATATAATGTTTGTTGTATATTATGTCATTTTTATTTATCTAAATATTAGTATTAACAGTCACTTTTTTAAGCATACAAAGTCCATGATTTAAGGATCATTTGTTCACGATTTTAATATTCCTCAAATACTTTAATAATGTTTTTGTTAAGCATACAAAGTCCATGATTTAAGGATCATTTGTTCACGATTTTAATATTCCTCAAATATTTTAATAATGTTTTTATATATTTAACATAATATTTTTCTATATTAATTTAGTTAATGATTTACAAAATCGTTTGTTTAGAAGATAATGTTCCTCAAATACTTTAATAATGTTTTCATATATTTAACATAACGTTTTCTATCTCAATTTAGTTAATGCTTTACAAATCACTTGTCAATATTTTTATATTTAACATAATGTTTTTTGAGGAATATTAACATAATACTTTAACATAATGCTTTACAAACCCTCAACTACTTTAATAATGTTTTTTTTTATATTTAACATAATACTAGTGTATAGCCCGTCGAAAATCGATAGAAATTTTTGTTTAATAAAACTAGTATTTTTTTTTGTAAAATAAATTTATTATTAAACCAAGTGTGGCATGAAAGTACAAACACCAAAACTCCCAAACTCTAAGCTCAAGCTATCAGAATTGAGGACAAGTGCGAAGCATCCTAGCTAGCTTCTCATCTTTTTTACAAACAATGGCTCCCATGACTTGACACTCACGAACCGCTTCCCGCACTGTGTGTTCTTTCCCTTGAAATCTACGTGCATTTCGCTCTTTCCAGACATGATAAATGGCTATAGTGATCAACACCCTGTACATGGCTTGTTTCCCTTTATTAGCCTTGCACTGCTGAATCATATACTCCTTTTCATGCTGCCAATCTCTCTTAGCATAAGAAATGCTTCCCCAAGCTGCCGATTCCTGCCATACTCGCGCTGAAAACTCACATGCAAAAAAGAGATGCAGAATACTCTCATCCGCATTGCCACATAGACTACACTGCTGGTCACAAATGATGCCTACTTTCTGTAAATTTTCACATGTTGCAAGCTTACCCTGTATCACCAGCCATGCAATGAATATGCCTTTAGAGGGGGCATGGTTATTACATAGCATTTTCTTCCAAGATACAGGCTGAGCAGTCCCTCGCAGTTTCTTGTATACTTTGTTGATAGAAAAAAGCTGATCTTGTAACACTCTCATGCCATGTGGAAAGCTCCTCAACTCCTTTCTCATATCAAATACCTTGCGTACAACCCATGAAGCTTGCTTAGGGCATTCCATGCATGTTAGATCCTTACCTTTGATATAGTATTCGTGGACCCACTTTATCCACACTCTATCTTGTTTCTTATTAAGATTCCAGAGCAACTTGCAGATTGCTCCTTTGTTCCAAAACTTCATCTGAGTTAGATTCCATCCACCAGCGCTTTTAGGTTGACAAAGAGTATCCTAAGCAACTAGCGCCATCTTTGTGACCCCAGACGTTCCAGACCATAGAAAAGAGCGGCATGCTGCTTGAACTAGCTTAATCACCTTCTGAGGCAAAATAAAAATCTGGCACCAGTAGGTTTGTATGCTACTGAGCACTGTCTTAATAAGCTGAATACGGCCTGCACAAGTAAGAAGCTTAGATGTCCAACATTCCACTCGCTCAAAAATCTTCTGGATTAAGGGCTTGCATTGCAAAACAATGAGCATTTTTGTTGATAGAGGCACACCTAAATATTTGAAGGGAATAGAACCTTTTTGAAGCCCAAACTCAGCTAAAATACTTTCCTGTGTTTGCTGTGGCACTCCACCAAAATAGATATTGCTTTTCATGTAATTAGCTTTCAAGCCAGAAGCATGAGAAAATTTCTGGAAAGCAAGCATCATCTTCCTTACTGATATGAGGTCTCCTCTTGTGAATAAGAGGAGATCATCAGCAAAACAAACATGTGTGAGACCGAGCTTTCTGCATTTAGGATGGAAATTAAAATCTCCATCTGCTTTCAATTCCAGTAAGCACCTATTTAAGTACTCCATTCCAATCACAAATAGATAGGGAGACATTGGATCTCACTGTCTCAGCCCCTTCTTAGCCTTGAAAGGAGTTGTTAGCTCGCCGTTAACATTGATTGTATATGAGACTGTTGTGATGCATGTCATAATGAGCTGAACAAACTTATATGGAAATCCCAGCTCCAACATTAGAAACCTGAGGAAAGGCCATTCCATTGTATCATATGCCTTCTGTAGATCTATCTTCACCATGCACCTTGGTGAGATATGATTTCTGGAGTACCCTTTTACTAACTCATGGCTTACAAGGATGTTATCACTGATAAATCTCCCTTTAACAAATACAGATTGTCTTGAGCTGATAATGGATCCCAAAGCATGTTGCATTCTATTAGCTAGGACTTTAGCTATGATCTTGTATATAACGTTGCAGCATGCAATTGGCCTATAGTCTTTTATGGTGCTTGGTTTACTGACTTTGGGAAGCAAGGTAATGAGAGAGCTACTTACTTGATGAGGAAGAAACCCCTTAGCAAAGAATTCCTTCACTGCTGTTATAACTTCCTGTCCAATTATTGGCCATGTTTTCTTGTAGAAAAAGATATTGAAACCATCTATGCCAGGTGCTTTAGATGAGTCCATGTGGAAAAGAGTTGTCCTAATTTCCTCCTCTGTGACTTCTGCAATTAGCTCTAGTTGAAACTGGTGAGGAAGTGTGGGACCTCTTGCAACAATCTATTTATCTACCATTTGTAAAGTCTCAACAGAACTGCCCATCAAACTTAGTTAGAATTGTCTTACCTCTTCTTTTATTTGGCATTGAGTTTCACATCTTGTGCCATCATCTCAGAGAAGGAGTTTAATAGCTTGGCTATTTCTTCTTGCCTTTGCATAAGAGTGGGAAAACTTGGTGTTAGAGTCACCAAGTTTTATCCAATCTACTCTAGCCTTCTGTCTCCAGATTTTCTCTTCTACCCCACTCATTTTTCTAACTCTTGCATTCGATTCCTCTCCTCTTCAATCAGTTCCAGGTTGTGATGATCAAGAGCAAGCTTTTTCTGAGTTTCCTCCAGACCCTCTCTTGCCATTCTTACCTTTTCAGTAGTGTTCTTAAATTGTGAAATATTCAGGTGCTTGAGAGGTGTTTTGAGGGTCTTTAGTTTCTTCCAAATATTGCTCAGCTTATTCACATGGCAGTGGTGACTCCAAGCTTCTGAAACAATATTGATAAAATCCCCATGCTCATTTAAGACATTTAGAAATCGGAAGGGAGTGTTCCTCCGCACCTGCATTTGCTCAAATCTCAATAAGAGGGGGCAATGATCTGACACACTCCTATCAAGAATTTCTACCACCATATGTGAATATTCAGTAAGCCAATCCCAGTTTGCTAAGCACCTATCAATCAAGGTATGAATTCTCTGATCTCCATTTTGCTGATTACACTAGGTGTATTTGTTGCCACACATTCTAACCATCTGCAGATTATTGTTCTGAATGGCATCAGCAAAATCCCTCGTTTCTGCTTCTGTGACTTCTTGGCCTTGCAACCTATCCTCAGCATGAAGCACAACATTAAAATCACCTCCAAATAGTAAAGGTCCTCTTATACTGGAACACACCTTGACATAAGAGTCCATAATTCCTTTCTTTGCTCAGTTGTATTAAAACCATATACTGCCACAAAGTAAAATCTTCTTCCATCTTGCATATTAGTAAGCTCACATACCACACCTTGAGGGTTAGATTCAACTCCTACCACATCCACTTTATTTGGATTCCATCCTATCCACACCCTTCCATTCTCAGCTACATCATAGTTGTGTAAAAAGTGCCATCTAGGACATATTCTTTCTATGTTTTTTTTTATACTTGTGCTGCTTCACTCTCGTTTCCAACATACTTACTACATCTATATGATTTCTTAACAGATAGGATTTTATTTCCTTCTGTTTAAAGGGCTTATTACAGCCCATAATATTCCAGATTAGAAGATTCATCCCTCTCCCAAGGGGATAGGGTCCCCGCCCCCTTCTATCAATTTCATTTTCCACTTCATGTTCTGAAAATACCTGATATGAATTGGCCATAAGAATGGCAGTGCTGGTTTCATTTAATAATTTAACTAATAAAATATTAAATGTAATATGAGATAGCATAAGTTAGATATTCTTCATTAATTATTTCCTTCATTTTTACCGATAATTTTTAAAGTTTTACTTCTTAAAAAATCAGAGTAGGAAAAAAGTATATTAGACTTTAAAATAAATTATCCCACATACATTTCAATATGAAAATTGCAGTGAATTATATTATTTTGACAACAAATATCTTTTTGTGCCATATTGATCCCTCCGTATATGAAGTCTTGCCCTACTTACCTTTTTTTGTACGTGAAATAATGCTCTGTTTAAATTACAAGTCTATCCCTAAATAATTTCTCATATTTATATCCAATTGTCATTATTGGACCCACTTAACATAATTAGTCTCACACACAAACTAAACCTATGCTATTAACAATACCTCCACTATCTAACTTTTATTCCACTCAAAACAACTTTACCAACTTTTTTAATCTCCGCGCCGAGCCGTCATTGGGACATAACTTCACGTACGGAGCGAGTATTTATTTGACCAAATTATTTATTTGTAAAATATAATAAGATATTATCCTCACGGTTCTGGAATCGGCCCGTGTACCCTCCACGGTTCTAGGTCGAAAATATAATACAATTATCAAATTTATTAGACAATGGTGATGGAATTGTTTTTTATTGTGAAAATATTTAGCATATTCTTTTTAAGAAAAAGTTGAACCGTCTCGGTCCATCACCGCCACAGTTCCAGGTCGGAATTGTCCCGTCGACCATGGTTCTAATCAAAATTTAATTAGAAAGTAATTGTACTCTTCGTTTCCATCCTTAACCACATAATAATTCACAATCTATATCTCTTCTCACTCTCTCTCACCACCCACCCACTCTTTCTCTTGTCTCATTCTCTTTCTAAAAAGCTACTCCCTCTGTCCCACCGAATACGGTCTGTTTTCCATTTTGGGAAGTCCCACTATACTTGACATGTTTCCTTTAAAGAAAACAATTAGTGTATATACATGTCCCACCATCCCATCTAAACCTTGCTAACTTACTCCCACTACACACTCAACCATCTCATCTATAACTTTATTAGCATTATAAAATATTGCATTCACACTACACTAAACACTCTATTTATACTTAATGCCCTTTTTTCTTAGTCTTTGTGCCCATATAAACTAGGTCGTATTCGGCGGGACGGTGGGAGTAAAAGATTCAGCTTAGGAGTCGTTTTCCTTTATTGCGGATTTTCGATAAGAATGAAGATGATGTTAAACATCCTACATTATGAAATTAACATATTTTTTTTTTAAGTTGAATCGTCAGTTTGGAATCGGCCCGTCTAACCCTTTTCAGGTCAAAATCGTCCCGTAGACCACAGTTCTGATCAAAATTTAATTAAAAAGTAATAAATATTATATTAGTTTATATAAAAGTGAAGATTACCATATTAGAAAAAGACGTTCTTTAATTGAAAATTTTCTCGTTAATTCATGGAGAAAAAATAAAAAAATAAATAAAGAGTTATAAAGATGAGAAAATGATATAATAAGTCGAGATATGTTTTAATTCTTTGAATACTGATCCTTTAATAAATATGTATATAAAATTTATTTGGATGGAAATCTAATAAAATTTATAGCTTTTATCTTCATAATTTGTGGAAGTATTAGTATTACATAATATAAAATATGATACATATTAGTATTTTTTTTAATTCAAAAATTTGAGAACGTAGATAAATAGGAATGGAGGCATTTTGAGCGAGTATATGGAAATGTGGTGCAAAAGATCGAATGAGAAAAATACATGTTGATTTTAAGTATTTATATACTTTTCAATATATGGAGTTTCATTGAAAAAATGATCCTGGATATAAGATTTGAGGGGATTAATTATTATTTTTAAAACATAGAATATGGAATGAAGAGTTGAAAAATTAATTTGGCTCGTCCACCCCACGGTTCTAGATCGGAATCGTCCCGTCGACCACAGTTTTGATCAAAATTTAATTAAAAAATTATTGCACTATTTGTTATCGTCCTAAACTCTTAAAGTATTATTTGCTAAGTATTTGAATTTATTTAAAAATTTAAATATTATTTAAATAATTTAAAACACGTACGTGCCATTTTATGGCAGGTCACATTTAATTAAAATTAATAGGTCAAATTAAATTGATTGTGCAAAGCAATTGCGGGATGAAAAAATACTCCTTGATTTTGAGTAGTTATAGAGGTTTTCCATGAGTGAAGTCTTATTGAAAAACGTCCACCCCACGGTTCTAGATCGGAATCGTCCCGTCGACCACAGTTTTGATCAAAATTTAATTAAAAAGTTATTGCACTATTTGTTATCGTCCTTAACTCTTAAAGTATTATTTGCTAAGTATTTGAATTTATTTAAAAATTTAAATATTATTTAAATAATTTAAAACACGTACGTGCCATTTTATGGCAGGTCACATTTAATTAAAATTAATAGGTCAAATTAAATTGATTGTGCAAAGCAATTGCGGGATGAAAAAATACTCCTTGATTTTGAGTAGTTAAAGAGGTTTTCCATGAGTGAAGTCTTATTGAAAAACAATGTGGGAAATAAAATTTATGTTAAAGATAATGGGACATACGAATAATGCTCAAGATCAACATTGAAGATAAAATAATGCAATTAGTTTATTAACTCTTACATAAGTAATGCAATTACTTTATTAACTCTTACACAATTATGTAGAGTAATTTATCAATACCAAATATATTAAATAGATGAAAAATTTATATGTATATACGCACGGTTGTCTATAAAATATATAGTGGAAACTAACAAAAAAATACCAAAACATAAAAAACACTTCTTTTATAGCCTATCTTTAAAACACACTCTTTTGTATACCAAAATCCTGTAAAAGTACTAAAATACCCTTAGTTTTCAAAGTCAACCGTGTCATACTTTTGACTGCGCACGTGGTCACGATGGGAATGTCACGAAAGATTGTTCACGATGGAAATCCCATCGTGAGGTCACGGTGGCAGTCCCATCGTGTGGTCACGATGGCACTTCCATCGTTCGTGAGGTCACGGTGGCAGTACCATCGTGTGGTCACGATGGCAATTCCATCGTGACCACGACTGATGCATGCGAAACTCATTAATGTATCTGCACATTCGATTTGGTGAATATTTTCGGGTGTACTAGGTAATAAATGAAGCCACTGAGGTTGGTGGTGGTAGTAATGGGGAAGAATAATCCTCATTCAAACTCATAACCTCACATTCAAACATATATACAATCAACAAATATACACCCAAAAAACAAAAAAAAAAATCAATCATCATTCCAAGCATCCAAGATCTCGCCCAAGAAGAACAAAAGCATCAACGGGGGCTCCGTGGCGTTCCTTACTTCATACAAAGGTAAGCATAATATGTATAATGTTTGTTCATTTGATATAAGTTGCTGCTGAAATTAGGGTTATTGTTAGGGTGAAATTAGGATTTTTGAAAGTATAATACAAGATATGTTTCATCTTATGTCATGAAATATGTTATTTTGTTCATATAATGGTGTCTTAAATTAAAAACTTCATGGTATCGTGGGGTTAAAAGAAGTTGAAATACCTAGTTCTAAGCTAACCACACGAATTCTGCTGTGGTCACGATAGAGAAGTTCACCGTGTTCACGATGGTGAACACCATCGTGAGGTCACGATTCGTGAGGTCATGATGACAATTGCCATCGTGACCTCACGATGGTGATCACCATCGTGACCAGCACAGATGTGTGCTAAACAAGTATTTTCATTGATTGTTTACACTTCATTTTTTTATATTTTCTTAATTTCAGATGTCTTTACGCCGTATTATTATATATCACGGCGGTCATTGGGAGCGATCGACATATATGGACGGGGATTTATTTGTTGTCTACATCGACCCCGGCACGATTAATCGTGCTAACCTTGTGGAACTCATTAGAGAGGGTTTGAATGGTTGGAAGGAGACCGAATATGTGTTATGGTACCTCACAACCATTAACGGTATGAAAGCAAAAGTGTTATTGCGGGGCGATTTAGAATTACTTCGATGGTTAGCGGACCCTAAAAAAGATCCAGAAGTTTATGTGATTGAAAATCGCGGGAACTCCGCCCCCGAAGTTAATGTGAGAGGTAGCACCTCGGGTGCACAAGATGATAGTGACGATGGTGATGATGATGAATATGATGAAGATTATGAGGAGGATGAAGCGGTGTCTACATCCGAAGATGAAGAGGAAGATCGTCGTAAAGATTTGCTTGAATCATTGAAAGAAGAGTTTTATGCTTGGATTGGACAGCTGGCACAAATGGATAGGCTCATGGGGCAGCGACACTTTTCATCGGACCATCAATCAGAAAATGAGGTTGAGCATGAGCGTACACAGCGCAATTGGATCATTCCACATCCTGACATTGAAAGCGCAATACCGTTGGCGTGGGTTGAGCGGCCTATCGTCATCAATGGTAGTCTCGAGGTAGGATCGATATTTCGATCAGTGCAAGAGTTGAGGATAGCTGTAGGAATGTATCATTTGGAGCACTTTGTGGAGTGTAAGACCGATCGCTCCGCTTTGAACCGTGCAGTGTACCTATGTAGGAGTGGTAGAAAGAATTGCACGTTTAGGTTGTGTGCTACGGAATGTGCAACTCTTTTTCAGATTACTAAGTTGACATTGGAGCACAGTTGCTGATCAGATTTGAACCGTGATGCACGTGCAAGGTCGGTGAGTAGCGAGGTGGCCGTATTTTATTTTTCTAAGAAATTGATAGATGAGAAGGTCGTTCTGAGGCCTAAGGAGATGATGGCAGAGATGCGCATGCGATACGGCGTTCAAATGTTATACAACTTTGTCGTCCAAACAAGGCAACTAGCGATAGAGAGAATGTACGGTGACTTCCCCTCGTCATATCAGAAGATTCCGTCGTATTTGTATTTGTTGAAACAACGTAATCCTGGGACTGTATACGACTTGCAGACGACTAGTGAAGGAATGTTTTGTCACATGTTCCTTGCCCTTGGACAGTGTATTAGAGCATTTGAGCAGTGTCTTCGCCCTGTGCTCATAGTAGACGAGACTCATCTTAAGGGTAGAAACAAAGGAACCTTATTTGTTGCCTGCACGAAGGATGGGAACGAGCAAGTGTTTCCGCTTGCAATTGGCCTTGGTCCGATAGAGAACGATGAGTCGTGGACTTATTTTCTCTATAACCTACGCAAATGCTTCAATCCACCCGAAGATTTGTTGATAGTGAGCGACCAACATAAGAGCATTAGGAATGCAGTTCGAACCGTCTATCCAAATGCATTCCACGGATTGTGCTATTACCATCTGCAGAAAAATTTGACCCCATACGGCAAAACTGTGGCCACACTCTTTTATGAAGCAGCATTTAGTTATCGCCACGAAGTGTTTGAAAACTTTTTTGAATTGTTGTACACTGTAAGTCCTAATGGTGCTCACAGAAGACTTTCTCAAATTGGACCAGAGAGGTGGGCTAGGCTAAAGTGTCCTGTGCGGCGCTATGGATTACTGACATCCAATGCTGTCGAATCCGTGAACAGTATTTTGTGGTGGGGTAGGCGTTTACCAGTGTGCTCATTACTTGAAACATTTCGCCACACATTAGAGGATTGGTTTGACGAGCGGCGTACTGATGCTGAATCGAGTGATCATGTGTTGACTGTAACTACATTCAACAAGCTTTCTCTATCCGTGCAAGCGAGTCTCCATCTTCCTGTTCGAGCAATCACCGACCATGCTTATAAAGTAGACGAAGATAATGAACAATATCAAATGGATCTTCAAAATTGGACGTGTGATTGTCGTGTCTTCGATGAGGATAGGATTCCATGTAAGCATGCTGCTGCCGCTATAAGGTAAAATCTATATTATTTATTATAATTTTCTAGTATTTTTATATTCATTTTGTATGTAAGTAATTCTATTTTTCCTATTTTAACAGGCGGGCCGGCATTGGTTTGAACGTGTACGATTTCGTACATAGATATTTCAAACAAGACGGCCTAAGACAGACTTATGCTGAGCATATCAATCAAATACCACACCCCGATGAGTGGAATGTGCCGCCGGAGATCAAATCAATTAGGGTTTATCCTTCAGAAGATGTACGTCAGGCCGGTCGTCCAAGAACGAGTCGTGCTCGATCAGCAGTTGAAGGCACGAGAGCACGACGTCCTCAAGTTTGCTCAAGGTGTGGTGGATCTGGGCACAACAGAAAAAAATGCACGACATCTATTCCCCCTGGAGGAGTCAATTTGAATATCCCTCTCCAACAAACAGAGGATGAACAAAATTTTCATGATTTTGGGGGAGTAGAATCAAGTCAACGACGCTGGAGGAAAAAAAGATGTAGCAATTGTCGTCATGAGGGTCATGATATTAGAGCATGTCCTGACCCAATTGAAGATGAAATATAGGAGTAACAGAACCTGTTGAGTTTATGGCATTGTATTGACCTTTTTAAACCTTTAATATCTGTTTTTATGTTCAGAATTTTTGAGATAGGTATTATTTGCATACATGGATGATTTTTGGTGAGTCTCTGCCTTGATCACGATGACAAAACCATCGTGACCTCACGATGGTATCTGCAACGTTCGGTCACGATGAGCCATCGTGAAGTCACGATGAAGGAACAGCCGTGACCTCACGATGGTCACTCCTATCGTGACCTCACGATGGTGATCCCATCGTGATGAATCCAGATTTCCCGATAAAGTACTACAGAATCTCAAACTTTTTATTTCAACCATACGTACATTACCTTCTTTTCCACCAATATCCAACATATATCATTATTATCTCATTCCTATCTCCGTCTTCCCTCATTTCAAAACCTCCGCTTCTCTTGTCCACCGCCGCCGCCGCCGCCCCCACCGCTCGTTTCCGATTAGATGTACGATATATGTTGTTGTTTTCTAATTTGGTTTGCTATGTTGAATTTCGAAGAATATGTTGATGTTGTTGATATGTAAAAATTTTAAATTTAGTTGGAGATATTGATGTTGATAATGATGTTCGATTTATGTAAAATGTGGCAAATTATTGAATTTAATTGGTTGATGTTGATGTTAATGTTTGTCTTCACTTTATGTTTTGTCGCATTTGGATGGTTGTAGATGTCGACCAACCCATCCGATTCAAACTTGAACTGCCTATCAGGAGACAAGCCCTTTTTTGATGTTATCCTAGCCAAGTCACATGTTTCGGCCCCTTGGCATTTGGTAAGAATTTCTACCACTAAACAAGCAATTAATTTGTTTGGTATGACTTTTAATCAATGCTTTGTGTGCAATATAGCATATACCAGCACATATTGTCTGTAAACTTCCTCGTGCGGATGTGCCACTGGTTGCCAATCATAATGGAACCGAATGTCAGTTGATGTACCTTGGATCTTTGAAGAAACCGAAATTTGAGTATGCAGGGTGGAAACAATTCACACGCACTTTCGACCTCAAAGTAGATGATGCCGTGATCTTTGAGGTGATGGAGTCGACACAGGAAATTATTAAATACCGAGTGCTGATCCTGAGGGACACTGCTTGGTTGCCGCCGGAACTTGAGGCCAGAAATAAAGCAGCGGACGATGGTGCGTCACCCTCCACGGCTCTAGATGTCGACTAGCTTGTTGGTTATAGTTTAGATTTGTTTAAAAGTTATGTTTGAACTACTAGACCTATTTGGTGACTTTATTTGGTGATTTGGTTCTGTATGAATTTGTACTAAAATTTGTGTTGAATTTGATGTTTCGTTATATGCGATGCTAACTTGAATTTGAATGTTATTTGTTTTCGAGTTTCTGGACAGGTCACGATGACCTCACCAACGTGACCTCACGGTGACATTATCATCGTGAGCTCACGATGATAATGCCACCGTGAGGTCACGTTGGCGAGGTCATCGTGATCACGATGACATTCTCACGACCAGGTTCACGATGATATTTTTATCCCGTCGTGAACTAATAAACATGAACAATTACGTCTCAAATAATGATTAATTAGTGTTGTAATATTTATATTATGTCTTAAGAAACATTTGCACATCATATTTTGCGGTTTTATATCAAAGAAACACTAAATGGGTTATTGTTAGAGGTGTATTATTTATCAAATGCAAGAGTCATTGTATATGTAACATATAGTAATGTATTCATTGTTGTGTCACACACCTCGCCAACACTATAAGTGTGTGTTTAAATGTGTAATTTTTCATTTGTTGATGTATTTCAATGTTAAGTAGAACATATTTAACGCGTACTAAAATATATAACAGGTTAAAACACCATAATTAGTCAAAAATCCTAACATCACGATGGGGTTTAGCATCCTCATCGTGAGCTCACGGTTGTATTAATCGTGACCTCACGACTGCCCTGGCATCGTGACTTCACGATTACATTCCATCGTGAGCTCACGATGGTGTGCATAGTGACTTCACGATTACATTCCATCGTGAGTTCACGATAGTGTTGTCATCGTGAGGTCACGATGGCATTATCATCGTGACCAGACTCGAGAGTTTAGGAGTTTACCTGCTCAAAACTGTTTCATTCATGTAGTCAATAAACTAAGGAACTACCATAAAAATAAGATCCAAATACATGTTTCAAACATCATAAACTCAATAAACTAATAAAACTAGACGTTGTCAAGTACAACAAGCCAATAAATCCTAGTCACTACGAGCCACCGATATCTTTCAATGTAGCGTTCGGTGATGTTCCCCCAGTGTCTCGGCTTACTACTAATCAAACGATCCAAATACATGCATGCAAAGGGGCCGCAACTGTGACTGTCTGTCTGGGCAAACTGGTCTTTGATCGGCATCTTCAAAAGTTTCATTTCACTATCTCGCTTCGTCATTGTTGCATTGTTAGTCCAATAGCCTGAAAGAGCTAGTAGACGAGGAACGAGACAAGTAATGGGCTTGAGCTCATAATCAATAGGCGCAACCTTTTGCTGATCATATTGGTGTGACATTGAGTCGTACAACTCAACCGTCCAATCAACAATACTTATCCGAATCGTGATCCAATGATTATCAAAGACATTACACACAGCGCAGATCTGTTTCAATACAAAAATAGAATAATTTAAATCAATAATGAATGGTTAGAAACTTGAAATATATATCGCCATAAACATTTACATGTTTGCAATTCGACCATGGAACGACATTTGGATAGTCTAACCCGTGCACAATGTCATGTAATCCCGGATGCATCTCTTAACCCTTATATGTGGGCTTCCCCTTAATGTGCTTGAATTCTTTATCCTTCGGATGTAGGAGTTGCAGCTCGGCACGTAAAACTTGCTATCAAATTGACAACATACAAGATTAATATCATTTTTAAATATTTATAGTAAAATATAAAGAATATATATTAAAAACTTACAAGTAACTGAGTGCCGATAATGATCGTGTTAGTTGGCCCAATATTTGGAGCAGTCCTATTATGCACTCGGATCCTCGTGCGAACCGAAAGCACGTAGAGGTCCATTACCTGAGACAATATAAATTTCAAATCAATTTCAATATAAGTATAAACTTGCTATATAAAATTAGTAACTTACATCTTGATGGAAGTCCTCCTTCGGATCCTCCACCCGATCAAAGAATTGGTTTGTTAGACGATGACCCGTCTCAAGCACAGGCACATAACACTCATATCCCTGCTTCCTAAAGTCACTATACATCATCCTCAATCTCTCCATTCTACTTTGTCTTGCACCCTGAAAAGGGGTGCGGAGAGCAGCAGACGGTCTACGTTTCCGAGGACCCAAGGCAACATCACCTACCTCCTCACCACCACCCCCCTGATCCGGCTCCTCATATTGAGCATCATCCTCATTAACCGGATCATCTACAACGTACTGCTGGGGAGTGTGTGAGCTGGAACCTTGATGCTCACTCGGACCATAGGTCAACTGCAAAGGTGTATGGCAAGGGAGCAGTTGCGTCGTCTGGTGAATAGGCTGCTGCGGCGTCTCTAGAATGGGCTGCTGCACTATCTCGTAAGGGGTCGACATCGGCATCGGGCGAAAGAGCTGGGCAAACAAGTCCTGACCAATCTGCTGTGAGGACTGCGCCTCCTAATCGGCTTGGAACGGCCCAAACTGCTGAAACGGCTCATCACGGACTGTAACACCTATTTGAGGTTGCCGAGAAGGAGCCGTAAAGTCGTGAAGAGGGGCCGGCGCAGAGTGGTCGAAAGTCTGCCGGCGAGAGTAACGGGAAGGCACCGGCTCAGAGTGTTGGGAAGTCTGCCGGTGAGAGTACTGGAAAGGCACCGGCTCAGAGCGGCGGGAAGTCTGCCTCTCATCGTGGTGGGACCCAACTGCAGAATGGTGTGACCGAACTGGAGAGTGCTGGGGCCGAACTGGAGAGGTCAGCATGTGACTAAAACCTGCAGCACTAGAGTGACGGGCCGGATCTCAGTCCTGGTCGATCCTACCAGTCCGCATTTGAGCGTCAAAGGCCGAGGTAGAGTGACGGGCCGCGTCCAATGCCGTCCTACGACTCCTATGTGACTGTTGTGGAGGACTGTCTGGGTGCCTCATAACAAAAAACTAACTCATTCTCCGGGTTAGTTTAGCAAGGAAGCCATTGTCAGATTCGTCGTCCAAAACACTCCTCAACCGGCGCTCAATCTCGTCCCCCCTGCTGCTCGTGCCCTCATCATGGAGGGGGCATGGTCGTCCGTGCAAACAACAAACCCTGTCTGGCTCTCCCGAGGGCCCCCACTGTGAAGTACGAGGTGGTGAACTGCGAGGTGGTGAACTAGGAGGTGGTGAACTACGAGGTGGTGGGGTACCCTCCCGACGACGCTTCGACATCTGTTGTGCCGGGTCACCACGGACCACCCGTGCTGCTAACTGTTTCAACTTTCCCATAGTCTTCTGCTTGGCATTCTTTGTAGTCGGGTTATTTCTGGAAGCAATTTATTTGGGAGGTATATATCGAACATCAAAAGGGTCTCCATTTTCGAAGCTCAGCATGTAATACTCATAACGCTCTGCTTCCGTAGCTTCAAAACTTTCCAATACCTGAAGCTGCAAAGGTAATGAAAAGGTAATATTAGAATTTTAGAAACTAATATAGAGTGCATCATTGAATGAATGAAAAACATTATAAGATTATAAATGTACCCGTATATTATCGAAGAATTGACTGAAATCAACTTTCATCACTCTTGTGGCCCACATCAAGCATCGGGGCACTCTCTCGATGTGATCTTTGATTCCACATTGACCTCCCAACACCGGAATCATCTCATAAGTCCAAATCTGTAAAGCCCAAACCGGACCATAGAGGTGGTAGTCCTTGGGGACTGTCTGGGCGTTGTACACATAGTGACATAGTGCTCCCCAGGTGTACGAGCCCCATGGGAAGGCATCCCAAGCCTCGAAGTCTTCAACTAAAGTCCATGTCCAATCCTCTATGGTGGGTTTATCCCGACATAGGAGGAAATAATAGTAAATAAGCAAGTTGGCCGCCTTCAAATAATCATCGATGTCTCTCCCAAGTTATTTTCTGTTGAAGGCGTCACGCAACTCATTTGTCTTTATCTCTCGGCCGTTGAAAAATCTGTAGTGAATGCCAGTTCTAGGAGGTACATGAACTGCATGAGGATTAAATGTAGAGTTTCCAAAGTGAAGGCCGGTGATGAGAGCATATTCCACTGCCGTCATACGAATGGTCGTATGACAAAGATAAAACCAAAGCTCATTCTCTGGTACCCGATTAGCACCAACCCCTTGCAACTGTCGGGCTATTGTTAGATTTAGCGCATTACTTGCACTCTGATTTCTTCTAGCATCAATCAACCGCCCAACAATACCGGTTCTTAGGAAATTCTCGGCTTGATGATCACTGGATATTTCAAATAAAACTCGCCTAATTTCATCAAACACTTCTACCCTCATGTAAAGGTTTACTTTAGGAGACGAGTACAACATGGCGGGTCTAACAAATTCATAATGTTCCTACAAAATCAATAAAACCAAGTATAAGTGCATGGTAACGTGTTATAATTCAACAAACCAACATAAACACAAGAAGATGAAGGACGGGGGAAAGAGCTCTCGGGTGACCTCACGATGTGCTTCCCATCGTGAGCTCACGATGGCCTTCCCATCGTGAGGTCACGCTGAGGTTTCCATCGTGAGCTCACGATAGAGTGTCATCGTGATCGGGCGATGGAAACCTCAACGTGACCTCACGATGGAAAGCCCATCGTGAGCACGCCAGAGCTCTTTCGCCGTCGTCTTCCCCACCTCCATCGACCTCGTAAGAACACCAAAACCAATACAGCAAATGTCGAACTACCCAACACGAACAAATTCAAAAATCTCCAACTCTATTACACCAAAAACATTGTGGAAATCTTCCACATGAAAATCCTAACTCTAACATATAACAATTTCTAACATGTAAAAACTAAAAAACATGCATTCTCAATCGAAGACTTAAGCATGAATTTCGAAAAAAGAAAGGGCACTAACCGGTGGAATTGGGACTCGAAAATTCAAATTTTCCTCCTCTTCGCCGGAGGACGTCGATGGCGACTCATTGCGGCGGCGGTTTTGGCGGCGGTTGCTCATGTTCTTCCGTTCACGACGATCAATCGATCGTGAGGAGGAGCTGTCGTGAGGTCGTGAAGGACGGATGTCACGATGAAGATGGAGAGAGAGAGAGAGAGAGAGAGGTCGGCGGTGGGGGGACCGATTTGGGAGAGAGAGAGGGAGATTGTTGGGTGGGGGGGACCGATTTGAGGGAGAGAGAGAGAGAGATGGGGACGGCGGGTGGGTGGGGGTAAGGTTTACTTTTGTGTTTTTGCTGTTTTTTTATTTAACTTTTATTTTATTATTTTGTAACTTTGAGGGTATATTAGTCTTTTAAAGATTTTTGGTATGTAAAAGAGTGTGAATTATAAATAGGCTATAGAAGATTACTCTTTTATATTTTGGCATTTAAAAAGTTGAACCTCAAATATATAACTATATGTTTTTATAATGATTATTTACATAAATTAGGTAATCAGTGATTCCATGTGCCATTAAAATATATATATATATATATATATATATATATATATATATATTAAAATATGATAGATATTGATTTTGAAGATTTGTTCCTGTTAAGATTTTGTTTCCATGTCATATATAATATAGAATATAAATATGATTTACATTGATTTTAAATTAAATTTTTTTGAGAATTTAGATAAGTAGAAACGGAGGAATATGAAGGGTGCCACATGAAATTTTTTTTTACGAAGAGTCGTTTTCATTTATATAATAATAGATAGATAGATTTTTCTATCTCAATTTAATTAATGTTTTACAAATCAATTGTTGAGGATTTGATGTTCCTCCAAATATAATAATGTTTCTTATATTTAACATAATATTTAATTTTTTCTATCTTAATTTATTTAAGAGAGAATTTTACAACTAGCACTTTTTAGATAGTTTTTTTAAATTCTAGCACTCCTTATAAATTCTTAAAATTTTAGCACTTTTGGACATTTTTCCCTTCCATCACCTATCTAGTAATAAAAAAATAATTTGTGACTGAACAAAAAAGAAAACATTCCACCACCACAACCCCGCCACCGCCGCCGCCGTGCCACCACTTTCCGGCCACCGCCGCCGGCGGTCACAGAAAAAAATTTGTGACTGAACAAAAAAAAAACCACCACCATTTTTCCACCGCTGCCGCCGCCGCTACAGTCGCCGGCGGCCACAATTTTTTTGTGAAGTCAGAAAAAAAAACTTGTGAAGTCACAAAAAAAATATTCCACCACCACTTATCCGCCGCTACAGTCGCCGCCGCCACAGTCGCCGGCGGCCACAATTTTTTTGTGAAGTCAGAAAAAAAAGAAAAAATTTGTGATTCACAAAAAATATATTCCTCCACCACTTTTCCGTCGTCGGGCCGCCGCCACTGTGGCCGCCGGTCACAAAATTTGTGTGAAGTCAGAAAAAAAAAAAAAAAAAATTTGTGTAGTCATCAAAAAATTTTTGTAAAATCACTTAAAAAATTTTGTGAAGTCACAAAGAAAAATATGTGAAGTCATAAAAAAAATATAGCAAAATTTGTGAATGCACAAAAAAAAATAGGAAGGCCCAGCAACCTTCCATCTGCTCCAATTAAACCAACCAATACAATGAAGAACAAATCTCTTTCATCAAACATCAACACACAAATCATACATAATGTCCAGTAGTATTATACCAAAAATGCAATCAAATGTCACCCCAAATCATACACAATTTATAAAATTGAGCAATAACACAGCTCCTTCCTTGCAAATTTCGACGGCTGGAGAAATGGAAAGAAAGGGAACCGAGCGGTTGCTCGTCGACGCTGTGCAAAACCCTTGCTGCGCGAAGTTCTGGATAGCTGAAGAAGGCGGAAGTTCAGAGCTTGAAGGAGACACCATAATACAGCCGTCGTTCGCCGGAAAAAGCGCAGCGGCGCAAACCCTTGCTGCGCGAAGATGGAGCTCCCTCTATACACGATGATAATCAACGATTGATGTGGGCAACTTGAACAAAATTCTCCCAGGAGCACGGGTAAGAGAACGTCGAAGATCAATTCCTTGCCCCGTTGCCGGAATTTGCAGCCAAAGCAACGACGACGAAAAACTCCCAAAATTCAAATCTCCCCCAAGACTTGATGAAATCAATCGATTCAAGTGCGTGCGTGCGGCGGATCTCCAGATCTGTGCAGCAGCAACTCTGGCGACAGTGGGTTGCTTCGCGAAGGAGAAGGCCGCGCAAGGCGGTGTTGCTGTCTCGCGCGCGGCGTTGTTGTCTCGGTGCAGCAGCAACTCCGGCGACAGTCGGAAGCGAAGGAGGAGGATGACGGCGGCGTTGTGCGGTGAAGGCGGAGGAAGTGGCGGAAGCGAAGGAGGAGGATGACAGCGGCGTGTGGCTGTTGGAATTGGAGATAGAGAGAGAAGAAAGGAAATAGATTTGAGAGAGAGGAGATTTGAATTTAGATCCAAAATAATGGAGAGAGAATAATAGAGAGAGAAAGGTGAGGATATGATGGGAATCACAAATTGTAGTTGAGGGTATAAAAGAGAGAAAGTGCTAAAATTTTAAGTTTTTAAAAGAAGTGCTAAATTTTAAAAAAACTATCCTAGAAGTGCTATTTTGGGGGATTTTTTCTTTATTTAATTCTTTATAAATCATTTGCCCAGGAATTAATGTTTTTCAAATACTCTAATAATTTTTTTTATATTTAAATTGATGTTTATATTATCTCAAAGTATTTAATGCTTTACAAACATCATAAAACAAATATTTGTTTAAAAGAAGTATTTGTTTATATCATAAAACAAATATTTTATGATTAATATACGTAGAGATAAATGGATGTTTTTCGGTTTTTAAAACATTTTACATTGGTCAAATAATAATAAAAAAATAAAAAAATGTTGATATCCATTACTTGAGAAAGAGTGATTTCAGCCGAATTAATTGGAGGAGAGAGAAGTGTTCATTTTGTGTACTTAATTACCCTTTTCGTGTAAGTGCACTGGATTAAAAACAGAAATTCAATCCATGTAGTTTTAATGTCATCCACTAATTCGAATGTTATCAATGGTTAAGAATTGGTTTTTAGTTTTTATATAAGGGATGGTTTTCACCTAATCTCATTCCTATTCCATCTCTCTTCTGTGTTTCACATTTGTGCAACTAATTGTGAATGATGAGGTGAAAAGTTTGAAAAAAGCATGTTATCTAATATATGTTGTTCTTTTAACATGCACGGACATGACAAAATCTTATTAATAATAGGAAAATAAGCGGTGTTTCCTCTATAGTGCTCTGTTTCAGTTTCCCTTGATTCTGATAATTTTGGCATTATTAATTCATAATAATACACATATATTACATATTATATTCATATAATAATTTCTCATGTCTCACATGTATATCTACTATTATTATATATCTTTATATCTTATTTATCACACTTTTTTAAAGCTTTGTGTAATATTAATTCATAATATTAATATTATATACTATGTCTCAATTCTTAATAGATACATATCCTCAATTTTTAAATGCAAATTATATAACTTATTTTCATTCTTAATTATTTGTTTAATAATTATGAAAAAATATAAATGATTTTCTAAGTTTGTCTACAAATAGCGACAATAATTAAATTTAGAGCAACACAATAAACAAATTAGCATTTAAGAGGCTAATAGAAATTTTGTAACCGAAAGTCTCTACGAAAACTAAATAAATATATCTAATCAACATATCGACATGAAATTCTATTTATCTTTCATTCATATTTTCCTAAACTCTTCGATTAGTGTCTGCTAAAAATACTACTCATATCACATTAAGTCTAATGTATGAATAAATAACTAAATAAAGAAAAAAAATCCTAAAAATGTAAATATATTTTTATCGACTTTTGGCTAAGATTAGAGATATCAATTTATCATAAATCAACGAGACAATTCAAACCAACGAGACGATTCAAATAGATATAAAAAGAATAATTTTTACTAAATTTAGTTAAATGTAGTATTAACTTTGTGAAGTTCAGATTTTTGTCGAGTACTATTAGGCAACAGGTTTGCGACTGTTATATACAATAAAGTGTAGAAAAATTTTAAACAAATTTAAATTTGAAAATATATAAATTTAAACCAACAAGACGATTCAAACCAGCGAGATAATTCAAATAAATTTTTTTTTTTGCAAATATAAATATATCTTTCTCGGCCTTTGGCTAAGATCAGATATATCACTTTATCATTAACCAACAACATGATTCAAATAGACATAAAAAGAACTATTTTGACTAATTTTGGTTGATATTATCTTTGTAGTTTTCAGATTTTTATCGAATACTCCCCAACAGGTCTGCGACGGGTATATACAATAAAGTCACAAATTTAATGAAGATGTAGAAAAATTCTAAACAAATTTAGATTTGAAAAATAAAGAATGAAAATGCAAATATATTTATCTCGGACTTGGGCTAAGATTAGAGATATCAATGTACGATAAACCAACGAGACGGTTCAAATATACATAAAAAGAAGAATTTTTGTTATTTTAGTTAATATTAACTTTGTAGTGTTCAAATTTTTATCGAGTGCTATTACCCAACAGGTTTGCGACGAGTATATACAATAAAGTCACTATTTTAATCGAGATGTAAAAAAATTCTAAATAAATTTAGATTTGAAAAATACATGATGAATAAGTATTTGGTTTATTGTCATTCATAATTATAAATTTTGATACGTGAAATATAATTAATTTACTAAGTTTGATTTATAATTAACGTAAACAACATAACAACTTCTAAATGAAACATAAAACTATATTTATATATAAGTCAGTCTCTGGAGAAAAACAAGTTTTTTCAAAGTTATAATGGTGTGATTGGATTTTGTCTTTTACAAGATATTTGTATTTCTTCCCTTGCTTTCATTGGTGAAATAAAATAGTACTATTTATGAAAAATTTATTTTTAAAATATATTATATAAATGAAAATATAAAATTATTTCCAAGCTCACGGTCATTCTTTATCCTACGTGAAATTATTAGAATTTTTCTTTGGCTTATTATCTAAAATCTATAATATTGTTGCACTTTTAATATGACTTCTACATGATTTAGTTGATACTATAAATGTACTTATTCATAATAGACGTTATAAAAAAAATAATACAATCCATGATTGTCAATCATATTTCATATAGATTCGTTTCGTCTCATATGTTAATTTGTAAGTTTGACTAAATTGTATACAAACTCGATTGATTGCTAATTTGCTATATATAAATTACAATCATTTAAGTATTGGACGTTACAAATGCAAAACTGATGCCGACAAATAACTATCTTTTCATTTTTCACATTGTTTTGTGCCTATATAATTGAAATTTCTTCAACCAAAAACAACCACACACGCTTCATTTGCTTTATGTTCCTTCATTTGTCATTTTCTGATTAAGGAATCCAATCAGAATCCGCCTTTCTGGATTAAAAGAAGCACGAAGTGGCAAAAAAAAATAAAAAAATACGCAAAAGGCTACATTTCTCCAAATTAGATTTAACTGTATCTTATGGAGGTAGTAGTTCATGTAAAGTTCCAGTTGCAAATGTACGTATCTACTAATTATTTTTTTCTCTTGTAATGTTATGATGACATTTAATTATTTTTAGCTTACAAAATTGAATGATAGAATGCTTTCTTTTGTTAATTTCAAATGGAGCACAATATTTGATTGTATTGTTATCATTATCAATGCAATTAATTATTATATAGATTTATCAAATTTCTTACTAAATCTAATTATAATACTACAACCAAATTTGCTCCCAAAATTGCTATTATTTAGTATATCTTCTATCATATTTGCCTAAACAAACAATTTTCCAGTCAATTTCGAAACATAACCTCTTCACAAAAAACATATACCAAGAACATCATGCTTAGTTAAATTTTCTAAGTTGTTGATTAGCCAAAACGTGCAAAGGTGTATGATTGATTTAGACAAGCTAATTCTTCCTACTGCTACCTTGAATGTGGTTTCAAATTATAAAAAAATAATTAAAGCTCAATTTATGAGTTGAGGCCTATTAATATTGGTTTGAATTTTAGTTTTGAATCTTACCTCTCGACTGTTTTTGTGCAACCGTGTTGAGTGTTGCACAATATAAACACTTATTTTCAACAAGATGTTCTAATTAGAGATTGGAGAAGATTAAATAGCAATCCAATATAAACAAGGTGATAAAAAACCTCTAGGTATTGAGTTTGCAAATGGATTAAGAAATGTTGTGACAAGAACAAGTAGTAAGATTATAATATAAATAAATAAGCGGGATAGTATACAAAAAAAATGAAAGACAACTATCTTCGCCGAACAAAAGAATATAATAATAAGAGCACAATCTTTGTTGAGGGTTGGAATATTGAATTATTCTTTTAAAATAATTTACAACATGAAGTTATTATTGGTCGATACATGAGATAATCATTCATATAACACTTATTTGCACAGAGATGATCTTTTATACTCCCTCTGTCCCGTTTAACATGTCTCACTTCTTTTCGGCACGGAGATTAAGAAAAGAAGGATTAGATGTAAATTATGTGTTTAGTGTAGTGAATAAAATGATATAAAATATTTTTTTAATTGATAAAGTGATATAAAGTATTTGTGAAGAGATATAAAGTGGTTTTGAAGTGATATAAAGTGAATAAAGTGATTTCTTAATTATTTGCTTAAAAGAAAATGAGACATGTTGAATGAGACGCCCAAAAAAAAGCAAGAAATGTTGAACAGGACGGAGGGAGTAGTACTTATTGTAATGATTTGCCAAAATATATTACTTTACAATCGCAAAGAGACGAGCATATCAATATAAAAATGGGGTCGAAGTATTAGCATGCTTGAGACAGGAACAAGTAATAGATTACTTTTTAATTGGGCTTGAGATGATTTTCAAATTTGTAGTAAAAATTTAAAAGTTACGCAACTTGAAACTTATTTTTATTGTTAATTGTTAGTAATATTTTCTTTGTAATGTTCAAAACTGTATTACCTAATACTATCTAAGTTTGGGGCTATAACAAGATGTAAAGTTTTTTTACATATGAAACAGACTGTGAGTATAAAAATAAATGGTTACTTATATTATAAATGTATTTACTTGTGATATTGAGTTTAATAGCATATCTATACGGGTTTAAGATGTGACGGACAATTTTTTTCTAATTGGATATAAAAAAAAGTACGTGTATATAAATAAACGGATTTTAGAACAAATCGGATAATAATACATAACTAATTTTCCAATAAATAATGCTCCATCAATTTGTGTATTTGGTTGTGTATATACTTTTAATGACTTATTAAATCATCTGACAAATAAATCATTGCAAATAAATTTTCATTTACATATAACGTAACACTTTAATTTGTTTACTGATTTGTCATCGTATTATTACTTTAAATAAGTTATCTAATTTTATTTTAAAATAATACTCATCAATTGCAAAATGAAGTGATACCCATCGATTTAAATCGACGGGTTACACACTAGTACAAATCATAATAGACGTTAAATGTTATCAATCAATTTTGACTATCAAATATTCTTAAAAGCTTTTCATTTTTTTCGATTATGATCGATTAATAGTGATACATATAGAAAATTTTAGGATAAATTAATAAATTCTATGCTATTACTAAAAGGAAAAGAGAGCTATGCATTGGGACATAAAGGAGCAGAGCTAATACTAAAACAAGACCGTAACTTTCAAAAAGTTTAGAAAACGAACTATATTTTAAGTGAATTCAAAAGTAGGACCGAAACTTCAATTTTTGGCATCCACACTCCTATTTCAGGCCCGAAATCAATTATTTGAGTTTTTGGTGACACCTAGAATTTGTTGCTAACGTGGACTCGCCATGTGACCTATTTTTGAAAAAAATAAAAAATAATCATGAAATAAATAATTATAACTATGAAAAAACACATATTAACAATTATCAACTAAAATTATCAAAACATATAAATATAATAACAAAAAAGGAGGAGAATTGAAAAAATGGTGACATGACAAGTCCACGTCAGTAACGGGCTCTATATGTCACCAAAAAGTCTAAATAATTGATTTTGGGCCAAAATAGGAGTGAGAATGCCGAAAATCGAAGTTTTAGTCGTGCTATTAAATTGACAAAAAATATATTTTGTTTTCTAAATTCTCTGAAAGTTACGGTCTTGTTTTAACAATAAGCTCGGACATAAAGTGATATTAACTCCAATTTTACTACTATCGTCAAATTATCAAGCTATATGATCAATCAGATAGTTTTTCTATTGAGAGGATTTTGAGACTAGCACTTCTTAGATAGTTTTTTTTTTTAAAATTTTAGCACTTATTTTAATTACTTTATATTTTAGCACTTTTTGACATTTTTACCCTTCATCCACCTCCACCATCTCTCTGGTAGCAAAAAAAAATTTGTAACTCAACAAAAAAAAAAATTCCACCACCACTTTTTCGCCGCCGCCACCACTGTCACCGGCGATCACAAAAAAAATTGTGACTAAAAAAAACAAACATTCCTCCACAACTTTTCCACTGCCGCCGCCGCCGTGCCACCACCAACGCTACTGTCGCCGACAGTCACAAATTATTTTTACACAATTTTTTTACTTCTGTCTTTCAAATTCTATCATCTTCATCGTCATTTTCTCTCTCAAATATTTCGAACTGTCGCCGATCTCTCCTCCATTTTCCAGTTGAAGATCAGGTTTCTGAACTTGGTTCATTAGTGTCAGGTAATTTATAGTAAGAACTTTGTGGTTTAACTTTGCATTTTGTTTTGGATTTTTTTTTAACTAAATATTGTTTCTTGTTTTTGTTTCATAACCAATGTTTGAATGCAAATGGAAAAAATTGTGAAGTCACAAAAAGATAGAAAATTTTGTGAAGTCACCAAAAAAAATGAAAATGTGAAGTCTCCAAAAAAATGAAAAAAAAAATTGTGAAGTCACCAAAAAAATAGAAAAATTTGTGAAGGCACCGAAAAAAATGAAAAAATTTCTTAATTTACCATTTTTTTTGTGTGAATCAACAAAAAAAAGTCACCCTCTCCTCTTTTGTTAATCACCCAAAAAAATGTGAACTCACTAAAAAAACTGAATCACCCAAAAAAGTCGTCGTCCTCTCTCTGCGGGGCCGAACGCCTCTCCTCCGGAATCGTGATCGAGAAGCCCCACTGCCTTAAATCTCATCCCTGCCCCCCGAAACTTGCAGATGTTGCACCGCTGTGCATCCCGGAGCTGTCACCCGAATGTCCGCCCACAGCCCGTCGCGAACGACGCCGCCATGAACAGATCTAAGCTCCATCATCGACCACCAGCTGGACTCGCGAAACACCGGGCAGATCGGAGCTGTTCCAACCCCGTCGTCGACAACGAAGGCCCAGCCGCCTTCCATCACCATCGACAGCGAAGGCCCACCACCGCCGTCTGCCGCCTCTCACCACCATCCATTTCTGCCCCATTTTCTCTCAAGGTCGCCAGAAAACTTACATGGGAATTGAAACAATGACGTCGGGAAAGAAGAAAAGAGATAACAGAAAAGATGAGAGAGAAAGGAAGAATGAATATAGAAGCAGAAAAAGATGTGAAGAATATGAGAGAGAAAAGAAGAAGAGGGAATAAGATGTGAAATACAAAAATAAATGGAGGGTAGAAAAGATATAAAGTGCTAAATTTTTAAAGATTTATGAAAAATGCTAAAATTTAAAAAAAGTATCTAAGAAGTGCTAGATTCATATATATTCTCTTTTGTATTTGTTGAGTTAGCATTCATCTATTTTGAAAGAATTTCATTTTTTATTTCATATATATTCTCTTTTGTATTTGTTGAGTTAGCATTCATCTATTTTGAAAGAATTTCATTTTTTATTTCATCAATATTTAAGAGTTGTCGAATGTGTATATATATATATCATTATTGAAACAATTTCTTGAAGGGTTTTTAAATTTAAAATTGGATTAGAAAGTTAAATTGATTTTTTTGTACAGTTAACCCTATCTTTACAATTATTCGTCCGATTTTATAAGGACTGGAATTACTCTCCCTCTTTGTTAGTAGTACTTTTTTTTTTTTTTTTTTTTTTTGAATTTTCGTCTTTTTTTGCGCACACTCTAATCATGATATATAGTAGGTACATCTGATGATCGTACCAAATAATAATTATACATAGGTTTGTTGGTAACGTTTGCATCCCAAAACCGAAACCCAATTATGAGAAAGTAAGGTGTAGTTTGGTATCAGGCCCATACTCATTAATTGTAACCAATCTGACCCTGCCCAGTTTGAGGTCCATCAAATTATTGGACCGTATCTTTTTTACCCAATTCAATTGTACTCCATATATATTAGTAGTATATACATCCAAGTGTTTGTAGAAATAAGTTTTGAAATTTTAATATTATTACTCGCTCCTCCAATGAGTGAGTATGTATGATCAGGCGTCAAATGTGTATACTTATACAGTGGATTAGTTGACTCTCTTAACTGCATGTAAAACCGAAACAGTAAAGAAGGAGTTCAAATTTTTTTTGCTACTAATTTAGGGCGGTTTGCGCTTTTAGACCACAATCTTTTGGCCCAACAAAATTAGGTCATTAAAATTGAAAATAGACAGTTTTAGGCCAAATTTTGGCCCGAACGGGCTATTTAATGCCACATAAAGCCCGCTTGTTGTGCTGGCAATAATTTATTACTCCCTCCTTTCCACCAGGCTTGTCTTATTTCTTTTGGGCACAAGATTTAAGGAGAAAATAATTAAGAATATAAAGTATGTTTAGTGAAATTTTTAAAGTAAAATATAGTGGGTAGAGAGAGTGAATAGTAAAATAAAGTGGTAAAGTAAAATAAAGTGGGTAGAGAGAGGGTGAATAGTGAAATAAAGTGGAATAAAGTGAGTAGAGAGAGAAAGAAAATAGTGAATAACGCATAAAATGAGGTGGAAAAGTATAATGAAAAATATAAAGTGGATTGTTTAATAAATTAATTATCTCTTAATTATTTCCAAAAAATGAAACAGGACAAGAATAACGGAACAACCCGAAAAGAAAATCAAGACAAGAATAACGGGACAGAAGAAGTATTATTATTGTTATTATTATTTTACTAATTTATTGTTATTATTACTTTTTTTTACCTTATGAAATGAGGAGATGGTGTTTATCGAGATTTCTCTCTCATTTCCAAATCCCCCAAAGTCAGAAACAAAACCCTATCGACAAATCCCTTCTCCCATTGACAAATACCTTCTCCAGTTACACCGATAAAAGGTTAAATCTTGAAGCAATCGATCGCCACGTCTCGACTGAGTGCTATAACATCGAATTTTGCTGGTGAAAGAAATGGTGAATGTGAGAGATGTGAAAAAGCCAAATCGGCCACCTCCTCTTTACAGTAAGTAATTCTAGCTTAAACACTAGATTTGTCATGAGAGTTAAAAGATGTTTGTATGTAGGTATGGTTAGTATGTAAGTTATTGTTTGTGGTTATGAGTTGTTGAGGGTTTAATTATGAATACGGTACTAATTTGTTGATTATGGGTATATATTGGTGGGGGAGGGTCACCGTTCACACTTCTACCGTCAGCACATCAAGCGGGCTTTATGTGGCACTAAAAGCCCATTCAGGCCAAAACTTGGCCTAAAACTGCCCATTTTCAATCTTAATGGCCTAATTTTGTCGGGCCAAAAGATAGTGGTCCAAAAGTGCAAACCGCCCTAAGTTAGTGGCCCAAAAAAAATTGAACTCGTAAAGAAGTTTTGCCTTGTTTTAGAGGATAAATTTGATAGTTTAACATAATTTTTGCACTGAATTATGAGATACAAAACATATATTGGCAATTAAGATCAAAGCTTTGAAAGATTACGTTCTTTATGTTTACAACCTGTAAGACCGGTATCACATTTAATCAATCAGTGTGACAAATATTCAATAGATATGAAAACGGTATAATATTTAATGCGCACAAAATAATTGTTATCAAGGTTTATCAGTTTTCGCGAAAACAAAAAATTGTTCAATTCGAAGATGAGCCCTATTACGCATTATGAGTATGTTTTATTGAGGATGATGTAGCTAGTGATGAAGTGAGTATACTAAGTTTAAATCACACAAATAATTCAAGGAAGTTAAGTATACAACATCAGTAAGTATGATTTACATCTCCCGCAGTCTATTACATAAAAAGTACGATATGAAATATTTTAAATAAAGGAAAGAAGATTTGATTAATTGAAAGATAAGATAACAAGATATAGTACGGTGTATCATGTTTGCATGGCAATTGAGGGAATACATTATCATAAGCTGAAAAGTGTAATGCCGGCGGAATAATTAATTTTGGAATAATCTAGTTCGACTTTTATTATAAGCGTACACATTTATCAGCTGATTAATTTTGGCAGGAGTTCATTATATATGTACGATATCAAAAAATGATTTAATAATTTTCTTTTTTTTATCAATATTTAATTACATGACATTCATATGACAATTGTTTCCCTACACCCGCCACATACTATACACCCACTATTTGACTTTAGTATTTTTTATCTTTTAGTATTTTGTCTTTGGTGCTTTTTGTCTTTTTTTTGTCTTTAGTGTTTTTTTTTTATTTTCCAGATTTTTATTTATTGTATTTTATCTTTTAGTATTTTGTTTTTAGTGTTTTTTGTCTTCTTTTGTCATTTTGTGTTTTTTTTTTCTTTTTTTCTTATTTTCCAGATTTTTTTTTATTTTCCAGATTTTTTTATCCTTTTTTGGTTATTTTCCTTCAATTTTTGTTTGCCTCTTCGTTTTTTTATTTGTCGCCTTTTTTTTAGAAAATTAAAATAAATAACGGGCGTGTGCACAACACGCGCCGCGCTTGGAGACGCGCTCGTGTCATGCACGCGCCACGCGCGCAGAGTATAGCATACACCCGTTGCACAGAAACACGCCTCCATTAATGAATAGTAATTGTTACGGTTTTGTTTGATGGTAATCCCAAAAGGATCCGCCAATAAACTAAGTCAGTCCAATTTAATGAAATTCTCCTTTTATTCCTTTTAAATTAATTCCTGCATTTTGGTTTGTTTATGCATCTAATTCTCATTTCATTTTTGAATTGGAGAAGTTGAAGATATAGTGGGAGTGATTCACGTGAGAAGACTTGTTATCCTAAAAAATAATTAGAATTATTATTTCTCCAAATGTTTGATAGTATTAAATTGTTACAATTTGGATTTGCATCAATATAGTTGATACTTTCATTTTGTATTTGATTATACCAATTTCTTTGCATGTTTTCTGCTTCGTAGAAAGTTAACATACAGGCTTTGATACGGAGAAACAGCTCAACAATCAACTTAATTAGAGGATCTGATGGTCCCGATACGAGTTACTGGTGTATGGGGGGGGAATACACCAGTTAGGATTTTTCAACTTTCGAAAAACTTAATACTTGAAAACAACTTCAACTGAGTGAGAGGACTCAGTTGGGATCTCACAGCTGAGTAAGCAACCTCAGCTGGAAGATTGGTGTTGTGCGAAATGTGGTGGAAAATAAACTCGTAAAATCAAACTCACGCTTTTATGCACGGTTGGTCAAAACCAAAACTGTTGATGTGAAAGAATGCAGATTGTATGCGGTTAGATTGTCAGATGAGATATGCAAAATAATGACTTAACACAAAACAACACGACACACAAGATTTACTTGGTTCGGAGAGAACTCCTACGTCCACGGGGAGATGTAAGTCCACACACCTCAGTCCAAGTTCTTCTGGACAGTTCCACTCAACTTACGCGGGCTGAGCAACCGTTACAGTTTAGTTTGCGGGCACTAAACAGCCTAAGTCAAGTTTGCGGGTACTTGACGACCTAACTACTCAATTACAGGAAGAGTAAGGTCCTAGCACACTTTTTAGGGTGTGAGAAAGGGTAGGATTTCCAACTACAGCTCGATCAATAATGAGAGCTGGATCTAAGGCTTGAACGAATAAACACTCAACCTAAGATCAAAAAACGGTTTCGAATTCTAGGAACCCTCAGCTACTAATGTTCTCTCAAATTGGAACTCTCAGCTGCTGATGCTCTTAGATGATGATGTTGCAGATTTGCTTTGATTACTCTCGAGAAAGCTCTTGAATTTTTTTCGTCGTCTATGTGTCTATCTGCATCTCCCTTTCTCGAATGAGAGGATGCCTCTATTTATAGGCGGAGAGAATCAACTAGCCGTTGGAGGAGCAGTTGATCTCTGATCGGTTGAAAGCGATGGCTTGTCTCTCATCTCTGCAGACTTTCCTGATATGGCATCTGTGCTCTTCTGCTTTCCATCTGAGACAGCCTTGTGTTGGGCCAGATGGGGTAATGACTGAACGGTCAAACCCTCATGTGACTTCCTTTTGAAATTCAAATCTTTGACAGTCAACTTCGGTTTATCGGTTGAACGTCTTGACCTTCATCTGAGTGATTTTCAGCTGATGTTCCGATCTGTCGAGTTCTCAGCTAACTTTGAACTTCAAAACAGTTGAACTCCTTGTTCAGATTCTATAACTGAGGTTCTGAAACTGAACCCTCAGTTGTCTTCCACTTCTTTACTCAGTTGGGTTTGAACCCTCAGATGATTTCCTTTTCATCTGATGTTCTCTTCCTCTCAACTGTTTCTCATCTGATGAACGCTCAGTTGGTTTCCTTCAACTGATGTTCTGAAGACTTCCCCTTGTTTGCATCTGAACAAATGAACTCTCAGTTGTCTTTCTTCACAACTGATGTTCTGTCTGAGTGACGCCTTGTTGCCATCTTCAGCTGGAGACCTGTAAAGATAGAATCTTAACTTTGCTCAAACAGCGAGCCTAAATTCTAACATTAGGTTCTGGCAACATCTACTCGGTTGGGGTCAGCCGGTTTTGGAATTCATCAAAACTTATATTAATAAATTTCCCAACAATTTCCCCCTTTTTGATGATGCCAAAACCACTTACAACTTGAAACCACTACTGATCTAAACCTCACTAACTTATCTAAAATCCCAGCTGAAATTCTAGACAGTCTATAAGATAAAACATCAAAGGGTTAGCACAGTTATAACATGAAATTGAAAGACTTTGTGATTCAGAGCTTGGACAATGAGGAATTGTTCATCAAGGTGAATCGTATTATATACTTTGAAGTTTTTTGTTACAACTGAAGGTTACAAAGTTAGGCACAAAACATAGAAAGATACAACAGTTGCTTCAAAAACTACAACATCCAAAAACATTATCAGCTCAAAAAACTTTGACAGCTCAGAAATACTGTTGACCGTACTTGTTGAAGATACGGTTGAAGATCTCCTTCTTCGCTTCCGACTCAATCCCAGTGTTGACGCCGTGTTCCTTGCATACTTGCCTCGCCTCAGCCAAGATCGTATTTCTATTTGGCGTGCTTGTGCCTTTGATCATCGGAGGGCGGTATATGCACTTCTTTGGAACTGGAACAGTGTTGGGATCAAGCTGAGCATTTAGCATAGCTCGCTTGAACTGACTAAACATTCCAGGGTCTCCAGATCTGAGTTCCCACAGGGTTTCCTAGAAGGCTAGCCTTGGGTCTTCAGTCGAGTAGACTTTCCTGTAATAGAAGTCATTGACGAACTCATGCTTGAACTGTTCCCAGTCATCGTTCCACTCCGCATTCATCCACTTGTCAACATGTGGGTATCGAGACGGGAGCAGAGCGTTCTTCTGCAGCTGATGCGTCGACTTTCTAGCCTCAGCCTTCATCTGGTGCTTGTTGATTTTTCGCACACTCCGGCTGGCTTTGTTTCTGTCGACGTTCTTCTCCACCTTGGCGAGCTCCTTCTCGAACTTGGCCACCTTCTTGGCCTGATCGGCAGCGAACTTCTTGATCCAAGAGGGATTCAAGTACTTCTCCTTAGGCACCTCCATAGCTTTGGCAACTTCGATACAGTCTTCAACGGATATCCCGTCAAGTTCTGCATCGAGCTCGGCTGTGAGCTCGGCTACGAGGTCGTGGGAGACTTCCAGTTCGGGCTGCGACCCTTCAGCTTCAGCTTCAGCTGGCACTCCTTCTCCTTGCTGGAGAACAGCTTTCCCTTGTCCATCCCCAGCTGCCGGCTCCTTGTCTTCCCTAGCTGCTGGCTCCTTGTCTTCCCCCTTTTTGGCATCATCCAAAAGGGTGGCAACAGTGCCATCCAGAGAGGTCAACTTGGCTTCAGCTTGTTGAATGCGGGAAAACAGCTCATCAACAGCGTCCTTCTCTTCCACCTTCTTCGCCAACTCCAAGTCTTGGCGCTCCTGCTCAGCTCGCTGCACAACTGCAAAGGTCGCAGAGACCTCTTTGTGGAGGGAGACGAACTCAGCTCGGAAAGAGGCGAACTGAGCCATCCACTCCTGGTCTTGAGTCTGCTGGGACTTTGCGAGGTCAGATTCAGCAACGGTCTTGAACACGTTGAAATCCGAGCTGAGGCTCTGAACGGCCTTCCTTAGAGCCGAGACCTCCGAGCTGGAAGAAGTGGAGAGATCTTCGAGCTTGTGCTGCAGAGAAGAGGAGAGGTGATATAGCTAATTCTTCAGGCTGGCATTTTTTGCCATCAGCTGCTGCATCCTGTCAGCTTCTTCCTCCTTGCCCAGCTGGATCTTGGACAGCATCTCCGTCCTCAGCTGGTTGACCCTCTCCGAGATCAGCTCGCAGATGACGTCGGTTGAGAGAGCTGGCTGATCGGAGGGTCCGGGCAGAAGCGGTGGTTGTGGCTGGGCAGCAGACTCCAGGACAACCATGGCAGATCGGCTGGCGAGGTAGGCCTTGAGCTTGTCTTCTTCTCTCTTGGCCGCCTCATCAGCTGCGTCGACGTCGTCCATGCAGGAGGCATTTTTGGCGAGCATGTCATCAAGAAAGTGAACAGCTTCAGGGTTGTTGCACAGCTCCCTGGTGTCTGTCCCTTCTTGGATGCTTTTTTCCAGACGTCGTCGGAGCACAGCCACCTTTTGGTTGTAAGCCACCTCCAGGCTTTGGTAGTCGAAGTACTCCCTCAGGTTGGACTCTTCGACCTTTAACTTGTCCCAGCCATGGATCCTGAGGGTCTCCTCCTTCACGTACCAGTAGCTGAATATGACACTGAATTGGTATAGAAACTCCGTCCCGAGAACAGAGAAAATGGGCATCGATGTTGCCTCGGGGAACATACCAATCAGCTTGCGAAAGCAGTAGCTGAGTCTTCCTTCATATTCAGCCAGGATCGCCTGACGGTTGGCTTCTTCATCGATCTGAGGAGGGTCGATATCGAAGGTTAAGGGTTCGATGGTTTCATCAACGTTGGCCGAAGAAGTGGTCACAACGTTGGCATCGAGCGAGAGGCTCGGAATATCTGACTGAGGACCAGTTGAGAGAACCGGATCCTCTTTGGATGGAGAGTTGGCTGGCTGGAGGATTTCTTCAGTCACAGGTGGGTTAACCTGGCTGGCATCAGCTCTAGACCGACTGTCGTGGGACTCCTCAGATGAAGAAGAGTCATCTGAGGAGGAGCTGGCATCCACCACTTGGATCTCCACGTCTCCACCTGCCTCCTCAGCCACGTCCTCCTGGCGAGGTTGAAGAATAAACCCAGCTGGATCAACCGATTGACTGGATTAGGTTGACTCCTTCTCCTCAGCCGGCTTGACCACCACTGGACTTGTTGTGGATGGTTTAGCCGCTGGCTGGATGATTCTTATCCTTGGCCTCTTCTGCAGAGGTTCCTCCTCTTCCTCCTCTTCGTCTTCTTCCTTCTCAGCTACCTCTTCCAGCTGGCACTTCGCCGACTTAGTCCTTGAAGGGCGACGAGCAGCTGCCTCCACAGCTGGCTTGGGGACACCCTTGGGGGTGTAGACAACTTCTACAACATCCCTGGCCTTCTTGGCTGAGGGGAACAGTGACAGCTTGCTGACTGGAGTGTCCTCACTCCCTTTCCATGTCAGCGGCAGACCCTTTGTGGCTTGGAGGATGAGGGCTGATATCTTTGTCCCGAAGTTGAGAGTCCCCTTGACACTCAACAGAACATCCCCGGACTCAGCTGTCGTCTCGGATATCTTCTGCTTCTCCGACACCAGCTGGCTCTCTATATATCCCAACCAGTCGACCTGGTGCATCTCTTCCAAGGCCTTCTGCTGCTTGAGCTTAGGACGGCTGATGTCCCCGAAGGCTCCACCATATGCGAAGATGCATTTGGAGATTACATCGAAAAGAAGTCGGTGCTCCGGCTTCAGCTTTGTCCTTTGCATGCTCCCCTTCAATGGTTCGGGAACAAGAAGAATGGTTTGAAGGAAGGCATCAGCTTCCTTGTCAGAAAAGTTCCCCACCACGTCTGTGGCTTCACGGTTTCTGGGGATGAGCTTCTCCAGCTCCTTCGACACCTTTATCTCCACAACGGAGTCTTCTACTGTTCGGGAGGTTCTGTGGCGTTGCTTGCACGGGATGATCGTGACAAGCCCGTCATTTGCGACTCGTTGCAGATTCCGGTAGAAATGTACGATCTGCTTCCTGAGCAACAAGGCCGGAGAGAGGGTGGCCCAATCAAGCAGATGGTGGTCGGAGAGGATGGTGGCGATTGGAGCGAGCTCAGGCGATGAGAGAGCCGCTTTTGGATAAAATTTGTTCGAAATGAATCTTCGACATCACCATGTCGAACGATTCCTGGAACGTTGCAGGCTATGAGGAAACCATCTTTTTAGAAGCTTTTGACTTGGGCGCCATCTCGAGGAGATATATATGCAAAGAAAGAGTGAAAGACTTTACTGGAAATGGCGAAACAAGATATGAGAAGATGATGAATAGTGAGTAAAGATATGCACGAAAAGAGAAGGTAAGGATCACTTCCTGATTTGCCGTATTATATAATCTTTGACTCGGATAAAATCAACGGCTGGGGTTAAATCGCGCGAATCTATTAACGGCTGTGATTTCGCGACTGTTGAGTAATTTTGACTGATATACCACGCGCGCGAGTGAGAAGGTGAATAGTTTGAGGTGTCAGCCCAGTCGCACTATAAAGTAAGGCTATAGGTGTTCAGCCAGACTTTACATTAAATGCGATATGATGGCTTGTTTAGTCTAGCTGACATGTTCAGGAATGTTTGAATTTATTTCAAACATTCTCATTTAATATCATAACACCTTCAGTCATAAATGATACCTGCCAGTTGATGTCTGAATCAGCTGTGTTCATTTGTTGAATTCCTCAGTTGCCGCATACCATCAGCTGACTCGAGTTCGTCTGTTCAGCTGACGTCTGTTCCATTGTTGCAGCATACCATCAGCTGACTCAAGTTCATCTCCTCAGCTGACGTTTGATGTCCTCAGTTGGCAATTCGTATCTGATATTCCCCTTTCAGCTGAGCTTCCCCTTTCATCTGAGCTTTCCCCTTAAGTCGATATCCGATTCTTCAGTTCGGATGAATCCTTATCAGCTCGGATGACTCTTCTGCTCGGATGACTCTTCAGCTCGGATGAGTTTTTAGCTCGG
This sequence comes from Schizonepeta tenuifolia, assembly GCA_029490685.1. Taxonomy (NCBI): domain Eukaryota; kingdom Viridiplantae; phylum Streptophyta; class Magnoliopsida; order Lamiales; family Lamiaceae; genus Schizonepeta; species Schizonepeta tenuifolia. The sequence goes on from CM055958.1 coordinate 85,187,445, forward strand.
ATCCAAAAGTCCTAGAAGATCACACAGCATCTTGAACCGGGCTTCAGAAAGAGGTTTGGTGAGGATGTCAGCTCTCTGAATCTCAGTTGGGATCTTCTCCATGGACACATCCTTCTTCTCAATATAATCTCGGATGAAGTGATGACGAATATCGATATGCTTAGTCCGAGAGTGATGAACAGGGTTTAGAGAGATAGCTATGGCACTCGAGCTATCACAATGTATGGGAACCTGTCCAGTTGAGACTTCATAATCTCTCAGCTGCTGCTTCAGCCACAATACTTGCATGCAACAGCTTCCGGCAGCCATGTACTCTGACTCGGTTGTCGAAGTAGCAACACACGCTTATTTCTTGGAGAACCATGAAACCAGCTTGCTTCCCATGAACTGGCAGTGTCCAGAAGTAGACTTTCTGTCCAACCGATCTCCTGCTAGGTCGGCATCTGAGTATCCAGTCAGCTGGATATTGTCATCAGTTGGGTACCACAATCCAACATTGACAGTTCCCTTCAGATACTTAATGATGTTCTTTGCTGCCAACATGTGTGCTTCTCTTGGTTGGACTTGAAAACGAGCACACACTCCAACTGCGTATGAAATGTCTGGTCGGCTGGCAGTTAGGTAGAGCAGCGAACCGATGATCCCTCTATACTGGCTGGCATCAATGAGTTTTCCCTCAGCTCCTGGTTCGATCTTCCAGTTCGTGTTCATAGGGATCTTGGTTGTCTTACTTGTCTGCAATCCGAACTTGGTGATGAGCTCCCTTGTATATTTGGACTGGTTGATGAAAATCCCTTCAGGTGACTGCTTCACTTGTAATCCAAGGAAATAATTCATCTCGCCCATCATTGACATCTCGAACTTTTCCTTCATAAGATCGGAGAATTTCTTACACAGCTCCTCCGACTTGGACCCGAAAATGATGTCATCGACATAAATTTGCACGATAAGTATATCTTCTCCAACTTTGATGGTGAACAGAGTTTTATCAACTGAACCTCGTTTGAACCCCGAGTCCAGAAGAAATCCACAAAGAGTATCATACCATGCTCTTGGTGCTTGCTTTAGACCATAGATAGCTTTCTTCAGCTTGTACACTCTTCCATCTCCAGTCTCAAAACCAGGAGGCTGTTCAACATATACATCTTCTTTTATATCTCCATTGAGGAATGCACACTTCACATCCATCTGATATACTTTGAACTTGTGATGTGCGGCATAAGCTAGAAAGATCCGGATGGCTTCAAGCCTTGCAACTGGTGCAAAGGAATCTTCAAAGTCAATTCCTTCTTGTTGGCAGTATCCTTGAGCTACCAACCTTGCTTTATTCCTCACAATGAATCCAATAGCGTCTCTCTTGTTTTTGAAGATCCACTTTAGTCCAATCACCTTGACACCATTTGGTCTTTCTACCAACTCCCATACACAGTTGCGTAGAAACTCATTCAATTCTTCTTGCATGGCTGTTGTCCAGTGGACACAATTGAGAGCTTCCCCAACATTCTTCGGTTCTGGAACATCAGCTACATAGCAAGAAATCATGGCAACATCTCCAGCTTACTCGAACTCCTCTAGAACTGCCACTTCCTCAGCATATTGGGCATAAGTGTTGGATTCTTCCTCGGTTGATTCTGGATTTGCAACTCTGCTCCGTGTGCGCACACCCTCGGTTGGATCTCCGATGATGTCGTTGGTGGAATGAACTTCATACCATCTTCGGTTGCGTCTTCCTTCTTCTTCCAACAGTGGTTGTTCAGACATTTGAGTTGGAGTCTTCAGAGCTGGTGATTGATCAGCTGTTGAGTCTGGATCCTCAACATTTACAATAGATTGAACTGGTTCGGTTGGGCATCGGATGCTCATGCAGTTGGAGGGACATCAGCTGAAGTTCCCCCTAGGGACGAGCTGAGGTCTTCGCATTCATCTTCAGAGGAGTATGGGTCCTCATCCTCAGTTGCCCATACCAGTGGTTCAGCTCGGTTCTTTTCCCGAAGAGCTTGCGATCTGGTGAGAACTGGTAGAACAGCTGGATCCGCGTGTTGTTCCTTTACCTGTTCCCTGCACTCGAAGGTAGATTCATCAAAACTAACATGAGGTGTTATTTCCACAACACGAGAGCTGTTGTTGAAAACTCTATATGCCTTGATCCGAGCTGCATATCCAAGAAATATGCCCTTCGAAGCTTTGGCATCAAAAGTTTTCAACTGAGTCTTCCCATTGTTGTGAATATAACACTTAGATCCAAAAACACGAAAATAAGAAATATCTGGCTTTCTGCATCTCCACAGCTCGTAGGGCGTCTTTCCCAACCGCTTGGTGAGAAGAGATCGATTCTGTGTGTAGCATGCTGTGTTGATCGCTTCAGCCCAAAATCTCTTAGGCAGTGCTGAGCTCGCTAACATGGATGTGGCTGCATCCTTCAGAGTTCTATTTCTTCGCTCAGCTACGCCATTCTGTTGTGGAGTACGCGCGGCTGATGTCTGATGGGTTATGCCATTCTTTTCGCAATACTTGATGATGGTTTCATTTAGAAACTCCGTTCCATGATCTGATCTGATAGATATGATCTTCATCTCTTGTTGGTTCGATATCCGATCCATCAGCTTGGGCAGCTCATCTCGGGTCTCACTTTTGTGGTGCATGAAGATGGTCCACGTATATCTTGAGTAGTCATCAGTTACAACCAATGTATATTCGTTTCCATTAATGCTTTTTGGTGTAACTGGCCCGAAGAGATCCATGTGGATCAGCTGTAACACTCGGTCAGTTGAAGGAGTTGACTTCAACCGGAAGGAGGTTCTAGCGAGCTTTCCCAGCTGGCATGCACTGCAGATGTGTGTTGTTGAAAACACTCGGTTAGGTATGCCTCTTGCATGTTCTTGTCTGGCAAGTCGGTTCATCGTCTTGAAGTTCAGATGGTTGAGCCTTTTGTGCCACAGCCAGCTCACATCTGAACTGCTCTTTGACAACAGGCAAGTATCAGGGAGGCTGCTGTTCCAGTCAGCGTAGTATACATTCCCTGTTGGAGATCGATTTCCCAACAATATCACATGCTTTGATCCGACATCTTTAACTCTGCAACCCTGTGCATCAAACTTGACAGAGAACCCATTATCACAGAATTGGCTGATGGAGAGCAGGTTATGCTTCAATCCATCAACAAAAGAGACATTAGAAATTGAAACATGATTGGTTTCAAGGGTACCGTAACCTCTGGTATAACCTTTTGAGTTATCACCAAAAGTAACTGATGGACCTTCTTTCTCCACGAAACTTCCAAGCAAATCCTTCAGATTTGTCATGTGTTTCGAGCATCCACTATCCATCACCCACATTGTTGTAGACGCCTTCTTCTTCCTCGGTTGTTTCTCCTGTTCCTGCAAGGAGAAACTCGCTTAGGTCCCCAATTTCAGTTGGGTCCTGGAGGGTTAGAACCAGTTCCCGTTGGAACCGTGCGTCGCTTTTCTCTGTACACTCGAATAGCCTTGTCATTCCAAATGATCTGCCCATTTTCATCAATTATAACAACACCCCGGTTATCCTTAGGCTTGTTGTTTGAAAAGATGCTCTGTTTCTTGGGAGGAGTTGGATTTCTCCCATGTTGGGATTTAGGAGGTGAGGCTTTCCCCCTGTTTTGATGGCGATTCTTATCCTGTTGAGTTTGTCTGTGACGTCGGACGCCATTGTGGAATCTTCTTGGCTGATTCTGATTCCATTGCCTTGGCTGTTGACGATAGCTGTTCATGCCCGGATGTTGATTCATGTTGTGGCATGAGTAACCATAGTTGTCGTAACTTTTCCACATAGGTTGACTCTGTTGGAACCTCTGATTGTTGTGGTGATGGAACCGTTGTTGATTATGTCGGTTCTGAGCTTGGATATGTTGTCGATTTTGAGCTTGATTGCGACTCTGACGTCTCCGGTTCCTCCGTTGAGTCTTGGAACATTCCCCCTCGGTTGTAGACTCCAGGGACTGTTTCGTTGGTGCTCCATCTGCAGCTCCTTTGCCTTTCTCAGCCGTAGTTACCTTTATCGGTTGTGAGGGTGTTTGTTCAGTTGCATACTCAACTGTGTTAGGTTTGGCAACCATGACTTCCTCAGCCCTGGTGAAGGTAGCTGGTGGAATTCCAGTGTCCTTTGCCACGTCGTATCCGAGTCCAGACACATCATCCGTTTGCCGTCTGTATTTGATGAGATTCTCGATGATCTCGGATGACTGATATAGCTTTGTCAGGTTGTCCTTCTCAGTTTGAAGATCCTTGAGAAGAACAGCTATATGCTCGGTCTGGGCATCTGATGTCTTCATCAGCTGGTCGATCTGAGCCTCTTGCTTGTTCAACTGTTCGTTCTGTGCCTTGATCTGTTCCTTCAACTGTTCATCGGTTGAAGCCTCAGTTTGGTTGGCTGTACTCAGTTGACTTTTCAGCTGGTCAATTTCTTCAGCTTGTCTCTTGATCAGATCGTCTTTTTCGGTTAAGGAATCTTCAAGCTTGGCGAACTGGGCTTGAAGACTCTTAAACTCAACCGACTGCTGATGCAGTTCCTCACTGAGTTCTTGAAAATCATTCCAGGAGGGTTCCAACTCATCGTTCATAGATTCCTGCATGTTAGAAGTATTGGAAGAATTTAAGCGAGCAGGATTAGATTGTACCTTAATATCATCTTGGTCGGTTCCAAGTGCCATGAGGCATTGATCCGGACTGATGACTTTGTTGGTAGAGGTCAGGTCATCCTCATCTTCAGTGTCTGTGAAGATGTCCATATCGTCAGCTGCCTCTTCAGCTACCATGGCCTTATTCTTTGCAGTTTGTTTTGCCCTCAGTGCTTCTCTTTCCTTCTTTGAAAGGTCTGGGCAATCGGCTTTGAAGTATCCTTTCTTGCCGCATTCGAAGCAACCATTGGTGACTGGTTTCGAACTGTCTCGAGTTCGGTTTGATTTATAGAAACGTTTATATTTGCCGAACCGAGTATCCATATCGGCTAACTTCTTTGACAATGCTGCAATGTTCTGTTGCAGTTCTTCTCTGCTCGGCTCCTTTGCAGTCGTGTCAGCCGACCTGGTTGGCCTTGACGATCTCGACTTTGAGTAGTCAGCTCGGAGGGCAACTGACTTTGATGCTGAGCCGACGTCCTCAATTCTATTTGTCTGACTTGAGGGCTGCGACCTCCTTCTGTTGACCTTATACTCATTTCCTTTCAAGATTGAGAACAATCTTTCAGTTCCCATTTCACCTAGGTCAGCTCGGCTCTCGTGGATATTTGTGAAAGTATCCCACTCAGCCGGTAGAGCTTGCAACACTTTCAGGTTTATTTCTCTTAGAGTGTATTTTCCTTTCCGGATGGATTGGATTCTTCTGATGATATCCATAAACCGGAGCTCTAGCTGATCTATAGTCTCATCAGGTCGCAGACTGAACTTTTCAAAATCTTGACATGCATGCGAGAACTTGTTTTCCTTTGTCTCGTCACTTCCTTCACTTAGCGAGGCCAGGATGTCCCACATCTCTTTTGCGGTCTCACACTCCTCTATCCAGGGCAGATAATCTTGTCCAACCGTGGACATTATTGTGCTCTGAGCCCAGATATCCAGCTGGCTCACCTTGGCCTCCTCTGGAGTATAGTCCTCTAGCTGTTTCTCCACATACTCCACCACTGCATCTCCATCGTTGGGATTTGTGGGAGTGCGGAGTATTCTGTCTCGTATGACGATTGGTCCAGATGTGAGAACTTGTTGCATCCTATGATGCTTGGACAAAAGGATCTTCTTCATTCGAGTTCTCCATGATGTATAGTTGACAACGGAGAACATGACTGTGATCTTGTCCTTGACGTCCATCTGCACAAACAAAAACAGGACAACAAAAATGCGAGCAAGAATGCACTAGCGTGAAAAGATCTGTTCAGTTGACCACTGAAGAAAATTCTCGAATTCACACCTCGTGAAACAGAGTCAGCAGTCTTTTGAACCACTGCTCTGATACCACTTGATGGTCCCGATACGAGTTACTGGTGTAGGGGGGGGGGGGGAATACACCAGTTAGGATTTTTCAACTTTCGAAAAAATTAATACTTGAAAACAACTTCAACTGAGTGAGAGGACTCAATTGGGATCTCACAGCTGAGTAAGCAACCTCAGCTGGAAGATTGGTGTTGTGCGGAATGTGGTGGAAAATAAACTCGTAAAATCAAACTCACGCTTTTATGCACGGTTGGTCAAAACCAAAACTGTTGATGTGAAAGAATGCAGATTGTATGCGGTTAGATTGTCAGATGAGATATGCAAAATAATGACTTAACACAAAACAACACGACACACAAGATTTACGTGGTTCGGAGAGAACTCCTACGTCCACGGGGAGATGTAAATCCACACACCTCAGTCCAAGTTCTTCTGGACAGTTCCACTCAACTTACGCGGGCTGAGCAACCGTTACAGTTTAGTTTGCGGGCACTAAACAGCCTAAGTCAAGTTTGCGGGTACTTGACGACCTAACTACTCAATTACAGGAAGAGTAAGGTCCTAGCACACTTTTTAGGGTGTGAGAAAGGGTAGGATTTCCAACTACAGCTCGATCAATAATGAGAGCTGGATCTAAGGCTTGAACGAATAAACACTCAACCTAAGATCAAAAAACGGTTTCGAATTCTAGGAACCCTCAGCTACTAATGTTCTCTCAAATTGGAACTCTCAGCTGCTGATGCTCTTAGATGATGATGTTGCAGATTTGCTTTGATTACTCTCGAGAAAGCTCTTGAATTTTTTCGTCGTCTATGTGTCTATCTGCATCTCCCTTTCTCGAATGAGAGGATGCCTCTATTTATAGGCGGAGAGAATCAACTAGCCATTGGAGGAGCAGTTGATCTCTGATCGGTTGAAAGCGATGGCTTGTCTCTCATCTCTGCAGACTTTCCCGATATGGCATCTGTGCTCTTCTGCTTTCCATCTGAGACAGCCTTGTGTTGGGCCAGATGGGGTAATGACTGAACGGTCAAACCCTCATGTGACTTCCTTTTGAAATTCAAATCTTTGACAGTCAACTTCGGTTTATCGGTTGAACGTCTTGACCTTCATCTGAGTGATTTTCAGCTGATGTTCCGATCTGTCGAGTTCTCAGCTAACTTTGAACTTCAAAACAGTTGAACTCCTTGTTCAGATTCTATAACTGAGGTTCTGAAACTGAACCCTCAGTTGTCTTCCACTTCTTTACTCAGTTGGGTTTGAACCCTCAGATGATTTCCTTTTCATCTGATGTTCTCTTCCTCTCAACTGTTTCTCATCTGATGAACGCTCAGTTGGTTTCCTTCAACTGATGTTCTGAAGACTTCCCCTTGTTTGCATCTGAACAAATGAACTCTCAGTTGTCTTTCTTCACAACTGATGTTCTGTCTGAGTGACGCCTTGTTGCCATCTTCAGCTGGAGACCTGTAAAGATAGAATCTTAACTTTGCTCAAACAGCGAGCCTAAACTCTAACATTAGGTTCTGGCAACATCTACTCGGTTGGGGTCAGCCGGTTTTGGAATTCATCAAAACTTATACTAATAAATTTTCCAACAGGATCTTAATTAGAGTGCTAACAAGCTTATGAGTGGTAGCATCGAATGTTTTTTGAATGTATCCGGTAATGATTCTTTCCATTGTCAATTTTTAATTTTGAAGAGTTTTCAAATTGTATCGTTGGTAATGGCCGTGTGGTTTCTTTTGCATAAGTCAGCTAAATTGTTTGTAGTGGATTTTAATTCAAGTCATCACTTGTACAGGACAAGATGCAAAATGGGAAGCGGAACTTGTACACCTAGATGGAGATTGACAACTTGTGAGTAAAATTATGAGTCGTTCCTATTGAAGTCAGGTGAGTTTTAAACCCAAATTTCCATTATGATTAACCGTTGTCCATCATTTTTCAGGTCTGCTTGGGTTGGTAGTTCAGGCGTTAGTTTCCCGACCTAAAATGTGCAAAGAATATGAAAACATTAATACGTGTTCCTCAATCTATTAGATGTCATGTTTCTTAGATTGTAGGCTAAATGATTGTCTGGCCGCGTTTCATCTGGATAATTGTTTAGCGTTGTGACGGTCTTAATATTATAGATAAATTTAGTATATTGATTGTTCCAAGAAGTTTATTTTGTTATTCCAAATATTTATATTAGTTTATACTTGACATTTATAAATTTTGTGATCCTGTGCAGGCAATGCCTAGTTAAGAATGACTATTTTATGGTTCTTCAGGTCTTGACGCGCTTTCTATATAATGATTGGATTGAAGCTAGTGTTAGTTATTATTTGTAAATTGTCGCTCTTGTATCTAACAGAATTATTTGGATTTTAGACATCTATTTGAGTTTATATATTGACAATGATATTTTGTTTAATGAATTTGTATATTTTCAACGTTCAGTTCTACTTCGTGCTTGTTTAATTCCTATTATATAATAAAAAAAAGAATGATTTTATTGCAAAACAAAAAAAAAGACAAAATTAATGTAAAAAGAATAATATTAAACATGGCTAATTAATGTGAAAATAACTTTATATAAAACATTTTCATTTTATTGCACATTTAAATTAGTTTATGCTCACACTTTATCATGCCACTTGTTGGGAAATTTGTTAGTAAGAGTTTTGATGAATTTCAAAACCAACTGACCATAACCGAGTGGATGTTGCCAGTTCCTACTGTTAGCAGTTAGGCTCGCTGTTTGAGCAAAGTTAAGATTTTATCTTTACAGGACTCCAGCTGAAGACGGCAATCTGACTTCACTCGTATAGAACCCCAGATAGAAAATCGGATGAGGAACATCAGTTGTAAGCAAGACAACTGAGTGTTCAAGCCAACTGTTCAGTTAGAACATCAGTTACAAAATGCCATCCGACTAAGGGAAAAGACTTAAAGAAGTTCTTCCAAAAAGGAAGAAGTATTGACATGAAGTTCAAAGTCAGCTGAGAAGTTCAACTGTACATCTTCAGACAGTTTGTCAGTTGAAGACTGCACTCAGATAGAACATCAGCTGAAGACCACTCAGATAAAGATCAAGCTTCTCAACCGTCTGACCAAGGTTGACGAACAAAGGTTTAAATTTGAATTTCAAAAAGGAAGTCACGTGAGGGTTTGACCGTTCAGTCATTACCCCATTTGGCCCAACACAAGGTTGTCTCAGATGGAAAGCAGAAGAGCACAGATGCCATATCGGAAAAGTCTGCAGAGATGAGAGACAAGCCATCGCTTTCAAAGAACAGAGATCAACAGCTCCTCCAACGGCTAGTTGATTCTCTCCGCCTATAAATAGAGGACTTCTTTTAGAAGACAAACAGAAGACACACACGCGAGAAGAAACGAAAGAGCGAAAGAAAGAACTAAATCCTTCACAAGCTGAACTGCATTCAATCCTTTAGAATATCACTTGTTGAGAGTTCTAGAGTTAGTTTCTGTGTCTTTAGATCGAACCTTGAGAACATCACTTAGTGAGAGTTCGTAGAGTGTTAGATCATATCTCACTTCGTGTTCGAGCTTTTAGTTGGAACCCATCTTTTTCACACTTCCTCTCAAAAGGAGTGTTAGGACCCTACTCTTCCCGGAATTGAGTAGATAGGTTGTTTAGTACCCGAAAACTAAACTGTAAGGTTGATAAGTACCCGCAAACTTATCCTTAACGGTTGCACAGCCCGCGTAAGCTGTGTGGTTTGTCCAGAAGAACTTGGACAGAGTTGTGTGGACTCACAACTCCCCGTGGACGTAGGAGTTCTCTCCGAACCACGTTAAATCTCTGTGCGTTGTGTTTATTTCTCAGTTATTTATTGCATATCCAACTGACCAAACTAACCGCATACAAATTGCATCTGTGCATCAACTGTCTTGGTTTTTGACCGACCTTGCACATTAGCGTGAGTTGTTTTACGAGTTGTTAATTTCCACCACATTCCGCACAGCACCACTCTTCCAGCTGAGGTTGCTTACTCAGCTATGAGATTCCAACTGAGTCCTTTTACTCGGTTGAAGTTATTTTCAGGAGTTTAGTTTTAAAATCCTAACTGGTGTATTCCCCCCCCCCCATACACCAGTAACTCGTATCGGGACCATCACCACTATAAGCTTAATTTTTAATTCCACCACACCATCGCCACCCTCACATCTACCGCACATTGTCGTCGTTACTAGGGATGGCAATGGGTCGAGTTTTCGTGGGTACCCGCACTTTCCAAACTCTGATGGGACAGGTTTGAGAAATATTAAATGGTTTTGGGATGGATTTGGGTCGAAACATGCAAACCCGTCATGGGTTTGGGTCGAGTTTGGGTAATGTTGGGAAATTTATTAGTAAGAGTTTTGATGAATTTCAAAACCAACTGACCCAACCGAGTAGATGTTGCCAGAACCTAATGTTAGTAGGTAGGCTCGCTGTTTGAGCATTGTTAAGATTTTATCTTTACAGATCTCCAGCTGAAGATGGCAACATGGCATCACTCGGACATAACATCAGTTGTTAGGAAAACAACTGAGCGTTCATCAGATGAGAAGCAGTAAAGGGGAAGAGAACATCAGATGAAAGAAAGCCATCTGAGCGTTCGAACCCAACTGATCAGATACAAGGAAGACAACTGAGTGTTCAGTTTCAGAACATCAGTTGTAGAACTTAACCGAGAAGATCAACACCTTTGAAGATGAAGTCAGCTGAGAGTTTAACTGTTAGTTGTCAGATAAGAACATCGGCTGAAGAACAAGTTAGTTGAAGATCGAAAGTCTTAACCGACCACTCCTTGTTGGAAGTCTGTTGTTAAGATTTGAATTTCAAAAAGGAAGTCACGTGAGGGTTTGACCGTTCAGTCATTACCCCATTTGGCCCAACACAAGACTATCTCAGATGGAAAGCAGATGAGCACAGATGCCATATCGGGAAAGTCTGCAGAAATGAGACACAAGCCATCGCTTTCAAAGATCAGAGATCAACAGCTCCTCCAACGGCTAGTTGATATTCTCCGCCTATAAATAGAGGCATTCATTCATTCGAAAGATAGAGAAGACACATACGCGAGAAGAAACCAGAGAGCGAAAGAAAGAGCAATATTCTTCACAAGCTGAACTGAATTTAATCTCCTAGAGCATCACTTGTTGAGAGTTCTAGAGTTAGTTGTGTCTTTAGATCGAACCTTGAGAACATCACTTAGTGAGAGTTCGTAGAGAGTTAGATCATAGCTCACTTCTCGTTCGAGCTTTTTGTTGGAACCCCATTTACTTTCACCTGAAAAGGTTTAGGATCCTACACTTCCCGCAACTGAGTAGATAGGTTGTTTAATGTAAGGTTGATAAGTACCCGCAAACTTATCCTTAACGGTTTCTCAGCCCGCGTAAGCTGAGTGGTTTGTCCAGAAGAACTTGGACAGAGTTGTGTGGACTCACAACTCCCCGTGGACGTAGGAGTGTTATCTCCGAACCACGTTAATTCTCTGTGTGCTTGTGTTTTTCTTTATTTAGTTATTTCTTGCATTCTCAACTGACTGACTAACCAGCATACAAATCACATCTGTGCATTCTCAACTGTTTTGATTTTTGACCAGCCGTGCATAAAAGCGTGAGTTGTTTTACGAGTTTAATTTCCACCACATTCCGCACAACACTACACTTCCAACTGAGCGTTCTTTACTCAGTTGCGATTCCAACTGAGCTGCTCTACTCAGTTGAAGTTATTTTTGGGGGTTAAGTTTGAAAATCGTAACTGGTGTATTCCCCCCCCCCCCCATACACCAGTAACTCGTATCGGGACCATCAAGTGGTATCAGAGCAGTGGTTCAAAAGATTACTGACTCTGTTTCACAAGGTGTGAATTCGAGAAAGTTTCTTCAGTGGTCAACTGAACAGATCTATTTTTCATGCTAGTGCATATTTGCTTGCATATTTGTTCTGTTGTTGTGTGCAGATGGACGTCAAAGACAAGATAGTTGTCATGTTCTCGATAGTAAATTATACATCCTGGAGGATACGGATGAAGAAGATCTTACTGTCGAAGCATCATAGGATGCAACAAGTACTCTCTTCCAAACCGAACATCATCAAAGAAAGAATAGCTCGCACTCCTACAAATCCCAACGATAGGGATACAGTTGTGGAGTTTGTGGAGAAGCAGCCGGAAGACTACACTCCAGAGGAAGCCAAGATGAGCCAGTTGGATATCTGGGCTCAAAGCACGATTATGTCCACTGTTGGACAAGATTATCTCCCTTGGATTGAAGAGTGTGAGACTGCCAAAGAAATGTGGGATATCCTGGCATCGCTGAGTGAAGGAAGCGATGAGACGAAGGAGAACAAGTTCTCACATGCTTGCCAAGACTTCGACAATTTTTGTCTGAAGACAGATGAAACAATTGATCAGCTAGAGCTCCGATTTATGGACATCCTCAAAAGAATCCAGTCCATCCGAAGAGGAAAATACACACTAAGAGAAATCAATCTCAAAGTGTTGCAAGCTCTACCGGCTGAGTGGGACACTTTCACCAATATCCACGAGAGCCGAGCTGACCTTGGTGAAATGGGAACTGAAAGATTGTTCTCAATCTTAAAGGGAGATGAGTATAAGGTGAACCGAAGAAGATCTCAGTCCTCGGTTCAGACGAGTCGACTTGAGGATGTTGGTTCAGCCTCAAAGTCAGTAGCTCTTCGAGCTGATTACTCCAAATCGAGAACATCGAGGCTGACCAGATCAGCAGACACAACTGCAAAGGAGCCAAGCAGAGAGGAACTGCAACAGAACATTGCAGCCCTGTCAAAGAAACTAGCTGACATGGACACTCGGTTCGGGAAATACAAACGATTCTACAAATCAAACCGAACTCGAGACAGTTCAAAGCTTGTCACCAACGACTGCTTTGAATGCGGCAAGGAGGGACACTTCAAAGCTGACTGTCCAGACCTCTCAAAGAAAGAGAGAGAAGCGATGAGGGCCAAGCAAGCTGGAAAGAACAAGGCCATGGTAGCAGAAGAAGCAGCTGACGACATGGACATCTTCACTGACACTGAAGATGAGGATGAGCTGACTTCTACCAACAACGCCATCAGTCAGGATCAATGCCTCATGGCACTTGGAACCGACCAAGAGGATACTGAGGTACACTCTAATCCTATTAAGTTAAATTCTTTCAATACCTCTAACATGCAGGAATCTCTGGACGAAGAGTTGGAACCCTCCTAGAGTGACTTTCAAGAACTCAGTGAGGAACTGCATCACCAATCAGTTGAGTTTAAGAGTCTTCAAGCTCAGTTCGCCAAACTTGAAGATTCCTTAACCGAAAAGGACGATCTGATCAAGAGCCAAACCGAGGAGATTGAGAATCTCAAGAGTCAACTGAACGAGGCTAAGGCTCCAACTGATGAGGAGTTGACGAAGCAGATCAAGGAGTAGCAAGATCAGTTGAAAAATCAAGAGGCTCAGATCGACCAGCTAATAAAGAAGTCAGATGGACAAACCGAGCAGATAACTGTCCTCCTCAAGGAGTTGCAAACTGAGAAGGATAATCTAATCAAGCTGTATCAGTCATCCAAGATCATAGAGAATCTTATCAGTTACAGCAGACAGATGGATGACGTGTCAGGACTCGGTTATGATGTGATTAAAGATCGTGAAATTCCTCCAACAACCTTCATCAAAGCTGTTGAGGTCAACGTTGTCGAACCTAACACAGTGGAACCTGAGTCACCACAAAGTAATTCAACCTCCACCTCTCAGCAAGCTCAACTGACCAAGGCAACCACAACTGAGAAGGGAAAAGGAACGGTAGATGAAGGACAGAATGTTCCATCGGTTGGGGTATCAACCGAGGGGGAATGTTCCAAAAGTCAGAAGAGGAATCAGAGGCGTCGAAGGCATAATCACAACCGAACTCAGAATCAGAACCGACCTCTGCATCAACCTCAGAGTCAACATCAGAAAGAATGGAACCGACCACAGAACCGACAAGGGTTCAATCATGTGACTCAACAGCAGTTCCAACATCAGTTCAACCAAAGGTTACAACCGAGTCAACCAATGAGAAACAGGTCGAACAACTGGAGATATTCATGCCATAATATGAATCACCAACAGGGCATGAACAGCTACAGACAACACTCAGGGAGTTGGAATCAGAATCAACCACAAAGATTCCAACATGGCGTCCGATCTCACAGACAAATTCAACAGGATAAGAATCGCCATCAAAATAGGGGAAAGCCTCTCCTCCGAAAGATCAGAATGGGAGAAATTCAACTCCTCCTAAGAAACAGAACATCACTACTAACAACAAGCCTAAGGATAACCGAGGTGTTGTTATAGTTGATGATGAAGGAAAAGTGATCTGGAATGATAAATCCATCCGAGTATACAGGGAAAAGCGACGCACAGTTCCAGGGGGAACTGGTTCTAACCCTCCAGGACCCAACTGAAAATGGGGACCTAAGCGAGTTTCTCTTTGCAGGTACAGGAGAAACAGCTGAGGAAGAATAAAGCGTCTGCTATAATGTGGGTGATGGACAGTGGATGCTCGAAACACATGACGAATCTGAAGGATTTGCTTGGAAGTTTCGTGGAGAAAGAAGGTCCATCAGTTACCTTTGGTGACAACTCAAAAGGTTACACCAGAGGTTACGGTACACTTGAAACCAATCATGTTTCAATCTCTAATGTTTCTTATGTTGATGGATTGAAGCACAACTTGCTCTCCATCAGCCAATTATGTGATAATGGTTTCTCTGTCAAGTTTGATGCACAGGGTTGCAGGGTTAAAAATGTCGGATCAAAGCAGGTCATATTGTTGGGAAATCGATCGCCAACGGGAAACGTCTACTATGCTGACTGAAACAGCAGCCTCCCTGACACCTGCCTGTTATCAAAGAGCAGTTCAGATGTGAGCTGGCTGTGGCACAAAAGGCTCAACCATCTGAACTTCAAGACTATGAACCGACTTGCCAGACAAGAACATGCAAGAGGCATTCCAAACCGAGTGTTTTCAACATCACATATCGGCAGTGCATGCCAGTTGGGAAAGCTCGCTAGATCCTCCTTCCGGTTGAAGTCGACTCCCTCAACCGACCGAGTGTTACAGCTGATCCATATGGATCTCTTCGGGCCAGTTACACCAAAGAGCATGAACGGGAACGAGTACACCCTGGTTGTAACTGATGACTACTCAAGATATACGTGGACCATCTTCATGTGCCACATGAGTGAAACCCGAGATGAGCTACCCAAGTTGATGGATCGGATATCAAACCAACAAGAGATGAAGATCATTTCTGTCCGATCAGATCGAGGAACTGAGTTTCTAAATAAAACCATCATCGAGTACTGCGAGAAGTATGGAATTACCCATCAAACATCAGTCGCGCGTACTCCGCAACAGAATGGAGTAGCTGAGCAAAGGAACGGAACGCTAAAGGATGCAGCTACATCCATGTTAACCAGCTCAGCTCTGCCAAAGAGATTTTGAGCTGAGGCCATCAACACTACATGCTACACTCAGAACCAGTCTCTTCTGACCAAGCGGTTGGGAAAGACACCATACGAGCTATGGAGACGCAGGAAGCCAGATATTTCTTATTTTCGCGTATTTGGTTCTAAGTGTTATATTCACAACAATGGGAAGACTCAGTTGAAAACTTTTGATGCCAAAGCTTCGAAAGGCATATTTCTCGGATATGTCGCTCGGATCAAGGCTTATAGAGTTTTCAACAATAGCTCTCGTGTTGTAGAGATAACACCTCATGTTAGTTTTGATGAATCTACTTTTGAGTGCAGGGAACAGGCTAAAGGACAACAAGACAATCCACAAGTTCCACCTGTTCTCACCAGATCACAAGCTCTAAGGGAAAAGAATCTAGCTGAACCACTGGTATGGGCAACCGAGGATGAGGATCCATACTCCTCTGAAAATGAATGCGAGGACCCCAGCTCATCTCAAGGGGGAACTCCAGTTGATGCCCCTCCAACTGCATCAGCATCCGAAGCTCAACCAAGTCCGGTTCAAAATAATGTCAATGTTGAGGATCCAGACTCAACAGCTGATCAATCACCAGCTCTGAAGACTCCAACTCAGATCACGGAATAGCCACAGTTGGAAGAAGAAGGAAGACGCAACCGAAGATGGTATGAAGTTCATTCCACTGACAACATCATCGGAGATCCAACCGAAGGTGTTCGTACAAGAAGCAGAGTTGCGACTCAGGATTCAACCGAAGAAGATTTCAACACTTATGCCCAATATGCTGAGGAGTTGGCAGTTCTAGAGGAGTTCGAGCAAGTTGGAGATGTGGCCATGATTTCTTGCTTTGTAGCTGATGTGCTAGAACCGAAGAACGTTGTGGAAGCTCTCAACTGTGTTCACTGGACAACAGTCATGCAAGAAGAACTGAATGAGTTTCTACGCAACTGTGTATGGGAGTTGGTAGAAAGACCAAATGGTGTCAAGGTGATTGGATTGAAGTGGATTTTCAAAAACAAGAGAGACGCCATTGGATTCATAGTGAGGAATAAGGCAAGGTTGGTAGCTCAAGGATATTGCCAGCAAGAAGGAATCGATTTCGAGGACTCCTTCGCGCCGGTTGCAAGGCTGGAAGCCATCCGAATCTTTCTAGCTTATGCCGCACATCACAAGTTCAAGGTGTATCAGATGGATGTGAAGTGTGCATTCCTCAACGGAGATATCAAGGAAGATGTATATGTTGAACAGCCTCCTGGTTTTGAGATTGGAGATGAAAGAGTGTACAAGTTGAAGAAAGCTATCTATGGACTAAAGCAAGCGCCAAGGGCTTGGTATGACACTCTTTGTGGTTTTCTTCTGAACTCGGGTTTCAAACGAGGGTCAGTTGACAAAACCCTGTTCACCATCAAAATTGGAGATGACATTCTTGTTGTGCAAATCTATGTTGACGACATCATATTCGGATCTAAGTCGGAGGAACTGTGTGAAAAATTTTCAAACCTCATGAAGGAGAAGTTCAAGATGTCAATGATGGGCAAGATGAATTATTTCCTTAGATTACAAGTGAAGCAGTCGCCAGAAGGGATTTTCATCAATCAATCCAAGTATACAAAGGAGCTCATCACCAAGTTTGGATTGCAGACAAGTAAGACCACAAGGATTCCAATGAATACTAACTGGAAGATTGAACCTGGAACTGAAGGAAAGCTCGTAGATGCTAGTAACTATAGAGGGATCATTGGTTCTTTGCTATATCTGACTGCCAGCCGGCCAGACATATCATACGCAGTTGGAGTGTGTGCCCAGTTCCAAGTTCAACCGAGGGAAGCACACATGTTGGCAGCAAAGAACATCATCAAGTATCTGAAGGGAACTGTTAATGTTGGATTGTGGTATCCAACTGACCGGATACTCAGATGCAGATCTAGCAGGAGATCGGTTGGACAGGAAGTCCACATCTGAACACTGTCAGTTCATGGGAAGCAAGCTGGTTTCATGGTTCTCCAAGAAACAAGCATGTGTTGCCACTTCTACAACCGACTCAGAGTATATGGCTGCCGGAAGCTGTTGCATGC
The DNA here is from genome assembly GCA_029490685.1 of Schizonepeta tenuifolia. Classification (NCBI taxonomy): domain Eukaryota; kingdom Viridiplantae; phylum Streptophyta; class Magnoliopsida; order Lamiales; family Lamiaceae; genus Schizonepeta; species Schizonepeta tenuifolia. Next base: position 85,204,967 of record CM055958.1, read on the forward strand.
AAGTGTTATGGCTAAAGCAACAGCTGAGAGATTATGAAGTCGTAACTGGATAGGTTCCCATTCATTGTGATAGCTCGAGTGCCATAGCTATCTCTTTGAATCCTGTTCACCACTCTCGGACAAAGCATATCGACACCCGTCATCATTTTATCCGAGATCATATTGAGAAGAAGGATGTATCCATGGAGAAGATTCCAACTGAGATTCAGAGAGCTGATATCTTTACCAAACCTATAGCTGAAGCACGGTTCAAGATGCTATGTGACCTCCTTGGACTGTTGGATCCATCAGATGAGGAGTCAACTGGGGAACAGAGATAGATATCCATCTGAGGGGGAAGCTCAGATGAAGGGGGAATCTCAGATGCGGATCGCCAACTGATGACATCAGACATCAACTGAACAGACGAACTCGAGCCAGCTGATGGTATGCCGATCAGATGCAGATTGCCAACCGAAGGAATCAAACGTCAGCTGAACAGACGAACTCGAGTCAGCTGATGGTATGCTGCAACATGGGAACTCAGCTGATTTCGACATCAGCTGGCAGGTAACATTTATGGCTGAAGGTGATATGTTCTTAAATGAGAATGTTTGAAATAAATTCAAACATTCCTGAACTAGTCAGTTACATTAAAAATAGCCATCATGTCGCATTAATTGTAAAGTACGGCTGAACATCCATAGCCTACTTTATAGAGCGACTGGGCTGACAAGATAAACTGTACACCGTCTCACGCGCTGGTTGGAACTCGGATCAAAACATCAAGTCAAAGATAGTCAACAGTCGCGTAATCTCAGCCGTTGATGGATTCGCGCCATTTAACCCCAGCCGTCGATTTCATCCGAGTCAAAGACCTATATAAGGCGAAAAATCAGGAAGAAATCTCCTACTTTCCTCATTCGTGCATATCTGATTTACCTGTTCATCGTCTTCACAATTTTTGCCTAACCCTTTTCTGCAAAAGATTTTCTTTCCTTTCTTCTATATATTCCCTTTGCAGTGATCATAAATGGCACCAAAGAGTAAGAGAATGGCTTCATCCGGACCATCCCTAGTCCCTACCACTTATGAAGAATCGTTCGAAATGCTAGTATCGAAGATACACTTCGAGCAAATCCTCTCCGACGAGGATCTGGAGTCGTCGGTCTTGGCCCAGCTCGCCAACACACTCAGAGAGAATGGCCTTCTCGAATGGGCCAAGCTTTGCCCCTCCCACTTGCTCAGGCGACAAGTCGGGGAATTCTACGTCAACCTCAACCGCCCCCTTGGCAGTACAGAGGGAGTATCTACGGAGGTGTCCTGCCGACAAAGAGATGTTCCGGCCAGGACCATACGTCATGTCTCCTTCCCCATCGATGTTTCCGATGTCCTCCGGTACATCATTTCCATCAACCACACCGCCACTGAGTTCCTGGAGAATATTACCGACGAGCAGGCGGATGAGTTTCTGTAGGATACTCTAATCGAGCCGGAGAGGTTAAGGAGCAACATGCAACGGACGAAGCTGAAGCCAGAACATCGCCTGCTGTTCGATGCTGTGTCGAAGGTGGTGTTCAGTTACAGTGGCGCATTCGGCGACATCAGCCGACCCAAATTGAAGCAGTTGGTGGCCTTGGAGCACCAACACCAGATCAACTGGTTCCAATATTTCTTGAACCAGTTGATGGTGGAGAAGTCGAAGATCTCCGAGACAACAACCGAGTCTGGAGAGAAGCTACTGAGTGTAAAGGGGACACTCAACTTTGGTTGCAAGATCTCTGCCCTCATCTTGCTCGCAACCAAGGACCGCAACATGGTCTGGGAAGATTGTGAGGAGACGCTGCTGAAGAAGCTGCTGTTGTTCCCGACAGCCAAGAAAGCACAGGAGGTGCTCAGGAGTGTCTACACTCCTAAGGAAAAGAAGGAGTCTGGAAAGACAGCTGAGTCAACAGCTGAGGGGGAACCAGCCGCTGCTCGCCCCGCCAAGTCCAAAGCTGCACGCCGACGTGCTGAGTCGGAGAAAGAGTCAACTGAGGAACCTGCCCAGGAAAAGCTAAGGGTACGGTTCAAGAAGTCGACCAAGAAGGCAGCTGATGAGCCAACTGAGGTGACAGCTGATGAGTCAGCTGAGGAGCCAGTTGAGGTACCAGCTGAGGAGCCAGCTGAGGAGCAAGCTCCAGCTGAGGAGGAGGCACCGGTTGAGTCGACACCTGCTGAGGAGCCTTCCGAACCCAGCCGCCCAGCTGAGGCTGCCTCGTTCAAGATCGTCCCTCGAGCCCCCGGAGCTGATGATGTTGAGGGAATGGAGACAGACGAGACGTCGGATGCATCTTCCTCATCTGAGGACGTTGAAGATGTTACCACCTCCCCCACGGCAGGAGATAATATTGTACCGCCACCAGAGCCTCTTGCTCTTTCTACCCTTCCTCAACCAGATATTCCAAGCACTCTGCTCGATGCCAACATCGTGACCGCTCCTTCGGCCGATGTTGAGGAAACCATTGAAACCACTCTCCTAACCGAATCCCAAATTCCGAACTCTCAGCTTGATGCCGATGTTGCGACCGACTCTTTGGCCAACATCGATGAACCTCTTGAACCTCAGCCATATAATCTTACCCCTTCCCCAATAAATGAAGCGGAGGACCTTCAGGCAGTTGCGCAGGAGCACGAAGGAAGGGTGGCCTACTGCTTTCAAAAGCTGCTAGGCTTGTTCCCTGAGGCTCACAACATGCCCATCTTCGCCACTCTGGGAACCGAGCTCTTGTACCAGTTCCACCTGATCTTCAGCCATTGGTACGTTAAAGAGGATATGATCAGGGTGCAGAGTTGGGACAGGCTGAAGTCTGATGAGTCTTGCATCCGAGCCTACTTCAACTATTCCAACTTAGAGGTGGCTTACAACAATCGGATTGCGCTGCTCACTCGTCGGATGGACCAGAGTCAAGCAGAAGGGACGGACACCAGGGAAACAGCTGGAAAGGAGTGCGTCTACTTTCTCGAGCATGTTGGTTAAATCAGCTGATTTCCTTGAGGATGTCGATGCAGCTGCCGCAGCAGCAAAAGAAGAAGAAGAAGCACTGAAGCTGTACCTGGCCAACAGACAAGCCATGGTCACAGCTGAGTCTCTAGCTCTGACTGCTCAAGCCCCTCCAGCTGATCAGCATGCTCCATCAACTGAAGATTCTGCGAACTGGTAGCTGAGAGGGTCAACCAGCTAAGGAGTGAACTACTTGCCAACCTCCAGCACCAAAAAGATGACCAGCTGAGGGCGTTGGAAGCACAAGAACTCAAGAACCAACAACTGGTGGAGGAGAATGTTGCTCTGAAGACCAAGCTGAATGAATTCTCCTCCTCCACCAGTCAAGAAGTGTCGGAGTTGAAGACAACTCTGTTGGGATTGAAGTCGGAGCTCAACATCTTCAAATCCTTGGCCGACTCAAATCTTGCCAAGTCCCAACAGATATAGGATGTAGAATGGGAGTCCAGGTTCGAGTCGCGTTGGGCTGAGTTCGCTGCCTTTGAGACAGAGATCATAGACAACCTCTCTGTCTTGAAGAAGGCCGAACAAGAGCGCCAGGACTCCGAACTGGCGAAGAAGATCGAGCTGGAGTGTGTGGTCGATGAACTCTTCAACCGTGTTCAACTAACCGAGCATAAACTCAACTCTCTGGACGGTTCAGTAGCAAGCCTTGTTGCTGATGCCAAAAAGGGGGAAGAGAAGGAGACGGAGGTTGAGGCGCAGGAAGAAGAAGAGACCCAAGAACAAGGAGTGCCAGCTGCTCAATCATCCAAATCTCAGCTGAGGAAGAGGAAGTCTGCTGCTCCCAAGTCAACCGAAGTCGGTGGAGCTGAGATGTCTAAAGACTTGGAGCAGGCAGAGAAGATTGGAGTTTCCTACAGCTCCATAGCCGAGATCGCAGCCGAGCTGGATTCTGAACTCGACGGGATAACAACCGAAGAGTGCATTGCAGCTGCCAAGGCTATGGATGTAGAGGAGAAGGATTATATGAACCCGAGCTGGATCAGGAAGTTTGCCGCCAGCCAGGCGAGGAGGGTGAACCAGTTCGAGGATGAGCTGAAAAAGATGTCCCAGAACCTGGACCGCAACGTTGCCTCCCGCAGCCGACGCTGCATCAACAAAATTCAATCAAAGGCGGAAGCTCGGTTGAAGCAACAAAGGTTGCCTGCAAAGTCCAAGGTCGAGAGTCAGTTTAGGCATGTTGACAAGTGGATGTCGACCGAGTGGAATGAAGAGTGGGAGTTGTTCAAGCAGGAGTTCGTGAACGACTTCTACTATAGGAAGGTTTACGCAACTGATGACCCGAGGAAAGCGTTCAAGGAAGCGCTGATCGAGTTGCACTCAGGGGATCCTGGCATGTTCAGTCAATTCAGGCGGGCTATGATTGACGCCAACCTGGACTTGAACACAGTTCCAGTTCCCGAGAGGGTTACTTATCGGCCTCCTCTTCTCCCAGACTCAAGCAACCCGAACCGCACGAAGATCGCAGCTGAGGCGAGGCAGGTTTGCAAGGAGCATGGAGTGGACATTTCTAAGGAGTCACCTGCCAAGAGAGAGATTTTTGTTAGGATCTTTAGTAAGTATGGGCTACAATTTTAGCTCAGTTAGTTTTCAAGCAACTGTTGTAATTTCTGGTTTTTGCGCTTATCTTTGTAACAATCAGTTGTAATGAAAACTACTCAGTTATATTCAATTCACCTTGATGAACAATCCCTCATTGTCCAAGATCTTTATCGCAAAGTCTTTTAAATACCATGTTATAACTGTGCTAACCCGTTGATGTTTTATCTTATAGATTGTCTAAAATTTCAGCTGAGATTTTAGATAAGTTAGTGAGGTTTAGATCAGTAGTGGTTTAAAGTTGTAAGTGGTTTTGGCATCATCAAAAAGGGGGAAATTGTTGGGAAATTTATTAGTAAGAGTTTTGATGAATTCCAAAACCAACTGACCCCAACCGAGTAGATGTTGCCAGAACCTAATGTTAGTAGGTAGGCTCGCTGTTTGAGCATTATTAAGATTTTATCTTTACAGGTCTCCAGCTGAAGATGGCAACATGGCATCACTCGGACAGAACATCAGTTGCTAGGAAAACAACTGAGCGTTCATCAGATGAGAAGCAGTAAAGGGGAAGAGAACATCAGATGAAAGAAAGCCATCTGAGCGTTCGAACCCAACTGATCAGATACAAGGAAGACAACTGAGTGTTCAGTTTCAGAACATCAGTTGTAGAACACAACCGAGAAGATCAACACCTTTGAAGATGAAGTCAGCTGAGAGTTCAACTGTTAGTTGTCAAATAAGAACATCGGCTGAAGAACAAGTTAGTTGAAGATCGAAAGTCTTAACCGACCACTCCTTGTTGGAAGTCTGTTGTTAAGATTTGAATTTCAAAAAGGAAGTCACGTGAGGGTTTGACCGTTCAGTCATTACCCCATTTGGCCCAACACAAGACTATCTCAGATGGAAAGCAGATGAGCACAGATGCCATATCGGGAAAGTCTGCAGAAATGAGAGACAAACCATCGCTTTCAAAGATCAGAGATCAACAGCTTCTCCAACGGCTAGTTGATACTCTCCGCCTATAAATAGAGGCATTCATTCATTCGAAAGATAGAGAAGACACATACGCGAGAAGAAACCAGAGAGCGAAAGAAAGAGCAATATTCTTCACAAGCTGAACTGAATTTAATCTCCTAGAACATCACTTGTTGAGAGTTCTAGAGTTAGTTAGTTTTTGTGTCTTTAGATCGAACCTTGAGAACATCACTTAGTGAGAGTTCGTAGAGAATTAGATCATAGCTCACTTCTTGTTCAAGCTTTTTGTTGGAACCCCATTTACTTTCACCTGAAAAGGTTTAGGATCCTACTCTTCCCGCAACTGAGTAGATAGGTTGTTTAGTACCCGAAAACTAAACTGTAAGGTTGATAAGTACCCGCAAACTTATCCTTAACGGTTGCTCAGCCCGCGTAAGCTGAGTGGTTTGTCCAGAAGAACTTGGACATAGTTGTGTGGACTCACAACTCCCCGTGGACGTAGGAGTGTTATCTCCGAACCACGTTAATTCTCTGTGTGCTTGTGTTTTTCTTTATTCAGTTATTTCTTGCATTCTCAACTGACTAACTAACCAACATACAAATCACATCTGTGCATTCTCAACTGTTTTGGTTTTTGACCAACCGTGCATAAAAGCGTGAGTTATTTTACGAGTTTAACTTCCACCACATTCCGCACAACACTACACTTCCAACTGAGTGTTCTTTACTCAGTTGCGATTCCAACTGAGCTGCTCTACTCAGTTGAAGTTATTTTTGGGGGTTAAGTTTGAAAATCGTAACTGGTGTATCCCCCCCCATACACCAGTAACTTGTATCGAGACCATCAGGTAATTACCTCCGGGTACCCGCTACCCAAACCCATTTATATATATAAGATAAAAGGTATTATTATATGTATAATTTATTATATAATTATAAATATTAGTAAATTTAGGGTTTTATCTGATTTTCTTAATCCACACACACATTCCGTAAGAGTCAAGTCTCTCTACTTTTGTAAATCTACTTTCGAAATATGAGGATACAACGATAACGTAACATCAATAATTCATACTTTTAGTTATGTTTTATGATTTTGTAAGTTCGTAGTACTTTTCTTTGAGATTAATTTTAGTGAAATTTTTTGCTGATGTTTATGTTTTAATCATATTTATAATATTTTGTTATTTGATGTTTACTTTTTAGTATTCGGATTTTTAACGGGTAATAAACGGGTATTATCCAACGGGTTCGGTCGGGTATGGGTTTTAAAATAATTTTTTAATCGGGTTTGGGACGGATTTGGGTATTGGAAATTTTCATGAGTTTGGATTTGAGAAATACTTAATGGGTGGGTACCCGATCCATTGTCATCCCTAGTCGTTACCACCCCTTTTTCCTTTATACATTTTGTGCATCTCGTTATATTGTGTGATGTTGTCTTGTACATCTAATTTTTGAACCTTCCTTATCAATCCTACTTAATTTATAAAGCAGATTTGACTAACATGTTTAATCATAAAAATTAAGTCATATTCATCTATCTATTATTATATAAACGCTCTACATTAAAAAAAGTCCTATGTGGCACCCTTCATATTCCTTCATTCCTATTTATCTAAATTCTCAAATTTTCTGAATTTAAAATTAATATTGATCATATTTATATTCTATATCTAATATACTACATGGAAACAAAATCTTAATATGATCAAAACCTTTTTTTTATGCATTATTAATCGAGATAAAATTTCTGCTCAATAAAAAAAAAATCGACATAAAATTGTTTGTTATTCATCCTCTATCCATAGATTTATCTTAAATTATTATTTTGTGCATTCTTAATCAAGATATCTATCTATCTATCTATCTATCTATCCATCCACACATTATATAAACAAAAACGACTCTATGTAAAAAAAATCCTATGTGTCACCATTCATATCTCTCCGTTCTTATTTATCTAAATTCTCAAATTTTTCGAATTTAAAATTAATATTTATCATATCTATATTCTATATATATTATATATGATATGAAAATAAAATCTTAAAAGATCAAATCTTCAAAATCAATATATATATATCATATTTTAATATGAGAAATTCCTCCAAACTAGCACTTTTTTGAAATTTATCAATACTTATCATATTATATTCTATATTTATATATTACATGGAAACAAAATCTTAAAAAGATCAAATCTTCAAAAACGTTGTGTATTCTCATATAATAACATTAAGACACATCCACCGCTATCTATGTTAATTCTCACATCATATTATCTCATAATCAAATTAAATTCTTTAAAAAATATATCAAATTCTTAATCAATTCATCACATATATATATCAATTCACGCCTCATGTGTATATAGAAGCAAAATTAGTTCTTACAAAATCATCAAATGTATATTTTCTTAGCCAAAATAATTTCTAATTTAATTTAACAGAATAAATATGTTTATCAAAGAAATAATCAACTTCTAACTCATAGTTCAATTGATTTTTTTAGTAGACGGGCCGATTCCGATGAAAACTGTGGTGACTCATACTTGAAATTTCTTTATTTTATCTTTTATATTACGGGGTAGTTCTGACTTAGAACCATCGGGTAGACGGCCCAACTCCGATCAAAATCGTAGGGTAAATGGGCCGATTCCGATGAAAATCATGGTGAACGAGTCAGTTCTGACACAGGACCGTGGGGTTAGATGGATCAATTCCTAACCGATAGTTCAAGTGATTTTTTCTTTTAATTTTATATTGAATTCATAATGTAGGATTTGGGCCTTGACATTCTTCAAAATTACTTTTCTTATTTAAATTTATGTGAGATAGAGGATATTTTCTGTCAAAACGATCCCCCTCATTATCCTACATCGATTTTAAGAAGAATTTATGGAATAGTGATTTTCCGTTTTCGACGGGTTATACGCTAGTTAGATCTTATAGGATAGATATGGTTTTGGTTTGTTTATATTTCTTATTTTAAGATCTATTATCATATAATCTTTTCTATGTATTATATAGTAGATTTTAATTTTTTTTAAGGAAACACTCCAAACATCAGAGAAAACAATCTAGCTCCTCCACGGTCAAGCTGTAAAATCTTTAATCCAAACAGACGGACGTGAAATTTGCACGGCATCTTGCGCTATATGTAATTAAAGGATAAGGTTAGGTCTGAACAAGAAATATGCATGAACTTGGGATGTCGCCTTCCCAGGTATATATGCGTCTTTATTCAATTTTATTTTATGCAAATTTTAATGTCCGTCAATAATGTCCAACGGACTACTGAATTTCATTCGGGGAGAGATGGGGGGGGGGGGGGGGAGCTTGAGATGTGCGCGTGTGAGTGGAGTATATTTTTGTAAAAGACATTTATTCGAAATATAGCAAAGTTATTCAAATTTACACCCTTATAGTAATTCTTTTTCCTCATTTTAAATAGCATGCTTGTATACACTCAACTAAAACTTGAACCAAGATTTATATGTGCCATATGTATGGAATTAATGACAATTAAAGGATGAGTTAGTATATGAATTATTCCTCTCGTGATATCAACATGATTCCTAGTTCTCACTTCTCACACTAGAATATTGGTTCTCTGGTTCTCACTTCTCACACTAGAATATTGGTTTAATTCTTATAATGTATACAATATGTATATATGTGTGTGCAAGTATAAAGCAGGTTTATATATTTAATTCTCATGAGTCATGAGAGGATTAGCTTTCCCGGAACTTTATCCCTTTAAATATAAGTATATAGATATGGTCTCCATCATGTTAACAGCAACAATGACCTCATCTGCAGCTCACGTCACCACTAACTTTTCCTTCAATACATGCGGAGTAATATGGGCAAAAATAGTAAGTATATGATTTTCCTCGAGATTATAGGCTTAAATGGCCCAAGGCATGGGGTAGGTAGGCTAAAGCTCCTCGATAAACTTTAACCATTTCATATAGGGATCGTCAGAAATTATTAAAAGTCCTCATCTCCTTCATATTTTAAAAACAAACTCTCCCATAACCTTTTATTTATTTATTTTACGATATGGGTATATGGATATGCATTATCCGTCTCCTTTTGACATGCCAAACCTTTAATTTGTGTTATTAAGCTAAAATATGTGGTCCCGAGACGAGTTAACTGATGTAAGAGGAGAATACACCAGTACAAAGTTGCTTAAAACACAACTTTGAGAATTCGACAACTGTAAAACTCAGTCAGAGTAGTCGCACAATCAGGTATACAATTGACTCCTTTTTTTTGTTGGTAAATTAGGGTTTTCATTTCACCAAAAGAGCCAAGATCATACATCATCTCAAAGCTAACAACCTCAAACAACAAACTAAGAAACAAAGACCAATCGAGCAACTGAAGTTAAGACTGAAAAAAGCTAACTAGTTGCTTTTTGCCCTACTTCTCATTGCCAAAATCAACTGACACCGTCGAACCACTTCCTCCACACTAGAATCTGCAGCTTGAAACTCTCTCTTATTTGTTTCTTTCCAGTGCTCATACACAACCACAGTGGCCATTGCTCTATACAACTTCAGTTTCCTTGTATTAGAGCCACACTGTGAGATCAAATATTGCTTCTCTATCTCCTATTCCTGAGCTTCCCTTGGAATGTTGCACCATGTTGTGATTCTCTCCCAAACTTGAGCTGAATATTGACACTTAAAGAGTAAGTGATTAATATTCTCCAGCTCTTGTCCACACAAATTACATAAAGGATCAACAGAAATACCTATTTTGAGAAGATTATCACATGTCACCAATCTCTCCAATAAGGCAAGCCACATGATAAAGATGCACTTATTTGACTTCTTTGAATGAGGGTCAACAGTATTGTTGTTGACTCAAGTTTTAAGTGTAGTGTGGAAGTTTGGTGGAAAATATTGTTAACTCGTTTTTAGAGAAAATCCAATGCGAATGTCAAGTTCGCAAAACTATTGGTGCAGTTTGTAAATATGCTTGAGTATTAGTTCGAAGTTAGTGAATAAATAAAAACTTAAAGAACAAATAAACACAAGGGAATTTTTACGTTGTTCAGAGTTGAACTCTTACGTCCACAACCAGCCTTCTTGTTGGTAATCCATATGCAGTTTTTGCGCACTACAAGAGCGTAACCACTTGGTTTGTAGGTACCAAACAACCTAGTACAATTATTTTGCAGACACAACAAGACGTAACCTTTTTGTTTACGGGTACAAAGAAACCTAGAACATTTGAACCTAGTGACGGTTTAAAGTGGTTTTTGGGATTTTTCCAGTTAAGAAAATCAACACACAACAAGTAGTGATTCCTTCTTCTAAGACTAAACTCTGGAGGAGTGATTAGGCCTAGGAAAGAAGGGGCTAAAACTCTAAGGCTCGATCAAAGAAAGGGTTTTTTCGGAGAGCAAAGAGAGCTAAGAGAGCAAAAACTTGGAGAGAATTTCTGTCGCTTGAATGCTTCATCTAGAATGTTTATGCTCGCAAAAGTTTCAATAGAATCAGTAGTCTTTTACGTTGAGAGTGAGCCTCTATTTATAGGCGGAGATGTCGAACTAGCTGTTGGAAAGACTCGTTTGACCGCTGTCATGAAAATGATGGACTCTTCTCAAAAGTCTGCAGACTTTCCCAAAATGACAACTATTAAGCTTGCTTTCGAATTGCGCATCTTCTTTGTCGGCCTAAATTAGTAAAAAAACAGCTTGTCAAACTTTTATGTGATCTTGTGTTGTTTGAAGTAGAATTCTGATCTAAGTCTTTGCTTCAATCTTCTTCTCTGTTATGACTGCCACGGTTTTGAGCATAGTTGATGAGCCAACTGTGTTGCTTAAGTTCTGGAGTCAATTGTGATGTCTTCTGACTTGATTAGTCGGACTTCATCTTCAACTTTTCTCTCAATTCGTGACCTGTAAAGATAAATCTTTATGGTCAAACAATGAGCCTATCTAAAATACTCTAAGGCACATCTACTTGGTTGGGATCAGTTGTGTTTTTTTAGTATTAATAAAAATTTCACTAATTTTTCAACAATGTGCAATTAAACATGATCACACGTGATATATATATATTCATCTGTAAATTTTTGATGGTCTTAAATTAACCTAATAAATAATATTGAGTCACACTCTCGTGCAATATGTCATACATTGTGCGACAGGCTCGTGGCGCGTGCATGACAACACACACCCGATTTTTATTTTTATTTTATTGTTTTTTTTAGAAGTGTGGTGCATCTTATTTCACGTTTTGGTGCATCTCATTACACTGTGTGGCGCATCTAGCAAATTGCGGTGCATCTCTGTACACATGATAGTGCATCTCATATGTTTTTTAAAATAATTAAAATATAATTTATTTAAAAATTGAATTTAGTAATTCTAATTGAGAATTAATAAACTCTAATTGATAAACCATAATTAAAAATTAATAAACCATAATTGGAATCAATCAAAAAATTCCAAATAAATTACAGGGTGTTGTGTATCTCAGTACACATGGTGGTGCATCTGCCTACACTATGTGATGCATCTCAATAAAATAGTGAAAAATAATATTAATAAAATTAAAAAATAGTGCATCTCAATATACTTAGTGGTATATCACTACACGTTGTAGTGTATATCAATTGATCGTAAAAAAATGTGAAAAAAAATCAAAATCAAAATCAATAATTTGATCGGATCCGATCCAAATCTAAATCGAATTGAGTGAGACTGATTGCACAGGAGAATTTGCCAATAATATTTAAGTGAATATTGTATCAATTTAAGGTGATAGTAATAAGTCGACCGAACCTCAAATCATAGAAATAGTAGAGTATATGACCAAAACCAAATGAAAAGTAGGATACTTAATAATGAATCTAAGCTCAAAATTCCACAATTATGTCAATAAAGATAGTCCCACTAATAATTGCACACGCGTGGCAATTGAATATTGATGAAAAAATTTACTACTACTACTTAGTTCCTCGGAACACTAAATTGAAAACTACGATTAAGACACTCATATGTATACAAAAATTTTGGCATTTCGAGACACTTATTATGACAACTTTATATTAAAGAAAAAAAAATCATTTTCTTTTATTTATTTTTCTTTCCGCTTTTATTGTAGAGAACAACTATACAAATCATACAGTGAAAATTTTGTAAGAACCTGAATTAACCGACTAAATTACTATATTTGAGATAATTTTCCCTTACCACATACATATAATTCGGTCCGACCTAATTAAACATCATCTAATCTAAAAGTTAAATTATTTCAATTACAAAATGGGTCATTTTAAACATACTCCCAATTCTTTTGCTATAATCCCCTATTTATTAAAATAATAAAAATAATAATGAACGTACTAAATCAGCCCTATAGCCTCCATTTTTTCTTCAAGAAATCTGTAGAGTTAAAAACGTTGAAGAAGATATTAAAAATCACATAAAACAAGAGAAGAAATTCCTTGAATCGATTCTTCAAAAAATATAAGTTCATTTTAACTTTATTATTTAATTGGAAATTTTGGAATGAGTCTCCAACACTGTATATACCATTGTTGAGGATGAAACTATGAATTTATTATCTTGTTTGATTGTCCATGCTCCATGGCCCTCTTTTATGTCCATCCTTTTCAAAAGATAGTTGTCTGCCCATGAGAGAGAGAGAGGGGTCATCTGCAATTTTTCTTTGTCTTCCAAGAATCGTTTTAGTTTTCTAAAATTAATGTTGCACTACAGTCGTAAGATGTAGAGATGAAAAATATGAATAATTGTTTAATTATATATCAAAATCAAGACTTTAATTATCAACACAATTTATAGTAGAGCTTTGAGAAAACAAAGAAAAGATCGAAATTTATTACATGATTTTGTGTCTTGAACTGCAGGAAATGATTATATTCAAAATTTTGGGGGTTATATGGGGTTCCAGGAATTAAATTTTTTGTTATAGGAATAAAATAGTATATTTATTATTGCTTTTATTAATTTAATAAATAAGAGACTATGGTGAGAGATTGTGGGCTATGTTCAAAATTATTCTTACAAAATTAGTTAATCGGATTTCGTCGGAAAATGACGAATTCAATTTGAGGATGTTCTCTATCTTGGCCAGTAAACCATTTTCATTCTTTTTGCGGATAACAATATTTGTTTTTTCTTCTAAATAAACGCCCTTCATTTTATTTTCTTGAGTATTTTCTTTCAGGCCGGAGAGCACAATTCGGCCACGACAGGTGTTGATAAGATAAATAAATCGCGTGGACCATATCATGAACACCTGCAATTAATTAAAACTTAATCATCAATATTTAAAAAGGTTAATCTGCAATTAACGTTGAAATCCAGAAGCTAATCTGCTTCATTAAGATGCCTATCGTGACGTGGTTGGATAAAGGCCACAAGTAAAAAATTACAGGCATTATTAAAATGTACTCCATATCTTATGTTAATGCTTATCTTTGTCTAGTCCCTTTGAGGAAATTAAGGACATCTGTCAGCTTGTAAACTGATTTGATATTTCAAACTTTCAGCAAAAAAGTTTGAAATATATACTTGAATTGATAAAAGGTCAAGTGTGGAAGAACTTTTAATTTCGGTTTTCTCTATTTTTTAAGTGTATTTCTAAAAATTGAGTTATACTGTATATAGTCTTTCGATTTGATGCATGCCACTTAATATAAACAAAATTGAAAGTAATTATATTTATGTTGATCTTGCAGGTAGTATGGTTAATGAATCTCATATTTGATTCTATTCTAACAAAGTCTTGAAAAAAATTGGACTAAATTGAGATGCCTCTAATTAGTAGTAATAAATTTCTCCCTCTGTTTATTTTTAAGTATGCCATCTTCTATTTTTATTTTTAACAAGAATCCAATTTTAAAATTTGAGAGTCAAATGTTGACTATATATTTATACGGAAATTGACACTTGAAAATAGCGGAGGGAATAAGCATTAACATTTAATATTGTTAAATGTAAAAGCTAATGAAATCTCACAATAGCTAAAAGTCAAGACATTTTTGTACTATTGTTTCTAAATTTCACACGTCATTAATTATTAACTATTAATAAAAATTTAATAAGAGTTCACTACAAATATTGGCATAATATTTCTAGGGCATAAATTAATCATTAATGGAGTATTCATTTTCACCAAAAATATAATATAATCTAGTGGTCTAATCTGTAACCTGCAAATTATGGGCGCAAAGGTGATATGTGACCATGTATATATAGTGCATCTTTTTTCCACGAAATATGTGTGGTCCAATATTAACAATGATATATTTTATTGGAAGAAACGAGATGAAGTAGGCAATAAAAGCTACTTCCACGAATTCAATAGAAACCAATACTATGTAACCTTACCTCTTTTTATTTACATACTCCATATTACTTGAGTTAATTATTAACTCATGTATGAATGTAACTGACGCGAACCAGTGTTGCGAAACTTGACTTTACAATCACATCATGATCGAAATTAAATTGACCAAATATGCAAGCTTAATCAAACTTATTAAATTAGTGCGTTGCCCGTCGAATTTCGACGGGATTGACTAATTATATAAAATTTGGAAAAATAATAGACAATAATATATTATATCATGCTATGCTAAAAATTAGTATAATGTTTAAAAGTGAACAAATACGTAGCCTTTATTTCCTTTTCTTTTTATTGGAAATTAATAATATTTTCTATTCATAAAAAATTATGAACATGTAATTTAGGCAAATTATATTTAAGTAAGTTTTTTTTTTTTGGAATTCTCTACAAAAGAAACTTACCAAATTGAAAAATGTGAAGCTAGGATTCCATCAATCGAATATGATTAGAATTTATATACTTGTACTCATCCCAAACCTAATTACCAAACAATTTACCATTTATCAATGTCCCAAACTCATATAAAAATACCTATTCATTTCAGGAATCCGCTTATATTTATGAATTGTCTAAATAATAAAATTAGTTATTACATAATTAACTATCAATCTCAATTAAGATTCAGTCATTAATAATAAGTTATAGTACCAAAAAATAAAAATGAATTTCAAGTTTAAACTTGAAGATTATACAATCTGAGAAACCGATTTAGAATTTATATATTTGGAACTAACCCGAAATACAATTCAAAAGTGATTCACTACCAGCTCTAATATGAAACCCATAATGAACTCATTTAAATTAGTATAAGAAGTATCTAAATAATTAAATATAAGCTACAATAATTAAATTGAAATATATATCGTTTCTTTATTTTGTTAAAAATATGTAATATAATTACTAAGATTATTGTTTTATTGAACGAATAACATTATATAATAATTAATATGTTTACTGATAATTATAATGTTGGCTTACCAAAATAATAATTTCATCTTTTCAGATCAGCTACTTAAGGAACTTGCTCACGAACTAATAAGTTGTGTAGCATCATGCTAAAAAATTACTCCCTCCGTCCCGTCGAATATGGCCTAGTTTGTATGAGCACAAAGATTAAGAAAAAGGGTATTGAGTATAAAGAAAGTGTTTAGTGTAGTGTGAATGCAATATTTTATAATGTTAATAAAGTTATAGATGGGATGGTTGAGTGTGTAGTGGGAGTAGGTTAGTGGGGTTCAGATGGGATGGTGGGCCATGTATATAAACTAATTGTTTCCTTTAAAGAAAATAGGTCAAGTATAGTGGGACGTTCAAAAATGGAAAACAGGCCGTATTCAGTGGGACGGAGGGAGTAATTCATCTTGACAAGCTTCGCTGAGCTAACCCGATTGAACTTCCATCAGCAGCTTGCAAGTAGCTCATTTTAGTTAGCACCATAATTCAAGCTCGCAATACATTAAAAATGTTTGTGTTATTTTTGATCCAACATTTTTTAATAATTAATTAGTTAATTATTACTCCCTCCGTCCCACTCAACAAGTTCCATTTGAAATATGCACGTAATTTAAGAAAAAAAGGGTTAGAGTGTGATTAAGGTAGTATTTTATTGTTGATGTTAAAGTGAGCTGAGTGGAAAAACACTGTACAATAAAGTAAACAACACTGTTCACGTCTGAGTGTGACATAAAGTGAGTTTTAGTGTGTTAATCTTTGTCATATAAGGAAATGAGACTTATTGAGTGGAACACCCAAATGGCAAAATGAGACTTATTAAACGGGACAGAGGAAGTATGTATTTTGTTTTGTCTTTCTTCTATTTACTTTTTGTTAAAATAGTAGATTGTGGGTAAAGAGATAAATTTGGAGTCTTAGTCCAAGGAGATGACTCAACGTGTTAGTTGTTGGAAGAGTGGAAGAAGTAGCAGTCAACAATGTGCATGAAGTTGTTGGAGTTGGTTGAAAAAATCCAGGAAGGTGGTCCACGCTGTTGTGAGCACTGCAGTTAAGAGTTAGTGGACTTCAAACGTGGATCATGCTGATTTTGAGGAGTGCAGCCCAAGTTTTGTGATCCTTTATAAATAGAGATCAAATATAACTAGAATATGAAGGCCTCCAAGATGTAGATTTGCAGAGATATATCTCGTAGAATAGTTTTCATCTTTTATTCTTTGTTTCTTCGAGTGATAGTAGAAGCAACTACAGTCACCATCTTCTGTGAAGGGAGTGTTGAATTGTCTTCTTTTTAGTGACCATTGTTTACTCGAAGTATTTTCGTTGTTCACATTCTATATAGTGAATATTTTGTTCCGAGGCACTTCACAAAATTATTAATTGATAATCTTATGAAAATTTATCCATTGTGTTCATTTTATTTCCGTTGCCTTCAGTCCAAAGTGGTGAACACTTTAATTACCACTTTGGTCACCACTCTGAGTGTGAATCTGGTACCTTCAATTGGTATCAGAGCCATACACTTGACATACTAAGTGGCATCGATCCTGTTGTTCACAAGTGTTTGTTACAATGGATATTACCTGACATAGCCCTTGAAGTGAAGATATCTATTTCTCCACTAGACACAATATCTAAGAGGTGATATCTGTTTATTCTTCCACATATTTCAAGTGTCTTCTTTACCCTATTTTTACCTTTGATTTTACCTTATCGGAAGTTCCCTTCGATACTCATGTACCATATTCCTAGTCTAACCCATCACACTTCCAACATATCACTGTTTATGATGATATGGTGAGAACTTTGATTTTGATTTTGAGATCCATGAAGTTCTACAGACTGTTAGTCTTGAAGTTATGCCGACTGTCGTCAAGACATTGATCATATGTGCAGGAGGTGGTGATCACAGCAGTGTCCACGTTGGTGATGGCTTTGGTGATTTATTCTGGTTTTTGTGATTTGGTGTTTGAGACAAGGAAAAAACTCAGTCAGGGAAAATTTACTTTGATAGGGGGAGCTACTGTTTTTATTTGTGAAGTCTTTATGATTTTGCATATGTGTGTTTTAGGGGGAGCAGTTTATATGCTTGCACATATTTTTAGAAGAAAAACAAAAAGGGGGAGTTTGTTGGTGTTATTTTTTACCCAACATTTTTTAATATTTAATTAGTTAATTATTATGTATTTTGTTTTGTCTTTCTTCTATACTTTGTGTTAAAATAGTGGATTATGGGTAAAAAGATAAATTTGGAGACTTAGTCCAAGGAGATGACTCAGCATGTTAGTTGCTGGAAGAGTGGAAGAAGTAGCAGTCAACAACGTGCATGAAGTTGTTGTAGTTGGTTGAGAAAATCCAGGAAGGTGGTCCATGCTATTGTGAGCATTGCAGTTAGAGTTAGTGGGCTTCAAACGTGGATCATGCTGATTTTGAGGAGTGCAGCCCAAGTTATGTGATCCTCTATAAATAGAGATCAAATGTAACAAGAATATGAAGGCCTCCAAGATGTAGATTTGCAGAGATATATCTCGTAGAATAGTTTTCATCTTTTATTCTTTGTTTCTTCGAGTGATAGTAGAGGCGATTTCAGTCACCACCTTCTGTGAAGGGAGTGTTGAATTGTCTTCTTTTTAGTGACCATTGTTTACTCGAAATATTTTCCTTGTTCACACATTCTATATAGTGAATATTTTGCCCTGAGGCACTTCACAAGATTATTAATTGATAATCTTGTGAAAATTTATCCATTGCGTTCATTTTATTTCCGCTGCCTTCTGTCCAAAGTGGTGAACACTTTAATTACCACTTTGGTCATCACTGTGTATGAATCTGGTACCTTCAAAAATAAAGGCAATAATATGTAACAAACAACAAGAAAACTAGTCTAATTTATAACAAATGACATATAAAGAAGACCCGAACTAAAAAGACCCAAAAAACTCTTTATTTCCCCATCCCTTAATTCTTTATTTCCATCTTTATGAATAGTAATTTGATTACTTTATAAAATAATTGGAGTGGAGTTCGTTAAAGCACCACAAAAGTACAAGAAATCTCAAACAAAAAAGGATAAAATATATTAGTAGTATATTCCGAATTGTTATCCGCACGAAAAAACTATAGAAACAACAAGGGCGGAAAAGCAACAATTAGAGCAGCACATGGAAACACACTCTTTCACTATGTTTAGTTAAATGTTGCTAGTAACACATGTTGAATATGATTCAATTTAAATAATAGTATATATGTAGAAGTAAATAAATTTTTTTTATCACAATTAAAATAAAAAAAAAATACATTACATTACATACAAAATGACGATTATCTTGTATCAAATAAATAAAACAAATACTACCTCCGGTCCCCAAGTCTTTTCCTATATTTCCTTTTTGGGATGGTTCCCAAGTTTCTTCCTAACTACTTTTGGACACTACCTCACAACAAATATTATTTTTTATCCTTAATTTATCAACTTATTTACCTAAAATACCACATATGGCCCACCACTATCTCAATTAACTAATATATCACCACCCTTAATGTGAGACCTTTTCTCCACTCACAATAAATTTAATTACTTTTTCTCTACTCATAACTAACCCAACAACATTTTCCTTAATACCCGTGCCACTTCCTCCTAGGAATAGACTTAGGGACCGGAGGTATATATTAAATTACTTAACAATCGTAAGGAAAAATTGTAAATAAATAACGATATTAATAGGAATGTCCAAATTTACAAATCTAATTTATTTATTTATTTTGGATTTATCCAGTCGCACCAAATCCTGACAAGGGATTTTCTTTCAAAAAAAAAAAGAAGAAGACTTTTATTTTATTAATATAGTATGTGTGTGGTGAGTGTTTTTAAAGTCAAGAAAACAACCAATGAGAAGTGAAAATATCTCACAAAATGACAAAAATCCTGATATACAAATAGAGAAGGCATAGGCTAGCAAACATTTCAAACACACTCATGCACTCCTCTCCTCTCCTCTCCTCTCCTCTGAACATTGTCTTCATCACCTAGCAAAGCAGAAACCCCCACCCTCAAAAGACAAAACAGAGTTTGATCATTAAATAAGTTAGCCACTTGTTAATATTTGTTCACTTACCAAAAACGAAAATGGTAGGCACATACAGCACTGATCTTCCTCCTGGTTTCAGATTTCATCCTACTGATGAAGAACTAATCATGTTCTATCTCCGCAACCAAGCAACGTCAAGAACTTGCCCCATTTCAATAATCCCGGAAGTCGATATCTACAAATTTGATCCGTGGGAATTGCCTGGTTAGTAGCAAATACTGTATGAATAATAAACAATCCATCATTCTTGAAAATATAAAGGGATATCATCTCATGTACTAAGTGTTTGCATGTCACAGAAAAAGCAGAATTCGGCGAGAGTGAGTGGTACTTCTTCAGCCCTCGAGACAGGAAGTATCCAAACGGCGTACGCCCCAACCGAGCAGCTGTTTCAGGATACTGGAAGGCTACAGGCACAGACAAAGTGATCTACAGCAGATCAAAATTCGTAGGTGTGAAAAAAGCTCTTGTTTTCTACAAGGGGAAACCGCCCAAGGGCGTCAAGACTGATTGGATCATGCATGAATATAGACTGAATGAATCAAGGCCGCATCCAAGCAAGCAGAATGGCTCCATGAGGGTAAGTTATAACATCAGTTTTTACTCTGTTTTCGAGCTTTTCCGATAAGAATACACACAGATTGAGTGAGGATTCGTGCATAACTATGTTCTTGTTGTGTCTTCAGTTGGATGATTGGGTTCTATGTCGGATCTACAAGAAAAAGAATATAACAAGGCCTCCTGAGCAAAGAGTCCAAGACTCGTTTATTCAGCCGCTGATTACCAATGATGTAATCGAACCACAGACACACAGATTCCCAACAACTTGTTCTATAACACATTTGTGGGAGTTTGAATACATGACCTCAATCTCCCAACTTCTCGATGAAAATACATACAATGTGCCCTTCATCAATCAACAATCCATAGTCGAAAATGGGGCCCAAAATTATCAGCAAGAGCAAGTTCAGTTACCATACACAGATGCTGTGAAACTCCAAGTGAATCACTCAGTTTTTGTGAATCCAGTGTCTCAACTGCAGTAAAGAAGAGCACTGTCTGAACGACATGGGATTATTAAGTAACGTAGGCAACAAGTGTACAGTGAATGTAGGCAAAAATGGCCGTTGTCGGCAGTAGCTGATGGACTAGTCCATTTCTTGTTAAACTACATAGTTTACTAATCTAATGGTGTTGGGCCATACATAGATTTGACTGCTTTCAGATTTGTGATATATGCCTTTGGATGATATAAAAGATTTTCCTATTTGTGCCAAATAATAAATGAGAAAAGATTCTATGGTTTAAGCATGGAATAGACTAAGTTAGAAAAGAAGAAGTAACTTGCGCCGCCAATTGAAACAAATCTGAGCTGGATAACAAGTAGATCTGACCAAGTTTTTTTATTATAAATTGGAAAATATTAGCAATAAACTATACTTGTGCCTGGATTTGGTATCATCTAATATATAAATCACCAGCCCCAAGTCTAACGTATTAACAAAATACCAAAAAATGTTGCAATTTTAAGTCTTATAAATATTATCGTAATTGCTCTCGTGTCTCTGCCTGGCTCTCACGTAGAATTTTCTGTTTCTTTATCGAATATGAATCTCGTAGTTTATTACAACAGTACAAATTCTATGAGCAACATAACATACCATCAAATTTTAACTGAATTAGGATACTAGGCAACAGAGCATTCGGATAACTTAGCATCATCTATCTGTATGACACTAAAAGCTGACTTATTCAACTGGATTAGGAAGAATTTATACTAGCATGTGTCTTCTTAACGGCTTAAGTTGAATCAAATTCCATATTGGCAGTAGGGCAATAGTTTTCTATAGCATAAGATTAGGAAAGAAAAAGGGAACTAATCTTAATTATCCAAGATTCCAAGTCAACAACCGTGGTCTTACCAGTTCCGTTCACGTCTTCCTGTTCCACTTACATTGCAGATTCAGCGAATGCCAAGCACGCCCTGAAAGCAACAATCAGTAGTTATCCAACGATGAATACAAAAATATCTCAATCTAGTCACTCAGTTAGCGTCCCTTTCTTAGAAAGGAAGGATCGCACCAAAGCAGTTTTAGTTTGACCAAATTGGAATAATCATTGATTCAACTTTCTGAGGATGTTTACAGGTCTATTTATGGAATACAGCCGACTGCTTCTTTTCTAGCTGATATGTACATCATCCTTATCTCAAGTTATACATGTTCATCGATTATTAAAGCCACTCCATACGTCGAGCACATAAAAATCACTTGAAAGTTGACACTGGAGACATTGAGCTTGCAGAGATCACTAAGAAACAGAGTACATCAATACAAGATGTGCGTATACACAAAATTATTAAAACAAAGAAAGAATAATCCTGGCTAAAGACACGATAAAACACATCATAAAGCATGAAAAATTAATTACTTTTCAACTTTCTCTTACAATCAAGTTTGATATGGGATATATCAACAACATATCCCAAGAAGCATAATTACCTATGGGTTAGTTGTAACAAGCCCAAAAGGCCCAAATGCCATTCTCACTAACTAAGTCCAGCCCAGGCTATTCACGCTCTTAGGCTAATTTTCCATTTTTGCCCTTTGGATACAGAATCTCGTATATAAGGAAAGTTCTCATGAGCTGGAGGTAGATTTTTTACCCAAGTTTTTCATTCCTTATTTTACAGATATTTTTAGAGAGAGTTCTTATCCGTTTTTTAGGCAATTCACTGATTTGAGCGTCGGAGGGTCTTCTCCGGGAAATCTTCCCGGTGTTTGACGTTGTTTTGCAGGATCGTTGCAGTTTGGAGACTCAGGGAGAAGGAGCAAATGGTAGATAATAAGAACGAATCTTGGGTTTACGCTTCCCACTTGTACTTTATTAGTTATATTTACCTTAGTTAGTAGAGTATTAACCCAACTCTACCAACTGGCGCCGTCTGTGGGAAAACTAAGCTAAGGCGTTGATTTGCTTTTCAGATCTGCTTTAGTTTCATGTTTTCTCGTCATTTATTTCTTTTTCCCCTTTTTTACTTGATGTTTTTGCCGAGAAATGAGGAGATAGTAATTCTACTCTTTATGGGCAATTCTGTAAACACCCTGATCTAGTTAAAATGAAGGCTGAAATGGAGTGGAATTTTGTTTAATAATGTGTAGTTTACTTTTTACAAGTTCTCGTTTGTTTCAAATGGGGAATTAAGTGTGTAAATTATAAACATGAAGTTACAAACTGTGATTGACGATATTTGCAATTAGTCTCTTTTAAATGGTTGCCTCTATTTAAGTTTGTTGTCAATAAGACGAGTTATCTTGTGGTATTTCGAACCATATATGCAAAGTAAAATACATACAAAGGGTTCAGTCTTAAAGGATAAAGGAAGAAATGTAAAAGTAAACTGGCTACCTGAGAAAATTCAAGCGTAGTGCACGACTCAGAGTATAAAGAAATAAGCCGTGAGCCCCTGCCAGCCTAAAGAGCTGTGGGAAGGCCACGCATGTCTGCCATCCTAAAGCGCTGATGAATAAGCCGTGAGCCCCTGCCAGCCTAAAGAGTTGCGGGAAGGCCACGCATGTCTGCCAACCTAAAGCGCTGATGAATAAGTCGTGAACCCCTGTCAGCCTAAAGTGCTGCGGGAAGGCCACACATAACTGACATCCTAAAGTGCTGATGAATAAGCCGTGAACCCCTGTCAGCCTAAAGAGCTGCGGGAAGGCCACGCATGTCTGCCAGCCTAAAGCGCTGATGAATAAGCCGTGAACCCCTGTCAGCCTAAAGTGCTGCGGGAAGGTCACGCATGTCTGCCAGCCTAAAGCGCTGATGAATAAGCCGTGAGCCCCTGTCAGCCTAAAGAGCTGCGGGAAGGCCACGCATGTCTGCCTGCCTAAAGCGCTGATGAATAAGTCGTGAACCTCTGCTAGTCTAAAGAGCCGCGGGAAGGCCACGCATGTCTGCCAGCCTAAAGTGTTGTTAAATAAAATAGGAATCTCCTATTGGTTTAAAGAGATGCATGAAAGCAGCTTGGCTCTGATAATTCAAAACGTTGCTATGTCATAACGAGTAAAATTAGAATTAGAAATGTTTCATTAAGTATGCTTTTCAGGAAGTAATGTTGTTCTAATTCTTACGACTTACCTGAGAATATGTTCTCTAAGTTGGGGCAGTGTAATCTCACTGTTATGCAGAAATATGACAGACACTAGAGAAGAGCCCGACCCTCGGGATGGGGAGGAAGCCAGCGCTGATAACGCTCAAGTTGAGGGAGAAACTCCCACTAAATCTAAAGACAAGGAAAAAATGGAGCAAGAGGAGGAAGAAAAACTGTCAATATCCTCAAAGCAGATGTAGGACATGATGAAAAAAACGGCAAAGGAGGCGGTAGCCCAGTACATTATCACTCAACAGCAACACCTTAAGAACAAAACTTCGACAAAACATCCTGAAGGGGATCGAGAAGGAGAGAATCCCGAGGGTAAGCAGGAATCCTTATATGATGAGGATTATGAACTGGGTGGTCGTAGGAGATGGCAGGAGAACAAGATTGGAGATGAGTATGTGTTAAACATGGATTTTCTCATCTTTATAAACTTAATTGATGTCAATTCGTATTGGAAAATCATGTTTGTAATGAGTTTTGTGCTTAGCTATTGCTAATTTGTGAAATATGATGCTCGTTCGTACTTTGTATGATTTTTCAGAAAATTAGAGTCAAGATTATGCAAATTGAGCTTGATAGGATGAAAGTACAGCTCGAAAGGAGTTCGTAGGAAAAAACGGATCTAAAATCGGAGTTGAAACCGGGAGGGGACGAGCCTTGTGTGAGAGCTCTAATCTTAGGGTCTTTTTGGAGTTGCATGCATATGATGTTTGTCGGGAACGAAAACCCTTGCATGTGATCAACGGTTTAATAGGTTTAAGCTATCTTTGTGATTGTTTTAAGAAGAGTCGAGTCCCAGTGTTAATTGATTGATTGATTAAGATTTGAATTTTAATTGTCCATTGAAATCGAAGCATTAGGATACATTTATCTTATTTGAATCTTTAATTATTTTTATTTGCTATTTGTTTGCTTTTTGATTGCTTGTTAATTTAAGTTTACAAACCCAAAATTAAGTTCGAAGTCTAAATAGAGGATAATGGTTGAAAGTAGTAATTGTTAGGTTAAATCAGTCTCTGTGGAATACGACCTTGCTTCCATATACACAATAACACCCGTGTACTTGTGGCGTGTTAAAGAAAAGTGCGAACAAGTTTTTGGCACCGTTGTCGGAGACTGTTTTAATTTTAGCAATATTACGATTAGATTGTTTGAAACTAATTTAGACATATATTACTACTATTATACTTATTTTTATTTTTCTTGTTGAGATTCACAGGTAGTGCATGCAAAGAAGGTTACAAGAACAACCCTTGGAGCCTCTTAACCCAGAGATTGAAGCTACTTGTCGTCGCAACAACGCAAGAAGGGCTCGAGAAAAGAATATGGAGGGCCACGTGAATAATCCAGTTCCCAACCCTGCAATTAGAGCTTTGCAAGAACAGATGCAGCAGTTTTTAGAAGCACATAGGGCTAGAGAGGAGACGTTAATCAAAAGTGAGTTCCAGCCAGTGGTGCCGCAGAGAGGAACCTTCGGTCCAACTATTAATGCCAACACGTTTGAGCTTAAGCCGGCACTAATTGCTATGGTGCAAAATAATCAATTTGGAGGAAGGCCGGCTGAAGATCCTCATGCACATCTGAGTCAATTCCTGGAGATTTGTGAGACGGTCAAGCAGAATGGAGTTCTACGTGATGCCATAAAGCTCCGTCTCTTCTCTTTTTCCCTACGAGATGAGGCCAAGCTTTGGTTCCACTCTTTGGACCCGACTGCAGTCACGACTTGGAATGATTTTGTGGAGATTTTTCTTGACAAATACTTTCCTCCAAGCAAGACAATGAAGCTGAGGTCAGAGATTCAACAATTCCGTCAATTTGATGGAGAGACTTTCTACGAGGCATGGGAGCGATTTAAGGGGATGCTGCGAAAGTATCCTAACCATGGGATTTCTGCCAATGAAAAGGTGCTGATTTTTTTACAATGGATGCAATGGAGAAATCAAGAATCTCTTGAATGATGCTGGCCAAGGAGATATTTTGGAGCGTGGATATGCAACTGCCACGGACATCATAGACAAGTTGGCAGCTAACAATCATCAATGGCCGGATTCAAGGAGTGCACCGAAGAAAGTAGTGGTTCTAACAAACGACGATCCCATGGCCAAGTTGACAGCTCAAATGTCGAATTTTATGACCAAGATTGAAGACATGATGAGTCAAAGGCATGAACCATCTCAAGGGGAAGCAGTGGATGTTGAAGATGTGAATTATGTCAACCGCAGAGGTTATGAGAATTATAAGCAGCCGTATGGGTACCTTCCTGGAGCAGCTTATGGGACATCACAAAGGCTTCAAAATCAATACCGAGGTAATAGGACCAATCCTAACCTATCTTATGCGAATCCCAATAATGCACTACTACCATCGCCTGGATTTGCTGTTTCAAACGGCGAAATTGTGAAGGAGAAGAAACCACAGCTTGAGGAGATACTTGTTAAATTCATGCAAGCAACTGAGGTTCGAAACAATAATATGGACACACGGATGTCGATCTTGGAGAAACAAATGGGTCACATTGCTAATACTTTGACAAGCCAACATCAACAAGGGCAGTTTCCAAGCAACACAGTGGTCAATCCAAAGGAGCAATGCATGGCCATCTCGCTTAGGAGTGGGACTTCATATGAAGAGCTGAAGATTCCAATTGAAGAAGCCAAGAATGAAAGCTCTAAGGATATTCAAGTGGTGAAAGAGGAGACTCAAAGCCAAAAGAAGGAGGTAACACAAAAATCACCTCCTTATCGTCCCCCTCCTCCTTATCGTCCCCCTATGCTGTTTCCCCAACGCCACAAGAAGGAGAGCATGAAGGAACAATTCTCCAAGTTCCTTGAGATATTTCAGAAGATCCATATCAACGTTCCACTCGTGGAGGCATTGCAACAAATGCCTTTATGCAAAATTCTTGAAAGAAGTGCTTTTGAAGAAGAAGAAGTTGACGGATTTTGATACGGTCTATCTTAATGAAGAGTGTAGTGTCATCTTGCGAAGAAAGTTGCCGGCCAAGATGAAAGACCCGAGAAGCTTTCATATTCCTTGTGCTATTGGTGGACTTCAAATTGAAAATATGCTATGTGATTTGGGAGCTAGCATCAATCTTATGCCATTGTCTTTGTTCAACAAATTGGGAATTGGAACTCTCAAGCTCACCAATATTGTGCTTCAAATGGCGGACCGTTCGATTGCTTATTCAAGGGGGATTGTTGAAGATATTTTGGTCAAAGTGAGTAAGTTCATTTTTCCTTGTGATTTTGTGGTGTTGGATATAGATGAAGATGAGAAGATTCCTTTAATTTTTGGACGCCCGTTTTTGGCGACGGGAAGAGCTTTAATTGATATGGAAAAGGGAGAGCTTGCCCTTCGAGTCACATCAGATGCATGCCTTCTCCATCTATCAAACCTTGAAGATCCATGAAGATGAAGGTTCCAAATGTTTTGAAGAACATAAAATTGTGGATTTGGATCCTCTCATTGATAAGGGTGATCAATACAAAACAAAGGAGTTCTTGCTTAGGCGTTCATTTCACAAAATCCATGGTCAGCCCGTGACATATCATCCTCCTTGATGAGTCGTGATTGTGAGGCTACGTCGAGCTAAAGACGTTAAACTAAGCGCTAGTTGGGAGGCAACCCAACGAGGTTAGTTTTTAATTTTGTTTTATTTTTTATTTCTTTTCCTTTTCATTGTTTATTTTTGTTTTGTAGGTTAAAAAAAAGGGGCGAGAGAGCGGAGGACGAGATAGTTCTTTGCGTTGCTTTCCTCCATATTGATTCGGTGAGTTTGTTCCAATCAACCTCCGCTTCTACTTACAAACTTATTCTTCCTTGTTGTTGAATAAGTTTGGGGGATGGAGAAAGGGGTTGATTGCTTTCTATTTTTATTTACTTTATTAGTTGATTAATTTTGTTTTAGTTATGTGTTTTAGTTTAGTAATTGTTTTTGAGTTCTTATTAAAAAATATATACATATGTTTTTGGGTGAATGAGTGACTTGGCTAATGATAAAATTGTTGATTTGGATTTAAATTGATGAGTGTGAGAATTTCATGAGGGGTTGAGCATGAATTGATGGATTGATTATTTTAGCCTCTTTAGACTTAAAAACATAGCCTATGTGAGATTTGAGCCTTGACTATTATATTTTCATAGTCTATTTTATTCTTGTGTGATTTGTCAAGCATGCATGTTAATCTCTAGAACTTGCCATGAATCTTTCTCAAGATTGTGTTAGTGTGCTAAGAATTAGGAGATGATTTAAGGCCATCCTTGTTAGCCAATTTTTCTCTCTTTGTTGTTCGAATTGATAATTTATCCTAGTTTGCCACTTTGAGCTTTTGAGTCTTTTCTTTGATAAACTTATGGTGAATTGGGGTAGATCTCTCTAGGGAATTGGTTGTGCTTAAAAGAAGAATGCAAGGAATGAATAAGCACCTATATTTTAAAAGTTCAAGTTGAAATTAGCCCTTATAAGCTCATGAAAGTAGAAAAGTTATAGTTTGAAAAAAGAAAAAAAAAGAAAAAATAAGAGCATAAAAGGGTGATTGATTGATAATTTGGTGCTAGTAAAATTTGTGGTGTTATGGTTGAAAAGTTAAAGAAGGGTAGAAGTATTTGATAAAATCAATGGGCTTGTGATGATTTTGAAAGTTGGATTTTGCTTGATTTAGTCACTTGGCTTAAATTTCCCTACCTTACCAAAGAGCCAACATTACAACAAAAAAAAAAGTCCTTTTTTATCCTTTTTTTGAATCACATGTTTGAACGATGGCGAGGTAAGATAATTGGCAAGCTTATGGTAGGTTGCATGTTATGTTTTGATTTAAGAGTATACACTTCCCACCTTATACACTTGAGAGTTGAGAGTTTATTTAAATACTTCCCATGTCGTGAGGACTCAAAAGTTTATTGAGGCTATAATGATTGATTTATTAGTTTGTACTTGATTTTGATTGGGATTTTCACATGATTCTTGTTTTGATCTTGATTGGGATTTTCACATGATTCTTGTTTTTGCATGAATCATATTTTTGAAAAATTTATGAAGCCGATTGAGTTCCAACTTCGCTTTAAATCCATGTTTGTTTTATTCTTTTTCTTTTGTGTTGTTTGAGGACAAACAATCATTTAAATTTGGGGGATTGTTAAACATGGATTTTCTTATCTTTGTAAGCTTAATTGATGTCAATTCGTATTGGGAAATCATGTTTGTAATGAGTTTTGTGCTTAGCTATTGCTAATTTTTGAAATTGATGCTCGTTCATACTTTGTTTGATTTTTCAGAAAATTAGAGTCAAGATTATGCAAATTGAGCTTGATAGGATGAAAGTACAGCTCGATAGAAGTGCGTAGGCGAAAATGGATCCAAAATCGGAGTTGAAATCGGGAGGGGACGAGCCTTGTGTGAGAGCTCTAATCTTAGGGTCTTTTTGGAGTTGCATGCATATGATGTTTGTCGGGAACGAAAACCCTTGCATGTGATCAACGGTTTATTCGCTACGGGAATATGTTTAAGCTATCTTTGTAATTGTTCTAAGAAGAGTCGAGTCCCAGTGTTAATTGATTGTTTGATTAAGATCTGAATTTTAATTGTCCATTGAAATCGAAGCCTTAGGATACCTTTATCTTATTTGAATCTTTAATTATTTTTGTTTGCTATTTGTTTGCTTTTTTGATTGCTTGTTAATTTAAGTTTACAAACCCAAAATTAAGTTCGAAGTCTAAATAGAGGATAATAGTTGAAAGTAGTACTTGTTAGGTTAAATCAGTCTCTGTGGAATACGACCTTGCTTCCATATACACAATAACACCCGTGCACTTGCGGCGTGTTAAAGAAAAGTGCGAACAGTCTGCTACAACTCATGACAAGGGTTGGCAATTCAAAATGGCTCGTGACCTAGCAGGCATGAAGGAAAAGTTAGAAGGTCGTCCTGTAGGATCACGCAGAAGCAGAGCTTCCCCGTTCAGCGATGATATTATGGCTGAAGCGCTGCCTATGAATTTTCAGATTTCCTGAAGATCTGATATACGATGGAACAACTAATCCTCAAGATCATCTCGACAGATTTGAAAATATTGCAATGTTGCAGGGCTATTCGGATCGAATCAAATGTCGAGTGTTGTTGTCTACTCTTAAAGGCTTAGCTCTGAGGTGGTTTAACCAATTGAAATCAGGAAGTATAGAAACTTATGACGACTTTGCATCGCAACTGGAAAGCTATTCTGTAATGACTCTGATGAATTTCCAACAGCAAGAGAAGGAAAGTCTAAGAAGTTATGTAGCCAGATATAACACTGCCGCTCTGCAAGTTCCCAGCGCTATGGATGATGTTAAGGTACATGCTCTGATCAAGGGTCTGAGGGACACAGATATTTTTTATGCCCTGGGGGAACGAAGTAAGCAGGGGTATGATAAGGTCATGGAATGGAAGGACATTAGAATTATCAGCGAAGAGGCATGGGACTCCAACTGTGCAGAGGACAAAACTAAAGGCAGATCTCAAGGGGAGGAAACTACTTTCAGAGAAAGGGACACAGACTCCACGCGCAGAGGTAACTTAGGAAGGAAATTACCTAATAACAAAAGACCATCCCATGCAGAAAAGAGGTTGAGATCTTATAGGGAGCCGCTGGCTCCCTTTCCTAGAAGCAGCTACACAGGAAAAATGTGGGATAGGGGATCTCAGCCTTATACTGAACTGACAGTATCTCCATCTGAAATTTTGAACATAGCTCCAAAGCTTTTCAATCCGCCTTTCTCGGCGGAAAGTGGCCCTAGGAACCCACCGTCAGACCTCTATTGCCGTTTCCACAAGGATTACAGTCATGACACAGATGAGTGCAGACATCTCAAAAATGCTATAGAAAGGTTCATAAAAGCGGGAAACTTCCAGAATTACATCAGACAAGCGAGAGGAGGTTGGGAAGTTCCTTGGAAAAGGCAAGATAGGAGGGGATATGCCCCTGAAAGAAGGAGAGAGGTTCCTGATATACCAGAACCCGAAACTCCGCGATTAACAATTGAGAGACCTCGAGCCGAAGAGGAAAAGGCGCAATATCCAAAGAAACAGAAGTCCATCATGATGATAGTGGAAGGTCTGATCAGTGAAACCTCGGGACAAGGGCAGAAAAGAGCCTAAAGGGCTGTTAGACCTCCGAATGTCTAGAATGTAGACGCTATTTATCCTAGATTGAG
Source organism: Schizonepeta tenuifolia (assembly GCA_029490685.1). Classification (NCBI taxonomy): domain Eukaryota; kingdom Viridiplantae; phylum Streptophyta; class Magnoliopsida; order Lamiales; family Lamiaceae; genus Schizonepeta; species Schizonepeta tenuifolia. Next base: position 85,236,293 of record CM055958.1, read on the forward strand.
CTCGCCTGACCTAAACTTCAGTGATCGGGACTTGCAAGGGTTAATCACGCCCCTAAAAGCAGCTACACAGGAAAAATGTGGGATAGGAAAAATGTGGGATAGGGGAAAAATGAGAAGTTAACTTCAGTCCCTGCCATGCTGGCTGGATTCTCAGGAGGCGTAGTAACAACAGTGGGAATGATTCGCTTGTCCGTGGTTTTAGCAGATGGAGAGTTGAAAAAGATGAAAATGGTACAATGTTTAGTGGTCGATGCACCAAGTTCTTACAATATAATACTCAAAAGACCATCGCTAAATACTTTTCAGGCCGTAGCGTCAACATATCATATGAAAGTAAAATTCCCGGTAGGGAGATTTGTGGCAGAAATCAGGGGAGATCAGATCAAATCCAGATCTTGTTATGCGAGCAAACTATAGAAGGCCAGAAGTCAAAAAGGTAAAAGAGCCCGGGAAGATGAAGAGAAAGAATGGGCTAAACCCCGAGTATCATCTGAGTATAATGCAGGGCCTACTACTAAACCTGTCGTTAAGTTGGAAGAAAGAGAATTTGAGGATGGGGAGATGGATGAGGAACCCAAGCCTACCATGAGGCCCGCAGAGGAGACAATGACAGTAGAACTGTTTGAAGATCGCATAGGTTTTACAACCCGAGTAGGTGTGAAAATGAAGCCAGAGGAGCAAGAGATGATAATAGCGTGCTTGCGACGAAACACAGATGTGTTTGCTTTTGATTCAGATAAGATGCCAGGTATACATCCCCATATAGCCACGCATAGGCTGAACATAAACCCCAAAGTCAGGCCAGTAAAGCAGAAATTGCGACAATTAGATGAGGAAAAAGATCAGGTCATCAGAGAACAAGTGCGGAAACTTCTACAAGTAGGATATATAATTCGGGTTAGGTTCTCAAATTGGTTGTGTAATGCAGTGATGATTAAAAAATCAGGAGGGAAATGGCGAATGTGCAATAATTTTCGAGACTTGAACAAAGCCTGCCCCAAGGATCACTATCTATTGTCTCGAATTGACCAATTGGTGGATGCTACGGCAGGCGCAGAGTTGTTATCTATAATGGATGCTTATCAAGGGTATTACCAGATTCAAATTGATCAAAAGGATGTGTTGAATGTAAGGTTCATAACTTCTATTGGCACCTTTGGTTTTGTCAGAATGCCTTTTGGGCTAAAAAATGCATGAGCCACTTACCAGCGAATGATGGATACTATCTTCGCAGACCTGCTACACTCTCATACGAAAAGTATATGTGGATGACATACTTGTGCACAGTGCCAAATCCATATCTCACGCCAAAGATCTGGAAGAAGTGTTTGATGTAGCCAGGGCAAGCAGACTTAGGCTTAATCCAGCGAAATGTGTTTTTGGGGTAACTCAAGGTAAGTTTCTCGGATATGTGGTCACTCCACAAGGAATTAGAGTTAACGAAGCAAAAGTGCAAGCTATTATGGAAATGAAGTCACCCAGGAACATCAAAGAAGTGCAAAGTTTGAATGGCAAAGTGTTGAGCGCTGCTTTGGACATCCGGGAAAATGCTGGCATAATGTTGAGCGCTGCTTTGGTATCCTTCTATCAATTTTTCCTTTAAATCAGCTAGTAATGTTTGACCTTGGGAAGTAGTAAGCAGGCGATGAAAGCAATCGTTAAGACCAGTAGAATACCCGGTGTCATAACTTTCTTTCTTTAAAATTAACTCTCGATCCTTAGCAGCCCTTCTTTCTCTGAGTATCTGAGATTCCAAGTCTTTAATCCGAGTGCCAAGATTCCCTATCTTTACCTCGAAACTGTTTTTTTCTTTGGAGTAAGCTCTGAAAAAGAACTGCAATGCTTCTAAGCCAGCAGTCAGGTCAGCATTAGCTTGAGTTAGACTTTGAATTTGCTGATCCTTCTTTTCGGTAATGGCTTTGGAAGAAGCTCGCAATCTGATTATCTCCTGCTCACGACTGGTGACGCATTGAATGAGAGTTGCTCTGTCTTCCCACTCTTCCTAACTTAAGCGGGTCAAGAATTGCATGCAGTAAAAAGAGCATAAATAAAAGAAAGATATAAAGAAAAAGAATTATAAAATACCTGAACTAAGTAATAATTGCGCTCATGGTGATTCTGAATCGGATCCACAGCTTCCCCGAGCCGTCGGTCCTCTCCGATACTCAGACAACCTTTTACAAAGGCGGAACAACGATCTGGAGGAAGTTCTCGAAGACAAGCTTTCTCTCATGTAAGAGGAGGAATAAATTGCCCCAAGGAACTTGCTCGCCGAGTATCGCTTTCGGCTGCCTTATTCTTCACCATTTGATGAAGGGCTGAAGTAGGAGTCAGGGAAATTTGAGCAGGAGCCGATGGAGGCAAGGGATGGTCAACGGCTGTAGACTCAGGATCCTTTGCAATGGAAGGATCAGCAGCAGTAGGTTCCTCGGAAGAAATCTGGCGATGTTTCTTTTTCTTTTTCTCTTCAGAGGATTGATAAGAAGAAGAGCGTGGTGAATGAGAGTTGCGTTTCTTCTTTACTGAAGCTTCTAATGAAGAGGCTGAAGATGCCTTTTTGCCCAAGGACTTCAACTTAAAAGAAACAGCTTGAGGCGAAGAGGAGCTTTTGGAGGTCAAGTTTACAATAGAAGATCGGGCAACTTCATCCGTTCTTTTCTTCTTCTCTTCAGCGCCTTGGGCAGGGATAGTTGCCTCAGCCGCCGCTCCAAGTGGGGTATCCTTGGCTCTCTTTTCTTCCTTTTTTTTGTTCTTGGCGGAGGCTGTTGCTTCTTCCTTCCCTTTATCACCCTCGGACGGGGCAGCCATCTCTGCCACCTTAAAAATTTCATCCATTGTGGGGGGATCGCTCTCGCTAGTAGATGGATTTCCCTTCTCATGGTTCAGTGATTGAGCAAACAAATCGGTAATGTCCAGATCCAAGCTGTAGTCTTGAACCCATTTAGCATCACTCATCTCTGCGTCGTTAAAGTCAACGCAGTGGTCAATAATACACAAAAAGATTGAAATTATACAAAGTGGTGAGGAATAAGAAAACAAATAACAAGACAGCAAAACAAGTAAGAGAAATAGGATCTACCAGACATGTCTGGCATAGACGTGAGTAACATTCCCCCTTCAAGGCCATAGAAGGAAAGAACTGCTAGATTACGCAACATCTGGACAATGTTAAAACGATTGTTTTTCTTGGCTTTCTTCTCAACCTTTTCATCACTGCTATTGGCATACGTGCTAAGGGTTTTCATCACATTAATGTCTCGAGGAGAAAGCTGTTTCACTGCATCTCCGCCCTTCATACATCTGGGAGAATATTTCCAACTACGGGTAGAAAAGTTCCAATGACCATTAAGGGGCATAACCGCAAAATATTTTCGACCCCATTGTTTATCAATGGAATCAGGAGAAATAGCGAAGTGAGCAGGATTCCCGGGGCGGTTGCGAAAACAGTAAAAGGCTTGCGAATGCTGAATAGAAAAGCAGCTTAGGAAAAGAGCTGGGCTGGGGACACACAAATAGGTAGACACTAAAATGTAAAATCCGAATACTGTGCGGATAGCAGAAAGAGTTAATTGATTAGGTAAAATATCCAGATCTGAGCATATATCAGTCGGGAAAGGATGAATGGGGAAGTGAAGCTCAGCCCAAACTTGTTTTTCCCAAAAAATCATGGCTGGAAAGGACACCTGATTAGCACTGCTCGTAGGGAGAACGGAGGTGAATGCAAAGTCCTGTGACCAGAGTACACGTTTGAGAATATCTAATTTGTGATCAAATAATAGGGAATAGTCCGCTATACGTTCAGATTCGGACGACGTAGTCGCTTTTCCCCTTCTAAGATTTAAGCCCTAAATTCTGTTGTGCCTAATTCTGGAAGGGGAGAAGCTGGATGGGAAGTAGAAGTAACCTGGGGAGGAGATTGATTCCCCATCAAATAAGCGAAATAGGAAAACGAGTGCAGAAAGAAAGAAAAGAAGACGGTGCGAATAAGTTAGTGAGAGAAAGATGTCGAAAGGGATGAAATGATTACGGAAAAGACTTTTAAGTTATTATTTTTTCAAAACTCGAGACGGTTAAGTTAGTCATTCAAATCTGAGGGTCAAGAGATGAACGGTTTCCATGCCAACGGCCCAAATGTAAATAGCATATTAGCATAGCCCGCCAAAAATCCTTCTTTCGGGTAACTGGTGTCACGTTCGTTGCCTCAAGTGACGTGTCACTTGATAATAAAGGGGGGTGTGGTTGATATGGGATATATTAACATAGCCCAAAAAAAAGCATAATTACCAATGGGTTAGTTGTAACAAGCCTAAAGGCCCAAATGTCATTCTCACTAAGTCCAGCCCAGGCTATCACGCGCTTAGGCTGGTATTCCATTTTTGCCCTTTGGATACAGAATCTCGTATAAAAGGAAAATTCTCATGAGCTGGAGGTAGATTTTTTCCCCAAGTTTTCCATTCCTTATTTTACAAATATTTTTAGAGAGAGTTCTTATCCGTTTTTTAGGCAATTCACTGACTTGAGTGTCGGAGGGTCTTCTCCGGGAAATCTTCCCTGTGTTTGACGTTGTTTTGCAGGATTGTTGCAGTTTGGAGACTCAGAGAAAAGGAGCAGAAGGTAGATAATAAGAATGAATCTTGAGTTTACGCTTCCTACTTGTATTTTATTAGTTATATTTACCTTAGTAGAGTATTAAAACCCAACTCTACCAAAGTTGCTTCTTCTCGCTTTCGAACAAAAATTTCTGAGTGCTGGATATCATTCATTCCAAAACAGAAGGAATCATATAACGTCGTGATCAAAACAAAAGGATGTAAAAAACCGAAACTTAGAAGGAAGGAATTCTATCCAATTAAGGTGTGATGGAACAAAAGGGGCTTTGAGAAAGACGATGGTCCATTTATCAAAAGACTCTTTTGAAAGTAAAGGGGAGTTTCAGCGGCCATGATTGTCCGCTTTATCAGCTTCAAATTCATGGTTCAATTTTACACTCAAGCATAAAGCTACAGTCGCCTTCACCAGCTTTTAATACACAATTTCGATTTCCATTACCAAAACCCTAAGTTATCGATATGATTGAATGATTGTCGCGATCAATCACTCCGAATTGAAATTCAGAAAAACTAGAAGAAGACGAAAAAAATGTTAAGCAGAGCAAAGAACAACAATAATGAAAATCAATGAGAAGATGCTTGGCACTCGCGTCGTGATGCGCCCAGTCATTTCGCGGATTATCTGTAGAATTTAATCTTTTCTCTGTGAACTTGACGATTTTTGAGGAGGTGTATGGATCGAGGTGTGAAATATTTGGTCGATTTGATATTGGGCTTGGATTGGATTAGAAGAAATTGAGGTCCGATTAAATATTGGACCGATCCAATATTATTATGCCTTTAAAGTCTAACAGAACCAGACTAGTTTGATCATTTTGTTTTTGTAGTAGAATCATCACACACTATTATCAAGTATGACTTGGTCTTGGTGGATTGGATTGGGTTGGATTAGTAGAGAGAGAAGAATTGGTTTCGGCATCCGAGTCCGACACCTAAATATTTGCAAGTGGTGCGTGGGGTTGACAGCTATAATAATAATAATAATAATAATAATAATAATAATAATAATAATAATAATAATAAGAATAAGAAGGTCGCCAACATCCACAAATCCATTCATTCATTCACAACCCAATCTCCTCACCAAAATCTTGAATTCCCACCGCACAAAAGGCCATGGCCACCCTCCCAAACTCCACCACCGCATTCTGCAGCCGCATTGCGGCTGCGCACCACCACCACCACCACCACCAAGATTGTCCAGTGCCTCGGCGCCGCCAACTCATGAGCACAATATTCCTGACATCCTTAGCCGTAGCCAGCCCACCTGCAGCTCTAGCACAGAGCTGGGGTGTACGTTCCTTTATATGGGAGAAATACTTCGAGCCCGGGCTGTCGGCGGAGGACGCCGTGGCGCGGATCCGGCAGACGGCGGAGGGGCTGCACGACCTCCGCAGCATGCTCGAAAGCATGTCGTGGAGGTATGTCATATTCTACATCCGCCTCAAGCAATCCTATCTCTCTAAGGACATGCCAGCCGCCATGGCCACCGTGCCCGACAACCGCAGAAAATCCTACGTCCAAACTGCCAATCAGTTGGTCGATAACATGGCTGAGGTTTGACTTTGACCACTTTCTTCTTAATTTTTAAGATTCATTATTCAAACTAGTTTTAATTTCTTTTTTCGTTATTTTCATCTCATCTCATGTATCTATGTTCATTTCTGTTTTGGTGAATATTGCAGTTTGATTACTACGTACGGACGCCAAAGGTTTATGAATCCTATTTATACTACGAGAAGACGTTGAAATCTATAGATGATCTTGTCGCATTTTTAGCATAGTTAATTTTCCTCATCAATTTTGTCTTCATTGTGAAGCTACCTACCTCAAGCTTATATACTACTATATAATAATTGTATATTCAGTACTAGAATTGTGCTACGCTACAACATGAATTGGTAAATTTTACATAACTTTTTATTGTAAAATCTAATTACGACTTATAGTTTTTTGAATCTGGCTGTAATCAAAGTATTTTAAAATTCGTGCAGAAATTACATGTTTGAATACATGTTGTATTATTTATTTTTCGGAAATGAACCCTTATATATGTTTATATTCTTGAAACTAAGAGGTCTCAGGTCTCTATATGTTGAAGCATTGCTAGTTACTAGTTATATATACATACGCATGCCAGACTTCAAAATTCTTCAAGAATATTAAACAAATCAGAATAACATCTGATTACCGGAGCTACAAGAGTCTCATGATAGGTCATCATCTGCACATTGAATTATTTAAAAAATTGCGGCATTTTCATACTTCACTATTCAAATAGTTATTTCAGAATTCAGACCATCAACTATTGAACTCTAAAAGCCCAATAATTGTTGAGTTTCAAAATCAAAAGCCTTTCCAATATTTCGATGATAGAATTTATGCGCATCAAAGGACCGGAATAAAACTGACAAGTTTTAAAACATGTGAGAATTTATATATAAAAATAAATAGGCCGCAATTGTTTGGATATAAAGTAGAAAGTAAATAACCGTTATATATTGGGCCCAAGATATTATGGGCCATAAGAATAAGCCCATCTAGTCAACCTACCAGGAAGATTCCTCATGGGCCCCAAGCCCAACCAACCACTATCAATCAATGAATAATAATAAAAGTCAGGTACCCATATTCGTTATTCCATCTTAGCTTCAACTCAAACGCTATCTCACTTTTTTGTGTGAAAAAATTGCTTCAAATTTTATCAATTTCAATTTCAGGTACGCTCCTCAAAAGCATTTTCCCTCTTTACTTATAATATGTTGTTTAATTTGTAATTAGTGAGTTGATTTCACTTGCTTCAGTTTTAATATCAAGGTTGCGCAAGTTCTATCTTAGTGGAAGCTAGCAAAACTCATTTTTTATTTAGGTACATTATATCTTGTTTGGTGTTATTTCAAGAAAATGGTTTTTCATTTCTTGATAGTGATGAAAGAATGATTAAGACAAAGTCCTAGATTCTTGATCGTATCATGTTAATAACAAGTAAAAAAAATTATGATGACGCAAGTTATAGAAGTTGATCCTAATGTTGATACTTGGGGTTGTGGGTGTGATTGTTAGTAGAAAAGGAAAAGGTGTTTTTTTGGCAGAATATATACTGTATTGTTTTGATAGAAATGTTGTTCAATGTATTTTTTAGTGCAGTGTTAACTGTTAAGTAGTCCTAGCAGAAGTAGATTCTTATTCTGGGGATAGAAGATGGCTGAGAGAGATGATGAATCCCCAGCTGAAGTTAAAAATCTTGTGGATTCTGCTCCAGAAGTTAAAGAGGCTGAGAATTTGCCTCTAGAAGATTCCAAGGATGTGGATACATGTGTTGATGTTGAAAACCAAATGCCCTCTCTTCAGCAGGAGGTATATTCATTTATATATGTTGCATCTCTCTCTCTCTCTCTCTCTCTCTCTCTCTCTCTCTTGATTGAATTGTTTAGGTGGTAGTGATTTTGTGACTCATGTGGCAGGAGGAGATGATGAAGAAAAAGTATGGTGGTTTGCTGCAAAAGAAGCCTCCCTTGATCTCTAAGGTCTTCAAAACTTGGTGTTTATAGATGCAATGCCATCTACATTTAATTTGTTTGGCAAAATTAAACATTTCTAGTAAACTTAATTTTGTACTTGAATTTTTCACTTGTTGACAGGATCATGAACGCGCTTTCTTTGACTCCGCGGATTGGGCTTTGGGTAAAGTAAGTAGGGTTGTTGTGTATTAGTAGTAGTATATAGAGATTGCAGTGTATCTAATCTTGCCTCATACTGCAGAAGAGCAAAGGACCATTGATAGAGGCTCTTCGACCTAAATTGCAGGTATTCCATCCTATCAAACAACAAATGTGAATCAAACTACTCTTACAAATATAAAATAGTATTGTTTTAGTCTGATGAGTGAACAACACACACATACATATATTATAGCTGTCTGAAATTGCATATTTACATTTTAGTATGAGCTTACCCTGTTTGTGGGTTCGACTTTGACAGCCCTCGCCTCACCAGCAAGCGCGTTCAAGGTCGCCTTGTGCCCCTGCAGACGGCGTTGAAGGTGATAGCATCTGATTTTTTATTAACAATAGTATTTCTGTTGAAAACTAGCTTACTTCCTTTGTGTGCTGAGCAGATGCTGATGGGAATTGTGATGATCTGAAGCATGGACTTTCTTCAGATGATCACAATCAGCAGGCCGCATGATTTTCATTCACGTTACAACGAAGATGATTCTTTGCACCCTTTCCTGTTTTACAATCGAGATTTCGTATTCATAAATCATAATGTGTGTGTAAGTTTTCGAGATAACGAATGAGTTGACTGTTGATGGAAACAAAAAACAAACAGAGGAAATTGAATGTGAATGTAATTTGATAAGAAGCATTGGTTATACTAACCAACCATGTACCGCTTTTTAATATATTTTTTACTACTTTTTTTATTTGAATTTCTTATATTTTCATTCATTTTGTACAGGCTAAGTTTGGTTGTGTAGTGTCCCGTTTAATATTTGTTCTGTATTTTAGACTATGCAATCGCCATTCGCCAACAACAAATTTAATGAAACCTAAGCCAGGACGGACTTGGCTCTTTTCTAATTCTTGGGTTTTTTCTTTAATTCCTTTCCTTTTATAATATCGATCTCATTTTCCACTTTTTTAGGAAACTCTGTCTATACGAATTTTAATGTTTTTTTCTTGTTACACGTGACAAACCTTTTTTCTAGTTTTGAGTGAAAAGATATTTTGGTTACTTGAAACTTGCGTAATTTAAAATTAGAAAACAAAGGGAAAGGGTTGAAAACAAAACTTCTCTCATGCTAATAAATTCATTGATGCAAGAATATTAGCACTAACTAATACTTCCTCCGTTCACCAATAAGTGTCCACTTTAGAATAGTAATCATATTTGTGAATAAGTATCTACTTTCCCTTTTTGTACAATACTACCCTCTTTACTTTACAGAAATTACTATCCTTTGTCATTTAGAACCCACTTCACATCAACTTTATTTCTACCTTTTTATCATCCCAACAACTTTATTCTTACTTTTTGGTCAATACCACCTCTTTTTTGTCATACCACTATTTTTTTTTGTCATATCTCACTACCCCTATATCCTAACTTTTACCCCACTTACTTTCACTTTATCAGCTTTCTTAATCTCCGTGTCCAGTACAAAGTGGACACTTATTCCTGAACGGAGGGAGTACTAGTTACGGCATTTATAACAATGGTTTTTGAAGCGCTAAGATGATAGGTATTTTGTTGGGGTCTAAATAATTAATAGTTTTAGTTTGAAATTTTTATTATGGTTAAGCCCTACTTTAGGATTATCTAATGATTGATTTTGTATTTAATTTTATTTTTTAATTTTAATTTAATTTTTGCTATATATAACAAATTAATTATCTAAATATATAGAATTAAAAATCGAATAATTTTATTGAATTTAAAAAACAAATACAAAATATACAATAATATTGAAAACAAAGCTAGAGCTAGTTGAGCAGACCGAAACGCGTCCAAATTTCTTCAATCAAATCGTCCACTAGACACTCGTTGGCCGTTGCATCTTGAACGCGAGCTCATCTCTCAATATATTTTCTGAATTCACTCGTTCCACCCATGATTACTGGTGCCATATTAACCTCCTTGTCGCCCCAACATCCTTTCGTGCAGCTTCTTGCATCTGAGCTCGAGGACCCTCTCTCATACATCCTCATCTTCTTTGAGATCGAACAATTCTCCGTTCCAAGACATGTTTGTTCTAGAATATTATTTGAAAGAATTCAAGAATGTTTTTTTGAGAATTTTTGTGGGAATGAAGAAATAAAGAAGGTATGGATGTTGAGTGATGAATATGATGTATTTATAGGGAAAAAAATATTACCGTTTCCTACCGTTGAGGTAATTGAATTATTTATTATTTTTTTTTAATTTCAGAATTAAAAAAAAAAATTCTGGACAGAGGGTGGAGGCGACGTGTGTCCCTCCTCAACTTAAAACATCCGCCTCGCCCCTGGGCTTCACAACGTCAGGGCTTCATTTTCCGCGCCCGCCCGCCGCTTCTCCAATGCCGACGCCCTCGTCGCAGGCGGGCTTTCACCTCTTTCGCCCGCTGAAGGCCCGGGCTTCATAGCACCGTTAGAGGTGCTCTTACCGACCTATATATCACCAAATATAGTACTTGTGCTAATTTTTCGTATTTGAAATATTCCAGAATTTCTATGTTAGTAGTTAAGAATCGAGTACTTGCTCATGTATATAACAATGAACAATGCGTACTTTATTGATAAACTTGAACACGAACAAACTGATAAGTATTACAGTGAAACTGAAGAACAAAGTTTAGATAAACCAAAGATCGTCCGAAGTTAGACTTCTGCCCGCAAGACGAGAATACACCCCGGTAGTGCTCACGGAAAAGCGGCTTGTTCCCAAAGGTTAAAACGATCTTAACGTCTCAGTAGTAGCAACACCGTAAACTGGACCGAGCACCGGCGAACTGGAACTGGATCGAAGACTGAATTGGAATGATATGCTATGCTTTGCTTATGCTTTAGAGAGGAGAGAATGCTTCGATTGTTGAGTGAGAAATGCAAATGAGCATGCCTCTTTATATTGCAGCTCTCGAACATGTGGAGGGGTTCGTCCAATTAACACTACCATGAATAGCCGGCGGTTTATGGACGTGAATAGATGGCCGGATGTGAACAGTCTTGGCTATTACAGAAGCCAAAGGTCATGGGACGATGGGCTTCACACGACTGGACTTGCGGAATGGGCTGAACAATTAAATGAATTCGGCTCGTGGAGTTGGTCCAAAAAGATAAGGCCCAAACACCAATTGCCAAGATCCAAGTCTCAGGCCTGAGCCCGAGCCCGACCCTCCCATCCGGACTGCAGCGGCGGCGGCGACGGCGCGTGTGTGTGCGCGCGCGAGGACACCCATACACACCAACCCAACAGGTATTAAGCCCATACTTGACACCCCTTTGAATTCATAAGTGTATCAATTGAAGTGTATCAGTTGAAGTTGCTCTCACCCCTTTGAATTCATAAGTGTATCAATTGAAGTTGCTCTCACTCCACACTTATATAGGTGACTCTTATTCTCAACTATCCTACCATACTTGACCTCTCCGAGGTATTCATGAATCATTAAAAGTCATAAGACTTAACCTCACCACGTGTAGGTAAATAAACACTCACTGCTCTCAGAGAATAGGTATGTTTGAGTGTTTAACACACGGAATCTTATAACTTCGTTGTCTCATTGAACCAAGCTCTTGGATCCTCCAATGTAAAAGGTTGGATTTCCGCTATAATCATCCTTAAGATGTGGATTTAACACCCATTTTCTCTAACAGCTTATACATTTGATCGCGATTAATGCTCTTAGTCAGCAGATCCGCTAGATTATCTATTGACCTCACATAGTCAAGATAACCCCACTCAAGATCAAATGCCTTACGGTGTTATGTCGTCGACGAATATGTCGAGACTTACCGTTACAAAACATATTTTGTGCCCGTCTAATAGCAGATTGGCTATCGCAGTGTATCAACACAGACGGCACAGGCCTCGTCCAACATGGAATATGCTCGAGGAAATTTTTAAGTCATTCAGCTTCTTCACTAGCTTTATCCAAAGCTATGAATTCAGATTCCATGGTAAACCTTGCAATACAAGTCTGTTTCTTAGACTTCCAAGATACTGCACCACCCCCAATAGTGAACACGTATCCACTCGTAGAAAACGAGTCTTTGGAGTCAGATATACAACTAGTATCACTATAACCTTCAAGTACAGCAAGCTCTCTTGAATAATGAATCGCAAAGTTCTGAGTATATTTCAAATAATCCAGTACGCGCTCTAGGGCCCTCCAATGTTCTTTACTTGGATTAGCAGTATAGCTACTCAACTTGTGAACTTAGCTTGCTATATCAGGTCTGGTACAATTTGACAAATACATCAAACTCCCAATGATCTTAGCATATTCATCTTGACCCACAGGTTCCCCCTTATGCTTACTTAGATGAACATTCAGTTCCCAAAGAGTCTTAGCAATGGGTTTATCAAAAATATTGAATCTCCTCAACACTTTCTCAACATAGTGAGATTGCAACAAAGCAATTCCGTTGAGCGTTCTTAGAATCATAATTCAAAGAATAACATCAGCCAAACCCATATCTTTCATGCTAAAATTCATATTTAGCATTCTCTTCGTTTCACCAATCACACGAGAGTTACTACCCATAATCAACATGTCATCTACATAAAGACAAACAATAACATAATCGTCACTCGTTTTCTTAATGTAAACACACTTGTCACTCTCGTTGATCTTAAAACCATTTGACAACATCACTTCGTCAAACTTCAAGTGCCATCGCAGAGGTGCTTGTTTCAATCCATATAAAGACCGTTGTAGTTTGCATACCATGTGCTCTTTCCCAGGTACTACAAACCCTTCCGATTGCTTCATATAGATTTCATCATCTAACTCTCCATACAAGAATGCAGTCTTAACATCCATTTGATTAATCTCAAGATTGCGCAAAATAACAATAGCGAGAAGCACCCTAATCGAAGTAAATCTCGTCACGGGCGAGTAGGTATCAAAGAAATCATAACCAGCTTTTTGTCTAAAGCCTTGAACTACAAGTCGGGCCTTATATTTATCAATAGTACCGTCAGACTTGTACTTCTTCTTTAGGATCCACTTGCATCCTAAAGCCTTACAACCTGGTGGTAGTTCAACTAACACCCAAGTGTGATTAAGCATAATAGACTCAATCACGATGTCTATTGTTTCTTTCCATAAAGCCGTATCCGAACCAGATAATGCTTCTTTTACGGATACTGATTCACTGTTTAGCATTAAAACGCTGTAGTTCAGTCCATAAATCTTTACTTTCCGTACTCTAATACCTCGTCTAGGTTGATTCACAGGTGTAGACCTAGGTCACTTTCTATTCGGTGGTCCAAAGAACACCGGATTAGAACTCGAAGCTTCATTTCCATCTATGGGTTCAGAACTCATAGGATCATCTATAAGTTTCGAACTTGTTGCTTCATCCTCAACTCTCTTGCTAGAGTTAGGATCAATTTTATCCTTATTAAGATAGATATTCTCAATAAATACAACATTCCTTGATTCCATCGTCGTACCCACATGAATGTCGGATATCTCCGACTTGTGTACAACAAACCGATAAGCGATGTTGTTCAGTGCATAACCAATAAAGATGCAATCTACTATTTTAGGTCCAATTGTAACTTGTTTTGGTAAAGGCACTTCAACCTTAGCTAAACACCCACACTTTGAGATATTTATACGAAGGTTTCCTTCCTTTCCAAAGCTCATAAGGAGTCATGTCATTTCCATTGAGTGAAATTTTGTTCAAGATATAGTTAGCTGTCAAGATAGCTTCCCCCCTACATATTCTGGGGTAATCCCGAACTAATCAACAAGACGTTCATCATCTCTTTAAGAGTACGAATCTTACGTTCAGCAATGTCATTTGATTGTGGTGAATAAGGAGCAGTCATTTAATGGATTATACCACTTTCGTTGCATAATTCAGCAAACGGTGCAACATACTCTCCACCTCTATCACTTCGAACCATTTTTATTCGGCAACCAAGTTGATTTTCGGCTTCATTCTTGAAGTTTCTAAAAGCTTCAATAGCCTCATCTTTACTTCTTAACAAGTAAAGGTAGCAATACCTAGTGCAATCATCAATAAAAGTAATAAAATATCTTTTACCACCTCTAGTTTGCACAAACTTTAAATCACAAACATCGGTGTGTATTAGTTCTAGAGGTTTGGTGCTTCGTTCAACCGACTTAAACGCTAACTTAGCCATTTTCGCTTCAACACAAACTTCACACTTGTCTTGTGTCTTAGATAAATCAATCTTTAACAAATCCATGTTAGAAAGTCTTTTTATAGCATTTAGATTTACGTGACCTAGTCTACAATGCAATAAATCATAACACTCAAACAAGTAAGCAGAAGCAATAGCTTTATTATCATTAGCAACTGCATTTGAAGGCTTACAAGTACGGACGCTAAGCTTGAACATATCATCGACAATATGACTTTGTCCGATGATTTTGCCAACTTGCGTATGATTACAAAATTACTACGAAGATCTATCTCAAACTTAGCTCTAACTAATTTGACACCATACACTAAGTTCTTGCGGATTGCCAAAGCATGGAGCACATCCTTCAAAGTTATGGCCACGCCAAAGGTGAGTTAAATCACAAAATTCCAACTTCAAGAACCGGAGAAGTACGGTCACTCGCCTCGGTGATAAAGCGGTCTTTGACCTCCTTGTAGGTATAAAACAAATCCCGGTTCACACAGATATGAACAGTCGCACCTGTGTCAAGAAACCAAGTAACAGGGTTAGGGTCTGAGACATGGTTTACCTCGGTGATCATGGCAACAAAGTCATCTTTATCCCAAGAGTCGAAGTCCTTCTCGACATGGTTGACCTTGCCCTTTCCATTCTTCTTCGGTAGACGGCAGTTCTTCGCCATATGTCCGGGCTTATCACAGCTGTAGCACGTTCCGGTGAACTTGGTCGGAGGTGCCACATCTTTTTCTTTGCCTTTGGCAGGATAAGGACGTTTCTTAGAAGGTCTGCCCCTACCACCAGTCAGATTAGTCTTAGCCTCCATTGGAGCTTTGGCCTTCAAATCTTGATCACGGACTTGAGCTTCAGTTTGAAGCTTAGCCACCAACGTCTCAAGGGACTCTCATTTCGCTTATGCTTAAGGTATTCCTTGAACTTCTTCCAACTAGGCGCCAGCTTGTCAATCAAGAGTGCCACAGTATATGCCTCGGGCAGAGGTGTACCCTCGGAATGGACATTGTGTATAAGAGTTTGGAACTCTTGTACTTGGGGCATCACAGGACGACTGTCCACCATTTGGAATTCGGTGAGCCTCATCACTACGAACTTCTTCGTGCTAGCAGGGTTAACACGGTTCTTCAACTCAAGAGCATTCCAAATTTCTTAGGCAGTCTCCTTGATGCTGAACACATTGAACAAGCCATCATCAAGCCCATTCAGCAACATATTCCGACACAGATAGTCGGAATGCACCTAAGTATCGTAGTCAATACGAGCTTGCACATTTGCCTCGTCCTCAACTGGGAGAGGAGGTCTTTCTTCACGCAGGAACCTAACAAGCCCCATTGTGGTGATGTAAAATATCATCTTTTGGGACCATCTTTTGAATCAGAGCCCGAGACAACGGGAGCTTTCTCGGCAATAGGCATGAGCAGAGCAGCAGGTTGAACAGGAGCTATAGTTGAGCTCGATGAGCCAATGGTTCCAAAAACAGTTGATGGATTAGTGGCAGCGCAGGTGCCCGAATTGGTAGACATAGTTTCAGCAGAGTTTCACGTTGAACTTCAGTTTTAGAAAGCACACGAACAAGTAACTTTCGTTATTCTTGTCTTGCGATTATTAAGAATTGGTACTTGCTCGTGTATATAATAATAAACAATGCGTACTTTATTGATAAACTTGAACACGAACAAACTGATAAGTATTACAATGAAACTGAAGAACAAAGTTTAGATAAACTAGATGATGGTCCCAATACGAGTTCTGGTGTATGGGGGGGGGGGGGAATACACCAGTTAGGAATTTTAAAAACAACCCCCTGAAAATATCACAACCGAGCAAGAGGACTCAGCTGGAATCACAACTGAGTAGGAAAACTCAGCTGTAAGAGTGGTGTTGTACGGAATGTGGTGGATAAAAATAACTCGTATAAAATAACTCACGCTCAGATGCAAGGTCGGTCAATAACCAAATCAGATTAGAATGCAAAGATGCAGTTTTGAGTGCTGGTTAGTTGGTCAGTTGAAAATGCAATAAGAAACTGAACAGAAAACACAAACACACAAGGATTTACGTGGTTCGGAGAGAACTCCTACGTCCACAGGGAGTTGTGAGTCCACACAACTCAGTCTAAATTCTTTAGGACTGGAAATACAAAGCTTACGCAGGCTTTGCAACCGTTCAGATAAGTTTGCGGGTACTTATCAACCTTACAGATAAGTTTACGGGTACTTATCAACCTATCTACTCAATTTCGGGAAGAGTATGATCCTAACAACCTTTTTAGGGGATGTGTATGAGGGTGGGTTTTTCCAACTGCTAGCTCGAACAAAGATGTGAGCTAGGATCTAGGCTTGAACAAATGAAGACTCAAACTAAGATCTAAAACACCAAGACAGATTCTAACACTCTATGAACTCTCAACTAGTGATGTTCTTAGAGGAAAATTTCAGTTTAGCTCGTGTGCAGTTTTTCGTTCTTTCGCTCGTTTATCTCTTGTCTCGCACTTATCTGTCTTCTCAGTATCTTGGTGAATAAATGAAGGCCTCTATTTATAGGCGGAGAGAATCAACTAGCCGTTGGATGAGCCGTTGATCTCTGTTCTGTGAAAGCGATGGCTTGTCTCTCATCTCTGCAGATTTTCCCGATTTGGCAACTGTGAACTTCTGCTTTCCATCTGAGACAGCCTTGTGTTGGGCCAAATGAGGTAATGACAGAACGTCAAACCTTCACGTGACTTTCTTTTTTAAATTCAAATTTCAACCTTTGTCTTTCAACATTGGTTGGTCGGTTGAGAAGTTTGGTCTTTATCTGAGTGGTCTTCAGCTGATGTTCCATCTGATCGCTATCTTCATCTGACATTCTGTCTGAAGAGGAACAGTTGAACTCTCAACTGCCTTGAACTTCATGTTGTCGATCTATCAGATCGAATCTTGCAACTGATGTTCCATCTGAACAGTTGGCTTGAATGCTCAGTTGTCTTTCTCACATCTGATGTTCTGTATCTTGAAAGCTCAGTTGTCTTTCTTACATCTGATGTTTTATATCTTGAACGCTCAGTTGTCTTTCTTACATCTGATGTTCTGAATCTTGAACGCTCAGTTGTCGTTCTATCCGAGTAACGCCATGTTGCCATCTTCACCTGTAAAGATAAAATCTCAACATTGCTCAAACAGCGAGCCTAAATACTAACATTAGGATCTGGCAACATCTACTCGGTTGGGGTCAGTTGGTTTTGGAATCAATCAAAACTTTACTTAAATTTCCCAACAATTTCCCCTTTTTGATGATACCAAAACCCTACTAATCTAAACCCTACTGACCTATCTAAAATCTCAGCTGAAATTCTAGACAGTTTATAAGATTAAACATCAAATGGTTAGCACAGTTATCACATGGTATTGAAATAACTTTGCAATTCAGAGCTTGGACAACTAGAGATTGTACGTCAAGGTGAATCGGATATAAGATGAAGGTTTTCATTAGAAGTGATGATTACACAGATAAGTATAGAAATCAAATTACATCTGTTGCTCAAAAACTCTAACTTGGCTAATACTTCAGCCCATACTTCCCAAAAATTCTGACAAAAATTTCTCTTTTTGCATCTGACTCCTTCGATATATCTATTCCATGTTCCTGGAAAACTTTCCTTGCTTCAGCTGCAATCTTTGTCCTGTTGGGATTTCTTGTGTCTGGAATAAAAGGAGGGAGATATGTGACCTTCTGAGGGACGGGGACGGTGTTCATATCCAGCTTTGCATCTATCATTGCTCATCTGAACTGGCTGAACACGCCCGGATCCCCAGAGTGTAGCTCAGTCAGGGCTTCCTTGAAGGCTCTCCTCGCATCCTCAGTTGTGAACACCTTCCTATAGTAGAAATCATTCACAAACTCTTGCTTGAATGATTCCCAATCGTCGTTCCATTCTGCATGCATCCACTTATCCACATGGTTAAAGCGTCCTTGGAGCTTGATTTTTCTTGGCAATCTCTGTTGCTTCAACCTTACTTCAGCCTTCACCTGATGTTTTTCAATACGTCGTCGGCTGCGAGAGGCAATATTTCTGTCCAAGTTGTTGGTAACATTGGCAAGCTCTTCTTCAAACTTGTTGACTCTCGAAGCTTGGTTGGCTGCAAACTTCTTGATCTATTCAGGATTCATATAGTCTTTCTCTGGAACATCCATAGCCTTAGCAGCAGCAGCAACACACTCTTCGGTTGTGATACCGTCGAGTTCAGCATCGAGCTCGGCTGCAATCTCGGCTATGGAGTTGTAGGAAACTCCATACTCCTTGGCTTGTTCCATGTCCTTCAGCATTTCATCTCCTCCGACAACAATAGATTTCAGCATTTGTTGTTTCTTGTCGGTTGGCTTCGGAGCGGACTTCTTTTTCTGAGCTTTCTTCTTCAGCTGAGATTCTTCGGCTGGTGTCTCATCTTCCCCGATCTCATCTTGCTGCATCGCATCTTCCCCCTTTTTGGCATCAGCAACAAGGCTTGCGACTGAGCCATCCAGAGAGGTGAGTGTCTGTTCAGCTTGCTGAATTCGGTTGAAGAGTTCATCGACAAATCATTCCACTTCAACCTTCTTCGCCAGTTCCTTATCATGGCGCTCTTCATCAGCTTTCTTGATGGCGGCAAAGGTTTTAGTGACTTCAGTCTGGAAAGCGACGAACTCAGCCCATCTGGATTCAAATCGAGAGTCCCATTCTTCGTCTTGCGTTTGTTGAGATTTGGCAAGATTTGATTCAGAAATGAACTTGAGCACGTTCAGTTCGGATTTGATTCCCAGAACGGATGTCTTCAGATCTGAGATGTCCTTGTTGGTGGATGTTGAAAGATCATCCAACTTTGTCTTCAGCGCATCATTATCCTCCAGCAACTTCTTGTGCTTCTCATCCTGAGCTTCCATCATTCTCAGCTGTTCGTCTTTGTTGAGCTGGATGTTGGCAAGCATCTCCTTCCTTAGCTGATTGACTCTCTCAGCGATCAGCTCACAAATTTCATCTGTTGAGGGTGCTGGATGATCAGCTGGAGCTGGTTGGTCAGAAGGTGCTGGCTGTTCAACAGTAACCATGGCTTGGCGATTGGCCAAGTACTGTTGAAGTTCTTCCTCTTCCTGCTTGGCTGCTGCTGCAGCTGCATCAAGATCATCTACAAAATCAGCAGACTTGGTCAACATGTTGTCCAGGAAATTGACACAGTCTTGTTCAGCTGTCTCCCTTGTGTCTCTTCCTTCTGCCTTGCTGATGTCCGGTCGGCGAGTCAGCAGAGTGATCTTATTGTTGTATGCAACCTCCAGGTTGGTGTAGTTGAAGTACTCCCTTATGCGTGACTCATCGGCCTTGAGCTGGTTCCAGCTGTGTATGCGGATGGTATCTTCCTTGACATACCAGTGGCTGAATATGATGTTGAATTGATATAGCAGCTCAGTTCCGAGAGTGGCAAAGGTCGGCATGTCGCGCGCCTCGAAAAACATTCCGATCAGCTTTTGAAAGCAATATGCCAATTTTCCTTCATGTTTCTGCGCGACAGCTCGACGATCAGCTTCTTTGTCGATGGGGGAGGGAGAGAGATTTTCATAAGGGATTGGTTCAAGGGTTTCTTCAACATTAGCCAAAGAGGTGGTCCCAATGTTGGCATCGAGCGGGGAGCTCGGGATTTCTGACTGTGTGGGGATGTTGGCTGCAAGAGGTTCCTCAACATTGGCCGAAGAAATGGTCACAATGTTGGCATCGAGCGGGGAGCTCGGAATTTCTGGCTGTGTGTCAGTTGTGAGAACCTCTTTGGGCTGTACGGCATCAGCTCCTGCCATGGGGGAGGTTGGAACATCTTCGGGTTCCTGGGATGAAGAAGATGCATCTGAGGAGATGTTCGGCTCATCTGCTGGTTCAGTTTCCATCCCTTCCATCACGTCTCTGTGAGGAACAACCTCGAAGGCAGCCGCGTCAACTGAGTGACTTGACTCAGATGGCTCCTCCTCAGCTGGTACCTCTTCAGCTGGTGTGGCAACTGACTTCTTCTTGAAACGAAGTCTCAACTTCTTCTTTGCTGGCTCGTCCTCTTTCTCCTTATCTGACTCATCTCTGAGTCGGCGAGCAGCTGTTGATTTGGAAGAGCGGCCGGCAGCTGGAGACAGCTCCTCAGCTGTATCTTTCTCTTCGGCTGATTTCACAGCTTCTCTTTTATCCTTGGGAGTATAAACACTCCTGATCACATCTTGAGCCTTCTTGGCTGTTGGGAATAGCATCTGCCTCTTGATTGGGGTCTCCTCACAGTCTTCCCATACCATGTTCTGATCCTTTGTTGCGAGAAGGATCAGGGCAGAAATCTTAACTCCAAAGTTGAGAGTTCCCTTAACACTCAACAACTTTTCCCCGAAGTCAGTTGTGGTTTCAGAAATCTTCTGTTTCTCCATCATCAACTGGTGTTCGAAATATTTAAACCAGTTGATGTTGTGCTTGTGCTTGTGCTCCAAAGCAATCAGCTGCTTGAGCTTTGGTCGGCTGATGTCTCCGAAGGCTCCGCTGTATCCGAAGATGACTTTGGATACAACATCGAACAAAAGTCGGTGCTCGGGCTTCAACTTCGTTCACTGCATGTTTCTTCTCAATTTTTCAGCAGTGATGAGAGCATTCTCCAGAAATTGATCGGCATCTGCATCGGAGATGTTCTCGACTGTGTCCGTGGCGGTCAGATTTGGTGGAATAATGGAGCGTAGAATATCGGAGACTGGAATGGAGGCGGTGACACGGCGGATCGTTCTGGCAGGAACGTCGCGCTGTCTGCAAGATACTTCTGAAACGAGGCCATCTCGGCTGTCGATG
Source organism: Schizonepeta tenuifolia (assembly GCA_029490685.1). NCBI lineage: Eukaryota > Viridiplantae > Streptophyta > Magnoliopsida > Lamiales > Lamiaceae > Schizonepeta > Schizonepeta tenuifolia. The sequence continues at coordinate 85,257,590 of CM055958.1, forward strand.
GGAGATTTCAAGTTTAGGTAGATTTCTCCGACCTGTCGCCTGAGAAGGTGAGTGGGGAAGAGCATCGCCCACTCAAGAAGACCGTTCTCCCTGAGAAGATCGGCGATGGGGGATAACACCGGCGAGTCCAGTGCGTCTTCCGATAGAATTTGCTCGAAGTGAATTTTGGAGAGCATCATCTCAAAAATTTCCTCGTATGATGACGGAACTAGTGCAGGTCCAGAGGATGCCATCTTCTTTCCTTGAGTAGAAGCTTTTGGTGCCATTTAGTAATGCTGTGAAGATTATATAGAGAGAAGAAAACAAGAACTTGCAAAAAATGGTGAGACAAAATCGGAGACGATGATGAACAGTTACTGCAGATAAACACAAATGTAGAAGGTAAGAAATCACTTCCTGATTTTCCGCCTTTTATAGGTTAGTGGGTCGATTGAAATCGACGGCCAGGGTTAAATGGCGCGAATCCATCAACGGCTGAGATCTCGCGACTGTTGACTAGCTTTGACTTGACGTTGAATTCCGAGTTCCAATACGCGCGAGTGAGAAGGTGAAATGTTTTTATGTCAGCCCAGTCGCACTATAAAGTAGGGCTATTGATATTTAGCCGTACTTTACATTAAATGCATTATGATGGCTATTTTAATCTAACTGACATGCTCAGGAATGTTTGAATTTATTTCAAACATTCTCATTTAAGACACAAACACCTTCAGCTATAAATAATACCTGCCAGTTGATGTCGGAATCAGCTGTGTACCTGCCAGCTGATGTCGGAATCAGCTGTGTTCCAATATTGCGGCATACCATCAGCTGACTCGAGTTCGTCTGTTCAGCTGACGTCTGATGTCTTCGGTTGGCGATCCGCATCTGAGATTCTCCCTTCATCTGAGCTTCCCCCTCATATGAATATCTATCTCTTCACCTCGGCTGATTCCTCATCTGATGGATCCAACAATCCAAGGAGATCGCATAACATCTTGAACCGTGCTTCGGCTAGAGGTTTGGTGAGGATATAGGCTCTCTGAATCTCAGTTGGAATCTTCTCCACAGATACATCCTTCTTCTCAATATGATCTCGGATAAAATGATGTCGGATGTCAATGTGCTTTGTTCGAGAATGGTGAACAGGATTCAAAGAGATAGCAATGGCACTTGAGCTATCACAATGGATGGGAACCTGTCCAGTTGCAACTTTATAATCTCTCAGCTGTTGCTTGAGCCACAACACTTGCATGCAACAACTACCGGCAGCCATGTACTCTGACTCGATTGTAGAAGTAGCAACACATGCTTGTTTCTTGGAGAACCATGAAACTAGTTTGCTTCCCATGAACTGACAGTGTCCAGATGTGGACTTTCTGTCCAACCGATCTCCGGCTAGATCCGCATCTGAGTATCCGGTCAGTTGGATATTGTCGTCAGTTGGGTACCACAATCCAACATTAACAGTACCCTTCAGATACTTAATAATGTTCTTTGCTGCCAACATGTGTGCTTCCCTTGGCTGAACTTGGAACCGAGCACACACTCCAACCGCGTAAGATATGTCTGGCCTACTGGCGGTTAGATATAGCAAAGAACCAATAATCCCTCTATACTTACCGGCATCTACGAGTTTTCCCTCAGATCCGGGTTCAATCTTCCAGTTAGTATTCATCGGGATCCGTGTGGTTTTACTTGACTGTTAATCGAACTTTGCGATGAGCTCCTTTGTATATTTGGACTGATTAATGAAAATTCCTTTTGATGACTGCTTCACCTGTAGCCCAAGAAAATAATTCATCTCGCCCATCATCGACATCTCGAATTTCTCCTTCATGAGAGTTGAGAATTGCTCACACAGCTCCTCCGACTTGGAACCGAATATGATGTCATCAACATAGATTTGCACAACAAGTATGTCTTCTCCAACTTTTATGGTGAACAGTGTTTTGTCAACTGACCCTCGTTTGAACCCCGAGTTCAGAAGAAAATCACATAGAGTGTCATACCAAGCCCTGAGTGCTTGCTTCAATCCATAGATCGCTTTCTTCAACTTATACACTCTTCCATCTTCAGTCTCAAAACCGGGAGGCTGTTCAACATAAACATCTTCCTTGATATCACCGTTGAGGAAGGCACACTTCACATCCATCTGATAAACCTTGAACTTGTGAAATGCGGCATAGGCTAGAAATATTCTGATGGCTTCTCACCTTGCAACAGGCGCGAAGGAGTCCTCGAAATCGATTTCTTCTTGTTGGCAATATCCTTGGGCTACCAACCTTACCTTATTCCTCACGATGAATCCAATGGCGTCTCTCTTGTTCTTGAAAATCCACTTTAATCCAATAACTTTAACACCATTTGGTCTTTCTACCAACTCTCATACACAGTTACGTAGAAATTCATTCAGCTCTTCTTGCATGGCTATTGTCCAATGAACACAGTTGAGAGCTTCCATAACATTATTCGGTTCTGGCACATCAGCTACGAAATATGAAATCATGGCAACATCTCCTGCCTGTTCGAACTCCTCAAGAACTACCAACTCCTCAGCATATTGGGCGTAAGTGTTGGAATCTTTCTCAGCTGAGTCTGGATTTGCAACTCTGCTTCTAGTACTCACACCTTTGGCTGGATCTCCAATGATGTTGTCTTTGGAGTGATCTTCATACCATCTCTTGTTGCGTCTTCCTTCTTCTTCCAACAGTGGCTGTTCCGTGACCTGAGCTGTAGGAGATGCTGGGATCTTCAGAACTGGTGATTTGTCAGCAGTTGAGTCTGGATCCTCAATATGGACAATATTTTGAACCGGGCTCGGTTGGGCTTCGGATGCTGATGCAGTTGGAGTGACATCAGCTGAAGTTCCCCCTTGAGATGAGCTGGGGTCTTCACATTCATCTTCAGAGGAACAGGGATCATCATCCTCGGTTGCCCATACCAATGGTTCAGCTAGATTCTTCTGCCTTAAAACCTGCGATCTGGTGAGAGCTGGTGGAACATGTGGATCTGCTTGTTGTCCTTTAGCCTATTCCCTGCACTCAAAAGTAGATTCATCAAAACTAACATGAGGTGTTATCTCCACAACACAAGAACTGTTATTGAAAACTCAATAAGCCTTGATCCGAGCGGCATATCCGAGAAATATGCCCTTCGAAGCCTTGGCGTCAAAAGTTTTCAACTGAATCTTCCCATTGTTGTGAATATAACACTTAGAGCCAAAAACGCGAAGATATGAAATATCAGGCTTCCTGCATCTCCATAGCTCATATGGAGTCTTTCCCAACCGCTTGGTCAGAAGAGACCGGTTCTGGGTATAGCAAGCTGTGTTGATTGCCTCAGCCCAAAATCTTTTTGGCAGAGCTGAGTTTGTCAACATGGATGTTGCAGTATCCTTCAGCATTCGGTTCCTTCGCTCGGCTACTCCATTCTGTTGTGGAGTACGCGCAGCCGATGTTTGATGAGTGATTCCGTGTTTCTCACAGTATTCGATGATGGTTTCATTGAGGAACTCGGTTCCACGATCTGATCGGTTAGAAATGATTTTCATCTCATGTTGGTTAGATATCCGATCCATCAGCTTGGGTAGCTCATCTCGGGTTTCACTCTTGTGACGCATGAAAATGGTCCACGTGTACCTAGAGAAATCATCAGTAACAACAAGTGTATATTCGTTATCATTCATGCTCTTGGGTGTAACAGGCCCGAAGAGATCCATATGGATCAGCTGTAATACTCGGTCGGTTGAGGGAATCGTTTTCAACCGAAAGGAGGATCTAGCGAGCTTTCCCAACTGACACGCACTGCAGATATGTGTTGTTGAAAACACACGGTTCGGGATGCCCTTTGCATGATCCTGTCTCGCAAGTCGGTTCATTGTCTTGAAATTCAGATGGTTGAGTCTTTTGTGCCATAGCCAGCTCACATCTGAACTGCTCTTTGATAAAAGACAGGTGTCAGGAGGACTACTATTCCAATCTGCATAGTAGACATTCCCGGTTGGGGATCGATTTCCCAACAATATGACTTGCTTTGTTCTGATAATTTTGACCCTGCAGCCCTGTGCATCAAACTTGACAGAGAAACCATTATCACAGAATTGGCTGATGGAGAGCAAGTTATGCTTCAATGCATCAACATATGAAACATTGGGAATAGACACGAGATTGGTTTCAAGGGTACCGTAGCCTTTGGTGTGACCTTTTGAGTTGTCACCAAAGGTAACTGATGGTCCTTCCTTCTCCACGAAACTTCCAAGCAAATCCCTCAGATTTGCCATGTGTTTCGAGCATCCACTGTCCATCACCCACATGGTAAGTGATGCTTTATTCTTCCTCAACTGTTCCTCCTGCTCCTGCACAGAGAAACACGCTTAGGTCCCCAATTTTAGTTGGGTCCTGGAGGGTTAGAACCAGTTCCCCCTTGAACTGTGGGTCGCTTTTCCCTGTAGATTCGGATAGATTTGTCATTCCAGATTATCTTTCCTTCTCCATCAACTATAACAACGCCTCGGTCATCCTTAGGCTTTTTGTTGTTGTTGACGTTCTGATTCTTGGGAGGAGATTGATTTCTCCCATTGTGGGCTTTAGAAGGAGAGACGTTCCCCCTGTTTTGTTGACGAGATCGGATGTCATTGTGGAATCTTTGTGGCTGAGTCTGATTCCATCTTCCTGACTGTTGACGACAGCTGTTCATGCCCTGTTGTTGATTCATGTTCTGGCATGAATATCCGCAGATGTTGGAACTGTTCCACATCGGTTGACTCTGATGGAACCTCTGGTTGTTCTGATGATGGAACCGATGTTGATTCTGATGGTTGAATCCCTGTTGGTTCGGTTGATTCTATCTCTTCTGAGGTCGGTTCTGAGGTCGGTTCAGAGGTCGGTTCAGAGGTCGGTTCTGATTTTATCTTCGATGTCTCTGATTCCTCTTCTGAGTCCTTGAACATTCCCCCTCGGTTGTTGTCCCAACCGATGGATTCTTCAGTTCTCCAACCACAGCTCTTTTTCCTTTCTCAGCTGTAGTTTCCTTAGATGGTTGTGCTTGTTGTGACGTGGAGGTTGGATTAATTTGGGGAGTTGCAGACTCAACCGGATTTGATTTGGCAACTGTGACATCCACAGCCTTGATAAAGGTTGCGGGTGGAATTCCAATGTCCTTGACCATGTCGTAACCGAGTCCAGACATGTCATCCATCTGTCGTTGGTAACTGATAAGATTCTCGATGATTTTGGATGATTGATATTGCTTTATTAGGTTGTCCCTCTCAGTTTGTAGATCCTTGAGAAGAACAGCTATATGCTCGGTCTGTGCGTCTGACTTCTTCATCAGCTGATCGATCTATGCCTCTTGCTTGTTCAACTGATCATGTTGCTCCTTGATCTGCTCCTTCAACTCCTCATCGGTTGGAGCATTAGTTCGGTTAGCCACATTCAGTTGACTTTTGAGATCATCAATCTCTTTGGTTTGACTTTTAATCAAATCGTCCTTTTCGGTTAAGGATTCTTCAGGTCAGACAAATTGTTCTTGAAGATTCTTAAACTCAACCGATTGCTGATGCAATTCCTCACTGAGTTCTAGGAAGTCACCCCAAGAGGGTTCCAACTCTTCCTCTACTGTTTCCTGCATGTTAGTAGCATTAGAAGAATTTAAATTAACTGAGCTAGAATGTACCTCAGTATCATCCTGGTCGGTTCCAAATGCCATGAGACATTGATCCTGTCCGATAGCATTGTTGGTGGAAGTCAGTTCATCCTCATCTTCAGTGTCAGTGAAGATGTCCATGTCATCAGCTGCTTCTTCTGCAACCATGGTCTTGTTCTTTGCATTTTGCTTGGCCCTCAATGCTTCTCTATCTTTCTTCGACAGATCTGGGCAATCAGCTTTGAAGTGTCCCTCTTTGCCGCATTCAAAGCAACTGTTGGTCACAAGCTTTGAGTTATCTCGAGTTCGGTTGGATTTATAGAACCGCTTATATTTTCCAAACCGAGTATCCATGTCAGCTAGCTTCTTTGACAAGGCGGCTGTACTCTGTTGCAGCTCTTCTCTGCTCGGCTCCTTTGAAGCTGTGTCCGCAGATCTTGTTGCCCTTGATGTTCGCGGCTTGGAATAGTCAGCTCGAAGTGCTACTGTCTTTTTTGTTGAACCAACATCCTCATGTCGACTCGTCTGCATCGAGGACTGAGTTGATCTTCGTCGATTCACCTTGTACTCATGTCCTTTCAGGATTGAGAACAGTCTGTCCGTTCCCATCTCTCCAAGATCAGCTCGGCTTTCATGAATGTTGGTGAAGGTATCCCACTCAGCTGGTAGGGCTTGTAGTACTTTGAGGTTGATCTCTCTCAAAGTATACTTTCCTCGTCGGATAGACTGAATCCTTCGGATGATATCCATGAACCGAAGCTCCAACTGATCAATGGTTTCATCCTCTTTTAGACAGAAGTTGTCAAAATCTTGACAAGCATGTGTTCTCCTTGGTTTCGTCACTCCCTTCACTAAGAGATGCCAAAATGTCCCGCATCTCCTTAGCTGTGTTGCACTCTTCTATCCATGGAAGATAGTCTTGTCCAACTGTGGACATGATAGTGCTTTGAACCCAGATATCCAGCTGGCTCACTTTTGCTTCCTCAGGAGTGAAATCTTCTAGCTTTTTCTCAACCATCACCTCAGTTGTATCCCTATCATTGGGATTTGTAGGAGTGCGAATAACCTTTTCCATGATGGTGATTGGTCCGGATGTAATCACTTGTTGCATTCGATGATGCTTGGACAGTAGGATCTTCTTCATCCGAGTCTTCCAGGATGTATAGTTCACAACCGAGAACATAACAACAATCTTGTCTTAAACATCCATCTGCACACAACAAACAGAAAACGGACGCAAGCAGATATGCACTAGCGTGAAAACGATCTATTCAGTTGACCACTGAAGAAAACACCTCGATTCACACCTCGTGAAATAGAGACAGCAGTCTTTTGAACCACTGCTCTGATACCACTTGATGGTCCCGATACGAGTTCTGGTGTATGGGGGGGAATACACCAGTTAGGAATTTTAAAAACAACCCCCTGAAAATATCACAACCGAGCAAGAGGACTCAACTGGAATCACAATTGAGTAGGAAAACTCAGCTGTAAGAGTGGTGTTGTGCGGAATGTGGTGGATAAAAATAACTCGTATAAAATAAGTCACGCTCAGATGCAAGGTCGGTTAATAACCAAATCAGTTGAGAATGCAAAGATGCAGTTTTGAGTGTTGGTTAGTTGGTCAGTTGAAAATGCAATAAGAAACTGAACAGAAAACACAAACACACAAGGATTTACGTGGTTCGGAGAGAACCCCTACGTCCACGGGGAGTTGTGAGTCCACACAACTCAGTCCAAATTCTTTAGGACTGGAACCACAAAGCTTATGCGGGCTTTGCAACCGTTCAAATAAGTTTGCGGGTACTTATCAACCTTACAGATAAGTTTACGGGTACTTATCAACCTATCTACTCAATTTCGGGAAGATTAGGATCCTAACAACCTTTTTAGGGGATGTGTATGAGGGTGTGTTTTTCCAACTGCTAGCTCGAACAAAGATGTGAGCTAGGATCTAGGCTTGAACAAATGAAGACTCAAACTAAGATCTAAAACACCAAGACAGATTCTAACACTCTATGAACTCTCAACTAGTGATGTTCTTAGAGGAAAATTACAGTTTAGCTCGTGTGCAGTTTTTCGTTCTTTCGCTCGTTTATCTCTTGTCTCGCACTTATCTGTCTTCTCAGTTCTTGGTGAATGAATGAAGGCCTCTATTTATAGGCGGAGAGAATCAACTAGCCGTTGGATGAGCCGTTGATCTCTGTTCTGTGAAAGCGATGGCTTGTCTCTCATCTCTGCAGATTTTCCCGATTTGGCAACTGTGAACTTCTGCTTTCCATCTGAGACAGCCTTGTGTTGGGCCAAATGAGGTAATGACAGAACGTCAAACCTTCACGTGACTTCCTTTTTGAAATTCAAATTTCAACCTTTGTCTTTCAACATTGGTTGGTCGGTTGAGAAGTTTGGTCTTCATCTGAGTGGTCTTTAGCTGATGTTCCATCTGATCGCTATCTTCATCTGACCTTCTGTCTGAAGAGGAACAGTTGAACTCTCAGCTGCCTTGAACTTCATGTTGTCGATCTATCAGATCGAATCTTGCAACCGATGTTCCATCTGAACAGTTGGCTTGAATGCTCAGTTGTCTTTCTCACATCTGATGTTCTGTATCTTGAACGCTCAGTTGTCTTTCTTACATCTGATGTTTTATATCTTGAACGTTCAGTTGTCTTTCTTACATCTGGTGTTCTGAATCTTGAACGCTCAGTTGTCATTCAAGATATAAAACATCATTCCTTACATGATATTATTTTATTAATATTATTTTTATATTACGAGGATCAGTGCAGTACACGTATACCGTGTAAGAATTTCCGCCCAAACAATTATCATTCGTAGAGTGACGGAGGGACATTGGGCCTTGGGCTCTCCTGGAATTTTGGAAAATAATAGGACTATTTAAGTAATTCAATATTTATGATTAAATTAAAAAATAATTGTGATCTTGCCAGAATGATACTAAAATTCACGGACAAAACAATGAGGCGAGGTTTCAGGATTCTCGGGCATCATTTATCTCTCTCTTCTTTTTGTTCTGCTTTTTTCTTCATTTTTAAATATTACGACTTGGTCTTTTTCTGAGGAAATATATTGTTTCCATTTGTAAATAAAAAAACAATATAAATGAGAGAGATGAATAATGAAAGAGAAATAGAAGTAGTATTTAATTTATTTTTGGGCCCTCCTTTGAAATATTTCTGGCTCCGTCGCTGGTAGTTATCCCTATGCATAAGAAGAGCAAATTAAATCTGGTAATGGGTTCTTCCTCTATAAACTGAAACATGCTGACCTCAAAAGACGAAACATTAATTTCATCCATGTCGGAAATTGATCGTGTTTAGCAATCCAAATCCAAATTGTTTTTTTCTAGGCCATTCTTCCATTAATTCATGTGAGCTGTCTGAAAATTCTTAAGTAATTTTTCTAAAAAATAATTATTTCAATTTGGATAAAGAGAATAAAACACTTTTATAGGTGATAAATTTAATATGTATGTATATATGATATGCATATATACCTTTCCTAGAGTATCATGCATTATCATTATCCCTTTACTGCAAATTGAATTCTACATTCTTATGCGATAGTGAGAGGATCAAACTTTCCAGCCTACTTTGCTTACTTGGTACTTTAAATATACGTCATTTCCGTTTGATGTCTTTATTTTAAGCTCAATTGTCAAAAATATTATGAATACTTTTTCAGATACATTATTCTCACATGATTTTTAAAACTTTGTAATAATAATATTGTCATTTGTATTTTTGCAATCACAAATTTGTAACATTTTTAACAATAAAATTGTATCGTGATAAAAGCTCACTTTTGTAGCAACTAAGTTTGTTTATCTTCACGTTTTGCTAAGCTTTTGTCTTTAAATGTGATTTGTTTTGCATGAAATTCGTTATCTTGGATTTGTATCATGTTTGGCGGAGTTTGTGCATGTGTGTAGGTAATTTGAGGTCCTTTAAGCTGGAAGAAAAGGTTCAAAGAAGAGCGGAATCGAAGAATCGGGACGAAGAAGTGAGAAATCGGACGAAAGGAAGAGGAAACCCAAATTGGCGTCTTAGAAGAGCAAATCGGCGGTTTGCCGTGCCAAACCGGCGGTTCAAGGGTGAACCGCCGATCGGACCGCCGAAATCTCTTGGATGAAAGTGGAAGGCTTAATGGCAACCGACAGTCTACCCGGCGCCCTGCCACCCAACCTGGATTTGGGTGGCAAACCGCCGGTTAGTGTAGCCGGACCGCCGGTTTGCCTATTTTTTCCCCCATAAATTCCAAAATTGCTCTTTTTGCATTTGTACAATGTAGTAGCACTTCCTGTACCCTATATAAAAGGGATTTAGCTCCAAAAATGTGGTAACTCTCTCCATAGCTTAGTTTTTCTCTTCCCAAAGTTTCCATTTCAAGTTTGTTTTAGGGTTTAATGATTATAATCAAGTAAGAAGGTTGGATTTGAATTATTTTGAAGATTAATGTGAAGATTTTTCCATTTAGGTTCTTAGTATATCTAATTATGCATTCAATTATCTTTTCTTGTGCTATTTTTCTTGTTTTGTCTGGCTAATTTCTTTTAGTTGGTTTTGGGGATTTGATATGATTCAATGGTGGTTTTGATCTTAACTTTCTAATTCTAATTACATTCTCCTAATTGATTGTGATTTGGGTCTTGATTTCACGTGGGAATTATTGATCATCTTTCTTGCATGTCAAGTGTTTGTAGAAATTCTTAATAGGTTTTTACATGCACGGAAATCAAATTGTCACATCAGGCATGGTTTTGAGTCGAAAGCAAGTGATGAATTCATGCACCGGAGCTTTAATTCTTTGTACTGGAGTCGAATTGTCGTCTTGAGTCTTTGTCGAGAGAGTCGATAGTTTGATCTTCTTTTGCTATTTATCGAGAAAGGATAGTGAATAGTCTTCTCATTTAGGAGATTAAATAAGGTTATGAGAATTAGGAAGTCATTTTCATGTCATCTAGAATTGAATCGAATCCCTAGAACCAACATTTATCTCTTATTGTATCTTTGATCAATTTTTATGTGCTTAATTGCTTATGATTGACTTATTTGCTTTAATTTTCTATTTGAGTATTTGAAACAACCCAATTCATGATGAATCTAGAATTTGAATAATAGGAAAACGCATGAATTTCGTTTCCCCTATAAGTTCGGAGCCCGTTAGAGTTGCGGTTTATATTGCTAAGTAATTTAGTGATCATATCGATCGTTAGATTTAAAAAAAACAATACTTTTGTAGTGATATATACTTCTATTTTTATTGAAATTCTCTAGTTTTGAGAAGGGCAAACTACACATGTGATCCTTTTGATTGGATTAAGTTACGAGTACTTGTTTGTAACTTATAAAAATTAGATCAGAATTATAAATTAACTTAAAATCCCGTGATTTAAATTATAGATGTCCCTATAAAAAGTATCACAACTATGTCCAATAATTAAATAACTAATTTGATTATTGAGAATAGTCAAATATTAATCTTTAATGTCACATGTGGAGTGACCACTAGTAGAAAAATGCCTCAAGAAGTCGGCGTCGAGCTTTTATGAAGAAGCTAGAAAATTTAGTGGCTCCTAACTATTTGAAAAGTGCGTGTTACATAATTCTACTACTATAACCTAAATACCCAATGCCATTTATGCAAATTATTACAAAATAAAATTATATACTCCTATTATCTTCCATTCCAAATAACTTTCTAGCTATTTTTGTTACACTTAACAATAAATATTATCCACTTAACTTTTTCTTCAATCACAATCAATTCAACAACCTTTTCTTTAAAGTTTGTGTCACTCTTTTCTAGAAAATTATACGGAAACCAAAGATAGTAATAAAATACTATTTTCTTTTTTATGTCGTGGGAATCCGCAACCACTATCTTCGGTGCGCACTAGGTAAACCCCGTCCTTTGTGCGGTAGCCTGCAAACCACACAGGGTAGGTAAACCACACTTTCCAAGTACAAGTGTGACAGACTCGACCTATAGAGGCGTGTCATGTGGTTCGAACCTGAAACCTTTCAGTCTCATGCTCCCAATTTTACCACTAGATCATCCCCAAAGGGACAATAAAATACTACTATTATTATTATTATTATGTACGATGGAATCGATCGAAAATATAGTACGTAAACAAACAAATTATACATCATGTCATCTATTTGCAGAACTTGCATTTAAAGGAAATTGGTAAATTTTCTCTTTCACTTTTCACATAGGATATCAAAGTAATTTATAAGATACTAACAATTAAAGCAAAGACATACTTTGTAAATAAGTGTCTCATATTTCATAATTAATCTTTAGTAAAATAATGACAAAAGTATCATATAACCTTCATTTATAAAGCAATATTTTTCCTTAAAGTTTTCTATGCAAAAGTTAAAAATAAATTAAATAGAGTACATTTGTCACTTTGTTGGGACATGAATTTGAATTGCTGAGAACAATTACCAGAAGATGTATGGTATGAAGTTTGATAATATTTTACAATTGTATACCAAAATATGATGTTTGTTCGAGTACAAAATTTAGTTCGGGAATATAACACTAGCAGATGTTAGAAATACTCCATATAGTAATAATATTCCTTTTTAGGTGAATAAATAATTAGTAATATAATATATTTTGCAAGCTTTTTTTTTTTTTTTTTTGAGAGGATATTTTGCAAGCTGTTATCCCTCTTTGGTTCAGCTCTTTTGTGCTGTTGTTATTCTGCAATTTGGTGACTCATCATTGCAGACGTACGCATCGTGCTTTCTTTTATACGCGTGCGCTTTAATTTAGTGATTCCCAAATTACAATTTTAATTATTGCAATTTTGAATTACTCTATTCATCCCGCCAATAATGATTCAATATTTTGGGCACAATATTTAAAATAAAAAATAAAAAGGTGCTAAGATTTATATTTTTTTGAATGGTTAACTTTTAGTACTATTTAGGAAATCAACCATCATTGGCAGGACACTCCGAAAAGAAGAAATTGAATAATTATTAGGGGGACGGATAGAGTGGTGTTTATTAATATTTGATTAAAATTTAGGTTAAATAAATAAAATAAAAATAACTATGCAAGGAAAAAGAGTAGAAATGACAATTATTAGGAATTCTTTTTCTTTGGATAAATTATTAATTATCTGATTATTTCTTATAGCGATAATAAGATCAGGTTATTAATTATTTTGATTTCTAACGGAAATCGATTGTTCAGACAATTATGGCAGACAGATAACTAATTTGATCTTTGTCGGTTAAAGCTTGTTAGACAGTAATTTTATAGTACTAACTTTTTTTCATTTCTTTTTCAAAAAGAATTATAATCACTTAGACTATCTGCATTCCTTGGAGACCATTAGTGGTCTCCAAAGGGTGCTCCAGCACTAGAGCATCTTTAGAGACTCCTATCCCTGCATTCCAACGGTCTTCAAGGAGTGCTCCATCACAATATTAAACAATTCCTCATTTCCATTTATTAAATTAATTAATGTATTTGTAAATAAATTTAAATACACTAATTAATAAATAATACGAATTTTTCTTTAATATTTGAAAATTGGAAAATTACATGCCACACACAGTAAAAAAAACACTACATAATTAAAAAAAATTACATAAAACTAAAACTTACGGAAAAAAATTACGCCCATCCTCGACGTTGCTTCACCTCCTCCACCATCATCTTGTGAACATGGAGCTGCTCCGGCGTCATAAATCTCGTATCACTGGAGACAACTTCGACGTCGGTGGCATATTGTCTCTGCCGAATAGCTTCTTGTCTCACCCGAGCATTTTCCAGCTTCGCTTGAGCTGATTCCCGCAACGCCAACGCGATCTCATGCTTGGCCTCGGCGAACTGGGTAAGTCGGGAGGTATATCGATCCATGACGGATTCGAATTGGGACAACTCCTCGACCGGCTTCTTTCCTTTGGACCTTGCCCTGACCCTTGCCGCATCTCGACCCTCCGGTCGGGGAGGCGCATTCTCTCCTTCGGCGGAGTGGGCTTCCTCCGCTAACGGCTGGGACTGAGAAGATGTGTAGTTGCCCTCCGCCGTAGTCTTTGTCCTCTTCATGGAGGGTACGTCTGGATAATTGGCGAGGAGGAACTTGGGATTGTCTTTAAGAATGTCCCAAGTTGTGAAATAGTGGAAAGAAGGGCTTTGGGTATTTTGCTTGTAGATGGCTTGGGCCTCGGATATCACCATTCCGTCATCGGCGCCGCTTGGCCGGCGAGCTTGGGCTTTCTGGAAAGCGATAATCCAGGCTTTAACGGCGGTCTGGATGCGGCCGAAGAAGCTCCTCACCATCTTCTTGTTCAGATCCAAGTTGAACTTGGAGTTGAAACGCTCTTGGATAGCGCCCCAATATCTCTCGCCGGACTGGTCGCAACCGACGATGGAGTTGTAGGTCTCCTCCACCCAAATCTGTGCCAAGTAGGTGGCTTGTTCGTCGGTGTAGTTGTGCCGCTTGACGCCCTTGACGGGTACCTCATTATCTTCGTCGGCGGAGGTGGCGATGGTTTTGCCCTTGTCCTTCTTTTTTCATCTTCCAGCAGCGGGCTGGGACGGCGCCGGTGCCAAAATGAGGCGATCCTCGGTGTTTGTCGCCGGACTGTCGGTGTCGGGGGAGAATGACGGGTACGATTCGGCGGAGGCCGGAGTGTTGAGGTTGATTTGATCAAGCCCCGCCACCGTGAAACCACACATGTCGTCGGACATGTCGGGAAACCACGCCGACGAAAATGGGTTGTTGGGATCCATAATTTTTTTTTGGAATGAATTTGTTGGAGAAATGAATAAAATGGAAGAGATGAATGAGATGAAGAGGTGTTGGAGGTGAAAAGGATGAAAAAAATGGAAGAAGAAATGATGTATTTATAGGTGTAAAAAATGAATAAAGAAAATAAAAAAATTAAAATATAGCCGTTTTTCCGCTCGTTGCCAGCTTTAAATTTCATACCGTTGGCGCGTAGTCCACACGCGCCCGCCATTTTTATTTTTATTTTTTTTTGCCCCCGCACGTGCAACGCATGCGCCGCTCGAGACGGTCTCGAGTGCTCGAGCCGCGTCGCCCCACCACGCACCTGCCTCGAGCCGAAGGGGTCTCGAGCACCCCTCGAGCACCCTCCCTCGCTCCGCGGTGCAGATAGTCTTAGTTTTATCTTTCGTCTTATTTATTTTTTATTTTTTTATAGTTCGATCTTTTGATATGTATGTTATTAATATAATGTGCGTTTGGTTTACATTTGAACATATTTATACATTTGTATCTAGTTTTCTTCAATGTGCAAATAAAATTACAAATTAGTAGTGTTTAGTTTTTTACTTTATGTGCTTTATTGACGTTGGTGACATATTTTTTTTTTTTTTTTTTTCTGTTTAACTTCTTTCGATGGTGTCGTATTTAGTAGTAATAATTATACGACGTTACAACTATGAATTTTGATACATTGAACATTATTATTCATCTTTTCTAATTTGTGGAAACATACAAAATATTCATAGCAATGGGCATCAATGCAAAAAACACGTAATATGTTTACTTTTGTTTTATTAGACTCCAGTCCTTTTCGTTTAGAACAAAATACTAATGTTATAACATTTCCGAAAACATGGAAGAAAGTGCCCCTAGAAAACATCAAATTTATGAATGTGCATTAAAATTGTATTAAATAGTTTATGTACAGTATTAAGTTATCATAATTTGTGTAATATTAATATATTTGTGTATTTAACCTACTGTAGTTTGTTCATTTACTAACTGATAGTTGTGATGGTTTTCACGGATTTATATAAGGATGAGTTTATATTAGATACACATCCTATAAGTATATATGGGCAAAAACTTCCCTACAACCGGTTGCATTGTATGTAATTGGTTTTGACCCGCATTCTAACCTGACCCGGATCCGAACCTGCATTTAAAAAAAAAAAAAAAAAAAACCGCCGCCACGTATATTATATATTATTATCTGGGAGGTTTGTGGTCTTGCCAAGAAAAAGTTGGGAGGTTTGTGGTCTTGTGTGACTTGGGTGCTGTGGAAGTGGAGGAATGGAATTATTTTCGAAAAGAAAGAGTGGGATGCAAAGAAAATAGTTGATGAAATTAAATGTCGATTCCGGTGTTGGTGTAGAGCAATTCTAGGGACCTCAGCACAAGTAAATATGAGAGATTGGTCTCTGAATAAGCTTTGTAACCAATTGTGAGTTAGTTTTTTTGTTGCATTGTAATGGCATCTCTAGTGCCAATATGTTTTATCTTCAATTTGAAATAAAATTTTGACTGATAAAAAAAAAAGTTATATATTATTATCTGTAAGCATTAACTATGTGATGATCTTGGCGGAGTGGTTAGGCGCGGGCTTATATGACTTTTCTCCCTTTAGGCCCAGGTTCAAACCTTGTTACTTACAATTTCTTGATTTTTATTTTTTTTAAATATTGACCTATTGGGACTCTTTGAAAGTGTCTCAATTACATGTTTCTAAATATATAATCTATTGGGATACTTTTTAAAATATGTTATTTTAATTTTTCATTTGTTTTTGTTTGTAAATTATTTGTTTAAATAATATTTGTTAATATACAATTACAATTTTATTTTATTTCAAATATATTTTTAGTAAACTTAACTAAAAAATAAGAGTTGTGGTGACTAAAAGTACATATTGTCATGGATAAAAGTAACAATCGTTGTGGAAATAAGTAATATTTGTGAAAAACATTACATTTCTTAATACCAATAATTAAATTTCATCACAACAATAATTACTTGACCAAATCACTAAAAGTACACGTTATCGTGAACAAAAGTAAATATTATCGTGAAGAAAAATAATTTTTGTGAAACATTACCTTTCTTAATATCAATAATTACATTTCATCACGATAGTAATTACTTGATCAAATTACTAAAAGTACACGTTGTCGTACATAAAAGTAAATATTATCGTGGAGAAAAGTAATATTTGTGAAATATTACCTCTCTTCATATCAATGATTACTTTTTCGTAACGACGACAATTATTTAACAAAATAACTTAAAGTACATGTTGTCGTGAATAAAATTAACAATCGTAAATAATTATTTTTAGTCACGACAATATTTACTTAATCACATAACTAAAAATACATGTTGTCGTTAATAAAAGTAAATATTGAGTGTGTGTGTGTTAGCCTAGTGGTAGTGAGGTTAATGCTCGGACCAAAGGTCACGGGTTCGAGTCCTCCATCACGCGGTATTTAAATTTTCTTGTAATATTATTAAAAAAAAAAAGTAAATATTGTCATTAAGCAAAGTAATATTTTTTATTAAATATTTTTAATAAAAAATACTTAAAGAAAAAAGAATATGAATAAATAATAAAAAAATTCTGAAAAAAATACTAAATAATAGGTAGGACACACAATATAATAAAAATAAAAAATAATAAAAAAAAGAAATCAAAAAACGAAATAAATAAATAAATAGAAATAATGCTTTAAAGTAGTAAAACAATATGCATATAAATAAATGTTCCTACCTCATTGAAACAAAAGTCGTTGCTAGCCTAATGGTAACAAGCTTACATTTAAAGTTTTCGATCATCGTAGACCCAATTTCGAAGCTCTTTGGGAGCATATTTGCCAAATTTCTTTTTTTTTTTAATGAAGATAGTTGTCGGGTCGGATTTTTGGGTGAAAACTGATTGCATT
The DNA here is from genome assembly GCA_029490685.1 of Schizonepeta tenuifolia. Classification (NCBI taxonomy): domain Eukaryota; kingdom Viridiplantae; phylum Streptophyta; class Magnoliopsida; order Lamiales; family Lamiaceae; genus Schizonepeta; species Schizonepeta tenuifolia. Next base: position 85,274,933 of record CM055958.1, read on the forward strand.
GTATGCAATCAGTTGCACCCAAGTCCATCTCATATATATGTGCAAATAATAGGGGGCCCAAGATCTTGAGATCATAGCCTCCCTCCGAAAACGTTTATAAAGATGTCATCGAATTTGAATGAGATTTTATGTTACATTTCATATTTTTTTTAGTACTACACCCACCGTCCCGTTGATCTTGTAACATTTTTTTCTGACACGAGTATTAATTAAGAAGAAGAGTAGTATGAGTAAAGGTAGTGTTTAGTGTTGTAAATAAAGTGTATAAAATATTTAAAGTGAATTAGTAATATAAAATGATTTTCTAATTATTTTTATAAAAGAAAATGTTACAAGCTGAGTGAGACAATCCAAAAAATAATATGTTACGAGATAAACGGGACAAAAGGAGTAATTGTTAGTGTTTCATCGTGCAAGAGTTCGTGGTTCTACTTTTACCATGCATTACTATACTTCCACCAAAAAAAAATTCCAAATGATTGTATTAGTTAATTATCCATAGATATGTTAAAACTCATATTGAATTTGTGTTAACGTTTCAAACACCAGTTCTTGAGATAAATTTGAAATTAAATGTCATACTTGTTGCGGAAGTCTTTAATATACATATTTAAACTTAGAGTGGATGCGAGCGAATTATGAAATCCTATGTATAAAGGTGTTACTACTATACCAACGAATCAATGATGGAAGAAGATACATGTCGAATATGATTGTACGCGGTAAAATAATCAATATATGTTGGGCAATTTCATAAATTGGTATGACGAATTTTTTCACACTTTCTTATTAAGGGATTACTAATATTTTTTTTTTGTAAGGAATTAGAGTAACAATATAAACAGGGCGAGAAATACATTTTGCTCTACTTTTATACTTGAACTGTTGTTGGGGCATTATGCCTTTTCTTTGAGTTATCGTTAAGCAATTCTATGACTGCTCATAGTTATATGATCTTAAAGTAATTGAACGGATACCTAACATCTTAGATAAAATAAAACGAATCTTTTAAATAATACAGTTCAAGCGCAAACTTCGTGCATGTGCAATTATTTACTTATTTATTTTGATTAAATTGTGGACGATATCATACGTCATCATCATATTTTGCGGAAAATATTTGAAATGAAATTAGATAATTAACTACTGCTCGACTTTCTTTCATAACAAATAGACTATTAATAAGATAGTTATAGATAATAAATTTTTTAATGATCGGTTAAATATATTCACATCTACAGTTTGAAACCCTTCTCCACATTCAAAGTGAAGCGGTGCCAAAACTATTAATTAAATGCTATATTAATTAAATAAAGCTATTAATATTTGGATTAATTGCCAAAACTTTCACCAATTTTGACCAATTATAATTTTAGACTCAACTTATAAAATGTTTAAATAGATGATCTTGCCTTTTCAATTTAAGCATAACTGATTCGTCCAACTTTTTTTATAACGAACATAAAAATATTGTTACAAGTTTTTTTTTTTTTTTTCTTTTTCATGCTCGAAAGGAATTCGCAAAAAACCAAGTGTTGGATTTTGAAGAAAATATTCTATAATGTTGATCGTGTCTAAAACCACAGTTTTGTCAAAGTTGGTGATTGTTTTTTTTTTTTTTTTTTTTTTTTTTTTTTTTTTTTTTTGCAATGACCTTTAATTTTCAAATTATAATATTCACAAACATTATTATTCCATCTACCATTCGGAATTATTGCTTGACTTCTGATTGGTTTCCTTTTTTTTTGTAACCTTTTCTTATCAATTTGAAATGTTAAATCTATGTATATAATTGTCCAAAGTCAAATCTATTAGAGCACTCAGCCCATTTTAGCACCAGCAGGCTCGAGCCCGTCCCGCCCTGTCGAGCCCATCTCGATATGGCGCGTGCACTGCACGCAGCCGTTGTAAATAAAAAAATCAAAAATTAAGGATGCAACGGTCGAAATTTTAAACGGCCATATGGCCGTTGCCGACAACGGTTTAAATAATTTTTTCTTTTTCTTTGTTTAAATTATTTACATCTAAAAATACTTCCCATTCCATCTACAATTCACACAATCTCCTACAATTTACAACTTTTACTCTCATTCTACTTCAATTTTTTTCGTAAATCTCAACACCCCTAGTTGTCGGCTTGGCGTTTTGATATGTCCAGAGACTACTACACGCCCATGTAATGTTTATTTTTATTTCATTAATGTATTTTTTTATTTTATTTAAAAATTAATGTAATTTTAAATTTCGGTTGAAATTAATTCAACAATTAATTTCATAAACTAATTCTATTGAGCAATTTATAGACTAAAGATTGAAACCCCAAATTGTCTCAACCATTATGTGTGCTCTTATTATATTAATCCAACTAATAATATATGCATTAACAGTTTTTTTAAGATATATATATATATATATATATATATATATATATATATATATAGTATATATGTACAGAAGAGATCAACCCCATATATATATATAGGGGTTGGTTCACGTACAAAGCATTTTTCCCGTAAAAAAAAATAATGCATTTTATACATTAAAATAATACATTTTGGGTATTATTACAATGCATCCTCATAATAATGCATTTTTGGATGACTACAATGCATTATTATGATAATGCATTCCGTGTTCAGTTATAATGCATTGATCAATCTCAACCGTTGATTTACAAAGATCAATAATCCAAATTACTTTTCATTTCTTATGGGAAAATAGATTTACATACGATGAATTCACTATATATATGCATTAAGGTCATTGATTGTTGAATCTTCTTAAAGAGAAAAAAGGTGACTAAAACGTGAAAAGTAATAATACAACTATACTAGTAGACAAACCATGAAATTAGTTATTTCAAAAAGAATAAATTATAGAATTTATTAGGGCAAATAACTCTTCCCAAATTTCGGTTTAACAACCGTAAGTTTAATTTTTTTCAATTAAATACCATACTTTCAATTTATTTTAATGTGCAACTGAAATAGGATTCCGGCGAAGTCGATGATGACATGGAGGCCGAAAAATCCAGCGTGGACATGTCGGACCTTTAACCAAAACGACGTCATTTAAGTCTTGAATCAATTAAGGTTATTGGCCCGTAAATTACCAAACTTTTTCCAAATTCTCGATGCAACAGACAGATCTTGTCCAATTAAATACATACTTTTAATTTGTTTCAATGTGCAAAAAATGACCAGGCTGGCGCTTATGTGGCATTCCTCTGGCCAAATAAATTAAAAGACGTCGTTTTATGGAGTAAAAATGTCGTTGTTTCACTAATTGAATAAAAACGTCGTCGTTTCACTATAGCGAGTGAACTAATCCTATTATTCTATTTGCCTAGACACTCGATGCTAAATCGAACCAAATTACACCATCACGAGCACCATGATCATCTTTGTCCAGTGAAACCAATTCTAAGCAATTAAGTCAAAACTCAGAGCAATGCGTGAAACCTATTAACATATTGCCCTTATTAATTAGAAGATCTAACTCAAGCTCCAATTTTGACGCTAAACCAGACCAAATAGCACAGGTCAATGCACTGTATAGTTTGTACAAAAACGGATATAATTCAACTCAAGAAAACAAATCTCAATTTTTCACAAAATATCGTTATCTCTCAACAAAGCCAAAATAAGACGATAAAATCAATGAATCAGCAGCGGTGAACAGGTGATAGCCAAAGCCATCTCCACCGAACGACGGCCTCATGAGAGTAAAAGGCGGCGGTTTTCAACAAGTCTGTGGTTACAGCGTGATTTAATGATTCTTAAGTTGTGAGATTCGCAAAAGGTCTCTTGATTTTGCAATCCATTTGTCTGTGTCTGCTTCGTCGCCATTTTCGATGTGCCACGGTGGAAAAATCCCCAATTTGACGTCGCTGAAAATTTATTTCGGTTGCACATTGAAACAAATTGAATTTAATTGGACAAAATTGATCTGTCGGTTGCATTTCGGGAATTTAGAAAAAGTTTGGTAATTTACAGGCCAATAACCTTTATTTTATTTGTCCAGAGGGATGCCACATAAGTGTCAGCCTGGTCATTTTTTTCCACGGTGAAAAAAATCCCCAATTTGACGTCGTCGGAACCCTATTTCGGTTGCACATTGAAACAAATTGAAAGTATAGTAATTGGACAAAATTGAACTTATGGTTGCTAAACCGAAATTTGGGAAAAGTTGAGTAATTTACAGGCTATTTTTATACCTCATTTAGAAGAATTGATGTGTGACATTTATCCGATTGGTGGCTTTAACTGCATGATGCAATAAAAAATGCTATTTATACTGATATTTTTTTGTCACTCTTTTACAAGATTTGTATAGATTGTTTTGAGTTTTAGAATACGTTCTCTTTTGTTTTCCTTGTACATTTTCCATTTTTAGCTATATTAATAAAAATCTCATTAAGTATATCTCAGAATTTAAATCTGCAGAAGTAAGTAAAACTTGGTTACTCTAGGCAAAGATCCTCTGTTGTGCTCGATACGGTGTCGTTCCATGTGGTTTTCACCTTTTATTTTCTTGTTATTTTACTTTAGATCTTGGTGGGCATCGTATACCCCCAAATAATTCCTACAAATCCTGCTCAAAATCAAAATATGTATATCAATAACTATGGTCGAACCACAGAGAACGAGATAATCACTTATTTTTCCTATGAATCAATTTTGGTGAAGTCACCACGCCTCAAATTTGGATTTGTAATTATTAACTAAGAACACAAAGAAATTAACTAAATTGCAAACAATATATTAATCAAAAGGAAGTAATTCGGCTTCGAATAAATCACACTAGTCTTAGTTTTGATCATCGACGCAAAGATAAATTAATTCTCAATGAACAACTGGTTATATGGTACCCTGAATGCAGCGGACATACCCCAATTCATACGTACTTTATCAATAGTTAGCTGCGGAGGCCAGACCTAATTATTTCTCTTATTAAAACATAACCTAGTTGGAGACGCCAGACATAGATTTAATGTTCTAATAACTTTTAGTTTTAAAGAAACCCAATTTAAACGAATACCCAAGAACGCACATTTACCAATTTATTCCTACTACGAACATGATAGTTTTATCATTAATTAACTTTATTCCAACAATTACGGATTGGGGGAACTAAGTAACTTTAATCCAATTTAAAGTGGTGTATTGGATAGAGAGTGTGTAGGATTTTTTCGGACTTTCAAAATTTGGGTGTATTCAATCCACACTTTTAAAGTCTTAAAAATCAAGAGGTATTCAACATAAATTTTAAAAAGTCTTAAAAAATCCAGATATATTCAAAAGTCCATAGATTTTAAATGTTATTAAGTTTGTTGGATTTCACCTCAAAAATACAAAGGATCAAATCCAACCTTTGCCCAACGAGATTCTGATGGATTCATTCACCTCAGCGCCGGGTGTGACCCAGCGGTCATTGGTGCGTTTAGCATCGAACACCCCAATGTTGGGTGAGCTCCAGTGGTCGTTGGGAATCATGCATCAGCATCTCAGCCCCGGCTGAGGTCCAGCGGCTGCTGGAGATGAAAGGTCGTTGACCTCCATAAACTATCCAGATTCACGTATTATCATTTTTGCTCATTTTGCTCTGAAGAGGAAAATTCATTGCTCAACTACACGGTCAACCTATTCCCTTCGTTGTTCTTCTGACAAAGGACTAAACATAAATCTCTTGTTGCTCTTCATTTTTTTCTTTTGCGTATGGATTGATTGGAGGTTTGGAGCTACTTGTTTCATAATTTTTGCTACTCTTTCTATTTTAGATTTTTGTTATGTATTTTGGTTATGGACTGAGAGATGAGCTATTTGATATTAATTTGTTGTTTCTCTTCTCCATTGTTATAGATTTCTGTATCCATCATGTATCCATTGTTAGAAAGCATACATTTGTTTGTCGTCATTGTTTTGCTACTTCCAGCGCCCGCTGATATCCAGTGCTCGATGGCTGCGTATTGCGTAGTCCAGACAAGGGGACGCTGGGATCCATTGGTTGCTGGGCTCTAGGCTGGATTTTGATATAACTGTTTGCTCACAAATTTTTTATCACTTTGTATATATTAACTAATATATACTATATACGTATATATATTTTGTGTCTTTTTAAATATAGTAATATTATCATGGGGGATTCACAATAAAATACGAAAAAGAAGGCATCCTATGAACAATGGACTAAGGAACAAAACGACTTGTTAAAACTTATAGTTGATGTTGCGGGTTGGGGATGGCGTGATAATAGTGGTATCTTTAGCAACGTAATGGTGGAAGAATAAATACTTCATGTTCTTAATGAAAGATTTGGGTGTAATAAGACCTATAACAATTACCAAAGCCGCCTCAAATGGTTTAAAAATCGTTGGTAATCTTAATCAAATCTTATGAGGTTTAGCTTTGGTTTTGGGTTTGACCACACTATTAAAAAGTTCACGGCTCCAGATGAAGTATGGGATGCGTACTTAGAGGTAAGTTTCTTAAGCATCATATTGCAATAATATTATCGAATAATTTTATTTAAATAATATAGTGAATTAATAAATTTGTTATTTATTTATGCTAGGCTTACTCAAAAGACGCGAACTTGCGCTATGAGGAATGTCCTGATTATGAGGATATGGAAATTGCTGTAGAAAATGCCTGCTACAATTCAGGAAAGTACAAGATTTAACCCTTTCTTTAAGGTATGAATCCTTTCGGTAATGTTACATATATATAACGTATATCAAATGTTGTAGTTTTATTGTCTCACATGCTCACTTTATTTTAGGATTGCATCCTAGCTATAGATGGTGGAAGAAGTGATAAATTGGAAAAATTGGACTGTGACAACGCGTTGGAGAGGAGAAAGGAAAGTGAGAGAATGAGAAATTAGGGCTTGGCGTGTACTTATCCACACAAATTAATATATCCAGCGGTCCCCTATGTCCAGCGGTTGTTGGGTTCTAGTTTCAGCAGCGACTGGACTCCAGGGGCCATTGGGTTACGCCTCGAGCGCTGGTTGTAGTTCAGCGAGCGCTAGGAAGGTGGATTTCAAATCCGGTGAAATCGTCACAAATCCATGTAAAATCCAAAACAAAGTGAGACATATTCGATATGGAGTCAATGGATTTTCTAAATCCATGGACTTTTAAAAGTCTAAAACAATTCTTAGAAATCTCAATCCAATACACCCCCTTAATCTATGTTGATCACGCTTCAACAAAATCGGAATTAACAGTAAACTCAAAGAATAAATTGAAATCCTAGCAAATTAATTATACGAACACTTAGGTCTCACAAATTATTAGACTAGTGCTTCAATATTCTCGCCGAATCAAAAAACTAACTATTCATACTATTATAATTAAACACCACAAAACAAAATAACGAAAACATAAATTACGAAAGAAGAGAAAACGGAAATTAGTCGCCAGAAAATTGATCTCCAGAGTTGATGCAAAGTCGAAACCTTAAGTAAAAATAATCCTCAAAACTCTCTCTCTCTCGTCTATGGCGGTTGGAAAAAATATAAGTATGGGCTATCGAATGTATCCTGCGGCTAAAGTCTAGAAAAATATATAATGAATAGATTTGTGTACATCAAATTAGCCGCCAACTTAATTATTAATCGAGTTCCACTTGCGTGCATATGTATCTACGGTGTATAACCCGATCCGACCCGATCTGCTTAGGTGTCTATCCCGATCTGTACGTGGGTCTCACGTGCCCTTATTTTCTTTTTTTAATTTTTTTCATTTTTACTTTTTCTTATTTCCAAATAATTTTTCCCAGTAGACCCTCTGGCTCCTATTTTACGGCTCCACATTCGCTATGATTACTAAAATAAGGATAATCGACGGACAATAATTTGAATTTTTTCAGCTCGTTTTGAGGCATTCGGCCCCCCTCGCTCGAATCTAGACCAAAGAAGAAGCGACAAAAAAAATGGAAAATACAAAAAAAAAAAAACTGAAAAAAAAAACTGGTAAAAAGGGAGTTGACCCGGGTCAAAACCGGATCAAACAGGTCGGGTCGGGTATTACACGGTGCAAATGTTGCACCCATATTTTTGTCTTATTAATCTAGGATAAAATAATAATAAAATCCTAATTAAAAAACCATCTCTAATAATATTGTCTTAAATAAAATAACATCAAATAACATCGGTCCATCTAACTTCCATTCGGACCTTCTTCAATAATTGCACAGATATACTTTTCGATTTCTCTCGTTCGAATTCCAGTGCTCACAAATTCTTTACTTCCTACCCAAAAACACATTAAACGCGTAGATTATATCCAAATAAAATCATAAAAAAACTAATAATATGAACAACCAAAACACATACATAAAATATTCTTTTTCCTTTTCATTTAATTATTTTTTGATAGTTTTGATTATTATATAATCAAAATACTATTTTTTGATCAGGTAAGAGTTAGCCATTAGTACTATGGTTTTGTTTTTCATAATTGAACTTTATTATTATTGTTATTATTCATAATTTGTACTCCTTATTAATTATTTTTTTAATCAGGGTTAATTTTTAGGATTCAGTAATACCCTTTACTTTTCAGTTAAAATTTAATTTTGTTTTGTTACGTTTTTCATTATTAATTAAAAACATAATCAGATTATATTTTAAAAATAGCAATTTCTAATATTTTCATGGAGCAATATAATCCAATATAAAATTGGACACTAATTAATAAAAGGGGTAATAGCTTGTAAATCCACAACCTTTTTGCGAATTTTCGAATTGCACTTGAGCGATTTTTGTTTCGGCACAACAAACATAACCTTTGATTTTCTTCTAATTTTGCTCCCGATCACCAGCTTCTCCCAAATTAAATCCTACGTGGAGGTCAGAAATGCCATGTTGGACGTCGGAATATGTAAAACGACGTCGTCTTGTTAAATTTTGATTTAAAAAATAATAATAAATGACACATCATATTCCAACTAATAATTCGTAATAAAAAATTAAAAATAAAATATACTCCCTCCGTCCATTTAAAGTTGTGCATTTTGCCATTTTCGTCTGTCCATTTATAAATTGTGCATTTCTATTTTTAGTAACTTTACTTTAAAATATACCCCCACTTCAATCTATTATTCACATCTATGCCACCTAATTAACCCACTAATTAACTTACCCAACTTAATTAAATTTAACCCAATCCACTAATTAAACTACCCAACCCAAATACAGAAGAGAGCTTAAATCCTCTAACCCTAAATCTCCAATCTCATCAGTTGTCTCTCTCATTCTTACTCACTGCAACCCTAGTCTCTTCATCTCTTCTCATTCTTCCTCACTGACTCGGTGATGTCGTCTCCATCTCCGGCACTGTTGCGTTATGAAAATAGCAGTCCCCACGATATACCTAGGTTCTGGGAAGACATAACGGTGGAAATGCTCACTCACTTCTCTCCCATAGACATACAATCGTGTTTACTGCTCACCGGTTCTGTCACCATGGTGCCGGAAACAGCCTTTACGGCCATGGATTCTGCATCTCCATGTCTTCGTCTCTCTGATTCCGATCAAAATCATGGCGGATCTGCTTAGATCTGTGATTCCACCGTCGAGAATAGAGTGTTCGTGTCGGAGACTTCTACACCAGAGATCTCTGCACGTGCGTACCCTCTGTGGTGCCGAGATGGAGAAGATTTTCTGCAATGATTGGGAATCTTTTTCCCTTCTGTGCTGAGGCTCATCGAATCTGGTTCGAAGGATCCCTATGTGCTGAGATGGAGAAGATTTTCTGCAAATGATGTTTCTGATGATGCACTTAACACTGCACTTGATTTTCATGATGAATTAGATTCTACACTTGGTCTAAACTGGTGAATTTGTCTCTACACTTGCTTTTCATGATGAATTTGATGATGCATTTGGTCTGAACTGATGAACTAGATATTGCATTTGGTTTGTGATTGAATGCTTATGTGGATTGATGAACAAATGATGAATTTTTTTTTTATGTTCAAGGCAAAAGATGCATCTATCCTATTGATGCCACCACTATCATTATTTGGATATTGATTTAGGACAGTTAGTGTGTTAGATGCCATCTAGCATAAGTCAATGTTGCAAAAGATAATTCATTTCATTGCTGAGACAATGTGTGATGCGCAAAAATATACCATCACATGTTTACATCCTAACAACATCTTGAATAGTTAAAGCCAATTTCTTATATTGTAAACTGAGCAAAAAACTTATATCCTGGCTTTTATCCCTGCATTCCCATATCATTGAAAGCATCCACTAGTGCATCATTGCTCTGTATGTCCTCATTCACTTGTGCAAGATGATTTAGATGAGCTATGCAGTCTTCAACAAGCTTTGCATCCACTTCTAAGCATTCTGGCAGACTCCCCTCTCTAATGTGCTTATCTTTATTCATGTGCGGCACCTGTAGTTGTTTCCTCCCTTGTGGTTCATGATCTCAGTGTAGCATCCTTGTAGGGTGAGGAAAACATTGTTGAGCTTGTATGTGTCAAACTCTGCAAATGCTTCATTTACTTTCTTCATTAAGTCATTCACCCCCTTTGCTGCCTTCCTATCTTTGAGTGTTTGGATTGCTCTGAAAAATCCAAGATCATTCACATACATTGCAGTCTGGTAAGTTTGCTGGTTGATTGACTAGTTCTATGTGGAATCCATTTGTATTTGCTGCCTTAATGAAGTCTGGATCATTTGCCCTTATGTGAGGTCTAACATTGTCTTGTTGAATGATGATGTGTTTGCTTGCTGATTCTGACCACTTTACCATGACATTAGGGAGTAACTGAAAAAATAAACTAAGTGATGAATGAAATACATAATCATTCTGATAGTAACTGAACACTACTTACCTTGTTGATCATGACATCTTTCATGACTGAATAATTCACACACAGAATAGGTTTAGTGATTGGTGTGTCCTTTGGTCTGTTCTAGGAATTTCTGACTGCAGGCCTAATTTAGTAAAGGGGATATTCATATTTTCCCATCGAAGATGCAGGTTCCATCCTCTGAGTATTGTGGTCTGCTCACAGCAGCAAGAAACATCAGTTTGTCTATAAATCTTTTTGACTTGCAAGTTCTGTATGGTTCTTCCTCACCTGGCAGAATATAATACATATCTTTGTGCTTACTGAGGTCGAACCATTTCTTATTAATGTGGATAACATTATCCATTTTCTGAAACTTGACTTTACCATCTACAACAGTTTGCCTCAACTGCTCCAGACTCCATTTAAGTCTGCTGAATTTATTTTCTTCTGTGAGTGCTGGTTTGATTGAGTTGGTATGTGCCCTTAACATTTTTCTCTTGTACCAATTGCCAACCAACCCCTTGCTCATTTTCATTTTCTCTGCAATGAGTCTAAGTGATGATCATTCCAAGACTGATAGAACTCTCAATTTCACCACATCTAACTACTTTCTTATTCTTTTTTTCTTTCTCTTTCTTCTTTGATTTTGATGTGGATAGGGCCTCCCAACTGCAGCTGATGTTGACCAAGCTTCCATATGGAGTGGATGGTGTTTCTACGACATCCAAACTAGGATGCTGCCTCAACCATTCCTCCATGCCTGACCTTATTGTTTTGGAGTTTTGAAGTAGCCATTGAGCAACCGAATTCCTCTGTTCTTCAGTAAGATTTAGGCGGCCCTTTCTGCTGAACCATTCTCCTCATTAACTTCATGTATTTATGATGCTTTTTGTAATGAATGTGAAACTGAATTGGTAGTTGTGAAAGAATGAATGTCTTGGCTTGTATTTATGGAGGAGAGATAGTAGTTCTTTGAAATTTCTCTTTATTTTTTTTATTAAGGTAGTAGGGGTAAAGTAGTAGACTTGGTTGTATTTAATACAGTTTTTCCCTCTTAAATTTGTGTAAGCGGCACCATTTCTTGCCTTCATTAATGAAACAATCAGATTCCTCTTTAATGTGATCTTTCATTTTATTATTTGAATTTAATTTTGCCTCTATTTTAGTGAATGCAGATTTCCCTTGTTTTACTTCAATGCGCTGCTTTTAGTTTGTTTTTTTTTTTTTTTCATTACAGTTTGTTTGTTGCATGCAATAAGGCATGCAATGTGAAAAAGAAAAAAAATTAAAAAGACATGTTTATGAAAGAAAAACAAAAGAAGAAGGCTTTCTTATGATAAAAAAAATCGAACAAGACATTGTTTTAAACAAAATATAGAACAAGGCATGGTTGCCTATTTGATTAACAAAAGTGACCACTCTCCTAATTCACATTAAAAGTGAGCCCCTTTCTCCACTCAAACACACTTTACCAACTTTTCTTAGTTTTCGTATCATTCTCAAATGCACAACATTTAAATGGACGGAGGGTGTAACTTTTATTTTTCCTCTCTCTTCCCCACACTTCTCTCTTGTCTGCTACCAAGCCATCTTCTCACCACCGATCCACCACTACAACTACCCATCAATTTTGCAACCAACACCTATCCACCATCCGCTTCATCTCCCTCTCATAGCCACCAACATCCTTCTCTCTCTCTCCCACCCTCGCCATATGCATAACAACTCATCCACCATTTATCCATTAACAACATTTCTAATAAGTGAAGCAACAATTGATTGATCAAAAAATCCATCTCTTGAAAACCGACTTAACCATATTCGAATCACTCTCTCGATATAAAATTTCTAGGGCAGGGAGCATAGTGAGAAGAAACTAGCACAAAAGATAAGAATAGAGACAGATCGAGAGAAGGGAAGATAAATACCGGTGCCACCATTGCCGCGGCTGTTGAACCACATGGGTGCCGTCGTGCTGGTTGTGGCTGCCGAAGAAAGTCTATGTTTGTCGTTGTCGTCGTCTCCAATGTGCCGTAGTGCAGCTGTTTACACCATTTTTAACCATAATTGTCGATATGCCGGAGTCTCTCAAAGTGCGCCACCCTCTTTTCTCCTATCGCCGCAGCCACGACACTTTTGGTTCAACGACGACGATGGCTAACATTTACTGTGAAGGTGAGAAGGCAAAAGTGGGGTATTGGTTGCGGCAGCGACGGTGGCGGTCAGAGGTGGAGGTGGGTGTTGTAGAAACGAGGGCTGCAGCAGCGACGGCAAGAAAATGAATATAAGAAAGACAGACGGGAGAGTAGAGGGTGGGAGGAGAGAAAATATGATGTGTTATTTTTTTCATATTTCTTAACAAAACGACATCGTTTGGTGTTAAGGGAGATGACGTCGTGTGCTTTGCCGCTCCGGTGTGTCCAACGTGTGAATCCTGGAAGTCACATCATAAGTAAATTGGGGGAAATCGACCATATGTGCAAATTCAGAAAAAAAAAATCGAAGTTATGTTTGTTGAGCGAAAAAAAATAGCTCAGGTGCAATTCCAGAATATGTTAATAGGTTTTGGATTTACATGCAAAAAAAAAATTACAAAAGCAAAAAAATAATTAGAAAATAGAAAAATAGAATAATTACAAAAGCGAAAAGATAATAGTACTCTCAAATAATTACAAAATCAACTCTATTAAGAATAATTAAATAAAAGAAAAGGTAAGCATTTGAAGTGAAATAACAAAATAGGAAAAAGAAACTAAAATAAAAAGGTGAAAACCACAAGGGGAACGACGGCGTATTGAACAACGTATTACATGCTGTGCCAAATGGCACAACAGAGGATCCTCTCCGATTAATCTGTCGTTGAAAAAGTAAATATTGTCATTAAGAAACATAATGTGTCACAATTATTACATTTCGTCACGACAATGTCTACTTTTGAACTTGACAAGTTCTATTTTTAGTCGAACGTTAAAGTAATTATTGTCGTTGAAAAAGTAAACATTGTCATTAAGAAACGTAAAGTTTCACAATTATTACATTTCGTCACGACAATGTCTACTATGTAACTTGACAAGTTCTACTTTTACTCAAACATTAAAGTAATTATTGTCGATTAAAAAGTAAACATTGTCATTAAGAAACGTAAAGTTTCACAATCATTACATTTTGTCACGATAAATTTGAAAAAAACAAAGATGCAAAAAAAAAACGAAGAGGCAAACAAAAAAGAAAAAATAAAAAAGAAAAAAAGAAAAAGTGGAAAATAACAAAAAAAAAGAAAAAAAAAATCTGGAAAAAAAAACAAAAAAGAAAAAAAAACAAAATTTGTAAAAAAAAAGAAAAAAAGAAAAAAAATCTAGAAAATAAAAAACAGAAAAAAAATCTGGAAATTAAAAAAAAAACAAGAAAAAGATGAACAAAAAAGCTTGAAATAAAAAAAAAAAAACAAAAAAATTGGAAACAAAAAAAAATAGAAAAAAATCTAAAATAATCTGGAAATAAAAAAAGAACAAAAAAGCTAAAAATTAAAAAAAAAAAAAGGAAAAAAACACTTAAACACTAAAGACAAAAAGTGGTCACAATTGTTTTTTTTGTGATTGAACAAAAAAAACACTCGTATTGTGACTGAACAAAAAAAAAATATTGTTTTCAGTAAGACACAAAAATTTGATCAATAACAAAAACTTAATTGTGAAATAACAAAAAAAAAATTACAGCTCTGCGGTGGTGGTGGCGGCGCGTCTGGTTTTTCAGAAATTCAGGCGCCATCATTATGAATCGAGGTTCGGGGATTACATCGAGGAAGTGAAACAAATCTAGGCCGTGGAGGAAGCTGGAGTTCTCCGTAGAGGTAGCGGAGGGCGTCGATGTCAGCGTAGTAAGGGAGGTAGACGGCGGCGACGACTGCGAGGTCGGGGTCGGCGGTGATGCAGGGGTACTCGAGCATGCGGCGGATGTTGATCCACCGGTTCGTGCAGTCGAGTTCTGGATCATAGTCTTAGGCAGCGGCAGTGGCGGTGAGGAGAATGAGAGGTGGAGGCATGACGACGAAAATTAACCGACAATCGGAACCAGTGGATGCGAGTTGTCGGCAAATTAAATTGATGAATCTAGAATTGAAGCATAACAAGATTCGATTTGATTTTGCATGACCTGTGATATTTGGTTTGAAGGAATTAAAGATTTTTGGAGTGGTTCTTTCCAGATTTGTATAGTGGGAGAAATGTCATAAAAAATTTAGGAAAACCAATGAATAAAAGATAAGAATAGAAAGACAGACGAGAAAAGACAGAAAAGAGAGAAGAAAAGTAACGAAAAAAAAATAGAAGAATATGATAGATAAGGGTACAAAAGTTCAAATTTTAAAAAAAATGGCTAAAATTTAGAAAAATAATGGCTATGACTAAAATTTAAAATTACAAGTGAAGAATGGCTAGTAATGGGGTATTTCTCTTTATTATTTTAAACTCACAATAATTCATTGTGATTGCTATTTTCTTCACTAAAAAACGATCTACTTATTAAAACTTCAGTCACTATCAAAATTGTATACATATTTGTAGGGGTGAAAGTATGAAAAGCGGGTTTCCGGATTATCCATATTCTACTCATATCCGATCGGGTATTGGGTACTCAATACCCATAATTTACGGGTATTAGATGGGTATGAGTATGAGATTTTTTGCAAATACCTTAACGGGTATACCTGTTAGGGTATTGGATACCCGGTCAAATACCCGGTCAACAATATACAATTATTTATTATATATAATTACTAATTTTATACTATAAATTATCTGTTAGGGTATTGGGTACCCGGTCAAACACCCAATCAAAAATATACAATTATTTATTATATATAATTACTAATTTTATGCTATAAATTATAAATATATTCATAATATATATTCATTTTTAAGCTAAACCTAAACCTAAACATAACTCTAAACATAACCTATGAATAATATATATTCATAGTATTTTATTTGCTGAATTTAAATGTTTAAACTACTTTTAATATTGATTTGTTGTTGTCGTCTAGTTGTTGCTACATAGTTGGTTATTAATTTGTCGTTGAAAATTATCGAAAAAATCGAGCGGGTGAAAAATTACCATATTATTGTTTTTTTTTTTCTAAACGGGTACACCGGGTACCCTATACCCGAGTCGGATATACCCGATAGGATATTGAGTACCCGTTCAACTAAAATAAAAAGGGTATGAATATTTATTTTTTACTTATTTAAATACAGGTACCTGCAAATGCAGGTATGAATATTCACAGGTACCCGTTTATTCACCCCTACATGTTTGGTTGACGAGTATAATTTCATTGTAGAAAAAAATTACAAAGAGGAGGTGATGGAATAAGTTGTGGAAAGGGAGCAGAGAAGAGATTCGAGAAAAATGTAAGAAAATCTCATCCTCTGATCTTGATCAGATGATTATATTCGAGATCAACGGCCAGGAGTTAATCTTTATCTGGCGTCACATGAAAGTATTCTTCAATAGAATATTTCTGCTATTTGAATAATAAAATAAAAACGATAAGTTGGTTATTGACCGTTAAAGATCGTAAAAGGTGTTCTTTTCTTGTCAAGATGATTTACCAAATGCTGCCATATGATTTAATTAAATAATTTTGAACAAAATCAAAATGATTATTAATTATATAGATAGTTATGATGTTGGATTTGAGGTATTGCTCAACATATGTTTGCAAAATTTATGTAGTAAATAGTAAAGTTGAAGTGTCAAGTCGCTGAGTAAATTAAATTTTGTGAACTGTGCTTCAGTCTGACTTTAAAAACTTAAATCAATCTCGCAGAGGCTTTCCTCACCTGAGCGGATTTTGCGGGATCATTTTCTTTGGATTCAATGCAATTGAAGCATAAAATATCTTATTCTAGCAGGTATTTGGAGTGTTTCTCAAGACTTATCTTCACAAGGAAATAAGATCACGATGATGGAGAAGAAGATCTAGGGTTTCTCAAACCTATATATACTTCGATATCAACATAAGTGAAGATGCGCCTTTTGTTTTATTGTTTGAGTGCATATACTTATTTGAGAGTATAGTTGTTTAGTACATGATTTAAGTGTTTGACTGACAGTTCAAATTTAAGTTGTGTGATTGTTTATCTAGTGATCACTACATTTACTTAGCAATTTATCCGCACTTTAATCGGGTAATTATAGCAACTAGCAACGAGTATCGTATCCTCAAGGACTATATGACCGAATTTACGTTGGAAATGAAATTCATGCACTTTCCTACTATTCAAGCTCTACATACATCATGATTGTTGATTGATTGAAACACTCAAATAAAAGATCAAAGCAAATTAGGCAAACTCAAATAGAAAAGCGATTAATAAACGATCAAAAATTCAAAAAGGAACAAGAGTTGGTTCTAGGGACTTGATTTGATTCTAGATGGCTTGACAATGACTTCCTAATTCATACAACCAATTTTGATCACCTAAATGAAGAGCGATCACAAAGATAATCACTACCCTCTCTCGATAGATAGCAAATGTAGATTAACTCGACGACTCTCTCGGCTAAGACTGATCAAGACGACAAATTAACTCCCAAAAGCATAAAGAATTCAAGCTCTCATGCATGCATTTCTCACTTACTAAGTCTCAAAAGTCATGCATATTGTGATAATTGATTTCCATGGATGCAAAATCCTATTAAGAAACTCTACAAACATTTGGCATGCAATAAAGATCATCAATAATTCTCACATGAAAACAAGATCCAAAACCACAATCAAATGGATGAAGGCAATTAAAATTAACAAGCTATGATCAAATCCATTATCAAATCATCTCAAATCCCCAAAACCAACAAGAAAAGATTAGCTAGACATAAATAAAAATATAGCACAAGAAATGAGAAATAATTGCAAGATTAGAAACACTAAGAATCCAATGGAGAAATCTTCAAATTAATCTTCAAATCCAACCTTCTAAATGTATTACAATGATTAAGAAATGATTTAAACCCTAAAAGGAAACTTTAGGAAGAGGAAAACCAAGCTAAAAAGTGTATCCCCCGTTTTTGGGGCTGAAATCCCCTTTATATAGGGTAAAAAAAGTGCTAGAGAGTATTAAAAATGCAAAAAGGGAAAAAAACGTCAACTTTTGGTGGAAAAATGCCAAATCGGCGGTCCGAGTGGACGAACCGGCGATCCACCCACCGATTCGGCTTAAAGCAGGCTTTTGAATCCAGCTATTTTCGACGGTCCAACCGGCGGTTCACCCCTGAACTGCCGATTTTGCTATACAGGCCGCCGATTCCATCTTTTGGATCGCCGGTTTCATACCTTAGCTCATTTTCGTCCGATTTTTTACTTCTTTGTCCTGATTCTTCGTTTCCGCTCTTCTTTAACCCTGTAATTCCGACTTATCGACCCTTGGTTGACCTACACACATGTACAAACTCCACCAAACGTGATACAAATCCAAAATAATGAAATCAATGCAAAACACATCACATTTTAAGGTTAAAGCTTGGGAAAAGTGGTAGAAAACACGTTTAGTTGCTACAAAAATGAGTGTTTATCATCTAGCAACCTCGAATTCACGTGAAGTTAGGAAGAGGGTGAGCGAAAAAGTAACATAAGGTCATGGCATGTATCATTGTATGTGTAAGATCCTCTGTAGCCATTTTTTCTAATAGTGGATTGATTCTCTTAGGTAAAGGCTCCTCAGACGTGATTACAATACCGAACTGAGTTATCAGATTGTGTGTCCTTTTACTTGGCTCAGTTTATTATCTTTGTTATATTAACTGTGCTAAAATTTTCAGTAACACAACAACTTTACATGCATAAGGTGTTTGTTTAAATCTAACATACGGCAACTGATGATTTCTTATAATCCTAAGATAGTAATAAATCCTCATGGTATCCAAGTTGAGAGAGATAAATTGAACAAGTACGGTCGTCCTCTGCTAGGATGTACTATTAAACCTAAATTGGGGTTATCTGCTAAAAACTATGGTAGAGCGGTTTATGAATGTCTTCGCAGTGGACTTGGTTTTACCAAAGATGATGAGAACGTGAACTCGCAGCCATTTATACGTTCGAGAGACCACTTCTTGTTTTGTGCCGAAGCAATTTATAAAGCACAAGTTGAAAACCGGTGAAATTAAAGGGACAATTTATAAAGCACAGACTGAAACCGGTGAAATTAGTAGGCATTACTTGAATGCATGGCATATCGTTTTCTTATATATAGTCTTGCATTCCATTCTCAAAAGAAAAAGTATTGCATGTCCTCCAAAAAATATAAAAAACCTAAATCAATTCTTTAGAATAAAAAATGAAAACGCAATAAAGATATAATTTCAGAAGAGATATTTGGATTCCCGTTCTCGATAGAAAATTCAAATGGACCCAAATAAAACGTCACAAGATTATGCAGCGTGAAGAAAGTGAAAACTGTAACTTTCCCTCTTGTTTCCCTTCAAACTTTGATTTTTATCATTCTTATTAAATTTTACCATTATCACAATTCACAAAGGGCGAGCACCCATAGAGAAAGTTCAAAAAATTAAATACTAAAATTCAGAAAAGCAAATTCTGTTTTGGTTTTGGATACGAATCTAGGCGTCAAAGGGTGCATGTGCAGCCGAATTCGTTGAAGTTAACCTCGACAATAAATTTGAAATTTGAAATTTTAAATATAGGGGCCCACTTCTCGAGCTTACTGTTTAGGTCCTAGAACATTCACTACGGGGATCGAGCATCGGGGTTGAAGCCGATGTCGATCCCCCTTCGATACCATCTTCGCTAGATCCCGCGGGATCTAAGCCATAGTGGCTCTTAGATCCCGTGGTATGGATCATGCAGGGTAGAGAGTGGTGTCGATTTATCGATACTGCTCTCGACCTCACTCTCTCCCTCTCGGTCCATGTGGCTTCACACCATTAGTCCGATTTAATTTTTTTTCTACTTTTTCTGATTAAAAACAAAAAAAAAAAATTATAATTATTATTATAGACCCGGGGTCTTACTCAATCCCACCATAGTGAAAAATTTTATCAACGTCTTAGTCAACCCCACCAATCATTGAAATTACGCTTTCCGGCGATAGACCCGAGGTCTAACTCAATACCCGTAGTGGATGCTCGTTATAATTTTTTCCTGTATAAATTAAATCTAATTATTAATCTTTTCCTTTCAGTTTAGAATGAATGACAAACTACACTGCAGGAGTATTGTATTTTATTGTCAATTTCATAATATTATTTGGACTATGTTTTTCGTCGTACAATTATGACTATAGTATGCACATCCGTTTAGAAATAATTTAAAAAAAACTTATATTTAATCATAATACCTTTTTGTAATATTCATACAATTTACAACATAATAATTTTTTGAACTCGTTATGTCGTGAAGAAAAATCTAATTATTTCATACATTTCTCATCTATTCAAAAGTATAAGGCATGCATATGTGATATACTAGCTAGGTGATATCTCTAGATTTAAGTGTATTCTTTTAGTTCAAGATAAGTTATATATGTACCTAAATAAGTGCAATCAGATATTAAATCAGCAATTCCACAATTTGACAAATCGTTTTTTTTTTATATACCATGAGAACCCGCAGTTGCTACTTTCAGTGCACATTGGGTAAATTCTCGTCCTTTGTGCTCGACTTATAAAAGCTTGTTATGGGGTTCGAACCTGAGACCTTTCACTCTCATACGCCCACTTTTACTACTAGACTATCCTCAAATGGACAAATATCCTCAATATTTTTTTTGTTTTTACTATATATGTATATAATATTACATGTAAAATAATTTGAAAAATAAATTAAAATTTTGTTATCCCACCCCACCAAGCCACCATTCCATCTCTTGCAAATGAAAAATCAGTAGCCCCACCATTCCTAATTCCTCCCGCCCATCTTCTTCTACCTGTGCGCAACACTCACAGCCCCAGGTAAGTGTTTTACTTTCATTGTTCTTATTTTTATTAGTTTTTTTTGGATAATATGTTATTTGTTTATTGATTAAGAAATAAATCAATATTTGTTGAGATTGAGAACTATGATTCAATTAGGGCTCGTACTCGTAGCCTCGTAATTCAGTTAAATTTCTTGATTTAATAAGGACTTTTGATTCAATTAGAATATTAGATTTAATTAGAGTTTGGCAGCTTGCAATTATTGATGAATACTATTAATTTGTATTACTAATTCAATTAGGAAATGGGGGATGCAACACAAAACTCAAAGAAATCAAAGACAATGAGGAAGCAACCCAACCTTCGGCAATATATGCAAAAGAAATTGAAACCTCAAGAAAATGTTGTGGAATTGGACAATTCAAGTGCTTTTAGTGAACCATCACAAGAGGAAGAATTATTATATGATGTGGAACTTCTTTCACAAGTTTCTGATGAAGATGTCATAGATCGATTCCTGAGAATGAAAACTCGTCGGCTCGGGCTCGACTCTTGAGTTGTAATTATCTTAAAATATAATTCTTTTTGAACTCTATGAATATTTCTTTAAATACTACATTTTATCTAATTGTGTGCATTTTAAATCATAATTATTATTGGACAACTAATTTTTTTTTTCTCAGGGGCTTCACCCCCGAACCCCGCTAAGCCCCCTCTGCAACACCCCAACCAATTTTCAAGTAGCGCAATATTCTGTATCCCCAATTTCAAAATCATGGATCCATCACTGGACAAATATATATATATAGGGAGTGATTCTCATGCAAAGGGATCTTAAAGTGAGAATTAGGAATTAATCTCAACCATTGATTATATCTACATGGAGGGTCAAGATTTGGCCTAGTCAAAGCGGGTCAAACCCGGATCAACCCGGTCAACCCGTTGACTTTTTTTTTAACGTTCAACTTACATGCACCACTTCACATATTCGGATGCACCATTTCACATATTCGGATGCACCACTAAGTCCATTGAGATGCACAAGATTTTAAGTTTTTTTATTTCATTTTTTTTCGTCTTTTTTTTCTTCTTATAGTCAGGTCATAGGTACCACATCATGTATTCATATGCACCACACTATATAATGAGATGCACCACTAAGTGCATTAAGATGCACTAGTTTTGTTTTTGTTTTTTTATTTTCGTAAAACGTTGTGCATCTAGTTACACTATGTAGTGCATCTAGTTACACTGTGTGGTGCATCTGGTTACACATTGTGGTGCATCCGATTTTTTTTCAATTTTTTTTCATTTTTTTTACAGTTTTCAAATCTGGTGCATCTAAATGCACTTAGTGGTGCATCCGAATATGTGAAGTGGTGCATCTTGGGTGACCCCTTAAAAAAATTGAAAAAAAAAACTAAAATCTTGTGCATCTAAATGCACTTAGTTGTGCATCTAGTTATATAGAGTGGTGCATCCGAATATGTGAAGTTGTGCATCTAGGGTAACCGTTTAAAAAAAATAATAAAAAAAATAATAAATCAAAAAATTAAAAAAAAAAAAGTCAACGGGTTGGTCCGGGTTGACCTGAGTTTGACCTGCTTTAACTAGGTCATATCTTGATCCTCCATCACCCATAGATTTATGATGGAGATCTATTCTCATTTATTAGGATATTATTCTCGTATGATCTATTTCATATATATATATCGCATTATTTTATGAGCTACTGTTACAGATTGGAATATAGAAGAAACAAATCGAAAATTCGGACCCTAAAATCTCGCTAATCACGTCAGTATCACATTTCCTTTTCCATGCAGATACATGTGTTAAGATCAAATCTTGTGGCAACACATTTTGATATGACCGTGACAACCATAATAACCACCTAACATTAACATTCGTGATTAGTAAGTTTGACTAAGGTTGTTTGCATCCCTTAATCTTATCTCTAATTTTAGGGGTGTATTCAATCATGACTCTGTGGGAATTTTAAAGAGTATGGAGAGTTTGTGGAGTTTTGAAGTTGATTGACTCCGCATGGAGTCTTGATAGAGTTTGCGTGGGATTTGAACGACTCTGTAGAAGTTGAATTCGATAGAGTCCAGCGTCGGCTGGACTCCAGCACCCGCTGAATTGAAAGCCAGCCGTGGCTGGGTCCCAGCCGAGGGCCGAAGAGGTACAAATCTCTTCGTATGAGATATTCTATAGATTTAGATTATGTGCAGTATAAAATTGGGGGAAATAGAGGAGAGGTGGTGAGGATGGATGTTCTGGTGGGGGATGAAACGAGGTCGTATTTTCCGGTGACCATTTGGCAGAAGCAGATGAGGTCCCAAATTTCAGTTGGCCATGTTTTTCTGCTGCAAAGTATGCTGCTTCTTGTAGTAATTACGATTATTAGTTTTCTGTTGCGTTAGATTGTTGTTTCTGCGATTATAATATGAATTAATCATGTTACATTTTCGCCAATGGGATGATGGGATGATATCATGATAGTATATCTCGTTGCTGCAAATTAGGGGATGCACGAATATCATATTGTTTTAATCATTAGTCTCTGCATTAGGAGAACTGTCAGTGAATTTGTTGCATTGATCCACTGTCTCATCAACATAAAATTAGAGCTTGATTGTTGCCTGATGCGATTACTGGATTGAGTGTTTGTTTCTTGCTAAAAATTCCAGCCGTGGCTGGGCCCCAGCCGAGGGACGAAATGAGTCCAGCGGGTTTTGGAGAGGCGCCGGCGTTGGATGTTCATGAAATCTCAAATTCTCGTATTTGAGGATCGGAATTCATACAGTACAAAAAATGAAAGAAATCAAGTCAAAATCCATCACACTCAACAACAATAAAAAGTTGGTGGAGTTTTGAATACCACAAAATTTTTATGGAGTTTAAAAAGTTGTGATTGAATACCACCAGATTTTTAAGGAGTTTGAAAAGTCTGGATTGACTACATCCAGACTTTCAGACTCTTTAAAATTCCCACAGAGTCATGATTGAATACACCCCCCTTAATTTCAGTACTTAGGATATCTGCAGCCCTTAGAGCACCCAACCCTTAGAGCACCTTTAGGGTGCTCTAAAGGGTGCTCTAGCACTAGAGAATCCTTAGAGCACCCTACCCCTGCATCCCAAGGGTGCTCTAAGGGTGCTCTATCTTTAATATTAAACAATTCCCCATTTTCATTTATTAAAGTAATTCATCTATTTGTAAATAAATTAAATACACTAATTAATAAATAATACGAATTATAATATTTGAAAATTAAAAATTTTTAAATAAATTAAAATACACTAATTAATAAAAAAACACTACATGCTGGAATAAAATTAAAAAACACGAAAAAAAACTATGCCCACCCTCGACGTTGCTTCACCTCCTCCACCATTTTCCTGTGAACTTCCTGCTGCTCCGGCGTCATAAATCTCGTGTCCCTGGAGACATCTTCCAAGTCGGTGGCATCACGTCTTTGCTGAACTATTCGGTCCGGATGCGTGCATTTTCCAACTTCGCTCGAGCTGATTCACGCAACGCCACCGCGATCTCATGCTTAGCCTCGGCGAATTGGGTAAGTCGGTCGCCATATCGATCCCTGACGGATTCGAACTGGGACGAGCCCTCTACCGGCTTCTTTCCTTTGGACCTTGCCCTGGCCCTTGCCGCATCTCGACCCTCATGTCGGGGAGGCGCGCTTTCTCCTTCGGTGGACTGGGCCTCCTCCGCAGACGGCTGAGACTGAGAAGAAGTGTAGTTGCCCTTCGCCGTAGTCTTCGTCCTCTTCATGGACGGTACGTCTGAGAAATTGGCGAGGACGAATTTGGGGTTGTCTTTGAGAATGTCCCAGGCTGTGAAATAGCGGAAAGCAGGTCCCTGGGTATTTGACTGGTAGATGGCTTGGGCCTGGGCAATCACATACCCGTCATCAGCGCCGCTTGGCCGGCGAGATTGGGCTTTCTGAAAAGCGCTAATCCAGGCTTTAACGGCAGTCTGGATGCGGCCGAAGAAGCTCCTAACGGCTTTCTTGTTGAGCTCCAAGTTGAACTTCTTGTTGAAGCGCTCTTGGATAGCGCCCCAATATCTCTCGCCGGACTGGTCGCATCCAACGATGGAGTTGCAGGTCTCCTCCACCCAAATCTGTGCCATGTGGCTGGCTTGTTCGTCGGTGTAGTTGTGCCGCTTCACCCGGACGGGTTCCGAGTCATCTTCGGCGGCAACGGCGGTAGAGGTGGCGATAGCTTTGCCCTTTCCCTTCTTTTTTCTTCCTCCGGCAGCGGGTTAGGACGGCGGCGGTGCCACAATGAGGCGATCCTCTGTGTTTGTCGCCGGACTGTCGGCGTCGGGGGAGAACGACGGGTAGGATTCGGCGGAGGCCGGAGTGTTGAGGTTGATTGAATCAAGCCCCGCCCCCATGAAATAGTTCATGTTGTCGGCCATGTCGGGATACCACGCCGACGAAAATGGGTTGTTGGGATCCATAATTTTTTTTTGGGATGAATTTGTTGGAGAAATGAAGGAGATGAAAAAAAAATTGAGAGATGAAAGGAATGAGAGGTGTGAAAATGAGGGAGATGAAATGGGTATTTATAGGTAAAATAAAAAAAAATAAAAAAAAAAGTTAAATTACCGTTGCAGGCGAAAAATGTCCGTTGCATTTAAAAATTTTAACGTTGGCGCGTGTATCACACGCGCCGAACGTTTTTTATTTTTATTTTTAAAAATTTGTCCCGCGCGTGTTTACACGCACCATGCTCGAGCATGGCTCGAGCTCTTCCCCTCCGCCACGCAAACGTCTCGAGCCACCCCCTACTCGATGCCGGCTCGAGCACCCTTGCTCGAGACCAGTTGCAGATAGTCTTATAGATACTACCCTACATCCCAACTGTTTTTAAATTATCTTTAATTTTAATATTATAAAATTATAATATTTTATTAAATAAATTTTGAAAATTACATTAATTCAAATAAAATAAAACATTACATTAATTGAAATAAAAAAATTACATTAATTAAAATAAACGACTACTCTTGTAGAGGTCCAAATCGGCGCCAAACGTGCTCGATGAGATCATTGGTAAGTCGATGGTGCTTTTGTTGATCTCTCAAGTTGGCTTCCCGTTTGAGACACTCCCGAAAAGATAGTAGAGTGGGCCTCTGAGATACACCGCTAGTAATCAGAGAATCAGTGTAGTCTCTCCAATTCTCTCCATCCTCTCTCTCGTTTTCGATTATCATGTTGTGTAAAATAATACACGTGAACATGATATCGCAGAGGTGCCTCGTATATCAGCACCGAGCCGGATTGCTAATTATTCCCCATCGGGCTTGGAAAACTCCAAAAGCCCGCTCAATGTCCTTCCTCGCCACTTCCTACATCTTCTTGAACCTAGCCGTCTTCGGGTCAGTTGGAAGCGGAGGAGCCTTAATCAGTGTTGACCAACAACGGTAGATCCCGTCGGTCAAATAATATCCCATGTCGTACTACCGACCCATGACGGTGAAGTTCCACTTCGGAGCCCTATCCTCAAGCACGTCCGCGAACAAGGGTGACTAGGTGAGGATGTTCCCGAAAAAGGTATGTCAGATCCACAAATCCACGACGCTATCACCTTCAAAATTAAGGTTGGCTCGCCCTGATTGCCTCGTGTGTAGGCAGCCGCGTACCCTTTTGGGCAGTTTCTCCATTCCCAGTGCATACAATCCAAGCTCCAGAATATTTCCGGGCTTCTCGTGCATCTGCATCAGTCGAGTGGTGTCGGAAGCGTTTGGCTTCCTCAAGTACAATCTCCGAAGTGCTCGATGACACCTTTGCAAAACTTGCGAATGCAAAGACAACCCGTGCTATCTTCGATCTTGAGGTACCAGTCGAACACATCCGCAGCACCACCGGTAACTAGTTGTCGCACCACCATCATGCATTTTTGCACTAACGCCAGCCCCCATCTTTTCAATGCATCTTTTCAGTGCTTGAAGTAGCGGACGTCGTCCTCCAACGCTTTGCAAATGCGTAAAAAAAATATGCTCATGCATCCAGAAATGACGTCGACAAAAATGGTTGCCGTAAGTGGGATTGTCGGAGAAGTAATCGGTGTGTAGGAGCTGACATGCCCCTTCACGGTCGCGGTAGACGAGTGACCTCGACCTCTTCTTCTCCTCATCAATGTGTGCACGAACGGCTCGTTGCAAGTTGAAGACAATCTCGAAAACCTCCTCGTTGGTGCCGTGAGAAGAATATTTGAGGGACGAAATTGAGGTCGACGATGATGAAGATATTTTTAGAGTGAAAATTTGAGAGAAATTAATAAAGAAATGAATTGGATGTGAGATGAAATGAGGGAAGATGATGTGTATTTATAGGTTAAAAATGAATTAAAAAAAATTGCATCAAGCCGTTACCGGCAACGACTAATTTTTTTTTTCCCGTTGGCGCATATAATACACGCGATTTTCGAATTTTTATTTTTATTTTTTCTGTTGAGCGTGTGGTGTGCACGCGTCGGCTCCAATCGGTCTCACGAGTTCAAGACGGTCTCGAGCCCGTGTCTCGAACGCGTCTCGAGCCCCCCCAATGCAGAGAGCCTAATTGACATACCGTATATAGCTTCGATAATTCAACTATTTCGCACGAGTGTTCAGGTTAATATAGACGATGATAGTGTATTATAAAATAAATTAATCCACATTTGCATCGTTACATAGACTAACTCAATTGGTTGCACAAGGCATCGAATGAACAATACTCCATGAAAAAGATGCCTATTTTTGTATTTTTGTTTGTCCACGAAAAATATGATTATAGTAAGTGAGACCTTTACTCCACTCATAACCCACTCCGCTAATTTTATTAAACCTCATGCCATTACGAAGTAGGTATATTTTTCGTGGACGGAGGAAATATCTTTATGAAAAGTGAGAATTTTGATCCATCCACATAGTAGTCCATATCTTATTTTTTTTAGGGTGCGTTAATTTGATGGAAAAGGAATATTTTCACAATTTTTTCATCATTTTCACACGTTTGCTATGTTGGTTAATTTTCCTCGGACATGATGAATAACCTTTTCGAGCAGCTCCTTTTCCATCCATTTCTTACCAATTGTGGAAAATATTAATATGGGAGGAGGGGTGTGATAATATTTACCAATAGATAAAAGACATAAAAATGTGGAAGGGGTAGGGGGACCATGTCATTATTTTTTATTTTTTTTTCATCCTAGTAAACATATGATAAAAAAAAAGGATGGAAATATTAATATTTTCTTATCTTTTTCTTATCTATCATTTTCCAATGAAAATATTTTCATTAAAGTAAATCATCCTTAGAATCCTATACATGCTAGACACACACATATATATATACTGCATTAATGTAAAATGATATTAGAGGGATGAAGGCAGTATATATTACTTTGAACATTTAAAATGAGCGCTATGCTACTATAGCAGTTGAATATCAAATTTTGATTACTCAATGTACAAAATGTGTCAAATGTCAAAACCTAAGTAGGAAAAATTGACACCATCAAATAAGACCCAATTGTTTGGTACAAATACAGATATAGATTGAAATGCCGTCTATCAAAAATTTGGAAACCTATAATATTTTGAAGGCTAGAAATAAAAATGGAAGAAAGTAGAGCAATAATATTTTGGTGATCCGTTGCACACTATTGTATCTAACACTTACCCATCTTATCAAAATAATGTTGCTGATTTTACTTATTTGGAAGATTGTGATATACTTGCTCATATTTTAGATGTAGTTGATCTAATACATCAGCACATGATTTCTTTGAACTCATCCGATGTTCGAGTATATTTAAGCTCGGATGAGTACTTTGAAATCATATGGAATTTCGAATTTGTTCGATAAGGTGCATACACCAGAATTTTTGAATGGATTGAAGTGTTCAGGTACACCTAACCATGAGTTAAAACTTAAAATAGGTACTCCAGTGATGTTACTGAGAAACATTGATCCAAGTAATGGTTTGTGTAACAGTACTAGATTGGTTATTAATTACGAAGCTTGGTTCTCATATTTTGGAACGAAAAGTTTTGAGTGGGCGCACAATGCAGGAAATATTGTTTTGATACCTCGATTGTCGTTATCTCCATCAGATATTCGATTGTCATTCAAGTTTCAACGACGACAATTCCCACTAATGATATCTTATGCAATGACTATCAACAAGAGTCAATGCCAATCTCTTTCATAAGTTGGATTGTTTCTAAAAAATCCTGTTTTTAGTCACAGTCAACTTTATGTTTGCAATTTCAAGAGTTACAAGTCGGAAAGGTCCGACAATCTTAGTATGTTCGGATGTTAAAGATCATTCTACAATTACTGAAAATGTTGTATTTAAGGAAGTATTTTGGAACGTTAATATGTAACCTTGAAAACTTTCTCACTGATTTATTTTGTTCGCTATAGTTTATTTTGTCGAAAAACTTCTAATATAAATACATTTGCACGGGTGCTAAACTAGTTTGTTATGAAGAATGGAGAATCAATTCCTGTCACTACCTTATTTCAAAAGCGAGATTCTTGGTCACACAATAATAACATCAGATTGAAGGAAAAAAGTGGGATAGAGAGATAAGAAAAGGCATAAAGGCCTTTGCGGCAAAGGATCATTTTCAGTGAAGATGAACTATAATCATAAAAAATGACAAAATAAAATTACTTTAATTTCGTTAGTTATATGCATAATATTCATATTAATATACTTTCAGTCCCCAAATAAAGGGTAAAATGTTTGGAACCAGTAAAATTCTTGTCTCCAAATAAAAGTTCTATCACAGAATTTATGCAAAATTTAGATCAAATATCATATTTGGACTCAAAGCAAACAATTTACTTTTCAGCTTTTTATGCGAAAAATAAAAATAAATTGTGTCAGTTTGCTCATCATCTTGATATTCATTTGGGATTCCAAACACTTGTTTAGCGAAAATGCATCGATTTGGCCCACTATAATACTACTCCTCCGTTTAAACTACTCCCTCTGTCCCGTGAAAGATGAGTCACTTTTCTTTTTGGGTTGTTCCATCAAAGATGAGCTCTTTTTATTTTAGAAAATAATTAATTACATTTATACTGTTGTTAACTGCTATTATACTGCTTTTACATTTACATTCACACTGTTTTTACATTCTTTATTATTTATTCATACTATTTTTACATTCTTTATCAATAAAATACTCCACTAAATATATACTCACTACTATTTTTTTTTAATTTCCGTGTTCAAACTAAAGTGCTCATATTTGATGGTTAAGGTAATAGTAATAAAAGATCGAAGACCTTGAGTTGGAAAATTACAGTGAAACTGTATGTCCCCCACATAGGCAAGTAGAATAATAAAAAAGAAAATCATTTTATACAGGAGTATTTTACCAATTTACCCCCATAACCCAAAAGAAAAGAGCGAGAAAAGAAAATTATCACAGGCTACTAGTGCGTACCTTGAATTCGCCTTTTTAGGCAGCAACATTAGAAATTTAGAATCTTGTTTTCCAATTCAGTTGTAAGAATTTATTGTTTCAGCTGAAACAGTTGGTGGTCCCCTCCCTCCAACAGCCTTCAAAAGTTTCAGTTAGTTGTGTGTGTGTGACTACTCATTGTTCTCTTTCTTTTTCTCTCTCTCTCTCTCAACCTTAACCTCTACTTATATCACCACCCTCATTCCAATTCCAACACCCCTGTCTATCTTCACATTCCCTCCTCTCAGTCTCTCTACCACCGCTGTTTTTCAAGTCCCAGGCTCTGAAGTAACTCTCTCTCTCTCTCTTAAATAGATTCTTGCACTCGCCACAAAAATGGCTAATAACAGGTGTTTTTCTTCTGTAGGGCAAAAATGGCAATTCTTGCACTCCTCTTGGTCGGCTTTCTCGCAACGGCGGCGTTCGTTCGTGGAGACGGCGGCGGTTGGACTAATGCTCATGCAACCTTCTACGGAGGCAGCGACGCCTCCGGCACCATGGGTACGCCAATTTTCTCTATAAAAAACTCACCATTTTCAACCACTGTTTGCATGTCGCATACGAAACCTTCTGACTGCGGCATCCCGTCGAACAGGTGGCGCGTGCGGGTACGGGAATCTCTACAGCCAAGGTTACGGTACAAACACCGCAGCACTGAGTACCGCTATGTTCAACAGCGGCCTGAGCTGCGGCTCTTGCTACGAGATCAAATGCGCCGGCGAGAAGCGGTGGTGTCTCCCCGGTTCAATTCTGGTCACCGCCACCAATTTCTGCCCGCCGAACAACGCCTTGCCCAACAACGCCGGCGGCTGGTGCAACCCTCCCCTCCACCACTTCGACCTCTCTCAGCCCGTCTTCCAACACATTGCTCAGTACAAGGCCGGAATCGTCCCCGTTTCTTACCGGAGGTTCTCTCCCTCCCTCAATTTCTCTCTATTTCAATTCCCCCAAACGAAAACCTAACTTACAGAATTCCCCAATTGAAATTTTTGTAGAGTCGCCTGCAACAGGAAGGGCGGCATAAGATTCACCATCAACGGCCACTCCTACTTCAACCTCGTCCTCGTCACTAACGTCGGCGGCGCCGGCGACGTCCATTCAGTTTGGATCAAAGGCTCGAAAACAGGGTGGCAAGCCATGTCCAGAAACTGGGGCCAAAACTGGCAGAGCAACTCCTACCTCAACGGCCAAGCTCTCTCCTTCAAGGTCACGACCAGCGACGGCCGCACTGTTGTCTCCAACAACGTTGCTCCGGCGAGCTGGTCGTTCGGACAGACGTTCGCTGGCGCTCAATTTTGACCGGCCGTTTTTTGTTTTATTTTTATTACTACTACTAGGTGTGTGTGTGTGTGTGTGTGTGTGTGTGTGTGTGTTTTATCAATATAGAATAGTATGGTCACTAGTATTAGTAATGTGACTTTTGTTATAGTTTTGGACTAATTTTATATAGTCCTTGACTTGTTTAGGGCTTAGGGCGCCCCAATCTAATGAAGAAGGTAGGGGGTTCCCTTTTTCTTTTGTTGTCTTTGAGTACTCTCTCCTTTCCTTTGTGTTGGAAGAGAGAGAAAGTGGCTGAGGTGGATATGGTGTACCACCCGCTCATTAAGTAGTACTATTTGGGCCTTTTTATTGCTCATGAGTTCCGCTTTGAGGGCTTCATAGTGTAGTTGGGTTTGTTGTTTTTGGACCAACTTGTAAACTCAATATTAATAGTAATGAAGTTTCTTGGGTTTCTTCTCATTGTTTCTTGAATTTGTAATAATTGGGTTTTGTTAGCACAAATTAGACTAGAGTATGAACAAATAAAGGCAGTACTGTTACTGTAGTATGTTTAATTTTATAAAAAAGTAGTACTCCCTTTTTATTTGTTTTTTCTTATAAGACATTTTCAGTTAACAGGGTGTTTTGCGACCTTCTACTTGGGTTTGATTTGTCCATTACCTTTTACAGCAGATAAGAGCAAGTTTTTATTGTATGGGTGGCTTCAAACATACTAGTATTAATTTCAAAGTCTGCACCCTTTAATAAGAAAACTATATTAGCTTTCGAACCTGACACTCTTAAATCGTTAAATTTACTAAGTTGAATCTCTAAACTTGAACCAAATTTTTTAAGTATTAAATAAACCCTCACTTTGCACCACAAACGAAAAAAAAATAAAAAAATACTCCTGTATGATGAAGTGAGTTTTGGACAAACTTCACCGATGGTTTTAGCTACAGCAACCTTTGGCGCTCTCAACAGACATGCAAGGCAAACACGTGCTGTCCGTGCTCTGATTAAATACATATTCAGTGACAGAATTAGAAAAATTAATGTTAGAGACGAGGACTATCACAACTAACTTCGACAAATTATAGGTCTGGATCGGAGGCTGATACCGACCATGACCCGTCCCCCGTTTTATACGCACGACAACACAAAAACTCTTAGGTAGTAATTGGCATAATGGAATGGAATGATTATTCCTACCTCCATTCTATTGTTTGCTTGGTATATTTAGCGACGAGGAATCGTCATTCCATTCCTCAAGGGTTTAGCTACTCCTTAGTCAAATCATGTTATTAGTCATTCCTAATATTCCTATTTTTATATTTTAACTATTTTACCCTCATATTTTACAATTTTATTAAATTTACCCCAAAAAATCAAAGAATTATTTTCATCAATTCTAACTCACACACACACTGCACATATATACACACAGTGTACACACACACATATACCCACACTACACACACACTGCATACACACACAATGCACACATATACACACATTGCGCACACACACACTGCACCCATATACACACACTGCACACACACATATATATACACACACTGCACACACACATATATATACACACACTGCACACACACGACACACATATACATACACACACTGCACACACACACACACACTACATGTACGCACTGCACACACACACATATTCACGCACTACACATATACACGCATAAACACACACAACACAAACATATATATATATATATATATATATATATATATATATATACACAATGTATCGAAAAATATCAATTCTATTTCTTTACTTATTCTTTGTGTATATCAAGCATAGAAATCAATTTACCCATTCCATTTCATTCCTAGCTCTATTCCATTCCTACCTCATTACATTCCATCAGGTTGATATGATAGAATGGAATGAGGCTAAGGAGGGTGTATTGGATTGAGAGTTTGTTGGAATTTTAAAGAGTTTAAAAAGTCAGTGGAGTTTTAAAATTCATTGACTCCACGTGGAGTCGGGAGGAAATTGTGATGGAATTCGCGTGGAATTTGGACGACTCGCTGGAATTGAATTCCATGAAAACCAGCACCGAATGGACCTTAGCGATCGCTGTACTTGAAGTCAGCGCTCGCTGGCTAGCCGCGTCACTAGTAATAAAAGGATGCATACAGAAGTTGCAAGCTTTCCAATTTTCCAATGTCAGCGGATATTGGTCCACTCAACTTGTGGTTTGAGAGGATCCTGCAGCATGTATATGTCATTCACATTGTGTGTGGCTTTATGCACAACATTCAACTTTCAATCAAATCAAATACAATAGTGAAGTAGTATAGAGGATCAAATCAACCAAACTTATTTCGCCATTGATCATAGTTCTGCCAGATTAAATCAACAATCAAAAGCTAAACCAATATACAAGTAGGGGTGATCGCGGTTTAGTTTGGTGCGGTTTGATATTAAATCCAAACAAAATCGTAAAATACGGTTTCATAAATTTTTGGAACAAAATCGAACTGATTAAGTAGTAAAACCAAATCAAACCAAACTGTAGTAATACGGTTTGATGCGGTTTGGTTTGCGATTTATCAATATTTTTTCATTTTCTTCGTAATAGAAATAAAAATAAATAAAAAAAGTTATTGTCATGACCATATACGTTTTTCTCTTTTGTTTTAAATAAATATATTAGGAGTCTAAGATAATATAAATAATAAATTATAATAAAATAATTTCACATTCTCTACTTATCTATCGAAAACAACTTGAAGTTGAATAAGATATAGAAGAAAAGAAAACAGATAGTAGTAGAAATTTGTACCTTGAGTTCAAAAGTGAAGATAAGTTACTGAAATAATTAATTGGAAATGTACAGTAGATTGTATGATTTAATGATTTTAAATTGTACGATTTCATTAATTAAATTTGTATAACACTCATATATGACATGCAATTGAGAAAATCTCTATTTCATAACATAATAAATAAAATAATAAAATATTAATATCATTGTATCAAATACGGTTTGGTTTGGTTTGGTTTGGTTTGAATTTTCTTAAAAACCAAACCTAAACCATAAACAATAATTTTTGAAAAATCTAAACCAAACCATATTTTTGAAATCACAAAACCGAACTAAACCGTAAATTGCGATTTGTTTCGATTTGGTTTACGATTTAAACCAAACTTTGAACACCCCTACATACAACTTTCAGAAGCACACAAGAGAAGCATAATGGCAACAGAAAAGTTTCTTAATTCCAGTAAACAGAATTACTAGTATACTAGATAGTCACAAATATGAAACAAAATGCACATCCAGATTTCCCCAAAAAATGCAAAATCGAAACAAATTAAATAGATGAAAACCTAAGATGGCAGTAGAAAAAGCAGAATTGATCCAGTGCCAGCGAAAAGAGGGAAAATGGAGATGGTAGAAACTCAGGTTGGAGCTGTGTAGCTGTTGATGGCACCAAACAGAGAATCACATGCCTCTCCCTCTTCGTCCACTTTCTCTCTCTAAAACCATACTTGTGTTTGCGTATATAGAGCGTGCATGTATAGATACAAACACGCTAGAGAGTGAAGAGTGTCGGTAGAGTGTTGGATTTGAGTAAGAGAGATTTTCACCTTCCAGCCGGCGTTGGGCATCAGCCAATGGCCAATTGGACCTCAGCGGTTTCTGAAAATATGCCGGCGCTGGTATTTTACGGAATCTCAAATTTCGTGGTCAAAGGTCGGATTTCGTCATGTACAAAATTTGGGTGGAATTTGGTTAAATTCCACCAGAGTCAATGGAGATAGAAATTCCATGAAGTTTTGAATACTCCTAGATTTTAAAAGAGTTTCCAAAGTCGTGATTGAATATCATCAGATTTTAAAGTAGTTTGAAAAGTCTGGATTGAATACACCCAAACTTTGAAACTCCTTAAAAATCCCACAGACTCCTAATTGAATACACCCCCGTAAAAATGAAATAGAGCAAGAAATGAAATGAAATGAGTAAGTTGATTCTTATGTTTAGTATGCACAATGAATAAGTAAAGGAATGAAATATGTGTGTGTGTGTGTGTGTGTGCAGTGTGTGCATATGTGTGTGTGCAGTGTGTATATGTATGTGTGTGCAGTGTGTGTATATATATGTGTTTGTGTGTAGTGTGTATATATATGTGTGTGTGCGTGTCTTTGTGTGTCTAGTGTGTGTATATATGTGTGTGTATCCAGTATGTGTATATATTGTGCAATGTGTGTGCGTGCGCGCAACGTGTGTATATGGTGTATATGTGTGTGTACAGTGTGCGTATATAAGTTAGAATTAATAGAAATAATTCCTTAATTTTTTTTTGTAAAATTAACAAATTATAAAATATATGAGGATAATATAGTCAAAATATAAAAATATGAGCATTAAGAATGACTAATGTCATGGTTTAATTAAAAAATGTCTAATACCTTAGAGAATGGAATGACGATTTCTAATCATAAAGCATACCAAGCAAAAGAATGGAATGTAGTTAAGAATGACCTTTTCATTTCACACTCCATTCCATCATATTAATCACCACCTTTTACGATCTGTGGTATCTTTCTCACTCATGTGAATGTATCTCGCGTGCTCTAGACGAATGTTTCTGATGAGCACGTAAGATGAGATGCTCATCTATTACTACAATATTATTTTTCGTGTGCCCACTTTTTTTTGTTTTATTTTAATTTCTTCAATTATTTTAAATTAAGATTTATTAATCTTCAACTATAATCTATTATTTAGCTTTCAAAAAAAAAAACTATAATCTATTATTTATTTAATTTAAATTTATTAATCTCAATTCATGTTTATATTATTGATATTTTTCAAAAGTCAACTATGGTGTTGACAAGATGTTGCCTGTATAAGAGAATAGTCATTAAATAAAATATCTTGTGATTTGTGCTAAAATATTCACACTCATATCTCCTCCATTTCAAAATTGATTGAAATTAAACTTTAAACTTGTTTGCATGGTGTCGTGTCCTCTTTTCTTGGAATATAAAAAAATAAAGGGAAATATAAATGTAATAAGTAAATAGTACTCTCAAAATTTGAAATCAAATAAATGCTACTCCAGTAACTCCACTAGTATAAATGTATAATAGTCTCAGATCAGAGGTTGGCGTGGCTCAATGTGAGGACTGGTGACAATGATGGGTCAAACAAGCTACTCCTTCCCTTCACTATAAGTTATTCACTTTTGTCTAACCACGGAATTTAAGAAAGCTGATAAAGTGAAAGTTATTGGGATAAAAGTTAGGATGTAGGGGTATTGTTAATAAAATTATTTAGTTTGTTAATTTTTTTTGTAGCTTTTGTTGTTTTTTCTTTTTATTGTGTTCCTTATTTATTTTATGATCCTCATTTATTATGCTCGATTTTTATGAATTGCTCGTTTTTTTAACTAAGTGTTCGATTATCTTTTTTTTATCAACATTTCAATTTTTTTTAAACTGCTCGATATTGTTTTTTTCTTTTTATGAAGTGTTTGTTTTTTTTCTTTTTATGAAGGGCTCGTTTTTTTTTTTTTCAACTGTAAATACAGAATGAGTGAAGAAAAAAAAATAAAAGCTATAATGAATTGGAAAGATGAAAATTCATTAAATAAATAAAGGGCACATCACTTGATGTGATCAAAACATTCACAGGTTGTTAAGAGAGGGAAATTCTACCACAAATCCAAACTTCCCACCAAAAACAGTTTTGGTGGGAATTTTCAAAGCAACCTAACACTAAAAAAATGCATAAAATGGCTCCAAATCTGTCAGAAGAGGAAAAGAATGTTGGTGGCTCATCGAAAACAGCGGAGGTGGCAAACTCAGACATGGTGCTCAACGGGAAGGGGCTGCTCTTTTCCAGAAATCTGTCTGCACCATCAACCGCATATGGAAAACTGTAGAAAAACAACAAAGGCAGGGATTAGCTGTCCATCTCACAGATAAGAGGAAAGGATGCATACACACAAAAGGTATCAAGGTGTTGGATGAAGAAAAGATGAAAAACCTGTCATTTCTTGAGAGAGGCAGCTTAAGAAAATTAGCATGTCATCTAGGAGTCAGTCTTGGTTTAGCTCACAAGTGGAAGAAGGAAAAAAAGATTTTGGCTCACACAAATGCTATCAAACCGTTTCTCACATAGCCAAACAAGTTGCACAGGTTGAAATGGTCACTTAGTATGCTATCTTGCATTTCACATAATGGGAAAGTTGTCGTTCAGTTAATATATAATATCATACACATAGATGAGAAATGGTTTAATCTTAAGAACATCATCAAGGCATTACATGGTAAAGGGTGAAGAACAGCCTCACAGAACATGCAAGTCAAAGTCTCATATTGAGAAAATCATGTTCCTATCAATAGTTGGCAG
Source organism: Schizonepeta tenuifolia (assembly GCA_029490685.1). Classification (NCBI taxonomy): domain Eukaryota; kingdom Viridiplantae; phylum Streptophyta; class Magnoliopsida; order Lamiales; family Lamiaceae; genus Schizonepeta; species Schizonepeta tenuifolia. Next base: position 85,312,837 of record CM055958.1, read on the forward strand.
ACCACACATAGATGTCTTATAAATCATACTCAACCTCCTAAACTAGGTGTTTATGTTCCTAGTGGTGGCATCATATGATCATGGACACAAAACAAGATAATTTAGCATTCACAAACAAACAAAAATCATTACATAACCATCATAGGAAGAAATCATCACCATCAGAGAACAGATCATATATTTGAAGCATATGAGCATATAATCATAACCATCAAAGCCTCAGATTTCACAGAAATCATCATAGGATCATAGGAGCATATAAGCATAACCATCAAAGCCTCAATTCCACATAAATCATCATAGGCAGAAGCATCAAAGGCATCATAGCATCAACTGGACCATATAAGCATAACCATCAAAGCCTCAATTCCACAGAAATCATCGAACATCATCACAGTAGGCATTATAGGAGTATAGAACATATCAAATAACCATCAAATGGCACCACAGAATCATCAAATGGCATCACCAGCCCCCAAAACCATATTAGACAGTAAAATAGAAACAATAGAACCTGGACAGAAAAGCCCTAGCGTTTCCCAGCCATGAGAAGATGAAGGTACTTAGCCCTCCATTCATCATAGGTGAGACTGCCATCAACTTCATCATCAAAATCTGACGGTGGAGTTTGGGGCACCTCAGATTCCTCCTCACAATCGGCCTCAAATTCCCAAAGACGAGATGGCTGCCGCCTAGCTCCGGTCCCCGATAATGGAGTCGCCGCCGCGTCATATATAGAGGATGGCTTCATCACTCGAGAAGGCGGCAACAGAGCGGTAGATCCAGAAGGCGGCAACGGAGCGGCAGATCCAGAAGGCGGCAACAGAGCGGCGGCTGCCATCAAGAAATTCTCCGACGGAGAGATCGATTGGGAGTGAACACGAGAGATCGATTCGCCCCCAACACGAGAGGGAGATTGAGAGTCAACGGTTAATTGAGTCTCTTCAACACGAGACTGAGCATCGGAGTCATCCTCGGATGAATAAGTGGCAGTGGGGGATGAGGAATCACACGAGTTAACGGGAAATTCCTCCGGTGGAGGTAGATCTGCCGGAGAATTCATCAGAGATTGAGGGGCGAAACAGCTTCAAATCTGCCAAAGAATTCACACGAAAGATAGAGGGGTGAAGGATTTAGGGTTTTGCATAGTGAGATTTCAGAGATTCAACATCAAAACTGTGAGAGAAGATGGAGTGAGGCTGCGAAAGATTTAGGGTTAGGCAGACATTGAGAAGGAGAGGGAGAGATGAATCGAGAAGAATGAGAGTGAGAGATGGATCTGTTAGGGTTTAGGCAGAAAGTGTTCGATTTTTTGGATCGACAATATTAATTGGGTTGGGCTGGTGGGTGGGTAGGTGGGTTTAATTGTGGGTTTTAATTAGGGGTTTAATTAATCTGTTAATTTTGCCTAATTATAAAATGGTGGGTAAGTGAGTGGCAAAGGGTAGTAATATTTGGAAAAGAAGGAGGGTAGTGTAGTACGAAAAGGTAAAGTGGACATGTTTTGGTGAACATGGTTACTGTTCAAAAGTGGATAACTTATGGTGAACGGAGGGAGTAATTTGAATTTAATTGTCGTTTTTTAAATTAAGTATTTTTAATGTTATTTATTATAAATATATAAAAAAAATTATTTAACTATTACTAATGATTATAGATACGGCATCTTACTCAACCCCATCATTTTAAAAAAAATTATTAGTCTTACCCTATTCCATCAATCATTAAAATTGCTTCCGAGGATAGATTCGAAGTCTAAGTAACCCGTTGTGCATGCTGCCATAGTTTCTGTAAACGGGTGGCGAGAACCCCCATTTCCCTCCTCTCCCTTCTCTGTATCGAGTCTCGAGTCCACGACTTAGTTTGTTGCCAACAAACAAATGCGTATTTCCAATGCATAAAACAGAAACTGTCTGCACGAACACGCACTCCTTTTTCTTCCTTCTCTCACTTGGACACCACTTCTCTACTTGTACTATGAAACACATCCTTTTGTCCGGATTTTTAAATTTGCATTTTGCCTTTCTTTAATAAGGTGTAATATAGATGAGAAAGAATATTATATTAACAGATAATAAATGAAAGGAATTAATAAGGCTATTTGCAATCTTTGTAGACTACTAGCGAGTGGTCTTTAAGGGATCTCCAACACTATTTTTCTACTAGAGTCTTCTTAGATATATCTATCCCTGCAATTCTCCATTTTCATTTATTAAATTAATTCATACCTTTATAAATGAATTAAAATACACTAATTAATAATAATACGAATTTTTCATTAATATTTGAAAATTAGAAAATTACATGCCTTCACAATAAAAAAAACACTACTTAATTAAAAATTAAAAAAATACATAAAACTAAAAATTACGAAAACAAAACTACGCTTATCCCCGGGGTATTGAGGTTGATTGAATCAAGCCCCGCCCCCGTGAAACCATAAATGTCGTCGGACATGTCGGGAAACCACGCCGACGAGTATGGGTTTTTGGGATCATATTTTTTTTAGATGAAAGAGTTGGAGAAATGAAAGAGATGAAAGGGATGAAAGAGATGAAAGAGATGAAGAGGTGTGAATGAGGAAGAGAAAAACATGTATTTGTAGGTAAAAAAAATTGAATAAAGAAAAAAAATGAAAAGAGCCGTTTTTTGCCCGTTTCTACCCGTTGCGGAATTTAATTTTTTAAACGTTGGTCCGTGCACAACACGCACCTATCATTTTTCTTTTTTTTTTCAGTACAGCGCGTGCGCTACACGCGCCACTCGAATCGGTCTCGAGGACTCGAGCCGGTCTCGAGCAGTGCCCCCTCCACCGCATGTGTCTCGAGCTACTGCAGTCTCGAGCCGGCTTCGAGACAGCGGCTAGAGACCGCGTTACAGGTAGCCTAAGGTGTAAAATGTCCTAGAAGTGTATATAAGTGCAACAAGTTCCTTAGGTATATATGTTTCGGTGCAAGTGCAACAATGCTCGAATTCCATATACGTCAGACATGACGACCATCATTATTTTTTTTTTCTCTTGTTTAATTTGAGAGGATCCTAACAGTTAGGCTATCTGCAACCCTTGGAGACCAGTGGTCTCCAAGGGGTCTTCAACAACACTTTTTCACTAGAGACCCTTTAGAGACACCTACCTCTGTAACGTAAGTGTCTCCAAGCTGTCTCTATCTTTAATACTATTAAACAATTCCTCATTTTCATTAAATTAATTCATAAAATTCCATTAATAAAAATAACATAAAACATTACATTAATTCAAATAAAATAAAATATTACTCTCTCCGTTCACGAAATGATGCCCCATTTCGTGTCCGGCGCGGAGATTAAGAAAGTTAACAAAATTATTTTGAGTGGATAAAAGTTAAAAAGTAGGGGTAGTGAGATAATAACAAAAAAATAGTGGTAATGATAAAAAAAAGTATTATTGACCAAAAAGTAGGAATAAAGTTGTTGGGAAGACAAAAAAGTAAAAATAAAGTTGATGTGAGGTGGGTCATCAATGGCAAGGGGTAGTGATTTTAATAAAGTAACGAGGATATGTTGGTAAAAATAACGAAATAGGGTATCATTTGATGAACACAAATAAAGGATGAAACAAGACATCATTTCATGAACGGAGGGAGTACATTAATTGAAATAAAAAAAAATTATATTAATTAAAATATGGACTACTCCGGTAGAGGTTCAAATTTGCGCCAAAGTTGCTCAGTGAGATCATTGGTAAGCCGATGGTTCTTTCGTTGATCTCTCATGTCGGCTTCCCGAGTGAGATATTCCTCAAAGGCGATCAGAGTGGTTCTCCGGGATATGCCGCTAGTGGATGGAGAATCGGGCTCGTCTCTCCAATTCTCCGCATCCTCTCGCTCGTCTTCGATGAACATGTTGTGCAATATAATGCACGTGAATATGATATCTCGAAGATGCCTCGTGTTCCAGCACAGACCCGGAGCCCAGATTATTCCCCATCGGGCTTGGAGAACTCCAAAGGCCCGCTCTATGGCCTTTCTGGCCGACTCCTGCATCTTCTTGAACCTCGCCGTCTTTGGGTCAGTTTCAATCTTCGGCGCTTTGATCAGTGTTGGTCAAGAAAGGTAGATCCCGTCGGTCAAATAGTACCCCTTGTCGTATCGGTTTCCCATGATGGTAAAGTTGCACGCCGGAGCTCTATCCTCAAGCACGTCGGTGAACATGAGCGACTGATTAAGGACGTTGATGTCATTGTTGGAGCCGGCACACCCAAAAAAAGCATGCCTGATCCACAAATCACACAATGCCACCGCCTCCAAAATTAAGGTAGGCACGCCTTGATCGTCGCGTATAGGGACCCGTCCACCCTTTTGGGCAGTTTCTCCAAGCCCAGTGCATGCAATCCAGGCTCTCAAGCACCCCCGAAAACTCATGCCGTGCCTCGTGCAATTGGAGCAGACGAGCGGTGTCGCCAGCGTTTGGCTTCCTCAAGTATCGCTCGCCGAGGTGGTCAATCATTACTCGGCAAAATTTTTTGAGGCATTGACGGTCCGTGCTATCTCTGATCTTCAGGTACTTGTCGAACACATCCGCAGCACCACCGGTGGCTAGTTGTCGCACCGCCATCGTGCATTTTTGCACCGACGTCAGCACCCATCATCCAAGTGCATCTCGTCGATGCGTGAAGAAGTGGACGTTGTCCTCCAACATCTTGAAGATGCGCAAGAATATGCATCCGGAAACGGCGTCGGAAAAAGTGCTCGCCGTAGGTGGGGTTGTCGGCGAAATATTCGGCGTGTAGAAGCGCACGCCTTTTTACGATCGCGGTTGACGAACAACCTCACCCTCTTCTTCTTCATTTTCTGCGCCGCAAAGTGTGCACAGAGGTGCCGTTCCACGTCCGCCATCATCTCCAATACCTCGTCGTCAGTGCCGATCTCGACATATTCGACCGACGAAGATGAAAAGCTCGATGAAGATATTTTTTGAAAGTTGAATTTGAGAGAGAAAGAGGATGTATTTTTTTTTTTGTGGGATGAATGATGGATGAGAGGTTGAATTTATAGTGGAGGAAAAGAATAAAAAAAATAATTAAAATCGACATTTAGCCGTTGAACAGACAACGTTCGAATTTTTTTTTCCGTTAGTTTTACACGCGCTTTTAATTTTTTTTGTTTTTTATTCTGAATTAGTGGCGCGTGCAAGCCACGCGCTAGATTCGAGCCGATCTCGTGTGTTCGAAGCGGTCACGAGCTCGCCAGGCTTGCAATGCTGGTGTCTCGAGCTTTAGGCATCTCGAGCCCCCTTCGAGACAGGCGATAGAGCCCGCGTTGCGGGTAGCCTTAGAAAATACTGACTCCATCCACCCTTGTAAGAATTTCTCCTTATTTCATTGTCTCACTTCTTTTGGCACAATTATTAAGAAGGAGCTTAGTGTATAAAGTAAGTTTGTTCCATTTTATTAAGAAATATTTTAATTAAAAGTATGCTCCTAAGACTGACTATTACGGTGGTCTCGTCGGCGGTCTCGAGACACCGCTGTCGACAAGACACCGCGCTGCAAGAGACGATAGCTTAAGACGGTGCCACCGCGTCGAGACTGTCTCGATTCAGTGGGTGCGGAACACGCGCTCGACATGAAAAAAAAAATCGGCCGTCTCCTAAACAGCAGCTCCACTCCCATCGACTCGCAGATGAAGGTCTTGGAGGCGATGGTGGTGGAGGAGGAGAAAAGGGTAGCGGAGGTGGGATTGGAGGTGGTTCGGGGTAGGGTGGAGGGTTCGGAGCAGGAGGTGGTTCAGGTGGTGCGGGTGGAGTTGGCGGAGGAGAGAAGGAGAAGGAGGAGGAAGAGGAGGAGGAGGAGGAAGTGGTGGAGGTGGAGGCGGAGGTGGAGGTGGTGGTGTAGGGGAGGATCCAGCCATGGTGGTGGATTTGGTGCTGGTGGGGGTGTGGGTGGTGGAGGCATTGGCGGCGGTGAAAGGGGGTAATTTTGTTAAAAAATCATGCCTACTACACTAGCTTTTATTCGCGGAAAGTGTTTGTGAAATTGTTTAAGGTGTTTGTGAAATTGCTTAATGTAATTAATTTACATTAATTAATGTATTGTAGTTATTATTTAAATTAATGAAATTTTCAAACTTTATTATTAAAATTAATGCAAAATACAAATTCAGAAATCAGATAAAGACATCCCATAGAGACAGTCTCACTGCAGCTCAGTGCCTCTATCTTCAAAAAACGTTTAGAGATACTACTTAGAGACACTACTACTGCAGGTAGTCTAACGAACAACCATGGATGTCAATTGAACCCGATTCCGACGGGTCGACCCGAGTGACCCGAAAAAATAAAGGGTTAGGGTTGAGTTTTTACAACCCGAATACATAATCGAATTATTAGGGTTAGCCTGACAGGGTTGCAACCCGATCAGGGTTGACCCGAAAAGGGTTAGGGTCGACCCAAACGACCCGAATTAATTCACGCTCTTTCTGTCTTTATCTTACCCTAGTCCTAAACATATAAATAATTGAAGCAAGTGATCAAGTTGAGGCCGCTCCAAGAGTTATTCAAGTAGAAGAATGTCATTCAATTGTTTAGTTTTGTGAGACAATGAATTAATATTGAATATTATTGTAATTGTTGATGTCGTGTAGTGTTCTTACACTTGATTTATTGGATGTTATTTTTGGATTTAATCTGTCGGACCACTTATATGCTTGTTACGTTATTTTTTCAATTTTTTTGTTGCAGTTTTTGCCACAAATATAGAATAGTTAATAAATATATTAATTTTTATTAATAAAGTGTGTGACCCGACGGGCCAACCCGCAACCCGAAGGGTTAGGATTAGGGTTGAGTTTTTTCAACCCGAACTAATCCAACCCGAATAATCCGACAACGATTGACCCGAAATCGAAAGGGTTTGCCCGATTGAGATCCCTACCAACAACAACAACCATTTTCCCTTAATATTTTATTCCCAATTCATTATTGACCCGAATTTCATTTAATTAATCCCCTTGTTACATACTAATTCTTTCCTTATTTGGACTGAGACTTTATTATTAAGACATCTATTAAAAAAAAGCGAAACCTTAAAATTGGACCAGATGGAGTAAAGCAATAACGTAATATTTATAGTTTTTTAGTTTATTCTATAGGGATTTTAATAGATTTACAAATATAGAACATTGATAAGTTAAAACATGCCGGAATCCGATTTTTTCTTTTAACAGTTTGTTTGGTACATTCCTAGAATTTTTTTTTTTTTTTTGTAAAAATGTTGGTGTTCTTCTAGAATTTTGACCATATTATTTTCATGGAAAGAATTGATATATTGTAACTGAAAATAGGTAAATTGTCAATTATGGAATGTAACATGAGATATACCCTATAAAAATACATGCTAAATGAGTAAATAATATAGGGAAGTGATAATGGGACATAATGTCCTAGACTTAATTGGGGTGTATTAGTCAAATTATATATTTTATTATTTTCGGATTAATTTAATTTAATTTAATTTATTTTATTGATTACACTATTGTCCTTAGCCTAATTATGGAATAGATTATATTCATAATAATTCCAAATTAATCCCATCTATATATTTCATAATGATCTCCAAATCAATTCCATAATAATCTCCAAATCAATTCCATATTAATAAGTGATTCATAAAAATCAAGGAATCTTCATCGTAAACACAACTTTGAAATCATGCATTGCATGTAATACACAAAATATCATCATACACGATTTCGACTTTAAGACTTTTTTTTAATTTTTTTATAGATCCAATTTTAAGACTTAATTGATATCATGCATTGTAACAATATTTTCAAATCATGCATTGTAATACGTATGACAAAATATTTTCAATTTTAAAATCTTGGTACAATTAAGAAATAAAAATTGAAATTAAGAAATTTATAAATATTAACTGTGTTAATAAATTTGAAATCAAAAATAATATTTTAACTAATGATTTGTTCAAATTTTTAAAAATTCAGTAAATTAAAAATCTGAAATAAATTAAAAATCTGAAATAAATATGCAAAATTAATAATTATAGAATGCCACAATTATATTCGAATAAATTATTTATGAACGAAATAAAATCAATATATTCATTTAATGATATTATTTTTTAGTAAAGAGATAAATAAAATTTAAAATTCAATAAAATTTATATTAAATTTAAATAAAGTATGCAAATTCTATAATAAAATATACAAAATTAATGAACATAGTTTCAATCATATTAGTGAGGTTACGATTATTAGTAATCCCGACACTTGAAAAACTAAACATGCATGCATGCAAATAAATAATGCTTTGAGAATTATTGTGAATATGACTATAAATAAATTAAAATTAACAATAAAATAATACTTGTGTCGAACTGTCGAATTGATTCGCAAATAAATAATTTATCATATAACAAACATATTGTATAAATCAGTATTGAAATATCAAAATTATTTTATAGACGAAATTTTTGAATTATTGGTTCGCTTACATTATAAATTTCTCTCCACCCCATGTCATTTGTCGTCACAACATCCGTGTTTCCTGTCCGCGTCATAACACATGGCACCTGTTGCGCCCCACCGTACCCAAGCGCCGATACGTGGGTGTCTGTCACACCCCAACCCGAGCACCGACACATAAATATCAATTTATTTGTTTGAATTAAATAAAAAGTTATAGCAATTTTTTTTAAAATACTGATTATTCACTACTAGAAAACTGCCTTTTTAAGACACGCAGAAATGTCACAATAAAGACTTATTAATACAATTTGGCTATCATGACATTTGTGGGAAGCGTCGTTTATGTCGATGTAAGGATAGCTTACGTGTAATTATAAATGCTTTGTTGCTACACATCATGCAAATGTCACGATATCCAATGTGTAAGGATAAGTACTCTGTCGCAACAATTTACGGTGTCATCATAAACATCTTATTATGGCACTAAAGTTTTTGACGAAATGTTACCTAAGACAACACTAAATATATATTTAAAAAAAGAGAATATCATGTGATATAGCCAATATGAGTATTGAAATATAAATTATGGCCCACCCTCTTCATAAATATAAATTATAGCCAATTTTTTGAACTTAGGATCTAAATACCCCTTTTCCTCTTTTATTTGTGATCCATCACTCTTTGATCCATTTTATTGACACTTAATTTCCTTTTCAATTTTTTTTTCTTTTTTTACTGCTTTTTTTTTATTTTCCAGTTTTTTTTCTTTTCTTTTTCTATTTTTTTCTTATTTTCCAGAATTTTTTTTTCTGTTTTATTTTTTATTTTTCAGATTTTTTTTTCTTATTTTCCAGATTTCTTTTTCTTTTTTTCTATTTTTTTTTTCAAAATTTTTTTAATTTTCAAATTTTTGTTTGTCTCTTCGTTTTTTTGTTTGCCGCTTATTCTTTGGTCAAGATTCGAGCGAGGGGAGCCGAAGGCCTCGGAGCGAGCCGAAAAAATCTAAATTGTTACCCGGCGATTATCCTTATATTAGTAATCGGAGCGAAGGTGGAGCCGTATAATCGGAGCCGAAGGCGGAGCCGCAAAATCGGAGTAGTATAACTTGAAATAATTGGAATGTTCGTCCCAAGAGTACCATATCATAACTTGGAACATCTGGAACTAATTTGACAATTCGTCCCAGTTTTACCAAATCTGGAACAATTAGCACTAATAAGGCTAAATTCGTACCAGATGTACTAGAACAATTGATACTAATAAGATTAAATTTGTACCAAAAGTACCAAATGCCTCATACCCGCCCGACCCGACCCGCGCTCGCCCGCGTCAAACCCGACCCGCTCCGCATTTCATTAAGGGTATTTTTCGTCCCAAATTGAAAAAAATGGCCAAATTTTATATTTTTGAAGAAGATGGGCCAAAATTTATATTTTAATAATCATTATGGCTATTTCAAAATATGTCTCTTATTTTCATTGCGCAAATCTTAAGAGAATATCATGTGATATAGCCATAATGAACATTAAAATATAAATTTTGGCCCACCTTATTCATAAATATAAATTATGGCCATTTTTTTGAACTTAGGACCTAAATACCCCTTTCCCTCTTTTATTTTTGATCCATCAATCCTTGATCCATTTTATTGACACTTGTTTTCCTTTCCAAGTTTTTTTTTTCTTTTTTTTTCCTGTTTTTTTTTTCCAGCTTTTTTCTTCTTTTTTCTGTTTTTTTTTTTCAGATTCTTTTGTTTTTTTTTTTATTTTCCAATTTTTTCCTTGTTATTTCTTTTTTTTTCCAGATTTTTTCTTTTTTTCTATTTTTTTTTCTATTTCTTTTTAATTGCCAAATTTTTGTTTGCCTCATTATTTTTTGTTTGCCTATTCATTTTTTTTGTTGGCCGCTTCTTCTTTGGTCAAGATTCGAGTGAGGGGAGCCGAAGGCCTCGGAGCGAGCCGAAGAAATCTAAATTGTTGCCCGACGATTATCCTTATATTAGTAATCGAAGCGTAGGCGGAGCTGTATAATCGGAGCCGAAGACGGAGCCGCAAAATCGGAGCGGTATAACTTGAAATAATTGGAATTTTCGTCCCAAGAGTACCATATCATAACTTGGAACATCTGGAACTAATTTGACAATTCGTCCCAATTGTACCAAATGTGGAACTATTGGCACTAATAAGGCTAAATTCGTACCAGAAGTACTAGAACTATTGGTACTAATATAACTAAATTTGTACCAAAAGTACCAAACGCCTTATCCGACCCGACCCGCGCCCGCCCGCGTCCGACCCGACCCGTTCCGCGTCTTATTAAGGGTGTTTTCGTCCCAAATTGAAAAAAATGGCCAAAATTTATATTTTTGAAGAAGGTGGGCCAAAATTTATATTTTAATGGTCATTATGGCTATTTCAAAATATGTCTCTTAAAAAGATATACGAAAACGTTTAGAATTATTTTCTTTTCCATTTATTAGCCATATTTTTACATTTTTCAATTTAATCTTATTTTGCCGTAATTTTCTTTGTGATAATATTTATAACAAATCAATAGAAAAAATATAAATATAGGGGTATTTAAAAAAGAATATTAACAAATCCATTCAAGAAGAAAAATCAGATTCTATATAGAAACTCATACAATGTATTTCAAATCCATAACATTCTATTCTATACAAGAGAATGACAATTTACAAAGAGTTCTCTGCTCTAGCTTCAGTTCAATTCATTTGTAACTCGTAAGATCATCATAGGGCCTTGATCAATTTGGTCGAGATGAATCCACAACAGCTTTGGATTCCTTAACTAGCAATTTATTTAAAAAGATGTATGAAAACAAGCATACTAACTTAAATCTTGTCATCTTCTGCATGACTTTTCTTCAAACTCACATACTGCACGAATGATACAATATATCATTTTCACGTCATCTACTAGCTCAAACAATATCATAAGAAATCGAACATAAAACATTAACTTTGCCATGAAATACAGACCATCTCTTGTGCAGACTGATTGAGCGGAATGAATTAAATCATAAAAATATATTTTGTTACAGTAATATATCATACCCCAATAAACAAAGCACAAGGAGATTATCAGAGGCTACTTTACTCACTTGTGGGCATCTTCTGTGATCACCGTCTTCTCATGCTCCCCATAAGTTGCACAAGTGCTCGAATAAATATTTTCATCATCAGCAGTCATTGCTTTCCCAATTTGTTGTAATATTGTGATAACACTTGCATAGGAACAACATTCAGACTTAAGAAACATGTGGAATAAGCAATCAACATAATAGGTTGTGTGAACAAGGAGAGAAGGATCCTAACTCGAGATCATATGAAAAATCAAACACCTGTAAGAAAGAGAAAAGAACTTACACTAATTGGATAATAGAAAGGGGAAAATACCTTAAGCTTCAATTGTGCTTTCACCAAATTGAGCTGCGACATCAAAAGCATTCTAAGAAAATATTTTTGTTTACCTAATATACATAGGCTAAGGAAAATGTAACTTTGAGATAATTAGACCAAAAATAAGTTAAAGGAGAACTTTTGTTTAGGATACAATTGTTGTATCCCCTAGATCAACACATATGAACTTAAGTCTTCCCTTGTCTCTAGATAAAATCCTTCGAGGATTCTAACAACTCTGAAGTTCCATGAAAGTAGAAAGTGATTATAATTTCTTGCATGATTTCAAAGCGAATCAGTCATGCCAAAACTAGGGCGGTGATATGTAAGGGAGACTATCACACCCCTACCATGGCGCCGACATGTAAATAACATTACATGGTATGATTGATTTTTTAATTTATTGTTTCTAAATTTATTTGTTTGAATTAAATAACAAGTTATAACATTTTCTTTGAAATAATGATTATTATTATTTCTTGCATGATCACCATTACAATTTCAAAGCGAGCCCATCACGCTCAAACTACGGCGCTGATACGTAAAAGAGCTTGCCACACCCCTACCTGGGCGTCGACACATAAATAGCATTGCATGGCATGGCATGAGTGCCATTACAAATTCAAAGTGTTTGTCACGCCCAAACTAGGCTGTTGATATGTAAGGGAGCGTGTCACACCCCTACCTGAACGTCGACCCATAAATAGCATTGCATGACACGAGTAATTTTTTAATTTATTTTTTCTCAATTTATTTGTTTGAATTAAATAAAAAGTTACAGATTTGAAATACTGATTATTATAATTTTCTTGTATGAGCACCATTACAATATTAAAGCGAGCTCGTCATGCCCAAACTAAGCCGCTGATACGTAAGGGAGTCTGTCACATCCCTACCTGGGTGCCGACACGTAAATATCAATTTATTTATTTAAATTAAATAAAAGGTTATAACATTTTATTTGAAATATGTACTGATTATTATAATTTCTTGCATGAGTGTCATTACAATTTCAAAGCGAGCCCGTCACGTCCAAACTAGGTCGTTGATACGTAAGGGAGTCTGTCTCACCCTTACCCGGGCACTGACACGTAAATAGCATTGCATGGCATGATTGGTTTTTTAATTTATTTTTTCTCAATTTATTATTTTATTAAATAAAAATAAAATAAATAATTATTTTTTCGATTTTTTTTATATGTTCAAAATCCTTTTATTTATTTGGAAAATATACTATACCAAAATTATTTCCTAATAGTCAAACCCTAAGTGAAACCCTAATATGTTTGGCCTATACAAGTAGCACACGTAAATCTAGTTTTTCTCCATCCCTTAATTATGATTTCAAATCACAAAGATCACGTAAAGATCGTAGTCATAAGGATTTGGCCTATATTAGTACAACTCAAAAGGGAATAAATCTGTGAAATCTCGTTAGATACACATTAACTAATTAAAGGCTAATTATTAAACATTCCAAATTATATAAAGGGGTAAATTAGAGAGAAAAAAAATATAAAAAACCGGTAATTATTAAACCGGTTCAACGAAAACCGATTTTTAAATTATAAGGGTAAAAAAATTCAATTAAATCTAAGACTTTAAGTCTTAAAATCATTTTCCAATAATATATTCATCTTACAAAAATAATAATATAAACGAGTATAAAAAACAACATACGACTAAAGAAATTCACTAAATTCGACTCACTTACATATGGCCCAACCTGTACAAGAAACAGTAATGGCATTTAAAGTTTTGGAACATAAATTATTTATAAGAAAACCTTGGGCCATTGTAGATAAAATTAATATATTAAAGCCCAACATCTTATTTTTGGGTAAGCCTAGACCTGCCTTTAAGGCAACTAAGGCCCATTTATATTAAAGGTATGGGCTGAATTTGCAAATATTGAAAAGTTTAATCGATTTTCAGCTGAAGTAAATTAAACAAAACAAAAAAGAAAAATGATCCTCTACCTGCAAATTCCATCCCCGCCTAAATAAACCCCCACTCCCTCAAACCACCTCCACCGCCCTCCTCTGCAACCGGTTCACTGCCGCTGCCACTGCAGGTTCGGGTCTCAATTTCCGCCGGAAGCTACTCTACCTCCAATCTATCAACGTGAACCCTGAAAAGGCCCTCGACCTAAACCCTAATATCCGCTCCACCCCTCTTTCCACTCTCCACTCCATCACCAAATGCCTCAACTCCATGGGCCTCGACGTCACCGCCGTCGGCCGCATTCTCGACATGTACCCTCAGCTCCTCACCGCAGATCCGTACGATGACATTTACCCGATCTTCGATTTTCTGCTCCATACCGTCGAAATCCCCTTCCCCGAGATCAGGAAATCGATAGTTCGGTGCCCTAGGATCCTCGTTTCCGATCCGGAAGCCCAATTGAAGCCCACATTTGACTTTCTGACTGAATTGGGCTTCGTAGGCCCGAACAAATTGACGTCGCAGACCACATTGCTCCTGGTTTCGAGCGTGCAGCTCACACTGATGCCGAAGATAGAGTTTTTGGTTGGATTGGGAATTGAGTATGATGAGGTGCGGAACATGGTGCTGCGATCGCCGGGGCTGCTGACGTTCAGCATTGAGAAAAATTACGCGCCGAAGTTGGAGTATTTTTTCAAGGAGATGAATGGGGATTTGGAGGAGATTAAGAGGTTTCCGCAGTATTTCTCCTTTAGTTTGGAGAGGAAGATTAAACCGCGGCATCGACTTTTGATGGAGCACGCGGTTGTAATGTCTCTGCCGGAGATGTTGAAGGTTAGCGACGGCGAATTCAATGTTCGGTTGATCGAGAAACGCCTCCGGTTGGTGGAGGATCGGCGATTCTAGCTTGTTTTTTCCTGTAAGTAGAAGCTGTCTAATTTCTGTATTTGGATGATAATGTGACTGTCTGCATGTTCATATTTTTCTTTGCTTTGAAGGCGATTACATTAGTCTAAATTGAAATTATGGATTAGGATTTTAAATTATTGAAGGAGTATTTATCTGATGTTAGGGTATCATGAGCCCAACTTGTTGCTGTTGGGATTGTTGCTCACATAAAATTCTTGAACAAGAATATTACAGTACAAAACTAATTTGTTTCGTTCTCGTATCTAAAAGGCGCATATTGGATAGATCCTGCTTTGTGTTAAATTACAACCTCGAATTCATCAGCGTTTCAGTGTTCAATTAAATTTATCCTTGTAATAAAAATGTTAACTTTTGGCATGCTTTCGAAAAAAACTGGTGGCTTAGCTGCATTATGGTTTCCAGCTTACTTTACTGAGGTTTTATGCTATGCAGTTATTATAAGTCATAACCATAGAATGCGACCCTAATAGAAATGCAAATGTGTGTATGTGTCTCGGACACTACGGGGATAGTAAGAACTAAGAAGAGAGATATACATACATCCCAGACTGGTATTAAAAGCTCACATTAGGCAAATCTTGCTCTTTTTTAAATTACAACCCCAAATTCATCAGCGTTTAGGTGTTCAATATCTTAAGATGAAAATGTCAATTTTTGGTATGCTTTGGAAAAAAACTGTGGCTTAAGCTGCATTATGGTTTCCATCTTTCTTTACTGAGGTTTTATGCTATGTAGTTATAATAAGTCAAGCGTAGAATGCGACCATAATAGAATTGCATAAATGTGTCTTGGAAACTAGGGGGAGAGTATTAGTAAGAAGAGATATAATATACATACCAGAAGGTATATAATTGGAGATTACATCGCTTCTGTTCTAATACAGAAGTTGCTATAATCTGGAAAATCCCTTTCTCTGAGTGTTTACAGACCGTTAATTTGGTTGAGCTACCTTTTAAACTTAAGGTTGATAAACTCAAGCTTGCTATACCCAATTTGCCGTTTAAACTTGAAGGTATATATAATGCAATACTGTTTGTTTTGCATCTCCAGTGTCATTCTTTAATCGTTAATTTTTTCTTCTGAAAATTTGAATGAGCATCAGTCCTCTCTCTCTCTCTCTCTCTCTCTCGGCTTTTATTTTGGTGATGAGAATTCACGTAAAATAGCTTGTGGTACACAAGATTAGGGCTGTAAACGAGCCAAACGGTTCGCGAGCTATTCGGAGCTCGGCTCGAAAAAAGCTCGTTCGAAATTCGTTCGTTTACTAAACGAGCCGAGCTCGAGCCTCAAATCGAGCTCGACAAATTTTTCGAGCCGAGCTCGAGCATATCTATGTTCGGCTCAAAATGCTCGCGAACACGTTCGAGTTCGATAGTAAACGAGCTAGCTCGCGAACATGTTCGCGAATCACCTAAACGAACATGTTCACGAATTTTTTAATACTTTTAATAAATATTTTTTATTTTATTACTTTTTCAATATCAATATAAATTAATAAATTTATAAATTTTAGATTATCGAGCCGAGCTCGAACGTTCGAGCTCGAGCTCGGCCAAACGAATATATAACGAGCCGAGCTCGAACCGAGCTCGAGCTTGGTTGATATTTGTCGAGCCGAGCTGGAGCTCGAAATACAAAGCTCGAATCGAGCTCGAGCCTTAAATTTTTCTAACGAGCCGAGCTCGAGCCTGCCAGTGTTCGACTCGGCTCGGCTCATGTACACCCCTACACAAGATGAGTGGTGAGTAGGGAGTACGGTGGGCAGTAAATAGGGTTGGTTTGTGTGTATGAAGAGGAAATCCCTCAAAATAGCACTTCTTAGAACTGAAATTTAAAAAATGTCACCTTTTTTAGTTTCTTATAATAATGTCACTTTTGGTCTTTTTTACCCCTCCTTCCTCCTTTTCACACATTTTTCGGTCAACACATGCTTTACTTCTTTTTGTTATTATCTCCTTTCTAATTAAATCTCATTTTCTTTCTTATCTCTCTCTCTTCTCTATCTCTCTTCTCTCTCTGCCGAAGCAGCGAAGCTTGCCACCGTTGCTGTCGTCCGACTCCGGCAATGCGCCTCCGCGTTGCCCCAAAGTTCGTGAAGTCACCTCCCCCTACCTGTCTCTCTCGATGTCGTCATCCTCCTCCAATTCTTCGTCCTCGACCAACACGACGTCGTCCTCCGTCACCTCCGGATCGTCAAAGTCCTCGAGGAGGTCGCAATATCCAATGTTTGCCAACAGAGCTGCCGCCATCGCCACTCCGAAGACGCTGCTGCGGGCGGTTTCCGCCCAGAGATGCCGGGCGCCTGCCACGTCTACGCCGCCGTCGAGAAGCCGCTCGTCCTCGCGCAGTTGACCGTGCTGGTTGAGATCCTCCACAACCTCGCTGGACTCGTCAGATCTCTGGCTCTTTCGCTGTGCGTCCAAATCTGGGTTTGGTGAGGGAGAGAGAGTGGAAATTGAAGACTGGTTGTTGGGGCGGGCGGAGTGGTTGCAGAGGTGGGTTGGGGAGCCGGCGGCGTCAACCGGTTGCTGCAATTTCCTGGCGAGTGTGAGGAGGCGGTGGCGGCGCGACGATAGGAAGCCGGGTTTGGCGGTGTCGGAGGGGATGAAAAGGAAGAGAGAGGAAAATCCAATCCATCCACAAGAGCGAGAGGGTCGGAGAGAAGAAAAGGAAGAGGAAAATCCAATGGGAGAGGTCTCTTTCTCTCTTCTTAAATTCCTCTTTCCTCCTTCAATGTGTTGTTGCCTCATTATGTTTTAATTTGCTTTTGTTAAGCAGGAAGAGAAGAAGCCGGAGGAACCCAAGCCGGCCGCCAAGGAGAAGAAGAAGGATGGAATTAGATTTTTTTTTTGTTATTTCACTACTATGTTTTTGTGATTTCATAATTTAATAAATGTTTCTTCCCATTTTATTTTTTATTCACAAAATATGTTCTTATTCACAATGTTTTTTTTTGTGATTCACAATTATTTATTTGTGATTATGCTATAATAAAAATGTTGTTTCCCAAATTATTTTTCGTTCATGTCAAAATTGATGTGATTAACAATTTCTTTTTTGTGATTCACAATTTTTTTTTGTGAGCATCGCTGATAACAATTTTTTTTTGTGAGATTCCTGCTTGGTGATAGTCACTGAAAAAGATGGAACTAATTTTTTTTAGTGAGTCACAATTTTTTTTGTTACCACCAGCGATAGCCGCCAGCGGCGGCAGAAAAATGGTGGTGGAACATTTTTTTTTTCAATCATAATTTTTTTTTTGTGACTGCCGGCGATAGTGGCGTTGGCACGATGGCGGCGACGGTGGAAAAGTGGTAGTGTAATGTTTTTTTTTATTTAGTCACAATTTTTTTTTGTTAGTGTTGGCGACAGTGGCGGCGGTGGTGTCACGGCGCCAGCAGCGGAAAAGTGGTGGTTGAACTTTTTTTTTTGTTCACTCATAAAATCTTATTATTGAATTAACAATTGGTATTTGGTATCTATTGTAAAGTGTAAGAGAAGAAATTTGGGAAATTTTCATATCATAGAGAATTCTGATACAAATATACAAACGTAATAGCAACACACATGCTATTTATAGTGCCACGATACCGGAAAGAAAATACGGAATGAGAAGCGTGGTAGCAACTTTGCCAATACTAATATCTAATCTCCACCGTCAAATCCTAAGAAAGCAATCTAATGGTATAAGAAAGACCCACGTGTTTATTTAATAGCAGTAAACAAATATCAAAATAAGGCTTCTTTTTCACCCCCCTGCAAGCTTGACATGGTGAAGATCCAGCATGCCAAGCTTGGACAGCAAAGAACGAAATCTGGGACCAGGTAAGGCTTTGGTGAAAAAATCTCCAATCTGGGCAGAAGAAGAAACATGTTGTGGCACCAAAAATCCTTCACGAAAGCGATCACGAACCAGATGACAATCCATATCAAGGTGCTTATTATGTTCATGAAAAATGGGGTTCTTTGTAATATGAATTGCTGCAAGATTATGACAGTGAAGAGGAAAAGAGAGAGAAATAGGAAGCTGGAAATCACCCATCAAATAGCTCACCCAAGTCATTTCCCGCACTGTGGTGCTTAAAGCATGATACTCAGCTTCAGCTGAAGACATGGACACCGTAGTCTGTTTCTTGCAACGCCAAGAGATCAGTGCGCCACCAAGAAACAAACAATAACAGAGAACGCCGAGTAGCAAGGCAAGAGCCCCAATCTGCATCACTATAAGCTCTGAGAGAGAGAATTCTCAACAGGATAGAAAAGCCCAAGAGAAGGGCAGCCTAGGTAACGAAGCACATGCATAGCAGCTACCCAATGATGGCGACATGGACGAGACACAAACTGGCTTAACTGCTGCACAACATAAGAAATGTCAGGCCTGGTCAAGTTAGGATAGAGTAACCTGCCAACAAACTTTCTATAAGTATCAGGTTCAGGCAACAAATCATCACTAGCCTGGGAAATCTGCAAACCAGGTGGAAAAGGAGTAGCAACAGAAGAACTCCCAACAATCCCATCATCTCCAATAAATCTAGAATATATTTCCTTTGATTGAGGGCAGTCCCCGACTCTCCTCGGGCAATTTCCATTCCCAAAAAATAACGAGCAAAACCTAAATCCTTGATAGTAAAAGCTTCATGAAGATAAGCTTTTAAATCAACAATAAGCTCCTCACTAGGACTAGTGATAAGCACATCATCTACATACACCAGTAAACAGATAAAACTGTCACCAACTCCCTTGAGAAAGAGGCAATTATCATGAGAAGACTGTACAAAACCATACAAAAACAACTTCTTGCAAAATTCTGCATTCCATTCCCTAGAAGCTTGCTTTAAACCATAAAGGCTCTTAACTAGTTTGCAAACTTCACCTGGTTGAGCTTTGAGATATCCAGGAGGAGGAGTCATATAGATCTCATCAGTGAGGAAACCATGCAGAAAAGCATTATTTACATCAACTTGATGTAAAGGCCACTGAAATCTAGTAGCAACTGCAATCATAAAACGCACCGTAACTAACTTAGCCACAGGAGAAAAACTTCAAAATAATCAATACCATGCTCTTGATTATAACCTTTAGCCACAAGCCGAGCCTTGCACCTCTCTACAGTCCCATCTGCATTGCTTCACTTTATAAACCCATTTGCATCCAATAGCTCTCTTGTTAGGTGGCAAATTACACAGCTCCCAAGTCTGATTCTCTTCAAGAGCATCCAACTCTCTCTGCATAGCTTCTACCCAAACTGGGGATTCACTTGCTTCTCGGAAATTTCTAGGCTCTCTTAGTGCAACAGCATTAACCAGGAAAACAGAATAGGAAGGACTAAGAAGTGAAGAAACCTGAAAAGGAAAAGTAAGAGGGGTAAGGAGCCCATCAGAAGTCAAGATATGGTCAGGAATTGTGATAAGACCAACATAAACTCTCATCCACAGAGGAGGTTGAGTTACCCTTGTACTTCTTCTGAGCTCAACAAGAGACAAAACAGAATCAGCAAGAGTAGTGATAGAAGATTCAGCTGGCTGAGGAATGGAAGAAGTGGTAATGTGAGGCAAAACAGGTTGCATCTGAGTAGGAAGAGTTAAACTATCAGTAAGTGAATCAAAATGAGTAGAAAAGGGAAAGATATGATCAAGAAATTTAACATCTCTAGAAATGATGAGCTTTTGATTATCTAAATCAAATAGAACAGAACCTTTTTGTAAGGGTGCACAACCAATGAAAACACATTTATGCCCCCTACTATCAAATTTCCCTCTAAAAGGTGTCAAGTCTAAACTAAAAGCCAAACATCCAAAAGGATGCATCATATGGAAATCAGGATCAGTTTTAAACATGACTAAAGAAGGAGTTTCCCAGTTCAATACTCTGCTAGGGATCCTATTTAAAATCCAAGTAGCAGCAAGTATAGAATGTCCCCAGAATTTCTTGGGCAATTGGCTTTGAAACATCAAAGCTCTAACAACCTCAAGTTGAGTGCGATGCCTTCTCTCGACTATCCTATTATGTTGGGGAGAATATACACAAGTTTTCTGATGTAAAATCCCAAACTCAGCACACAAATCAAACATCCGTTTATTAATAAACTCTATGCCATTATCAGTTCTAATTCCTTTAATAATAATATTCATCTGAGTCTTGATCATAACAATGAATGTTCTCAAAAGATCACACACTTGAGACTTAGAATTCAACAAATAAGTCCAAGTCATTCTACTATGATCTTCCACAATAGTTAACATGAAACGAGTATTACTGATGCTCTCCCCAGCATAAGGACCTCAAAGATCGATATGCACAAGTTCAAACAAGCTACTAGTCCTTCTATTCAAAACTGGAAATGAAGTTCTAGTTTGCTTAGCTCGAATACATACCTCACATTGTATAGCTGCTTCCTGATCTGAAGTGATAAGTCCTTTCAAAATGTTGAGGTGCCTCAAAGAAGATAATGATGCATGTCCTAGTAGCTGGTGCCATTGCATCAAATCTTTTTCCCTCTGATGATCAACATGATGCACTGTATTCACAGTTTCTCTATCCAGGACATAGAGATTTCCTTGGACCTTCTCCATCCCTAGAACATGATCAATACTACCACTCTGTATAACACAATGTGTGTGGTAAAATAAACATCTAACCCCAGTCTCCTTGGCCATCTGTATTACTGAGATAAGGTTGTGAGTAAAAAGTAGGAGTATACAAGACATTATTCAAGGTGATCTCCTTATTAATCCTTACTTTCCCTATCTGATGGACCTCGCAGTTGTCTGATCTCATACATCTGATCCAAAGCACAACAGATATGAGCACTGGCCCCTGTATCCACAATCCATGAAGCTGAGTTCAATTCTAAACCCACTGCAAAAGCATAATATCCCTCTCTGAGCACTAAATCTGAGTTCCCTCCAACCACTAAGTTCACATCATTTTGTTGCTGTGAGCTTTGTCCATTCTTTTGCATCACATTATTCATACACTTAGTGATCTCAACTTGTATATATTTACTCATATCTAAATTCACTGTTGAACCAGTTCCAGCCCCTCCTGTATCTACCATATCCAATGGTGTTTCAACATAGTTTGCCTTATACTTTCCTCTTGAATCTCTTAGCTTCTTGTGCCATTCAGGATAGCTATTCAGCTTGAAACAATCCTGTTCCTCATGACTATTCTCATCACAGTAGGTACACTTGAGCTTCCTCTTATCTTCCTTACTCCTTTTTTCTTTAAAATTGTACTTGTGACTAGGGGGAGCAGGTACAAACTTAGTCTGTGGTGATTTACCTACATTCAAAGCTGTGGACTGATGAAAATCAGGAACATTCTCAGTGATTAGTTTCTGATCTTCAACCTGCAATAGGAGAGAATAAGCCCTATCCACCGGAGGCAATGGATCCTGCATTATTATCTGTTCACGAGCTGATTCATACATGTTATTCAAGCCAGAAAAAAAAACTACATTAACCTCTGCTGCTGCTCTCTTTGACTCAGCACAATTGTAGCGCCACAATAACAGTGAACATGAGGTAATAACATGTCTTATTCATCCCACATAGCAGTAAAATTATTGAAATACACATGGATGCTTTGATTACCTTGCGTATATCCACTAATCTCACGTTGTAAACGATAAACCTTAGCTCCGTTATTTCTCCCAAACCTCTAGTTCAAGGCATACCATAACTTGGCAGTACTATCAATATTCACAAACGCAGAAGCTAATACCTTAGATATGGAGTTCAAAATCCAGCAACACACCAAATAATCTGCCTTAATCCACATTTTATAGAAAGAGGAAGTGGAAGGAGGTTCTGGAACACGTCCTTCTAGTAATTCTAGCTTGCTCCTGGTCCTAAAGCTCGTTTAACTGACCGACTCCAGTTATGAAAATTGCTATCAGTTAAAAGAGTAGGAACAAGCACCATACCAGGATGATCTGCAGTATGAAGTTGTAACATCTCCTCGATCTGTTCAGAGATATAGATCGGAGGTTTAGCCTCTGTACGCGCCGATTTGCTCTGTTCGGTCATTTTCTCCTTCTGCTTGCCATCGCTAGATCCTTGATCGGAAGTTTCTCTGATCTCCTCATCAACAAGCACATTCCACGGTACTCTGCGGTTTCTCCCCATTGTGAAACAATGAATCGATGAAACCTAAGCTCTAGATACCATATTGTAAAGTGTAAGCGAAGAAATTTGGGAAATTTTCATATCATAGAGAATTCTGATACAAAGATACGAACGTAATAGCAACACACCTGCTATTTATAGTGCCACAATACCGAAAAGAAAATACGAAATTAGAAAGCGTGGTAGCAACTCTGCCAATGCTATTATCTAATCTCCACCGTCAAATCCTAAGAAAGCAATCTAACGGTATAAGAAAGACCCACGTGTTTATTTAATAGCAGTAAACAAATATCAAAATAAGGCTTATTCTTCAATATCAAAAATTTTAATGTGAATGATGTATTTTGGTAATTTGTTGGTCAAATGAAGAGCAAAAATGTCCAAAAATGCTAGATTTATAAGAAACTAAAAAAGGTGATATTTTTTAAATTTCACTTCTAAGAAGTGACATTTTGACTATCTTTGCACAATTGCACTTACCTTTTCTTTAACTAAGATTCATTTACAAATACTTGTTCATAAATCAAGCATATGTTGCGAGAGTTTACTATTCATTCAAAAAAATAGTACTACTCATATAATCAAGGAAATGAATGTGCTCTTCTTACATGCAAATATTGCATAAAAAATCTGAACAGTTAAAGTATTTTGCATTTTCGACGAAAAAAATGGAGAATATAACAATATTTTTTATAGAGTTTCAAAATGTGACACTATTTAAGAATAATTTTTATTCTAAAATATGATATTTTTTCGTGTACGTATATCTATTCATTTTTTTTATTCAGCTAGCATCCCATGTTGATACTTAAACGGGAGAGAGAGAGAGAGAGAGAGAGAGAGAGAGAGAGAGAGAGACTTATTATGAACCAAAAATAATGTGTTAGCAAGCCATAACTCTGGGCAAGGCTGCTAATGCAGTTAAGTAGTGGTAGTGGAAGTTGCAGAATTAGAGTAGACAATCGAGTAGGCAAAAAGGCCTGGAAAAAGGGAACATGCAAAAAAAAAATTACGGACTCAACCAAAGAAGGAGATGCACCCAATACCAATTATGGTAAATAAAGGAAGGAGGTTAAAATGTTTTAAGAGACTGTGATGCGAGAGAGAGAGAGAGAGAGATGTCGATATACTAAAAGTAGTAAGTGAAAGAAGGTTTCTCACAGTTCCCATGATGTAAACAAGTCACTGTAGGAAGTTGGATGGCAATTGAACCCTATATATTTGCA